>CM028230.1:28798990-29998990 GCA_016432845.1 Psidium guajava | reverse complement strand
TACGAAGGAGTGCGACGCTCCCGGGTCAAACAAAGCATACGCAGTATGACCACAGAGAGAAACGGTACCTGTGATCACCCCTAGCGCGTTCTCAGCGTCCTTTCGCGCTACTGCATAGACTCGTCGCTGAACAGGTGGACGGTTCTGATTCCCCTGGGGAGCATTCGCCATCGGCGGCTGCTGCTGCGGCTGGAACGGGGGTCTCGGACCTCTTTTCGGATAGTTCCTCAGAATATGCCCCATCTGCCCACAACCAAAGCAGCCTCCAGTCTTCCTTGGACAAGGGTTATTCCCATGCCTCCTGCCACAGTCACGGCAGTTCTGATTCCCAGAGTGCGACGGTTTTCCCAGAGTCCTCCTCGCGGGTGGAACGAACCTGCGAGTATCCTTCATCGGCCTTTTACCAAAGTCTCTGAAGTTCCCTCTTGGCACAAACCGCGATCCAGATGCGGCGGCCTTCTCTTGCAGGTCTCGCTCTATCGCGAGAGCCCTCTCATACATCTCATTGTAGTCCCTCAGTCCAGTGGCAATCAACATACTTTTCAATTCTGGCCTTAGTCCTTCTCTGAATCTCCTGGCCTTGTCCCAAGGGTCCTCTATCAGCCTCCTGGCAAACTTGGACAGTCTGGCGAACTCGCCCTCATACTGATCCACAGTCATCGGCCCTTGACGAAGCCTTATGAACTCTTCCATCTTCCTTTCCTGAGCAGCTTCAGAAAAGTACTTCCCATTGAATACTGCACAGAAGGCATTCCAATTCGGCCTTACTCCTTCTGGGAAGACTCGTCCCTCAACAGCCTTCCACCAGTCATCAGCTGTACTCTGGAGCTGATAGGTTGCCGGTGAAACCTTTTCTTCATCCGTGCACCCTAGCACAGTGAATGCCTTCTCCAACTGTTCAATCCAGAGGGCGGCTGCCTCAGGTCCTCCTCTGCCATCAAACTTGGGTGGCTGCAGCTTCAAGAATTGCTCTACAATATGATGGGTCTGGCGTCCTCCATTGCCTTGCCCATTACCTCCATTGGCACCAGCCATAGCGGCCTCAGCTGCTTGGGCTTCAGCGGCAGCTCTTTCTGCAGCCTGCCTCCCCATTAGATTACTAACCTCAGCTAGGACCCTCATCATTTCCTCAATTCTGGGGTCGCCTCTACGTGCTCTAGGTACTGGAGCCCCCGAGCTTGACGCAGCCGCACCCAGTCTTCTGCCCCTGTTGCTCATCCCTCTAGATCTCCCTCACACCTAACCAGATATAAATTCCTTTCAGGAACTTAAACTCTAAACTACCATCCAAGCTTTCGCCTACTGTCGCGTCCACTGACATGAGTATGCATGAAAAATTCGCTGCAGCTTTAATGCAATTGGACTCGGTTGACACCTAGACCCAACCCTGACAATGTATAACCCAGGATACTCTGCTCGCCACCTCAACTAGAAGCCTGCCGGAAGCCGCTCCTTAATCAGGTCTATGCCCCGGCGACCACTCCCCGCCCTCATCATTTCTTGGTGCGAACAGTTGTCCTAAATTACTCATTGCCAAAGCGAATCACATTCCACATGTCCCATACCATGCTTCATTACAGTTTGTAGGTGTCCCGTCATACTTGTCCCATACCAAGCTGACGGTACCCAATCCAATAAATCGTGATGCATGCATTTTTCCAAATTTGCCTTTCTATTTAAAGTCGATTTTCGTTTCTCAAATCAATTTGATTTTAATGCAGAAATCCATGCCATGCATAATGGTCAAGCAGCGCGCAATAGCCGACTAGGCATACAAACACAAACAGCAACCAGCAATTAACAATTCAGCGATCAGCACTCAAGCACCCTACTCACGGGGTTATGCCTTAGAACCTTACCTCAGGTCTTGACGCATCTGCATATTAGCTCATAAACATGCCATAGATTAAGGCTACTCTAGGCAACCGACTTAGCTAGGCAGACACATGCGCCAATCAATTCAAGCATTCTACCCTTCCTAAACTTAGGTCTAGGGTCTGTCTATCTAACTACCCCAAAATCAACAGCCTTATCACTCCAAATCCTCGAACGGTCTCGTATCGAGCTGACCTTGCTCTGATACCACTCGAACGAGTATGTCACGCCCCGGATCCGCCTTGGGCACGCGGCATCCCGTTCATACCTTAAATCTTCGAACGCTTGCTTGGTTCTCCGGTACGATGGCCCAGGAAAACTCATCGCGACCAGACGGCGTGTAAATCGGTAATCAACATGCAAAAGCGGCCTCCAAATCTTAAACATACATGCACACAGAGATGGGGTAGTGAACCATGGAACACAAGAGAGGAAAGTACAACACATATATACATAAATCACGGAGCGTTAGATACAGACTGCCTAAAAAGAAATGCCCACAGTCTCCCCAAAAGCCTACACTCTACTGGACACACTCAGGACCTAAACCTAAGCTCCAGACGCAGTCACTCCTCGGCATCATCAGGCTCCTCGGGGTCCTCCTCCAGCTCCTCGGGATCGATCTCTGCCTCAGGGTAGAACTCGTCGTCTAGATCAGTGTCCATGGGATCGCCCTCCGAATGTCCATCTATGACAGACTGACCAGGCGAAGGCAGCTCTTGTGACGGTTCCGGGTCTACGACCTCTCCGGGATAGGTAACAGGACGGAGAAGTCCAGGGTCATCCTCTACTGGAATCGGGATATCAAAATCACGTACTAGTCCCTGCATGCCAAAGTCTCCCTCGACTCTCCAACCCTCGAAACGATATGGGACAAGCTGGGGTCTACCCACATCTACCATGACAGTCGTCAGGTGTCGGTGCCACAACTGGCCATCGTCATCAACATGGTGTGTAACTTCCACAAAAACATCTATTGGGAGACCAAAAATCGTCGGGGGGCGGTGCAGCCATCACCTAGCTCCGGGATCTGAAATGTTGGCAACCAACGCCAATAAGTCGATGACTCAGTAAGCTTACCCCTAAGCCTAGCATAGTATAAAGTATACCAGCGGGTTTGGTCCTAACCAAAGGTCTAAGGTTCAGGTTACCTCTCAGGGACCTCACTCTCATCTCATCTATCACGACCACTAGAGTATGGACTAAGGACGACGCAATATTAGTTGTGCGTAACAATAAGCATAGCCCATCATGGGGAGTAGTTCTTCAATATCCAATACCCCTACCAACAACCAACAACAGATACACCAACGTTCGATCTCAAGACATCATTACAAATACACATGCACTGCCCGCGTCTCAAACGCCTCAGGCTAGTGTCCCAACCCGCGTGCGGTACGCCTCAGGTTGACACTCTTATTTCTCCAGTTCCCATTAGGCCTCATCCAACATGTCACACTTCCCGGTGACTCACACTAGTCTCACAATAGATAGGGCCCAGATAACAGCGAATCAATCACAGAGCATGCAATCATAAGGTACGTATGCACAAAAGTAGAGCATGCCAAGAAATCATCCGAGTAACCTCATACTAGCCAGGATAGACTACATGTCGATTCAGTACCCAACAGACCGATCTCAACTAATCGCGTTCAATTGGATACCCCACATAAATTCCCGATGGACTATCTCTCGCCCTCAGGCAATTTCCCCAATTAAACCAATTCATGGGAATTATGGACATCAGAACCCGTATAAGTTAAACTCAATCTTAACAGACCCAGTAACCCAGCCTAAGCCTAGTGACCCTCATTAGTTCCTAGAGAGTCAGTAACCCATAATTACCGAATTAGTGTCTTGACATACCAATAGATTTCATTAAACTTAGCTTAATTTAAACTAGAGCCCAACTATTTAACTTAGGTTCAATTGGGTCTTAAGATTATTTTATAGCTTGGGGCCCATGATTTACTTCTTAAATTAAGGTCTAAATTAGGCCCATTAGTATTATTAATTTTCGGATTAGGCCTAAGCGCACTTTCAAATGTTAGTCCATTAAGTCCAATTTAACCATTTTAGGCCCAATTTGTCATCCTAAGCCCAAGTACATTATTGGACCCATTGTTTTTAAAACCAAGAGCATAATTTAGGCCCATTAATATCATATTTTCGTCCATAGATGGCCCACCGTCTAAACTAAGCCCAATAAGTTATGTTATAGCCCAAATAGCTTGGAATTTAACTCCTAAGCCCAATCACATTCCTTGGCTCACTATTTTTCACATCCATTCAGCTATTGGCAGCCCATATACAATGTTTTCCAGCCCAAAATTAAATTACCAAGTCCATAATCTAGCTCAACAAGATAATATTCAAATTAGCACCATAGAACCCATGGTTTAATCACACTTTTTCACCTTAACCTCCCATTAACTATACAAGGCAGCAACCACCCACTAATATGCCATGTCCTAGGCGAAGATTAGAGGAGTAGCTTACCTTAAATGGAGGGGAATGGCGACGACAACAACCAAGACACCAAGAGGCCGTTTGGGGCTCTCGGCCGTCGGAAAGAGGAGGTGGAGGAGCGGGCTGGACCAGAATGAAAACATGCTAAGAATCAATATTTGAACCTAGAAATGAGTCCTAGAGGTCGCTGGAAACAAGATATATCAACATGAGCTCAATCTCAAATTCGGGTACCAGAAAACTAGTTCGTTGACTGATAGGAAAATGAACATTTGAAGGGTCAAACGACGTCCGATCGAAGCGATTCAAGTTGGGTTGGATTCAGAAGACAGTAAACTATAACATATCCAAAAATCCTGAGAATCCAACTTACCAATCTCCGTCGGCGGCCGGTTGAAGTTGGCAGCCGGGATTTGAAGACAGTAGAGAAAGAAAGAGAGAAAGATGAAGAGGAAGATGGTGATTCTCGGTGAAATGAGGAGGATAAGGGGCTGGCCGTGAGCTTCATGGAGGGAGGAGAGAGATTAAACAAAATAAAATAATGGAAATCAAGCTTATAGTGGGGTTAGATCATGGGGTACAAGACAAGTGAGGTGATCTTGTACTTTTGAGTTGACATGGAGAAGACTTTGATTGACATTCTTGGAAATTGTGTCATGAAGTGATTGATATGACAACTGATTTGACTTGCCTCGATTTGCGTGCCAAATGCACCGATTGGGTCCCAAGCGCGAACGAATTTCGGACATGAATTGGTTTCGATCTACCGAATTCACTCTAAAAAATCCTAATTCATCTAATTCTAAGGACTGAGCATTTGCCGAGGGCATTTCGGTAATTTTCCATTCGCGTCTTGCTTCGCGACGCGCACCGGCTGTCTGACCTTCTGGCGACATTTCTGAAACTGACTTTATTTCATAATTGCGTTCATCTTACTAATTCGATTGTCCCAAGTCGGATTTGATTTCGTGGTCAATTTCATTGAATAACGACTCTGTCTCTGTCTTAGACCAACGGGCGGCTGTTTGGGAAATTCTTCCCAGATAGCCTTTCCCCTTCGGTTAGTCATCTCAGGGTAGCTAATCCTGAGTGAGCGTCGATCAGAATGTATTAACGAAGTATTTCCATTCATTTAGAAATTCCGATAATTGGATCGAATTTTCAGACTGTCACAATGGCCGAGATGGGTCTTATATGGAATGCTACAAGCAAGAATTCCAAGGCTCTTCAGATGAAGCGGCGAGAGGCCAGGTGAAGGAGATGATCTCGGAGGCATGGAAGAGGCTCAACAAGGTGTGCCTCCATCCTCACTCGTTCGCCAAGTCCTTCACAAAGTGCACCCTCAACACAGCTAGGATTGTCCGGTTGATGTACGATTATGATGACAACCATTCACTCCCGCTCCTTGAGCACCATATGAAGTCATTGCTCTTCGGAGGTCCTTCCTTTTAGGGGCTTTGCCTCTTTGTTCAGTGATTTGAAACCATTCAGGGCTATTGCTCCTTGTTTCCCCTAGTGCTTGGACCATTCTAGCCGCAGCGGAACCAGCAAAACGCACACTGACAGCCCGATTTTCTCGAGGCGCATGTGTATAGAGACATGCCTTGTTAAGTCTTTTCTAGGACTTTGAGATCATGTTCTTCACGTGGACTCTCGCCACATCAACTGAAGAGCCATGGAATTCTTTCTTGTAGCATTCCCTAGAGAGAAGTTTGAGTTTTCTAAAAATTCTTCCCCCTATATGTATATTGGATACCCATGAATGTAAAAGGGTGAGGGTTAAGAGAAGTAATATACTTCCGCAATGTTCTCTAATATCTGGAGATTACTATTTGGTCGACCATGATTATTTCTTTTTTTATATTTACGACTATTACATGACTTCATGGCAGATCCTAACCTAATACATGTTAAACAAGAGGGAGAATTTAAGATTTGGTTTATTTGTTGATTCATGGGGTCGTGATGGACTTTGGTTCTAGGCAAACCATTGCCTATAAGCTCTCTCTACTTGCCTTTGATCGATTTAGAAGGCTTCATTTTAAGACGTGCTCTTGAGATTTGTCTGGTCACGACCTTCACAGAGGTGAGCTACCAAGGACAAGTTAGTAGATTACTAAGCAAACACTTAGTCGCGGACTCTTCCAACCCCACACCAATTGTAAATTTGGAGTTTTGATTTCATTAATTAATCATGCAATTTAATTCATTTTGGAGTTGCTACTAATGTATTATGGGTCTACTAGAAACCCAAATAAAATGTGAGAGTGAACTAGACACTTCATGGATATAGGAACTTAGCTACTCTATATAAACCTAACGCCCTTTAGGCACATTTTCTATTTATTTAAAAAAATTGTTTTGCAAATATTCTTGGTTAAGGGAGTATTGGTTCCAGGATAGAAATGAAAACTGGAGAGCTGGGCTGGCAGAAATATGGTAGGCTCCAAGTTTCAAGGGATGCGGGATAAGTTTAAAGTTCCAAATTTTGGGGAACCAATTTCCACATATAGGCTTTAGGTTCCAAGAGGTTCTATCGTGTCTAATTATGAGTGCGTTGTTATGAATTATTATTCTGAGCTTTATTTTTGTCAATATACAAGACTATGACTTCTACTTTATTGATATTTCATATTCTTCATGTCTCTAACTAATGAGTTATGATCAATAAACTATAACACTAAATGGCGATAATTAAAGATCATAATTTGCTGCAAATCGTTCAATTACGAGTACATGTGGAACCTAAGTAGACTTTGGAATCTGTGACAGAGTAGGTTCCAAGTTTTAGGGTATACAAAATAGTTTCTAGGTTCAAAAAAATGAGTAACCAATTCCAGCTAGTAGGTTCTACGAGAAACTTAAAAGGAACCTAAAATCACTAGCCCTTAGTCTTGGTCAAATTTGCTCCTAAACCACTAATATGCAATGTGTGATCATTTGGGTGTGCAAGCAAGAATTCAACACTTTCTACGGGCTCTGAAAGGTCAGGAAACTCTTCAAAGTGCAGTCGGTGTCCGAATCTTCCTTCCCAATCCCACAATGTGTACACATGTGGAGAAAAAGAAATTGACCATCAGAAGGTTCTACTCATGATTGATTAAAAACATGGGTGGTCTTCATTCAAACTCCTCCGTAAATTTCCACGTTCCCTTCGGCGGAGGGCAGGGCCTTCAAATCTTGTCCGTCGGATGATTTGCACCAACAGAAACCACGGAAGTGACACCATGAACCCTTCTTGTGCGAACCTTCAATAGGGTCATCTCTTTAGAGTCACAGGAGGCGGTGGCCGCATGGGGAGCACCACGAGGACTGATGATCTTGGTGAATTTCTCAAAAAAATCGCCACTTTGCAGATGCTATAGACTATCAACGAACAATGGTATGACGATAGCACAGAGAAACCACAGGCAACAAGTAAATTGCAAACAAAAAAAAACACTCAAGCAAGTGACAAATAACTAAAGGAAAAAAAGTGAACTTTTATGCTTTGCTCCCTCCTTCCTTCATCAAAGCGGTGCCTTTGTCAGAGAAGCAGACAAATTTGTGCCCAAGTAATTCTTGAATGCGAGGATTATAGTAGCGGAGGCCTTCTCTGTGGAGACGTTTCTCCTTAGTCGACGTTCTGAATCTTCCATGAATGCCTTCTCCGAGTGATCCTCCGACACCAGGCTCACCTACTCTCCTTTCTCTCAATGTGCCGTGTGTGAATATTGAATTGGCCTCTCTTGTTATGTGACTTGGAGGTGTTTATATAGTGAAAACCTAGGTCAAACTCTGATAATGCGGACTTAAGCTTTGGCCTTTTTTATTAATAAACTTTAATAAAAAGACCCTCTCCATAATTAAAATTTAGTGGGCTGAATTAAGCTCAACTTAGATTCTCATCAAATTTTCGGCACATCTCCCCTAGCCTTAGCTAAATTTTGCAATATGCTCTGGTCCAATCACCCATCGAATTAAACTCAATTCCCCACCGTTGATGCAAAATACAATGTAGAAAAAATAAATATGCAATGCATAGAGAAATATTTTTTGGTGAGAATTAATTCCCAATTTTGTGTAATATGAATGAAAAAAGAAAAATCAAAATTTAGGTGTCAACAGCTGCCCCTCTTTGAGTGGAGGCTTGCAGAGGTTTCGCTCAAAGACCAAATTCAACCTAAATTTTGACAATGCAAATGAAATGAATGATTTTTTTTTGCGCGGGGCTTTCAATCCCATTTTTTTATGCTAATGAAGTGATGAATGATATGCAAAACTATAAATAACATGTGTTAAGACTTCTATACTCCAAGTAAATGGAGTAAAAAGCTACACATGGATCACATATGAAATATTGGTCTTACCAAACACCTCATAATGCTGGTGATTCTCTTGAGTTCCAAGCTTCTTATTGTGGATGCAAGGATCTCAAGATACCGGGGCCGATCTGTTATCAGAAATCTCATTCTGATGCAAGACAGCGCAAGATATGTAATGGAGAAATGTACTTGAGTTGTGGCTCAAGCTGCACTTTTTGTCTCTTGGGACCACCATCGTTTTAGCGGGTCACCATGAGTCGGTAGAATGCTTTCTGAGATCACGAGAGCAGGTCAATCGTGAATCAGTGAATATCTCATGAGAGCAGGTCGATCATGAGTTAGGGAAATATCTAGAACAAGATCAAGATCACGAGAGCAGGTCGATCGTGATTTGATAAAGATAGGGATCAAGAACACGAGAGCAGGTCGATCGTGAACTGATAAAGAAAAAGATGAAGAACACAAGAGCAGGTCGATTGTGAACTGATGAATATCTCATGAGAGCAGGTCGATCATGAGTTAGGTAAATATCTAGATCAAGATCAAGATCACGAGAGCAGGTCGATCGCGATTTGATAAAGATAGGGATCAAGAACACGAGAACAGGTCGACCGTGAACTGATAAAGAAAAAGATCAAGAACACGAGAGCAGGTCAATCGTGAACTGATGATCATCTCATGAGAGCAGGTCGATCATGAGTTGGATATGAGCAAATCACAACTAACATTTGATAAAGCTGTCAATTTGAAAAGGGTTTAGAAAATCTTACCTGGATTTTCTGAGTCATGGTCAAGGAATAGATAGGCTGACTGCACATACCTGCTTGTTCACTTGAAGTATAATCATGCGTATGAACAAAACCAATGCTAATGTGACATGCATTTCATAAAAACCACACTTCATCGAAGAAGGTGGATATTTGAATGATTGTATGTGCCATAACGGATTCGAGTACCTTGAAAATCATCAATATTCATTCTCTTGAAAGGTTCAGGTTGAAGATATACTTACCTGAGAACTTGGAAGGTTGCTTGGTGGGCACTTGCTAGCAGGATATGTTCATTCAACAATCTCGGATAACTTTCGAGACCTTGGGAGGCAACTTGAACATCAAAAATGCATCTACTCAGAAGATGTCATATATAACACATGCAAGCATATATGCTGAAATTCATCAATTGGGTTCATGCAAAACTACTCAGCTGAATTTGCAATGATTAGAAACATTCCATGTATGATGTAGTAACTCATAATGTGGATTATGCATAACGCTTTTGTCAAGTTTGCATTACCAATTCTATTTAGGGAGGTCATTATTTCATAAATTCCTCGAATGTGATCTGAATGGGAGACTTCAGTCTAAAAGGACTTTCTCTCGCTCTTGAGAAAAGATGTTTATCCTAGCAACAAGATTCAAGAAAATCACTCAATCTTACCATCATCGCATTCGACAAGGGTTTGAGTAATCTCGCAATTGGTACAACCGAGCTAATCTGGAGGTCTTGATTAAGACCGTAATGTAGGCTGGTTTAATGGTTTAGCAAAGGGGACTCTTTGTCGAGTCAAGGCTAATGAAAGAAGTTCTTCATCATCTGCTTTAAGTTTATAAGTCAAGAACCCTGCAAAAATGAGAAAGAAATAATCTTGCTCGAACTTCTTCGAGCGATACTTAAAATCATTCAACTTTACGTTAACTTAAGTGCCCTAATCTGAAGAGACCTTTAAGGGTTGTAACGTAGGTTAGCATTGGAGAATGAGAAACAAAAAGGCTTGTTTTAGCTCAGAAAGTATATGAGAAGGGCTTGATGTTGATGATCATTGCTGACTTGTCATCGATCTTGACCTTTCTGGAATAATCTTCAAAGGATCTCATCATTACTTGAGGGATGGTAATCTTCTACTAGGAATTACACTTTGCAAGCTGACTTCTCTAGGGAGTCTTCTTTACAACCAGTCCCCGTTGGAGATTTACAAGAAAAGTAACATACAAAAATGTACATTCAAAGTTTAAAAATACTTCACAAATGAATAAAGATTGAACGGGCATTGGCCTTGCTTTTGATAAGCACTTTGCTTTTTATTGCCCAGAACTTTTTGTGGGACCAACCTTTGATTTTCTTACTCCCAACTTTTTTTTTTTAAAATTTTTTTTCGACGTCTTGATTTTTTTCTCTTGACGTTTCCATTTTCTGGAGCGAGCCCTTTTTCTTTTAGGCTGCACTTGCTTCTTTTTCTTTTTTTGACAATCCGTGATTTTGAATCCCTTCCTTCATAAGGAATTACAACAACAAGATATTTTACAAAAATGATGCTAAACATTATATGAACAATCTAACAGACAAGGCTAGTTCACTTGGGAATTCTCTCTTGACCTGATTCTCTTCTGAGTTCTTCTACTTGGAGATGGTCATGTTTTCATCTTAGAATGGCAATGATCACCAATAAGGGTTGAAGAAATGAATTTCTAGGCTCAAATGGGCTATGTAAAAGATATAAGTGTATAGGATAGAGAAACAAATGCTCTTCGTCATTCTAAGGCACTTGAATTAAAGTTCGAGTATAATGCAAAGAAATACCCGAAAATTGATGTTAGTCTGAGCAAGAAAATTTCTAACCATTTACCTCATGCTGCTGCTGGACCATTGTTAGGCCCCGATTTGGGGTGGTTCTTGATAGGGGTAAAGAAATGAAACCGCCGCTCAAAGCGGGTTAACCAATGGACACATGTAGTGTTTAGATAGAGAATCGAATGCCTTCTTCACTTTAGCTATAGTACCTTTTGTGAGAAAACCCTTTACCTTGAAGAATACGGAGCTATTTATGGCTCAACTCACTGGGGATTAAAATGCAGGACATGTGTGGAAATGGTTTGCCTTTCGTCATCCTGTCATGCCCCCATTCTGTACATTCGATGCATCATATGTAGCTTACACTTCCCATATAGAGTTGGCAAATTAAACATATGGAATGGTCATGCATAAACCATGAAATGTGTAATCACAATGCAAATGTGACAATTTCAAACTGCTTGTCATGCTTTATGAAAATGTATTTGCTTGAAGAGCAAAATATGCAAGCGAAAAAAAAAATTCTAGGGAATGGGGGACTGTGGATTAGCCCCTGCTCATGTGAACAAGTTTGGAAAGTAATCTTCGAGTCGAGGAGTGGCTTGTTTCTGACTTTGCCCCTGCATAAGAAAAAGTATGTGTGAATGAGTCGAATGAAGACTTGAAACACTCCGGCTTGTTTAATGACAACAATAATCATGACCGGTCATATGCCCCTGCAAGAAAGAAAATGGAAAGTTATCCCCAAAATCAAATGAGTTAAAGAAGACATATTCCCTTTTTCAAGTCAGGGTTTACTATCGATCTGCCCCATTTTTGTTGAAATGGATCATATCGGATGATTATAGCTTTGCCTAGATCTGGGATTTCTCTAGACATGCTACAAATTTGGCTTTGGCTTTGGCAAACGATATGTTTCCATACTTGATCCTGCACAAAGTGCATGAAGAGGGTCTTAAAAAGATGAAATGAGGGAAAATTGGGAAGCCCTGCTTGTCGATTTACTTCAGTGGTTGCAATCAAAGATATGTCCTGTGGCTTGGCACTGGTTGATGGACTGGTATACGTGCTGGCCAATGCATATAGTTGAACTTGCCCCAATCCCTTCGTCAAGTTGAATCATGGCCATAATGGATATTTTCCTGTCAAGAGATAAACCATCTACGACTGTAGATGCCCCCTTGTTCATGCCTAGTTGTGCCCCTAGTCTCGAATTACTTAGGGAAAGAAGACTTTGTAGACGAACTTCCACTACCCCCAGGGTATTTGTAGACAAACTCTTGCATGTACTGTACTGGCTTGATATTTCCATTGGCTGATGTGGCGCGACTGATGGATCGATGGAGGGAACAGCTAAGGAATGTCCTAAGGATCAACATAAGGTTGATCAAAGGATAGCCAAAGGTAATGCCGACCGATATAGGGATTGACGATGGCTGGTGTTGAGACCCATTGTAAGGATCGTTAGGGATCGTTATGCATTTGATCGGTCCGGCTGGGCACCGATGAATGATCAGGCATGAAACTATGGTAGGCACCAATGTTAGTTCAAAGATAGTCTTGGCTCTCGATTGGTGTTGTTCTTGCACATTTCTCGAACTTCGACTTGATAGGGCCGATGTAACTTGGATTCAAGTTGACCAAATGCTCCCTTGATTGGCAAGGGAAATGATCGAGGGCAAAGCATGGATCAACCTTGATTGGCCAGGATTGCTAGCTTGATCGTGAGCTACGAGGTCTAAAACTCATGCAGAGATTGTGCAGAGTCGTCCAAGGATCGACCGAGTTGATGCAAAGCTAGAGTAAGAATGTCCGCCTTTGCCCCTGAATTGATTCTGAAACATATAGTAGATGGATCAGTAGGACAACTAGGGTTAAACTACATGCTAGCCATTTTCGAAGATTTTTCTTGAAAAGCCTTTTGTTTTTGAAAACCTCGGGAGAAGAATTCTCGAAAAGCCCAACCCTCAGTGCTTACCATGGATGACATATTTTTTTATCGTTGGTTATCGTCATCGGGTCGGTTTGGGATGCCTTAACAAGATTCCAAAAAATGATTCAAATATTTTATGTAATTTTATTGATAATGAATCAAAAAATTACATATTATTGAAAGGTAAATCCTAAAATTGAAAATGCAACCTAGACATCTAGAAAACCAGAAATATCCCATGGAAGAGATGTGCATGAAATTGAAGGTTCAATCATTCGAGCTTGTGCCGGTCTCCATTGGAGGCTCTCAGCCAAATGGAGTGAAAAATACTTATGTCAATCCGATGTCAACTCTTGAGGTGATGGCACAAGACTATCCAGAGCTCAAATGCAAAGCTCTCAACTAACCATCATGGATGTTCTCAATTGTGATGTGCTTGGCATAGACATCATGGTTGATACTCGGGCTTTCAAAGGACTCAGTTTGGTATCCTCGAAGGAAATGGGGGATGCGACTCGAACGTGAGGTGATACCATTTCAGGTGTAAGAGGCACAATAGCATGATTGGTCTGCAGGGACTCGATTTGCAGTGATAGTCATTTCATTCATTCTTTCATGCTAGCAAAATATCTCAGTGTCTAATTGACTGGCTAGCTTTGTCTTAGATCATGTACTGATGGGTGATCTCTGACGCATTATGGTTACCTAAAAAAAAAAGAAATATGAATGAAATGAGTATGAGATTGACTGAAGGTCGGTCCATGATAGGTGCCTAGACTCTTTCCATCTGAGTGCAACTCATGAACAAAAGTGATAGTATACATGTGGCATCAACATTTCATTTCAGAAAATTTCAGTCTCTCCACCTTTGGCAAAAAATTCATGAAAATTCATGGGATTCTTAAAATGATGCCAAAATTTACAGACGTATGGCCAAGAGGATCATGAACAACTTTCACGTTTTGAGCTTATGCAAAAAACGCATGGATCAATATATCATAATGCTGCTTTCCTAAACTTTTGATTAGTAAATGGATTCGCCCGGTTTTTACTTGGACAGAAAATGGGCCATCAAAAATCTGAATTAATTCCCAAAAATTTGCAGATTGCTAGTTCAAAGCCTGTTCTACAACTTTCATGTTTTTCCCTTATGCGAAAAAGTTCATTTACCAGTGCAAATAGTGAGATGAAGCTGGTGTGAGAAAATTTCTGAAATCTCAAACTGTCTTGTTCTCATCATAAATTCAGTAATAATTGGAAAATGCCTTGCATTGATCCGAATTTTTTCTCATGATAGATTAGGATCTTCCGAATTTTTCTCGCAGAATGATGATGTTCCAATCATGGGCCGAAAAAGGGGTTTGAAAAAATCATTGAACCTGTCAAAGTCAATCAGTCAGAATGCTTTGCAATTTTCATGTATTTTAAAAAATGATTTTAGCCCAACATCGTTCCAAGCAAATGAAGTTCGCTAGTTCTGACCTTTTATATGTTGAAAACATTATGTTATCTACAACTTTTGTTAAGGGTGTTTGCCCAAAACTCGACCGTAGAATTTTACAAAAATTGTACAACACAACAAGGCAAATCAGAACAGGGGGAGAAATTCATTAGATTGCATTTCCTTGAAAAATTTGACCAACCTAAATGTCAATGGACCGACCCAAAAGAAGGACATGGAATGAGTAAATTAAAAGACAAGGTTAAGAAGCTTACCCATGGAAGACCACAATCACAAACACATGCGCATGAATGCAAATTCATTGTTTAATGATCTTTTCAAAGTGAAACTCCAAAAACGGACCGTACCAATGGGGCTTGGTCGGGTTTGGTTTTCAAAATTTCGGCTATGGTCAAGATTCTGCCGTGCCATTAAGGTATGGCCAAGGGAGAGATCTCCAACATGAAGGAAAGCTCGGGATCGGGGACGGGATCGACCGTACCTCGAGGGTGAGGTCGGGTGGATTCCCGCGCAACACCATCCTAATTACTAGCGATTTGGGTCTGATCACGGTGAAAATGCAATGCAATAAACATGCAAACACATGGTATATTATCCATATCAGAAATAAAATCAAACTATATTGCCCTGCAAAACAAAGGTCAATAACAGTTTAAATTTATCCTGCAAAAACATATAACACCTAAGTGATTAATGAAACAAAGCCAACCAAGAGAAAAATCATCACAAGAATTCGGCCTAAGTCCTCTTGGAATACAATGAAATCTCTGAAAATTCATCAGTCAACCATTAAGCCCAATTTTTCGAAAATTTCAAATATTTGTCCCCAGCGGAATCGCCAAGCTGTCGCGACCTAAAAATTATGGTAATTCCAGGTTAATGGATTACTAGATTAATTAAATAAATTAACTAACCTAGTGCGAGCTCTTCCAAGCTCTACCAATTTGCAACTTAGGTTCATGTTCAAATGATTTAAATTTTGGAGCAGCCACTAATCTTTTTTAGTAGATAGATTAGATACCTAAATAAAGTATTGGGAGAATACTTTATTTTCTGCAAACCGAAGATTTAAGTTCGGGGACTTGATTATTTTAATTTTTCAATTAACACCCTTTCGGTACCATTCTTGTGAAGATTTCTTGAAGTGGCAAATTCAATTGATTTGATTTATAAAGCAAGGTGCAATGGTATTTTTGTAGGTTTTTTTTTTATTTAAATGAATGCAACATGCAAATGCAAAGCCCAACTATATGAATGCAAACATGACTACATGATGTTCAGACAAACTATGTGGTACGCATGATGACTTTGGAAAAAATCAAATTTTAATGCAAGAAGAATGTGAAGTCTAACATATATGGCACACAACATGATTCAATTAAACTACATGACATGATATAAACGAGCATACATGATGTCTAAAAAATTCAAGTTTTAATGCATAAGCATGAAAAAAAACATGAGTTAAAATTTAAAAGTCATGACATGCGAAGGATGCAAATCTACCTATATGACATGAATAAAAATGCATGAATGACATATAATGACATTGTAAATGTGCATGATGTGATGACATAAATTTTGCATGATAGACCCTATATGAAATGCACATGAGTGATATTTTTTGTATTTTCGGATTAAATGAAAGGCAAAAATAAAAGATGGGCTGAGGGTCGATAACAATTAATATAGATTAAGAAATTGATCACTCAAAGTCTAATTTTATATTAAAAGCTATCTTGACATTTAATTCCATTTTAGACCATGATTTGAAGTTTTTTTTTGTGATTTTTTCTGAAAAAAGAGTAAAATAAAGTATAATAAACCATGAGTATTGTACACATTATGATCTGAATTTTTTTTTTTGATGAATTCGCTTCGTACCCAAAGTTTAGGGTCGAAAGGGAATTTATTCACGTCGTACCTCGAGGGTGGGGTCGGATGGTGAATTTAAATGAAATTTATCGGTCTGATCCCAAAGTTATGGGATGAGATGGATAATTTCATTCGTGCGAATGATGTCGTACTTCGAGGGTGAAGTCGGATGGTCACCCATAATGAACATATCCGAAGGACAAAGGCACAATGGAGCATGTACTATACTCATGGAATATTATAAAAATATTTGACTTTAGACTATAATATAAAATGCATGAAATGTGATTTTCGGCCAAGACAAAGGAGATTACCGAAATCTTGAAGGGTATAAGACCCTATTCACAAAGGATCACATCTTTCTTAATTAGGAGATTATCTTATAGATTATGAAAAGTATTTTCAGATAATCCTTAATTAGAAAAGATATTCTCAGAATGTTCAAAGTTTATCCATAATATTTTAGAGATGTGCTTGATATTCAATTATTAAATTGCAAGATATGCCAAAATCATTCAAAGACAAGCACGATATCCATAAGATTTGCTTGACATTCATATATTTCAAATTTAGGCAACAAGAACTCTTAAGGATATGCTCAATATTTCCGTAAAATATATCCTAAATCCGAAAGTATGCAAGATATCATCAAGATTTGCTTCAGTCTTAGCAACAATTTTGTAGATAATATCCATCAATCTAAATCAAGAGATGAGATAAAAATTGACCGACCGAGGATCGAAAATTTACCTTATCTGAGAATCTCTTCATAATCTGAAAAAGAAACTCAAGCCAGAAAACGGCAATCCAGGTTAAGGAATTTCAACCGATCGGCTAAGGATTTGTGCACGCCTAGGATCTCGTCAAGGCCTATTTCATGCTTCCGTGGGACTCGTTTTGCAGCAGCAATTATAGGCACGAATTCACCTAAAACTGAACACTGGACAGCAAGAGTATCACGCCAAATAATGAGGTAATCGACTCTAAACAGTCCAAAAAAACTGCACTGAAAAAATTAACAAAAAGGTCAAAAACAGCACTGTTTTTGGGTCGAATAGCAGCTAAAAAAAATCCAACCAGCAGCTAACTTGGTCCCTGCGTAACTGAGTATTATAGGACCAAATATCTGCAAAACCTGAAGCTGAATATTAGCTTGAATCAACCAAGGATTGTTGGATTATCCTTTTTTCTACGGGCTCTGAAAGGTCAGGAAACTCTTCAAAGTGCAGTCGGTGTCCGAATCTTCCTTCTCAATCCCACAATGTGTACACATGTGGAGAAAAAGAAATTGACCATCAGAAGGTTCTACTCATGATTGATTAAAAACATGGGTGGTCTTCATTCAAACACATCCGTAAATTTCCACGTTCCCTTCGGCGGAGGGTAGGGCCTTCAAATCTTGTCCATCGGATGATTTGCACCAACGGAAACCACGGAAGTGACACCATGAACCCTTCTTGTGCGAACCTTCAATAGGGTCATCTCTTTAGAGTCACGGGAGGAGGTGGCCGCATGGGGAGCACCACGAGGACTGATGATCTTGGTGAATTTCTCAAAAAAATCGCCAATTTGCAGATGCTATAGACTATCAACGAACAATGGTATGACGATAGCACAGAGAAACCACAGGCAACAAGTAAACTGCAAACAAAAAAAACACTCAAGCAAGTGACAAATAACTAAAGGAAAAAAAGTGAACTTTTATGCTTTGCTCCCTCCTTCCTTCGTCAAAGCGGTGCCTTTGTCAGAGAAGCAGACAAATTTGTGCCCAAGTAATTCTTGAATGCGAGGATTATAGTAGTGGAGGCCTTCTCTGTGGAGACGTTTCTCCTTAGTCGACGTTCTGAATCTTCCATGAATGCCTTCTCCGAGTGATCCTCCGACACCAGGCTCACCTACTCTCCTTTCTCTCAATGTGCCGTGTGTGAATATTGAATTGGCCTCTCTTGTTATGTGACTTGGAGGTGTTTATATAGTGAAAACCTAGGTCAAACTCTGATAATGCGGGCTTAAGCTTTGGCCTTTTTTATTAATAAACTTTAATAAAAAGACCCTCTCCATAATTAAAATTTAGTGGGCTGAATTAAGCTCAACTTAGATTCTCATCAAATTTTCGGCACATCTCCCCTAGCCTTAGCTAAATTTTGCAATATGCTCTGGTCCAATCACCCGTCGAATTAAACTCAATTCCCCACCGTCGATGCAAAATACAATGTAGAAAAAATAAATATGCAATGCATGGAGAAATATTTTTTTGTGAGAATTAATTCCCAATTTTCTGTAATATGAATGAAAAAAGAAAAATCAAAATTTAGGTGTCAACACTTTTCTTTCTTTTTTTTTCTCTTGCTCTTTTCTTCTTTGAGTGACTACCGAAAACTACACTGCTGCACCTACTTTTTCTTCTTCTTCCTCCCTCGACCATTGCCCCTTGCTGTTGCTTGTGACTCTAATGGACTCTATCTCTCTTGGCTGCACTGGTCTCTCTACTGTTCATCTTTCTTCGACTTGTTTTTGAGCCGTTGATGCAACTGCAACTTGTTGCTCGTGAGCCTAAGCTGTTGCCTCCTTCTTCTCTTCTCTGTTTGCTGCCCTTTTGCTGCTACCGTGAGTTGCCTACTGCTCGTGGACTACTGCTGGATTTTTTTTTTGTCTGTGTTACTGCTGGATAATTTTTGCTGTTGCATCCCTTTCTGTCTTCTCTCAGCCAAAGCTGCCGTGAGCACATCAGCTACTCCTTTGCCGAGGACCAGTTACTTCTAATTCTCAACTACTTCTTGGTCGTGTTGCTACCGTTCCTTAGCTGTGTTGTAGCTGCTTGAGCCACTGCTCGCTCGGCCGTCGTGCATACATCCAACCAAGATCGCCCGAGGTTGTGGCCATCTTGCTTTGGCCCGAGCTCATCATCGCTTTGGATCGAGCTTAATACTGCTTAGCCTAAGCTTGATCATCGTCCGTGGCCCATGCTTGTTGTTGCCCGTCATCCGATCTCGTCGTTGCTCAGCCAAGCCGCCTCGTCACCATCACTCGCTCAAGTTCACCGTTTAGCCGAGCCACGATCGTTCGCCATTCTCGAGCTCAAACTTAGATTTTTGGGTGAGTACATTTCTAAACTTGACTTAAAATGTTGGGTATGCTAGGGACAAGTAGGGAAAACTTTATGATAAAAATATCAAATTTCTTGGACATTGTCTGTCGATTATTTGCTGCTAGCCATAGGGGTAAATTGGTAATTTTTATGGACTCTAGAAATTGCCATGTGTGCTAGATTATCGGTCCTCGAACCTAGGTGACTGAGAATGGAAACCGAGTACTAATTCGAGTTTCTGTAATGTGAAATGCTTGGTTATTATATTTGATTTATTTTGAAGTGAATTGTGTGCTCATGTCAATAATTTTGGGACTGTATGTAGCAAAGTTGACTTGCATGAGTTTTTAAAAGTAGAGTCAATTGGGCTCATCATTGATCTATATGCTGGCATGAGACATATGCATTTGGCAGAGTGCTTAAAATCGTGAGGGAATGCCTGACAGTATCTAGGGGCTACCGGGAAAGAGGGGCGATAAGGAGGTTCTGATCGCAGTGCTAATTGAGCCACAGTCGTTGCACTTTTGCCTGAACATGCTCGGCACGGGGTAGCTAGAGAGACAAGAGTGCTAACTTTGGTGTGATTAGACACAGGTTGAGGCACAGGCATGACACATCTATAACGTGGCTAGGACCGAAAGTGCTATTGAGCCACCGGCGGGGTTCAGTCCGGAAGTGCTAGTGAGCCACCGTAGACCCCAAGTGAATCATTGAGCATATTATATTTGCATCTGTGTGATCTGAAGCTACAATACATGGGTGATTGTTTACGTTCTAGCTTGAAGCATATGCTTCATTCTAATTTGAGTCTAGGCATGTGTTTGCTGAGTTTCGACTCACATATTTTTAGCTGATCATCATTTCAGATCCTCGACCATATATATGAACATTCATATTCCCCTAGTCCACTACGGGATCCCTTAAGAGATTGAGACACAGATAGTTTCGTATCCTTTCATGGACGAAGTTGAATGTGATTATGAGAGGTATAGTTGCACTGTCTGGGTCGATAAGGGATATGATGTTTTGATCCCTCATAGGTATGAGCGATGGTACCACCAGAGAGGTCAGGAGGTGTAGCAGGGTCCTCTATAGGATTTAAACGTACTAGCCTTTTGGAAGGGGCCGGCAAGCCTAGTGAATGCGATTATTTTTGGAGATGAAGTCATAGACCCTAAACCTATGGATGCACTGGACTCAGATGGGGAAGTAGTTATGGAGTTTGATGGAGCAGACGACGTGTTTGTTGAGCAGGCAGATGGTGAGCTTGAATCCCTGATATCTGAGGAGTCTACTCTAGAGGAGCTTCCTTCATCCGAGGACGAGTAACCCTATTGCCGTCTAGATGAAAACTAGTGACTTTTTGATCTTGGCCAACTTAAGTTTGTTTTTGAGATTTAGATGTTTGTCTCCTCTCTAGGTTGTATAAAACCTCTACTGTTATATGGTATGTAAATTAAATTTTCTCTATCCCTCTATCCTACATGTGTGTATGTAAAGGGAGTGCGTTTCCGCTATCGCATTTGTTAGTCGTCGTTTGGCCGCAACGAGTCTTGGGTCGTTGCTAAAGTTGACCGTACGATATTCGAATAAGCAGGAAGGCGGGATATTGTGTGTCCGCCGGGTTCGGGGTGGGACAATGTTTGACCAGATCCAAACCCAACCTGAAGCACCCATTTGACACCTCTAGTTCGATGTCAATTCGTAGCAAAAGTTTAAATGCAAATTGCCTATTGAGCTTATGTTCTTTCTTAAGTATCTTACATATATCTTCATGCTCCACAAAATGAATAGATTAATTATGGACTCTACGTAATCTATATTCATTTTATTAGTGATGTTATATAGGTTGACTTTATAGTGACAATATGTAATGATTCAACTTAAATGGAAAAAATTGGGAATAGAAATTTGGAACAAAATTTTTTTGCACTTACCACATACATTCTGATTCTTTAAATCTCATTTAGATAACAGAATAAAAAATAATCAATTCTTAATAGAATTGATTTTTTGGATCAAAATCATTGCCAAATGCACTGTAATTATCACTACACCCAAAGAAGGAGGTATATTTAATTGAGGGTCCAATCTTTATTCTCAAAATCTGATCACCAATTATCAAACATATATATAAGGCGAATTAAATAAGGAAATTGCTTGAAATTGCCTATTCAGTAATGCCTAACAATTCAAATCAAAATCGAGTTAAAAAAACATAATTCCAAATTAGGCAGTCAAATATTCAAATCGAGCGTGGTTTAGGGTATGCAAACAAATATTGTTGCAACTTATCATGAAAAAAAGAAACTTAAAACAACATTTCTAGAAAACAAGACTGCTTAGAAAAAGAAGGCTACTTCTTTGCAAGTTAAAATGACCTGTGGTACATTATCCGGAAGTAATCAAGCATGAAAGATCAAAACATGAAAATGATGCTAAGGCGTCGCGTGATCACAGGTCAACAACTTCATATGTTCTTGTAGGAGTCCAAGACCATGTTTGTCTTCGTAGTTGTACATAAGTGAAACCATTTTACCAGCATTCACGCAAGCTTCGCGGAAAGGCGCAGAGATCGGACATGGAGAGAGGCATTCTTCATTGAGCAGCTTCCACGATTTCGATATCAACTCCATCATGTGATCTCTCGCGCTCTGATACAAAGAGGCATGATTTTCCCGCAGATAGCACTCCATGTACGACCCGTCATAGCCATTTTGATTCTCATCCTTCAAGGAAATCGAATCCACAGAATGAAATAATCAGATCAGTAAAATAATCACAAAACACGATTAGTGAAAAGAATAGGACTCGAATGCTGCCCAGCCCGAAACCGTTAACTTGTTTACCTGTGCACATCCTAGGTCATCCCAAAGGCGAAGAATTTTGGCAACTAAGAATATTGCATTTGGCAGTGGCGCCTCTTCTTTCTTTGATTCCATATCTTGGTTGGCAATGTCTGCGCCCATCAGAAAAAACAGGTGAGCTAGCACCAAGGGCACACCCGAAGTGATAGTTCCATTCTTCAAGTAATCATCTGCGTTTGGCAATTTCCCAGAAGCGTTCCACTGAAATTCCACCAGGAATGCACTGCATAGACTCGCCCACTGCAACATCAAATGTTACGTGACCGGTTAATGATAAGTGCAGAATGCGATCGTGTGCTTTTTTAGGACAGAGGATCTTATCGATGTTAATATCATATCAATACCATCTTTTTCAAGAATCCCGTGGGGTTCCATCCATGCTTCTTGAAGATGATGTCGCCAAAATCATCTGTCATATCGCTGAGAGCTTGGAAGCATACTTTCATGTACTCTGGGAGCTGCTCAACACCAGCGTTGTCCCATCTGAAGACGACAACAATCATGATCGAAAGACTTCTAAATTGGCAGCATCAAAATAAATGCCTGAAGCAGACACTTTTGTCGATGTAATAGTGGCGACACAATAGGTAAAATGGGGTGTCTGCAACTGTATACCTTCCAATGACTTCTGTGAAGAGAATTAGCTCGTCGACTGTGCCGCGGACATCGAAAACATCGTCGATAACGTACACGAGAGAGATGGGCTTAATGAGCTCAACCCTAAGATCCGACAACCTTGGATCTGTGAGAATTGCCATGGACCACATGTACCATTTCAGTGGCTGGTCTCTAGCAAACTTCATCTCCTCTCCCAATCCCAGCTCTTTCCACCATCTGAAATAATTGGAAACTCATGAGGAAACTGGTCTAAGTCATACCGTAAACTGTGATTTATGAGTTTCATATTAATCTGAACCCAAATGCCAACTTCTTAAATAGGTAAGTAATTAATTAGTTGCTCACTTATTAATTTGGTGTATCTCCTTTCGGTGCCCAGAGTGAACAATTCTTCTCTCCCTGTTTGCCACTTCTAGCAAGTCTTCCATCCATGAGTTTGCGCCAGGCATATCGTTTACAAATGTTTGAGGTTGTAACCATCTTGTGAAGCTCTTGCGATATGGATATCGCAACGTACTTTCTATTGTTCTTGCCTGTTCATGATCAAGATCGCATATCAGCAATGCGTTGAGAAACTTGCTGCTAAAGTCTTTGGCTTCATCAAGTATATCTTCTCCTTCTATGCTCATCTGTGACGCTTCATATAATTCCGTCATACCCTTGATGTTCCCTTCGACGAAACCATTTATCTTATCCTTGAAGCGTTCGAACACATCTGCATAAAAAGCACAAAGAGTCTAATACATCGAAAAGTATAGTCTGCTATCAAATCTATTAGTCGCTTTATTCGTTTCAAAATTATGATGTGCATGCTTTGGTTTCGAACAAAACCCTAAATCCACTAAAATTATTTCATCCGATGTAAAGTTCTAATTTAAATGAAACGAAAAAGGAGAAAAGATGGAGGAACAAGGCAAATTCTTCTATGAATTGGCTCATCTTGTTATGAATCAACAGTGACATTTTATTCGCAGTTACAGTTGACTTGAAACTCTTGAGAAATAGACCTGCAGGCACATGATAACCCTCTTGCCGAAGAAGTCGAAAACGGAGAGCAATCTCATAGACATCATCTTTGCCGTGATTCAGAGAGGTAAAATGTGTGTATTGCCACTGTAGAATGGCGTTAATCTGTTCTCGAAATAGGAATTTGACTCTTAGTCGCTGAATTGTGTCGACAATGATCAAACTTTCTACAGGTTCATTCACCCTTTCATTCAGAAAATCTATAAGTCTCTTAACTTTTTCTTCATGTTTGATCCTCAAATCATCCTGCATCGCGAAAATCCAGAGTTACAAGTGAGGTCAACATTATAATGCCCACAGAAAAAAAAAAAAAATTAAGCAGGACTGAACTTAATTGGCCATCCCTTTTCTCATGTAAATTAAAAAAAAAATCAGTAAAAGTTGAAAAGAACAAAGCCCAAAGCACAATTGTATATACAGTCAACTGATAATTTTTTCATAAACTCCACATTTGGAATTATTTCAAATAGTCAAATCTTACGGGAAGTTTATAAGTTGGTTTTTATTTTAATTTGGTGTATTTTTTGTCACGCCGTGAATGCTGCAAGCAACGCAACATCCCTGCTAACTTGTACTCGCTCGGTTGGATAATCACAACGATGACCTAGGATACTCATCGTCAATCCAACCAAAAAATCAGAGTTCCTCGCTAGCGAAAACGATACCCTCTATACACGACGTACATAGAATAGGTAGAGAAGAGGGACAGCTCAACAATTTAAAATGCACATTTATACATATGAACGAACCAAGATTTACAATATACAACCTGTCGACCTTTCAACCCAAATTGGGATTTGGTCAATACCAAACCTTCCCCATATAAAAAAAAGAACTATAACCAAAAGGAGAAAAACATGACTACATCAAGTCATCATCCGCTTTAGGGTCATCCACTTGCTGCTCATCCACAGTTCCATCGATCTCTACTAAGATCTCATGCCCAATTGGCAAGTCACTCATATTTAGGTTCAGGGGTTGGAAAATATGGGAAACTAACCACCGTGAGATCATATCTCAATAAGTTCACCTCTAATCTCGCTCAAGATATTATATACCCTCAGATTCAACTCTAACATGTCCCCTAGATGCTCAGGTTATAGAAACAGAAATAAGGGAAAATACCATATTTGTCCCATTACCCATTCTATTACACATAGTTTATTCATGTCGAGGTAGATCGACATGCTTAATAACGTGTCATCTTCAGAATATCTATATTGCTATTACACCATATCCTAATATGACACGATTAGCTGGACAAGACATGAATTTCCAACTCTAGACGAGGCCACCATGCCCACAATAGGAGCTAGGTGATCAGAGCAAACTTGGTTGATTATATTCCCATAGCATGTGTTATTTCCATGTGTAACGATTTTGCAAGAACTTATATTCCTTCTCCTCAATCCAAAGTTTTGTGTCCACTCACGAAGGAGACGTCCCAATACATGCCCCGTGGAATAATGCTTGGAGGGCAAATACTATGTATGTCCTGTAACCCACACTATTACACATAGTTTATTCATGTCGAGGCAGATCGACATGTTTAATAATGTGTCATTTTCAGAATATGCATATTGCTATTACACCATATCCTGATTTGACACAATTAGTAGGACAAGACATGAATTTCCAACTCTAGACGAGACCACCATGCCCACAACAAGAGATAGGTGATCAGAACAAACTTGGTTGATTATATTCCCATAAAGTGTTATTTCCACGTGTAACAATTTTGCAAGAACTTATACTCTTTCTCCTCAATCCAAAGTTTTGTGTCCACTGACTAAGGAGATGTCCCAATTTCCTTGCGGTATGGTGTCATACATGCCCTGTGGAATAATGCTTGGAGGACAAATACTATGTTTGAGATTTTCTTCTCAACACACCAAACACTCCCCCCCCCCCCCCAACACACACACACACACCCACACACAAAAAGACCACGAGCTAAGGAAGGAGATGAGAATAGTGGAAATAAAAGACTAAAATCAGTGGGTTTACCTGATGAGTTTGCTCTCTGCCAATGCTCAAAGGTTGCGTCTGGTTAGGTTGAGACATTATGAAACTGGAATCGTTAGTCAAACTTTTCGCCGAAATACTAGTCATAGGGAGAGAACAGAGGACTGAAGACTGTGAAGAAGGGCAAAACAAAGGTGATTTGAAGGGACGTTGATGGCCTTAGATGGCCTATTTATATTGAAAAAAAAAAGTCTTATTGGCTAGAAGACTTTTTATGGGTTTCGCTCCTCTTTTTCATGTGTATGTGTCACACGTGATGTGCGTGCAGTGCCTTAACCTATTAACATAGGCCGTAAGCCAATTTCTTGTCCCATACATAGCGAGCTTAGTAATTACGTGGATTAGCTGTATTTTAATAAATGAATCACAAATAGATTTAGACATGATATTGATGTTAAATGAATTATATTTACAACTTACTAAAACTCAATCCATCATCATGACTCTCTTTCTTTTCTCTCCCTCACTAGATTTTACACTTGCTCGCACTACTCTCTCACCTCAATTTGAATGTGAGTTTTCTTAGATTGGGCTAGATATGAAAATATTTTAGCAATAATGATCATAATTAATATCGTACGTATACTTTTTGCATAATTTATTTTCTAATTTCTTCAAAATTCTTGTTATGTTGATCGATTACAGATTAAAAATTAAATTCAATCTGTTAGTTATTGTATGTCATTCTTAACTATAAGCTTTGTCAAATGCCATAAAACCAATTTTTATTTACTTGTTTTCAATAGAAACCAATACTAGAAAATAGCTAACTTTTTCTAAATTGAATTTCTTGAAAACGTTTTGCAGCCCTAAGAAGTTTTCAGCCTATGGCTCTATGACTCATTGTTACTCGGAAATAGATGGAGGTGGTTGTGAGGGTGGTAGGTATCTGAATATTGATTTGACAGTGAAGCGGCAGTTGCTTTCCTAGCCAAAAACAAGTGCCACTACCTCTATAGCCCTAAACACGCGGCGCCGGCGACAATGGCGTAGATTCTTGTAAAAAAAAAAAAAAAGAGGGCAAAGGTCTAGGGCGGACATGAGAATAGTTATGGAATAAAGATTCTAACCAAAAGTATTTTTGAAGTAAAAATCTATTTGATAATATAATTTGTAGAATAGAAATCTTTCTAATTACGTAATTTTACTTTTTTATTTTTGAAGCATTTTTTTCTTCAAAAGTAATTTTAAAGCCATTTGAAAATTTTAAAGAAATTGTTTCTTTTCAAAAGGAAAAAGTTAGTTTTTAGAGCAGAAGTTTTTGCCATGCGCCCTTGGTCTATGCTTTTATCTTTGTTTGGAAAGGTGGCGAGTCACTGAGGCGTATGTAGATTCTTGTAGGAAAAACCGGGGAATTAGGGTTAGGCTGGTGAAGGAAAACAAAAGCCTACGGTCAAACTGGTTACCTGGAAATTTCCTCTATAAATAGGCCATCTCATTCGGACACTTTCTTTCTAGAGCTTTTTAGCCAATTCAACATGTCCTTTTCTTCACAATCTTCACTGAACTCCTCTCCTAGCTGTACCTATACTACCAGAGTTTCCACTACTGGTGCTGCTAGACTCAAGATGCCTCAGCCAAGCAAAGTGCATTCATATTAGAGAATTCGCAAAGAACGAACTCTGGAAAATCCACGTACAGCCTTACCTTCTTTTTTCCTCATTATCGTCTAGTTGCAGTGCCGAGCCGACATGTATATTGATGAAAAACTCATTCTTCAGAGCTTAAGCAAATCGTTTGGAGATTTTGCTCCCATAGTTATTTCATACTCGGTAGCTACGTGGACATGTATTCTAGTGTGTATTGTTGATTGATGAAGTGTTTTCACTTTCCCTAGTTGACAAATCAATTGATGAACCGAAGATCGATTCAACCGTTCACTTGAATATATGCAGGATAATTTCTGGATCAAACGTCAAGAAAGAGTAATGGACGCTAGAGATTTACTTAATAAAGTGGTCAATGAACCTGCAGAAAGTTTGATAATTGTCGACACGATCCAGTAGCTAAGAGTTGACTACCTCTTCAGAAAACCGATCCAAGCCATTTACAATGGCAATACCCACATTTTAGCTCTTGTAACCGCGGCGAAGATGATGTCTACTATGAGCCTGCTGGTCTATATTTCATCTCTCCCGGTCCATGACTGGTGGTAAAATAAAGTGACTGGTGGCTTTTCTGAAATCACAAACATCGTTTATTTTGTAGTTTGCAAATCGTGCTTATTAACTTTTGTTTGCATAACTTACTAACGTCTTAACTTTACCAACTTTTATTACATTCACTTACCAACTGAGTTTTGTGTTAATAACTCTCATTTAAGTTTCTTAGCAAAGATTTTTGTTTTTAGAACGAGCATAATCAAAGACAGATGGTAGCGTATTCGAAGTAGTTGATCTCACGTGCCATCGGTCTAAATTTAAATGACTTTTCTATTGAGTAACCAACTTTTATTTGCATCATTCAGTAACCCCTGCATTTACTCACTTTTTTGAAAGATTATCAATCTAAATATTTTGACTCACCAAATTTGTAGTATTAGGTTACTAACTTTTTTTCAGTTATGTACAGGCGTTTATTTGGTGTTTTCTTAATTTCTCAACTCTTCTTATCGTTTACATACTATTATTTGGATTTCTCAACAACACATTAAATTTACCAATTCTTTCTAAAAATTATGAACCTCAATTAGTCGATTTACCGGCTTTTCTTTGGTTAATTTACCAACTATTTTTGTGCTACCAAAGTAACTTACCAAATTTATTTTTCTTTAATGTCACGCCCCAAACCCCAATCGAGCACGTGACACCATAGTCATTTCACTGTCAATAAATGAAAGTATGACATCCTAGGCCTATCACCGACCCAAAACTCAACCAAAGCTAACGTTAACGGAAACAATACAATAACCCGAACGACAAATGAAGAAAGGGAAAAAGGAAAAAGCTCAACCACAACACCTTATATTTACATTAACATCATTCTTCGATTATGTTAAGCACAAAAATAACAAAACAAGCCAGGGCGACCATAGTCATCAAAAGGAGACCTATGGCCGATTAGGCTAATTTCTTCGAACAAAAGAAAACCTCCAAAAATAGGAAACAGGGCTAGAGATCTAGTCATCCACATCGCTCCAATCTAATAGTGAAATGTCTATCAGATCCGACTCCTTAGGGTCTGACTCCGTCTCCATCAGTCCCTCGCCAACTGAGTACTCTGTCACCTGAATATCAAAATCTCAGGGTATCCCAAAATTGTACAATTTTCTATTTATGCTTACGGCCTAGGGTCTGAAAGGTAAGGAAAATAATAACACTCAGAATACATTTTAGTAAGTTCACTCCCTAAACCCCGATCAGGACAATACGCACTCCGAAAACCGTCATAAGCATGCAATTAGACTCTCAAAACCATCCACCAAAAACTAAGTTATACCAACAGAAGATTTTAACATGTGAATGAACTATTCAATATAAATATGTTCACACATCAGAGTATAAGCATGCAATGATTATAAAGGCATGGTGATATCATGAACTCATTTTCATCTGACCCATGCAAATGCACTTTAGGCCAACCCACGCTAGTTGCGTCAGGTCGTGGCTGACCCGTGCTATTCATCTCAGGTGGCACGCTTATCTATCTAGCTACTCCATGTCAATCGCATTAGGGCGTACTGTGCCTCGAACTAGGTTGATCTACACACCTCAGGTTGCATCCTTATTTCTTCAATTTCCCTATTTCATAGAGGCACCTCAAAACCCAATCACATACTCATTTTCTTGCTTAACAAAAATCTCATAAGATAACAAGATGCATGCCAAAACATCATCGTGCATCATATTGCGTTTGCCCAAACATGGCAATTCAGACGCACATAATTTCCAATCAAGCAGTAAAATTTCGAAAATAAATCAACAGGTAATCAACCCTCATTCGTAGGCATTTCATTCCACATTCTTAACATGTATGGTCATCAGCCTCCTGCATCTAAATATGCCCGAATTTCATTGAATTCGACCGTATATCGAATCCCTGATCTAAATCGGCATTTCTACCAACGGTTCTTGTGAATTAACCTCCAAACTCTTATCTTTCACATTGTGAAAAATATCTCGCTAGTGTGAACAATAACTTCCAGAAATGAACAGTATTTTTCGGCATGAACAGTGCATGAATAGTAATTTCCTACTTTCACAATGCAATTTTCTCCATTTTTCTCACCCAAACACCTATCTACAATAGCCTAATGAACAGAATTTCTAACGATTGAACAGTACGACGCCATGAATAGTAACCTCGCCAACAAAATAGTCTAGTTTTTCGCTTCAAACTCCTCCATTTCAAGCATAATTTCATTTTGATTTTGTTCTAGGAATTACCTATCACTCTACTCAAATTTTAGGAGGAAAACTTACTAAAAACAAAGTTGGAAAAACCCACAATGAAGTCCGATGAAGCTTGAACTGATGACAAGCAATCCAGTCCCAACCAAACAGCCACTGTTCTGCTCAAATCACGAAAATATATTATCTTTTTTGACCAATCAACCTTTAGATTCTCAAATTTCACGATATTACGATTGCACAGGAGATAATGGGGCCTCAATTCACCCTCTGGACGAGCTCAAATGAGCAATTTCTTTTCAGGCCTGCACAGAAATTCGAGAGAGAGAGAGAGAGAGAGAGAGAGATGGGAGAGAGAGCTACGAAATTTTTAGAGAGAGAGAAAGAGAGAGCTAATGGCTAGCCAAGATGATAATGGAAGAGAGAAAGAGGAGAGAAAAATATCTTGCATTATTGATGTCACTATTCACAATTACTATTCATGATCACTATTCACTGATTGACCGAAATGACTGATGGCCAAAAAGTTAGCTGAATTGACATAAAAGCGACTTAAGTGATTGAGGGTAGCTGATACGATTAATTTGACACATGATGTGACATTTTCTAACGATCGACTAATTTTCGAGGCCAATGGGAGCTCGCTGGACCACTATAAATAACCTAGGAAGTCTGTCGTAACCCGAGGCAATTAACTCCTTTTCCAAACCTTCGACACTTTACTCGGCCATTCAAAGCGAAATGGCTAATTTCTGAATCTAGCGTGGCGACATCCAAAATTATAGCCATGACACCCATAAAAATTCGATATCCAAGATTCGAGACTCAATTCTCAAACTAACAAACGACTGCTGTGACCCGACCTTCGAAATCAGTGATCGGCTGATGAATTGCTAAGTTGTTTCTCAAGATAGGCTTAGCTCGAGCCCTCCTAAGCCATACCAAATCGCGGCGAGCTATCGGATTCGACCTTAAGTGTGGTCGAGCGATATGTGTATACGTGTATATGCTTTTGGAGTCGCCATCGATCTTTGGGGAAAGTAGATTGGAAATCTCATTAGATGGTGGGAGTAACCGTATGACTCTAACGGAACGAGAGATTTGAGATTAGAGACTTAGTTACGCCAATATTGCCATTGATGTCCTTTCGGTATCGAAGTTGAACGATTTTCCTGACTATGATTTCATGTAGATAAATTGGGATGAGAGAATCCTAAAATCTTGGAATTTATGGAGATCGGAATGTCTATCCTACCAATCATAATCAGTAAAGTAGGTACGCAAATCAAGGATCCCGACGTGTGAATAAAATGCATTAAATCAAAATACGGTATCCCTAGTGAAGCCCTAAAGGCTTAGAGAGGGGATGTATTAAGATTTGGAAGGAGTTTGGGATGAATTGGAAATGATTTACCCATCAGGGGAAAAATCATCATTTTAGGGGACGACTTGCCCAAAGGGAGAAATTGTCAATTTTGAAGAGATTTGAAATTCAAATTATCGAAAATATAGTTGGCTAGTTGAATGTGCCCATTTATCAATTTTTGAGATTTTCTGAGATTTTTCTGGACCTTTTGGAATGATTTGTCCATGAGAAACAAAATCATCATTTTAGGAAAATTGAGTCAAAATAAAAAAACAATATTGGTTTGGCTAATTAAGTTTGACTATTTTTCATTTTTGGTGAATTTTGAAAAAGTTTTGGATTTTTTCACGACGATTTGCCCATAAAGGTCAAAATCATCATTTTGGGAAGATTAGAGGGGCAAAATTGTCAAAAATAGGATTGATCGGTTAAAACGACTCGTTTTTTAATTTTTTAGGCTTTTAGGATTTTCAAGAATTTTTTAATATTTTATATTTATTCAATAATAATTAATAAAGACGGACCTGGGCCGAGCCTCTGAATCCGACCTTGATGGAACAGAGCCTAGGCTCCCATGGACTGGGTCCTTAGGCCCACAGATAGGACTCCATCATTCGGACAGGGCTCAAAGCTTGAGCCCAATCAAAACTCAAAACACAAGGGACCATGAAAGGAAAGGCCCAACTCTCTATTAGCCAGAGCAACAAAATCGCCCAGCCACCCCAAACCTAATTCTAGTGCTCAACCATGCTTTTGTTTCACGCGACAAACTCCATTGCCCGCGTTTTTTTTTTTTTCATTTTTACACAACCCTTTTTTACTTCTTTTTTTTTTTCTATACTTTTTGGTCTCTTTTCCTTTTTAATTTTTTTATCCTATTTGTGTTTTCTTTTTCTTTCTTTCTTTTTTTTTTCTCTGGTTCATTATCTTCCCCGGACGTCTTCTACCTAAACCAATGAAGCTCCCTCAAGAACCAAACTCACCAGCAAATAATTCTACGGAGTCAACTCGTAAAAACTAAACGTATCTTCACCAGTACATCAAAGGAATGCAAAACTAACACGGTGGGGCTCCAACCCAAGGCGACATCAAAAGGCGAAGGTAGGAGCTTCGATTCGATTCTCCAACATGTTCGACGACAAGGTGCGAAAATACATCTTGTTCATTGTGCGGGTCTTAACACTTGACGATGCCAATTCCCTTGCCATCGAATCTTGCTCGTTATGTCGCTACTCCGTTTAGGTCCGCACTAACCATGCCACCGTCACAACATCAGGTCTCCTTGCGCACCGTCGCTAGTTCGGACGACCTAAACCGTCGCATTGTCTTGTGCCATGTGGCTCTGCCCGGTACACTATCACTCAGCCGCAATTTATTCATCGAATCGCCACTATTTCAGCTTGGTTCATCGCATCACCTGGGGTGTAGCATCCGTCCCACTTATTCAAGTTTCGCAAGTAACTGGCTATGCTCGCACCCCTACACTGGGTTTGGCACGCAGTTAGTCTAAGTCTCCCATGCCGCTGGCTTGGGTCTTGCGATTGATATATCGACGCTGTCAAATCCTACGCTGGTACGACCCGCTACTTTTAGCCACTTGCCAGACGACTCGAAGACCTCCCGAGTGACCTTCGTGCCACTATGGGTGCTGAAGAGGTCGCAGAGTGAGATCTTGGTGCACAACTCCTCCAAGTTAAGGTTATACGAGCAGTCGGTATTGGCAAAGGTCTTGAGGATATCGAGGCCCATTTCTCTGAGCCTCTCGATGCCGCAGTCAATAGGTTTCAAGCCTTCGAATGCTTACTGTCACGAGAAACTCAAAACCATCGCCTAGTTCCACTTCGTGGCCGGTTCATCGGTCCATGAATCTAAGCTCACTGTTCCGTATGTGTCACGCTGCCGCTGTCGACTACCGCGGGGTTGAGTCTTCGGGGTTCGATGACGACGACTCGGTCTGCCCACTCCTCATTGGTTCCGAAGCTCTCTCTTCTCTGGCTTTTTTATAGCCAAGAACCCTTGTTTTCTTTATAATTTTTCTTTTGTCCAGCTTACTTTTCTTCTTAAACCGTAGTTGAAAAGAGAAATCCTTTTGGGCGTTCTTCACCTTCGGATAAAGAGACCCTTGCTTCTATTTGTTTTCATTTTTTTTTTTTGTTTGGACTCTCTTCTCTTTTAGAATTTTCAGTTCCTCTGTGTTTTTCTCATGAGCTCTCTTTTGTTCCACCGAAGGAGACCAACGCATCATGAGCTATCCCTCTCTTTTTTTTTTTTTTCAATGATCGCCATCCCTTGGCGCCGCACTTGTCTCCTCTTTTTCTTTTCCCCCACTTTTTGTCCATCACCGAAAGTGCCACTAACAATTTCCCTTCACCCACGTTCTCTTTTTTGGCATGTCTCTTGATAAAGGAACTCTGCTGACCAAAGTCTCATGTTTAGATCTTGTAGCGGCTAATTTCATCTCCAGATTAGAAATACTCTTGTCCAAACTGTGTATGGTGTTGTGAGTTCTAAAAACTCCTCTAATAATGTTGTTTGAGTCTCACTTCACTTCCTTCTAATGCAGACTCTCGGGATTACAACCTTCAAAAACCAGTTTCAATTTCTTGGCTTCCATAGCGGTGGTTCGATCAATGCTTTTAGATTCAGGTACTGTACATCTATTCGTGAAGAGCATCTCGGCACAGAAGGAACCCACACAAAGCAAGAGAGTCCATTTTTTGGAGACGATGCTTTTAAAAGCTTGCTCTCCTCTGATTTTCAGCGACATCTTCCTCTTCCTCCTCCGATTCTGCCTCTTATCTCTTTCGATGGACTTTTTCTTTTCTCTATTCCCATCAAGTGGACTTTTGACCCTTCCTTTTCTCTCTGTCTTTGCCTTTGGCGTGGATGATGTCTGGTAAAGTGATTGAGATTACCTGGTAGTTGTCATTTACCAATTTAGCTGCTGGCTGGCTTTTCTTCTTGCACCAAATGTTCAAGGCTTCTGGTTCTATATAGCTATGTTTTTCAGCATCACCGAAACACAGCAAGGACAATTGTTGCCATGATGGACTAATCAAATGCACGTGGGGAGTCACCATAATCTGCAGGAAGAATAAAAAACAAAAGACAAGGAAGTTTTCGGTGTTGATGGCCTCCTCACAATGTTGCTATCTGTTTCAATATGTCTCTAGCCTTGTATTATCAATGTGTTGCCCTAGGGTAGGAATGTTGATGGTCGGAAGTTCAGGTGGAGATGTACTGCAAATCTTTTGCCTTCACTTGACTTTTCTAATCACAGCTGCTAATTCCCTTATTTCCTTCATGGATATCTCCTCGGGTGCTCTTCCTTGTTGACTTTCTCCTCTTGTATCAATTATGGCGTGATTTAAAATTGTGTCCTCCCTTGAAGATCCTACGTGGTCATGTTTTCAAATGTTATTTTTTCGAATTTTCAAGTATTTTTTTTTCAAAAAAATATTTAAAAAATACAAAAAATATAAAACAAATACAAAAAATAAAAAAAATCACTTTTTATTCAAATTTGGTTCTTTAGACATGGTCAAAGCTTCCAAAGTTAATTTTGTAATTTTATGAATTTCTATGGATTTTCTATTAATTTTTTAAAAGAGAAGAGTAATTAAAAATCAGGTATCAACAGCTGCCCATCTTTAAAAGGAAGCTCAGTCGAGATTCATTTCAAAAACGAGATGACACATAAATCCTAATCGATTCAACATAGGAAAATAAAAAGAGTTGTGGCATTTGATCTCAAATACCTCTCTTTGTAAGCTCTGATGCAGACCGGGCTTAAGGAGGCTCTTATGTAGTGAGGAAGAGACAAAAAGGAGAGCTTACCTGGCACTTACCTACCTGTCATATATCTGTTGCCTAACAAGAATGCTCTTTGAATAGGCACCCAAAGATTCATTCTAAGGATACTCCAGGAAGGTTAAATTTTGACCTGTATGGTAGGTCAACCCATGGCAGAGTTCTTAATGAAAGGACTCTAGCGGCGATCTATCCTATTTAGAGGATTCGAGTGCATTTTGACCCGTATGGTGAGTTGTACCATGATAGGATTCCTAGTTAAAGGATCTTGATAACGAGTTATCCTACTTAAAGGATTCGTCCGTACTTTGCTTGCAACTCATGACTTGAAGGTGGACCATGTTGGTAAATGGTTCAGAATCAACTCCAGAACGATTCAAATTCACTTGTAAAAGAATTCTTAGAACGGTATAAGCAATGGAACAGATTTTTCAACACAAAATTGAAATCGTGAGATCAACACAAGATATAAACTGAGGCCTGTGTTCAACACAGTTTCCTTAAAACAGATTCGTTCCCTCAACTCTGTGCTTGAGGTTTCGTGAACGTTTGTCTCCCAGGATACAACGGTTAACAGCTAGGAGGTGAGCACAGAACCTCAGAGCTTTCGGCTCGAAAAACCGATGTAAGGAATAAGCAGAAAACAGAGGAGAATAAAAGCCTTTTGCACTGAGTCTGAATCTGAATGTTCGCACGCCTCTTTCAAGAACGAAAAAACCAGTTATTTATAAGATGAGTAGATGGATTATTTTGGAATAATATGGCGTAACAGTTTATAACGGCTGATTAAATCTGCCGTTCGTAACTGTTGTAGCATAACCGACAATTAAATCAGCCATTTGTAATTGTTACGGTGTAACAGTTAATTAATTCTGCCGTTTCTGGCATAATGGATGATTAACTCTGCCATTTGTAACTGCCGTAATGTAATCACATTCCAAAACGTTACAAATGGTGAGCTTCTAAGCGTCGCGAGCTGCTTCTGAACCCTGCACGAGCTGCTTCTGACACTGGTTCCGAACCCCGCGCGAGCTGCTTCTGAACGCTGGATCTGAACCCCGTTCGAGCTGCTTCTGGACGCTGGTTATGAACCTGCACGGGTTGCTTCTGAACGCTGGTTCAGACCTTGCGAGAGCTGCTTCTGAACGCTGGTTCTGACCCTGCGCGAGCTGCTTCTGAATTTGAACGTTGCTTTTGAGCTCATCCGAAACATACTCTGCTTCTGAGCTCGCATTAAAGCATCATTACAAAATCATTCATTAACATTTGCCGTTACAAAATCCATAACATTTGGAAAAAAGAAAGTTGAGCCACAATGCAAAATTGGACTAGTCGCGAGACCCATTTTTCTGGTCCGCATTCGCATACGCAGGTCGTGCGTACGTGCCCCCTCGTCGAACCTTCGTTGAGGCCCGAGATTTGCACCCCCCCTGCGCCTGTGCGCGAGGCATAGTACTTTGTTGTAATGTTACCACTCCAAAGGAGTGTAACCATATATAAAGCACTTGAAAGCCTTCTTTCTTTCCAATGTGGGACTAGTGTTTCCCACTTCCAACTCAAGGATGCTCTTTGAGAAACAATTTCTCATTCACCCATCAAAACACACCATATTTCCAACAATCCCCTACATGAATAAAAATTGTTTTAGTTTGACTCGATGATAGTGTTCGACAAATGAAACCTGCATAGGATAGGTAGGTGTTACCCTTTGAACCTTTCATTGTAAAAGTATATTTACTTTACTAGCTATCCAGTTGGCATGATGTCGTTGAACTGTCCTGCTTTCTTATGTAAACGAACCATATACTCCACACAGGAATCATCAAAACGTTTGTTCAGTTCTTATGATTGTGTTCGTTTTGGCCATGAACATCAACCTGGTTCTATGAGAGTTTCTAAAGAATTTAACCCCAAACAATTCTCCTTTGAAGCGGCCCCACTTCTCTCTCACATAGGTGATTACTTAATTTTGAGTAATTTGATTACTCTACTTAAGAATCATTAAGGCAAAATTGCTATCCTTTTCCTTACAATATCACTGTTATTTCTGAGGAATGGTTTTAGGGATAAACCCCCATAGTGACATCACTAAGTCAATATAATTAAGTTGTCCCTTTGGACCTAGATCTTGGGATCTCCAGTCAACTAGATTGGGTTTCCTTTATATCAACTTATTCTTTCGTGGGCTTCAGTCCTATTCCTCTTGTCGATTTCTCAACTAACTATCTATTTAACCTTTTGGTTAGCGGATCCGCAATATTATCCTTTGACATTACGTAGTCAATAGAGATAATTCCAGTTGAGAGTAGTTGTCTAATGGTATTATGTCTACGACGTATATGTCTAGACTTACCATTGTACATGTTACTCTGTGCTCTTCCAATTGCAGATTGACTATCATAATATATGCAAATTGGTGGGACAGGTTTTGCCATTTTGGAATATCCTCTAGTAGGTGGCGTAGCCATTCAGCCTCTTCTCCACATTTATCCATTGCAATGAATTCAGATTCCATTGTGGATCTGGCTATAACCGTTTGTTTACAGGATTTCCATGATACGGCTGCACCCGCTAGTGTAAATACATATCAACTAGTAGACTTTGAGTCTTTCATATCAGATATCCAGTTCGCATCACTGTATCCTTCTAGAACAGCTGGGTATCTGGTATAGTGCAGACCATGATTCCGAGTATATCGTAGGTACCTAAATACTCTCACAATTGCTTTCCAATGGTCAGCACTCGGATTGCTCGTATATCTACTCAATTTACTAACTGAGTACGCAATGTCTGGTCTAGTACAACTCATTAAGTACATCAGACTTCCAATAACTCTAGAGTATTCTACTTGAGAAATACTCTCTCCTTTATTCTTGGATAGATGAAGACTATTGTCAAGTGGTGTTCTCGCAATACCAGAATCATCCACATTGAACTTTCCAAGAATTTTGTCCGCATAGTGTGACTGGTTTAAGATAAGACATTCTGACATTCTTGTGATTTTAATTCTAAAATCACATCAGCAAGTCCCATATCTTTCATGTCAAATCTCGAATTCAACATATTCTTAGTGGATTTGATCATTTCATCATCATTACCGACAATGAGTATGTCATCTACATAAAGACACAAAATGACATAGCCATTTTCTATTTCTTTAATGTAGACACATTTATCACATTCATTGATCTTAAATCCATTTGTAATCATTGCATTATCAAACTTTTTATGCCACTGTTTTGGCGCTTGTTTTAAGCCATACAATGATTTAACCAATTTACAGACTTTCCTTTCTTGTCTTGGAACTATAAAACCCTTAGGTTGTTCCATGTAGATTTCTTCATCTAAATCACCATTTAGGAAAGCTGTTTTTACATCCATTTGATGTACTTCTAGATTTCGCAATACTGCAATTGCAAGTATCATCCTAATGGAATTTATTCTCGTCACAGGAGAATAAGTATCAAAGTAATCTAAGCCTTCTCGTTGCTTGTATCCTTTGATTACAAGTCTGGCTTTATACCTATCAACAGAACAATCTGCTTTCATTTTCCTTTTAAAGATCCATCTTGATCCTAAAGGTTTGTATCCAGGAGGAGGATCCACTAACTCCCAAGTATGATTCTGCAATATAGAATTAACTTCGCTTTTAATTGCTTCTTTCCATAGAAGTCCCTCAGAAGAATTTGCTGCTTTTAAATAATTTAGTGGTTCCTTTTCTAACAAATAAGTTAAAAAATCATCTCCAAATGATTTCTCCACTCTTGCTCTTTTGCTACGTCTGAGCTGGTCAAAAGCAGGATCCATTTGCTTCTGAACTCTTATTTGGAGTAGGTCAGAAGCAAACTCGCTATACTTCTGAATACTGTCATGATCAGAATCATGACTTTCTTCATTCATAGTGTCAATCACTCGCTTGGACGATCTTGATCCATCATTGGATTTGCAAGAAAATACACCTTCAAAGAATGATGCATTCCTAGATTCCATGATCATATTCTTTTGTATATCTAGAATCTTCGATTCATGTACAAGAAAACGATATGCAATACTGTTATGTGTATAGCCTATAAAGATACAGTCCACCATTTTAGGACCTATCTTTGTTTTCTTTGGTGTTGGAACAGCTACTTTTGCAAGACACCCCCACACTCGTAAGTATTTATAGGATGGTCTCCTACCTTTCCATAACTCATAAGGGGTTTTATCCTCATTTTTCCGAGGTACCTTATTTAAAAGGTAATTGCTTGATAAAATAGCTTCACCCCACATATTTTGGGGTAAACCTGAACTAAGTAACATCGCGTTTATCATTTCTTTCAATGTGCGATTTTTACGTTCAGCCACACCATTTGATTGAGACGAATAGGGTGCAGTTACTTCATATATAATTTCGTGTTGTGCACAGAATTCACCAATCGGTTCTTCGTACTCACCACATCTATCGCTTCTCAATCTTTTAATTTTCTTGTTGAGTTGATTCTCAACTTCATTCTTATAGAGAACAAATTTCTCTAAAGCTTCACTTTTGCTTTTAAGCAAAAACACATAGCAGTATTTAGTGCTATCATCGATAAAGGTAATAAAATATTTATTACCACCTCTTGTTTGTATGAATTTCAAATCACAAACATCACTATGAATTAGTTCAAGGGGTTCGGTGTTTCTTTCAACTGTTTGAAACGATGATCTGTTAACTTTGCCTCAACACAGATTTCACATTTGTGTTTACAATTAATTTGGAATGAGGGAATGTGCTCCAAGTTAATTAATCTACGCAATGTATCATAATTAACGTATCCAAGTCTACCATGCCATAAATTGGAAGACTCAAGCAAATAAACGGAAGACTTATTATCTTTATTGATAATTGTCAACACATTTAGCTTAAAAAGCCAATCAGATACATATCCCCTTCCCACATACATTCTAGATTTTGACAAAGTAACTTTGTCTGACTCGAACACTATACGAAATCCATGCTTGTTCAATAGAGACCCGGAGACCATGTTCTTTGGGATTTCTAGCACATATAAAATATTATTCAGAGTCAGCTCCTTTCCAGAGGTCATCTTCAGAAGCACCTTCCCTTGGCCTTCAACGGTAGACGTGGTCTAGTTTCCCATGAAAACTTTCTCTCCATCAATTGGTTCAAAAGTTGTGAACAGGTTCTTATTGGAGCATACGTGCCTCGTGGCACCAGTGTCAATCCACCATTCCTTTGGATTGGACTCGACCAAGTTCACCTCAGACACCATCGCAGAGAGATTTATGTCTGAGAAGTCATGAGTGACATCATTCACCATGTTCGTCTCATGCTTCTTTTTCTTCTTCGAAAATTTACATTCTACGGATCTATGGCCCATCTTGCCACAGTTGAAACATTTCCCTTGGAAATTGGTTTTGGAGACTCCTCCTTTCGGTCCCAGCTTCAGCTTGATGGCCTTCTTGTTCTTGTGGCCATGCTTGTGCTCCACAACATTTGCCTTAGCTGCGGTGGGATTGAACCTCTTGCGTTCAGAGCTTCTGTTGTCTTCTTCGATGCGAAGTCTGACAATCAACTCCTCCAGGTTCATTCCTTTCGCTTGTGCTTAAGGTAATTCTTGAAATCCTTCACCCAGGAGGTAGCTTCTCATTAATGGCAGCCACCTAGAAGGTTTCACTCAGATTCATCCCTTTAGATTGAATTTCCTGCAAAATCACTTGGATTTCTTGCACTTGACTGATCACAGTCTTGGAATCCACCATCTTATAATCAAGGAATCGACCGACAACAAATTTATTTGCTCCGGCATCCTCTGTTTTATATTTCCGGTCCAAAGATTCCCACAACTCTTTTGCCGTATTGATTGTACAATAGACATTATATAGAGAGTCACGCAAGCCATTCATGACATAGTTCCTACAGAGGATCTATGTTACACCGATACGAGACACGACACGCGACACGACACGACACGACACGCCGACACGTGAATTCTCAAAAAATAGAGAATTCCGACACGCTGGGACACGTTATATATTATATGTATATTTTTAATGGTAGCTCCTTCTCATAAGCTAAATTGTATTAAAGAATTGAAAGAATCCCAACGAAGGTAAGAGTTTGCAATATTTTCATCAAAATATCTGCCATGTTGATGCATCTAATACATATAAGGTGATAATTACGTAAAAAAATTTGAGTTTCTGACCCATTTTACCACTGGACACGCGAGGGACTCGCGTTGACCCGAGGTCAACGTGTCCGGAAGTGTCCGAGTGTCCGACACGAGTCCAAGTGTCCGACACGCCAAAATTTTGAAAAATGGCGTGTCCGTGTAACATAGCAGAGGATATCTGAGGAGCTTCCTCAGTCAAGAATCTCGCAAGATTCAACATTGTTAAATAAAACAACATCTTCTGTTGCCACCTTTTGAAATTCGATCCGTTGAACTTTTCAAGCCTTCGTCTTGGTGAACAAAAATAGGAGCAGGAACAGGAGCAGAAGATTGGCCAAGGTTTTCAGAACCAAGTTGAACAACTTCTTCTTTCCCAGTAGCCATTTGAAAACAAGGAGAATTTGTTTCGTCAGCTAAAGATGCCGCTTCTGAACTATCAAAAGGAGTTCAGAAGAAGAATCAACAGCAAAAATTTCTGCTTCAGAACTATTAAACAGAGTTCAGAAGCAGACGAATCTGTTTTAAGAATGTTGGTAAATGGTTCAGAATCAACTCCAGAACGATTCAGATTCACTTGTAAAAGAATTCTTAGAACGGTATAAGCAATGAAACAGATTTTTCAACACGAAATTGAAATCGTGAGATCAACACAAGATATAAACCGAGGCCTGTGTTCAACACAGTTTCCTTAAAACAGATTCGTTCCCTCAACTCTGTGCTTGAGGTTTCGTGAACGTCTATCTCCTAGGATACAACGGTTAACAGCTAGGAGGTGAGCACAGAACCTCAGAGCTTTCGGCGAACTTGAAGAAACTGGTGTTTGAACACTATCGAAAAACCGATGTAAGGAATAAGCAGAAAACAGAGGAGAATAGAAGCCTTTTGCACTGAGTCTGAATCTGAATGTTCGCGCGCCTCTTTCAAGAACGAGAAAACCAGTTATTTATAAGATGAGTAGAGAGATTATTTCGAAATAATATGGTGTAACAGTTTATAACGGCTGATTAAATCTGCCGTTTGTAACTGTTGTAGCATAACCGACAATTAAATCTGCCATTGGTAATTGTTACGGTGTAACGGTTGATTAATTCTGTCGTTTCTGGCATAATGGATGATTAACTCTGCCATTTGTAACTGTCGTAATGTAATGACATTCCAAAACGTTACAAATGGTCAGCTTTTGAGCGTCGCAAACTGCTTTTGAACCATGCACGAGCTGCTTCTGACACTAGTTCTAAACCCCGTGCAAGCTGCTTCTGAACGCTGGATCTGAACCCCGCTCGAGCTGCTTCTGAACGCTGGTTATGAACCTGCGCGAACTGCTTCTGAACGCTGGTTCTGACCTTGTGAGAGCTGCTTCTGAACGCTGGTTCTAACCCTGCGCGAGCTGCTTCTGAATCTGAACGTTACTTTTGAGCTCATCCGAAACATACTCTGCTTCTGAGCTCGCATTAAAGCATGTTACAAAATCATCCATCAACATTTGCCGTTACAAAATCCGTAATATTTGGAAAAAAGAAAGTTGAGCCACGATGCAAAATTGGGCTAGTCACGAGACCCATTTTTCTGGTTCGCATTCACGTACGCAGGTCGTGCGTACGCGCCCCCTCGTCGAACCTTCGTTGAGGCCCAAGATTTACACCCCCCCTGCGCCTGTGCGCGAGGCATAGTACTTTGTTGTTATGTTACCACTTTAAAGGAGTGTAACCATATATAAAGTACTTGAAAGCCTTCTTTCTTTTCAATGTGGGATTAGTGTTTCCCACTTCCAACTCAAGGATGCTTTTTGAGAAACAATTTCTTATTCACCCATCAAAACACACAATATTTCCAACAGACCATTCCGTATCAGGGTTTCCAATGAAAGAGTTCCAAAGATAGCACACCCTGCTAAAAGGGCTCGTCTAAGTAGTGCCTGCAACTCAGGACTTGAAAACGAACTATTTGGTATTGGGATTTCTAATGGAACGGTTCTGGAGGCAGCATATCCTTCTAAAAGTGCTAGTCTATATGTTGTCTGTAACTCAAGACCTAAAAATGGACCATTTGATATTAGGATTTCCAATGAAAGGGCTCTAGAGACGGCATATCTTACTAAAAGAGCTCGTCTATATAGTGCCTGCAACTCAGGGCTTGGAAATGGATCATTCTATGTTAGAAGTCACCACGAATTACCTACGTGTCACTTTTGGATAGATAAAAGGGGTATGTTGAAAGGTTGACTTTGAGTGCCTTCCTCGGACCTAAGCGAGGTCAAAAATCCTGTAAAAGCTAAAACCTGAATTATATTCTCCTCTTGCTTTAGGATTAAGCTAGAGAGACAGAAATCAAAATATCTCAAACCTTTATATTTTTGAGACGAATTATGCCCCTACAATGATTATTAAGGAATCATGCAAAATCTCAATAAATGAAACTGTGATGCAGGAGGTCATCTAAAATATCTTGTACATGGCACTGGTGATCAAAATCCATTGGGATATATTTTAGATCAAGTGATATGAAATCGCCAAAAGGGTTTGGTTAACCGTCAATTGAAGTACTCTCATCAAAGGGGACTTTTTACAATTCCCACGAATTTGTTTTGAATTTCCGCTCATCGGGGAAAAATATTAGTGAATCCTCTTGAATTAATCTCACAAAACCTAATATCTAGGATTTCAGAACTATTCGTAGAGTATACATCCTGATTAATCGGGAAAGGTCTTTTAATAGGACCATAATGTTGGGCTTGGTCGAAGGTTGCCAAGGGAGACCCATAAATGAGTTGAGGTCAACAAATGAAAGATCTCCATTATCTGCTTCGACTTTACAAGTCAAGAACCCTGCAAAAATGAGAGAAAAATAATCTTGCTTGTACTTCTTCGAGCGAAACTTGAAATCATTTAACTTTACGTTAACTCAAATGCCCTAATCTGAAAGGACTTTTTTGGGTTGTAACGTAGGTTAGGATTAGGGATTAAGGGAGAAAAAGGCTTATCTTAGCCTTGGAAATATATGAGGATGGTTTGGCATTTGCGATCATTGAAAATTCACCACCAGTCTTCGGTCTTCTAAAGTACCCTTTAAGAAACGGCATCATTGTATGATGATATAATAGATTTCTATGACACAATCGTTGCTCGATGAGAGTATAAACTCCAATTGAGTCCATTTTGTAATTCGACTCCTTTGGAGTATTTTCTTTGCAACTAGATCCAATTAGTGGTTTACAAGGGAGATAACATGCATACATTTTTTATTGTGTCTATGAAATGGACAATTAAAGTCCTGAAGCATTGAAAATAGACAATGATTTGAATGGACATTGGCCTTGCTTTTGATTGGCACTTTGCTTTTTAAGCCCGAGATTTTTTTTTTGAAAGAAAGGATTTTTAAAAATTATGTCAAATGCATACGCATGACAAAAATTTAGCACGCAAGGAAACTATGTAAGTCTAGTTCCTTGGAGTCCTTCCTCCTTAAGGAAGCGCCATCTTCATCTTGGGCATTAAAAATGATCACCAATGGGGTTTCAAGAAATGAATATATAGACTTAATTGGGCTATGCAAGTGATGAAAATGTGTAAGATAGAGAAATGAATGCTTTTCGTCTTCTTAAGGCACCTGAATCATCGTGTGAGCTTAAATGCAAAGAGATACTCGAAGATTGTTATTAGTCTGAGCGAGAAAATTTCTAACCATTTACCTCGTGTTATTGCTGGGACTTGCACTGTTTGGTCCTGATGTGACGTGGTTCTTGATAGGAATAAAGAAATGGAATCGTCGTTCAAGGGGGTTGTCAATGGTCATCTGTGGTGTTTAGGAGAGAAATGAATGCCTCTCATCCTTTCAATTCCATATAACTAAGAGTAATCCCTATGTCTGTTGGCCAAGTTTTTATCCTCAATTTTATTCTGTTCGCCTCTCGGGTGTGTATAGAGGTTTTAGTAAGATTCATTTATCCTCTTTAAGAAGGTATCTTCTTGAAAGGATTATACACCTATCTTGAGAAACCTCATTTCATTTTCTCCAAACCTAAGTCCGTATTAAGGACTTTTGAGATGTGGAATGCATGTGTTAACCATGTTCAAATGAGCTCCTGCCCTCTTTAGGTGAAAAGAATGCTGAGCATTTTGCTCTAAAATTAGGGAGGACAGATCGTTTACCTATGAAAGTTTGGCATGCGTTCTACCTTACTGTGGTCATGTCCCTAAGGAAACTAAGGAGACGTCGAAAATTACTTTTATAATTCGAGAGGATCAAGACAGTACCTCTCCGACTCTGGCTGCAACTCCTTGAATTATCACTGGTTTCAAGCCAAAGAAATGGATTTACCTAAGGAAAGTGCCATATAAGGGATATTATTGGAACGAATACATTTCACCTATTTCAGTAAATCCGCATCAATGGAACCCTTAATAGTGACTTTGGTGGCTTGTCGATTCAGAAGCTTTCCCTGAACCTAGGACCACATGAAACAAATGCGTGTATGTATGGATGTATATAATGCATGTAATATTCCTAAAGTGACTCAGATTGTCCAAAAGGTAGTCGAACTGGCTCCTATTTTCATTTCAAAGATGATACTGCTTGACTGCATCTGCATTTATAGGATATCCTAACTCATTCCCATTGAAGGTTAGCAGTACAAACAAAACCATGTATGAAATTTTGCAACATGTGAGCATCTTTTAAGCATGTAAAATGTAGCAATGACTTGCGTAGCTCTATGAAAGCCTCATGCATATTCTTAAGAAATGAACTATGCAAGCATGCTCAGATTTGCAAGAAAACTCCCGAGAATAAGGACTACAGATTGCCCATGCATATGCAAATGGATTTAGAAAGTTTGAGAGCATAATCCTTAGATTGGGAAAAACTCACTCCCGACTTTTACCCCTGCACACAAAAAGGCATGTGTAAATGTGTCAAATGAAGACTTGAAACATTCCAGCTTCTTTAATGACAACAACGATCATGGTCGGCCGGATGCCCCTCTTGGACTCTTCATCTAAGCTCATTGGGCGATTCTTTGGGTTGCTTTAAACTTCAATCCATTTTTCTCGACTACTCGTGGTGCATCATTTCATTCATTTTTTAAATGTAAACCCCTCCTGTCAAAAAGGAAAGAGCACACGTTAGTAATGAAATTAGAAAGAATAAGTTGGAATCGATACTCAGTTACCCTTCACTTTGAGCTTGCCACATTGGTGCTTTGCATTTTCCGTTTACTAGGTTCATTTGATTTCACTTGACTGAAATCTGAGCAAGAGGAGAATCTGCTTAAGAGTTTGGGTTCTTGTTTTATTCCTAGTTACTTTGGACCATTGTCATCTTCCATTCCATTAGGCCCGCGACACCATAGCCATCCATGGGGACCTTCTTTCAATTTAAGGGGTAATTTTTAGATCACATAGTCTTGTCACGTTGCATAGGATAAACTCCAGTTTACGACACCACTAAGGCTAGGAACAATCACCTGTCGAGAATGGGATCTGCTCAACTCATAATTGAAATAATTAAGGGCACATCAGAATGATACAAATTTACCTCTCTTTGAGCTCACTTGGGCTTTTTATTTGCAATTTCCTTGATTGAATTTATTCATCCAGTGGTCATATCCATGAATTGATTTGCCTCAAGTTTTGTTCAACAAGAGAACTTTGCATTTGGATATGAATGTGCTCTTGAGACAGTTTGCAAACTCCTGAGAATGGATGGGATTCAATTTAGAAATGGAGTAATTAAGGGTAAATCGAAACAATATAAAGTTACCCTTTGAGCTTGCGCGGACCTTTTACTCGTAATTAATTTGTCCCAAGTTTAATTCAGTAAAGGATCCAAGCATTTAATAGGAGAAAGGAAAATCGTTACTTTTTGCTCTTAAGTTAATTCTAGAAATCTATAAAAGCAGAAAATATCCCATGCAAAGGAATGAAACATATGCATTCGTTCAGGATCGGTTTCGCCTCCTTTGCGGGCTCTATAATAATCAGTTAGCTTCATTTCGAATCAGGTACATATCGACAATGTTGAATGACCCGTGATTATTGGCTTTGAAGTACAGGTTTCGTATGAATATTACAGCCTCGGAGTTTCATTAATGTCGAGCTGGTTGATCACGGCAGTAAGCTCGTTATCAATGCACCTAACTGGTGGTGATACATCCCTTTTTCTTTAAAAGGCATGAATATTGACTCCATATGATTAGTCTTCTCATCCATTCCTCTAACAAAACTTGATTCTACTGGGAACTAACCTAAATCACCTCTCAAACGGGCATTTTCGATCCTTAGATGCTGCATTTTGCCGAGGGTGAAGAGGCCACTACAGTTAGGGCAGGTAGCAGTGTCAAAAGCCTCTCTATACCTCATGTTCTCTATTCAAAAATTTTCATTTTTAGCTCTTAGAAAACTCGATTTCGCAGCGTTCATGTCGAGTCTTCACTTGGGTTCGCCTAACCAAAACTTGACTTGTGAAAGTTTCAGCCCTAACTCTTGACTCAATTCCGTTCTTTATTTATTATCTGGGTTAGGGCATTCTATAAAGAAATCTTCAAGCTTTTGAATTTGATACTTAGTATAATGACAGTAATGCTTCCTTTGACTATTGTTGTTGCCATCATTATCTCTGTTGAGACTTTAGACGTTGTTGGTGGAAAGGTTAGGTTCCGTGGTCTTTGTGCCGAGCGTGATCTCAAAATCTTCATCTCCCATGTTCAGCAATTGAAAATAGCTCCCAAATATGTTGAGTTGAGACATCCTTGACTGATACTGATCCCTTAAGGTTTGCTACTCTTCCTTGTATTTTCACTCTTCCAAATTTTTCTAAGCGATCGTGTATGATTTAAGGCTCTCCCTTTTTAGCACGGATGAAGACTACTAGGAGGACGCCTCTTTTAAGATTTAGGCATGGATTCAAAAATTATATCACTTCTCCTAAGATTTTTGTCTTCCCAACTTTTTATCACATCTCTCACTCGTTTTGTCTTCTTTCATCTTTTCATAGTGGTAGGACTCCTGTCATTATTTTTATCGCTTATCTCAAGTATTAGTGTTGTAGGTAAGCTCTCACTCCTTTTATGAATAGAGACAAGTTCTCTATTCTTTTCTACTGAAATTGGCCTTATCTCCCACTCAGATCATCTTTTTTTTTTTCTTTTTTAAAGTAGTGGTATCCCATCACACTTTTTTGTAAAGATTTTAGATTTTCTTGGCTCGAGGTTGCTGACTATCAATAAGCTCATGATTCACGGATGGATAGGGGTTTTGAGCCAATAGGGGTGACACTGAAAGAGAAGGATAGATAGGAAAATTTGATCACCAGAGGATGGTATTATGAAATCACTACTTAACATGAACTGGATTCACTTTCGCATTCTACTTGTTTGCCTTGATTCTCCATTCTACTATTTCAACGACAATGGCTGATCTTCTCATGCACATCGTCTCGGCTGAGGTTATGGTCAAATGGGAAAGGCTTTATCACTTTCTTAGCCGATGTTATATTTACATAGCCTATCATTCGAGTATTGAAGCTGAGATCTTCGATCTGTTCAGGGACATAAATGCCTTTTTGATCGAAGGCACCAATTTGGAGAGGGAATATAGGAAGTTCCCAACTCTCTTCATCAACTTTCTAAATGCTTCCTGAAACACCTACGAAATGGTCACCCTAACATACAACAAGCATCGGTCCGAATGCTTGGAATTTGCAGAACTCGCGATTGTCCATCACAAAAAGGTTGTCAAGTCTACTGATAATGGGTATCGCTATTGATTCATGAGAAGGAGAAGTTGGTGGAGCGCCTAGCTTGATCCAGACTTACTTCGAGCATGACCCGAGTGACATTGTGATGAAGTTTAGATGCGACTGGTTAGAAGAGAGGCTCGAAGACTTAACGGCAAATATAGCTCTCGAGAGAGATTTGATCGAAAATCTGAAATTCGACATTAAACATCAAGAGGCCAGTGCAACCAGGTAGAAGGAGAAATGCACTTGCTTGTTCGTTAAGCTTGCGAATCTCGAAACCCATACCACTCGGTGTAAGTAGAGTATTAACTATATGGAGAGTCAGTTGAGCTCTTTTGTGATGCTCATTATGGCTCAATTTGGTTTTACTTCCCCCCAGTAACTTGTTGTAACTTGTTGATATATGGAATGAAAAGAAAATTTCGTATGTTTATGCTTGAATCTTCCCGCCATTTCTTCTTTTCTTTACAGTTGATTGGGATAGAGAAAATACGATCATCCATCTCAGCTATGATCAAAGCACCTCTTGGAAGCACCTTCTTCATGACATAATAGTCACCATAGTTTGGAGCAAACTTCCCTTCTGGAAGAGGGACTATTGACAGCAACCTTTATAGGACGAGGTCATTCACCTAAAAACGTTGAGGTTTAACGTTCTTCTTGATGTTCTTGTTAGTAGCTTCACACAATGATATCGAGGACACTGAAGATTTAGTGGCGGCCTCCGCTGTCCACATTGAGACCCGTGACCAGCTATGTAAATTACTACAGTTATGACCACTCGGTCAGTGTGCCAATAAGTGAACCAGGCCACCTGTTGTGTGCTCCACTTCACTCATGCTTTGTCCCTTTCGGTGTCCACTCGTATATGTTGATTGCTTGTAGTATCAGCAGAAATGTCTATTTGTCATGCTCAATAATAAAGCACCAGCCTCCTAGAGTCTCTATTGTTCGAATCCAAGGAAGTTAAAAGGTAAGCTTTTGACCAATTTAGCCAGGAAGACATTGTAGGGTCGAGCTAGCATACTATCTACCTTTGTATCCTCCCCTAGTTCCTTGAACTAAATAACTTGTGGACCTAGTCTCATAACCCCCTTGAGGTTTGAGGCTTCCCTAAATGAAAGAACTTGATCGGTATCTTCCTCTTGTTCCTCGAACAAACTGATACTTTAACCTATGCTGGTCTTGACGATTCAAGTCCCGATGGCAACGAGAGCATACATCATTGGTTTGATGACCCAACGGAGTATGAACATTCACCATTCCATCATCTTAAGAAAAGGTTCTGCTTCAATCTCCATTGATACCTTCCCTTTGTCTTCGGCAAATTTGATTTTACCTTGCCAAATCGCCTCTTGTATTGTCTTTCTAAAGTAAATGCAATTCGTCATATGATGACTAGTCGAATGATGTCACTTACAATATCTCTTGTCTGCCAATTATTTTTTAGACGGGATGTTATATCCTTCAGCCAATTTTATCATCCCTTCTTTTAATAACAAATCGAATATTTCATCCAATTTGTATATGTCAAACGGGTAGCTATTTGACTCTTTTGCTTTTACTTTTGTAAACTCCTTTACCTTTGTTGGTTTAAGAGCTAGGCACATATATGGTTTGTCCAATACGATTGTAGCCATTGCTATCTCCTTTTCTTCTTCCTCTTCCATCAAGTTCTCTACTTCAGGATTACCTGTCCCAACCAAAGCTAGTCGATTTTCTTTCATCGGCCTCCTATCTTTCTCTTCAAAAGATGCTCGTACTTTGAGACTCTAGTTATTAATTGAAAGAGGTCATCAAATGTTTGCCCCTCAAAATGCTCCCGAAGGTTAAATTTTAACCTGTTGAACACAAGGTCAGTAAATTCCTTCTCAGTAAGGGACGTAAAGTGTCGGTTTCTTGATTTTTTAAACCGAACGATAAACTGATCTGTAGTTTTGCCACCATACTGGTGCATTCTTACTAAATTGGCTACTGATACTTCGAGCACTGACCAATAAAATTGAGAATGGAACTGCCTTTCCATCTCAGCCACGTTTGGATTGAATTTGCTGGCACAATGGTGTACCAAGTAAATGCAATTTTAGACAATGACAGGGGGAACAACTTGAACATTAAATACTCATTTGTTCTTGCTTCTTCACACTATGCCAGAAATCATCATATGTGCTCCACGTTTAATTGGTCTTCTTCTCCAGTGAAGACAGCAAAGTCTGGTTTCTTAAATCCCCTCGGGTATGGGATATTACCCACCTAGTCTGGGTGTGGTTTCCTGCGCACTAGCCTTCGAGCACCTCTGTCTACTCTCAACTGCTGGAGCATTATCTCGGCTACTCGGTCTGAGTTCCATGGCCTCATATTTTGCTGGTTGACCCACGTTTTTTGCCCCCTAAGATCAACTGGTAGGGATCTGTCGATTCATTAATTTTCCACGTTAAGTTAACAGGTGGTACTGGTCTACATGGTTGATTTCTAATAACCTGTGGGTATGTTGGAACTCCAGGAGGACTCATTGGTTTAAGATTAAGTACGTTCGGTACCGGATGTATGTTCTGGACATTTGGGCTAACCGTGTTAACTTCAACCGGACTACCTTGAGAGAAAGCATACCCACTGACTCCATTCACCAAGTTCATTTGAGTTAGATTTTCTGGCCTTGGTATGATCCTTACTAGAGAAGGCTGAAGAGGTATCCCTTCATTACTTTGACTAACCATAGAAGGACCATATATCGGAGGATAGGGCATGGCACTAGAAGCATTGACTTGAAAAGGTGGTACTTGATATGAACTCGGTCGAGATATCATTTTGTTTATTGTGTTGACCACCATCGGTTTGTTCACATCAGTGACGTGTCGGACCTTGTGGTTGGTCAATTCATTTTGTGACTCCTCGAACATCCTCTTCATTGTAGCTACCAGTGTAGCATTTAGTGCTAGCGCACGAGCTTGATTATCCGTTACTACCGTGGTATGTCGGCAGTACCTCCAATAACCACATTCATTGCAGAATGCTCGGACTGATTACCATCATTTGGATTGTTGGTATTGTCATTCTGACAATCCAATTGAGTTTTTGTTCTCACCATTTTTCCAAAACTCACCACGAATGTCCCACTAGGCATGCCAAAAAGATGTTCGCGCAATTTAGATTAGGAATATCTTTCATCGAAATTCGTATCTCGATTTTTATTAAGAAGGGCTTTGTGGCTTTGTTCTGATAGGAAATTGGAATGAACGAACGGATAAGTGTGTGCAATTAGCAAAAATGATGGAATAGAGAAAGATCTACCAGCGATGCTAGTCCTAATTGCCTAGAAATTAAAATAAATTGCCTGAATATGAAGGTACAAGGAATGAAAAGTGTAGGAAAGTTAAGGCTATACTATGAATGGTAATGAAAGTTCAAACTTTGAAGAAACAAAGTGTTTTTCTTGATGATTGTGGGGTCTATTCCCCTTTCTTCTGGGTATTTATTCCTCTTGCATTCCTAACTGACTTGGCGGTTATTCTTCAATTTCAAACCTTTGAATTTTGGCGCCGCTGCTTGTTTCTTCTTAACCTATGATTTTCACAATTGGCCCATAGAAATTTGAGCATTTTCGATTTCACTTGTAACCGCACAATCAGTTGAGTTTTTTTTAATATCATCCCTTAACTTTCAAAAACCTATTTGCACCTATGATTTTTATTCCACATATCCCGAATTTCGAGATACAATATTCATGCCCAAGACTTATTTTACCAAATACACGCATACTGCATCCTCTATTCTGTATCTCGTTGCACTTTCTTTCAACCTTCCCGAATACATCTCCCAAATTTCGGGACACAATATTAATATCACATGCTCGAGACTTACTGAATACATGCACACTGTATCCTCCATTCGGTATCGCTATGTACTTTCTTTCAACCTTCCCGAATACAAAAGTACCATTGTGCCATTCAGCATGTCATTTTGTTTTTACTGCATTTCGAGATTTACTAATGAAGTCTTTTTACCCAATGTCATTTTCAACATACTGAACCATTAGGAAACGACTTTTCGGTATCAATAGTACGATAAAAATTGTAGTCTAGTTCGATGGTGCTCGAACATGGCATATCAGCGAGGCGCCATTGGCTTCCCCTTCGAGGGGCTCATCAGCTCGTTATTACAACTGCACTTGTGGTCATTCATCATCGAGACGTGAGGAGGCAGCGATTGATTTGTTATAATAGAGAACCCGCACAGACCCCTCCTCTGGACAACTTGCAGAGCGCCCTTTTTTGAATGGGTGTTACTCATGGACTTTCTAATGAAGACACTTTGATCGGTAATGGGAGATCAACACAAAGATATTATTGCACAAAGCAAAAACTGGAAAACAAAAGGAAAAATAACACACCTGAACTTTGACTTCGCCAAGTCTGAGAACTCATGCGTCCTTTTGTGACCTGCAGAAAAAGGAGAAAACATTTTTCTCTTTGTTGGTTGTTCTTGGTGTGGAGAACATGAGGCTTTCTTCGTGGCCTCCCCACTATGTCACCGTCCATCTCAATATCTCTCTGGCCATGTATTCCATAAGTTGGCCTCCTTCTATTATGTGACCTAAATGTATTTATATAGTGAAAACCTAAGTCAAACTCTAATGATGTGGGCTTAAGCTTTGGCTTTTTTTATTAAAAACTTTAATAAAAGGCCCTTTTCATAATTAATTTTAGTGGGCTGAATTAAGCTTAACTTAAGCCCAAATTCAAATCAAATTTTCGACACATCTCTCTTGAGGGCCTATTTAGTAACGTTTCTGTTCCTCTATTTCTGTTTTCGGATCAAAAAAGGATTAAAAACAAGTTTGTCAATGCAAATAATTTTGTTTCTGACTCTGCTCTTGGGAACACTTTTGGACCAAAATCAGAAAAAAAAAAAAGAAAGTTGTTTCTCGAAAAAAGAATGCTTTTTTAGGATCACTTTTCAAGGATGGATTTCTCATCCTCTTCCCATTACACTTTTGTGGGATCACTTTTTTATGATGATTTTTGGACCAAAAATTAAAAATTTTATGGAGTTACCAAACACATTCTGATTCTCTAAGAAAACAAAATAAATAAAAAGTGATTTTAATCAGAATCACTTCTTTGAAACAGAAACGTTACCAAACAGGTCCTAATACATCGAAAAGTGTAGTCTACTATCCAACCTATTAGTTGCTTAACTCGTGTCAAAATTGTGATTTGCATAATTTGGTTTCAAAAAAAAAAACCCCGCATCCACTAAAATTATTTCATATGATGTAAAGTTTTAATTTAAATGCAACCAAAAAGGAGTAAAGATGTAGGAACTGGGAAAATTCTTCTATGAATTGTCTTCTCCACAATCCAAAGTTTTGTGTCTGCTAACCAAGGAGACGTCCCAATTTCCGTACGAGGTGATGGCATACATGCCCTACAGAATAATGCTTGGAGGGGACACACTATGCCTGATATTTTTTCTTCTAAGGAAGGAAATGAGAAAGCTGAAATAAAAGGCCAAGATCAGTGCGTTTTCCAGATGAGTTTGCTCTTTGTCAATGCTCGATAATTGCGTTTGGTTAGCTCGAGACATTATGAAGCTAGAATCGTGGGTCGAACCTTTCGTAGAACAACTAGTCATAAAGAGAGAAGAGAGGAGTGAAGACTGCAAAGAAGGGCAAAACCAAGGTGTCTTGATGGGAGGTTGATGTGCTTTAGATGGCCAATTTATATTGAAAAACAAGCTGTCTTATTGGCGAGAAGATTTTTTAATTATTTTCGGTCTGGCACCTCTTTTTTATGTATATTTGTCACACAAGACGTGTGTGCAGTGCTTTAACCTATCAAAATAGGTCGTAAGTCAATTTTTTAACTTATATATAGTGAGCTGAGTTGTTATGTGGATTAGCTTTATTCAATAAATGAGTCACAAATGGATTTAAACATTATAAGAGTATTAAATAGGACGTATTTACAACTTACTAAGACTCAATTCATAGCCATTACTCTCGCTTTCTTCGCTCTCCTCACTTGATTTCACGCTTGTTCGCTCCACACTTTCACTTTCATTTGATTGTGAGTTTTCTTAGATTAGGCTAAATACAAAAGTGCTTTAACAATAATGGTCAGGTCAAATACGGATTGGTATGAACAGGATATGATTCATCAAATTTGTATTGTATAAAAATTAATTAAAATGAGTTAAATAGATGTATTTAAATCAGATATTTTTTGATTCCATCCGCTCATTTAACGGATTCAGTGGTGGTCCTGAAAATCGAATCTTAGACCTCATACTTTCAAACCCCACGTCCCTGTCTCTTCGTCAGCGGCGCCGCATCATTCTCCGCCGACGAGGAAATTGGCTCGCACGATTTTATGTCGTCTTTTGGTACGTACGGTGGTTGTGAGTGGGCCGGAAAGAAGAAAAAGAGAATTTGTCTGTCCCTATCTGCTCATCCACTGTAGTAGTATTGTGATTCATGCTCCGCCGTGATTTGTACAGGGTACAAATGGCTTTTCAAGTGTGTGACAAACGAGGGAACTACACCGAATGAGATAACTTTTGTTGGCATTTTTGCTACCTGCAGCCATGCAGGACTGCTTGAAGATGGTCGTGAAAAACGTATATGGAATCAAAACCTGGAGTAGAACACTACGCATGCATGGGGGATCTTTATGCGCGAAGCGGTTTATTGAACGAGGCTACGGAGTTTATTTACAGCAACAGCATCTCTGTCACTTGATTTCACGTGTGTTTGGGTGGATTTCCGGGGTTTGTAATGGTATTGAATATTAATATATGTCTCAAGTTTGAGCCCGTAAATAATACTTGAACAGAGATTAATTGTATTAGCAAGCCAGGTTGATTAAAGGAAAGTCTGTGGATTGGATTCTAATGTCATATGTTCAAAAAGGAAAGAAATATGTTGTCTGTACTCATAGTTGAGAATTTTTTGAATATTACAAAATGAAAAAAATACTAAATATTTTGTATTTATAAAAATTCAATCCTAAACATTTTAGTTTTGCCAATTTAGTTTTACAGCTTTTAATAATCTACCAATTAATTCCATCAAGCCAATTTTGATTGAAAATCATTGACGTTTATGTTGGTCTTCCTAGACAGCACCGCCAGTAGTAATGCGGATAAATTTTACAATTTTTTATTTTTTCCATCTTATTTTTCTATTATTTGCCCTAACTGGCCCATGGCCTCACAATGGTCGACCGAGGTTGCCAGCCATAGGCAAGGGTAGGCCACGGTGCCCTCACCCAAATTCAGGAGGGCATAATGGCCCTGGCCAGATAAGGGTATTGGGCGAGCCCTCGCCCAATGTCGACGGTGGTCAGCTGGTTACTCTCGCTAGCCTCCTTTAAAAAGTAAAAGAAGGCAAAAAAAGGAATAGGAAAAGCAATTCTTAAATATTATAGAAATTGTCTACATTAACGTCCGTGCATTTATATAATTTAAATAAATTTTAAGAGCTTTTTCTTTTTTTCCATTTTCCCCATTTTTTCTTCTTACGTCACCACTGGCCATATCATGTAGGATAGGCAACGTCCACGTAAATATTTTTTTTGCCAAAATTAATCGAACGAACTTCATTGGTAAATTGTCGAAAGTTTTAGGAATAATTTGGCCAAATTTAAAGGTTTATAATATAATTTGCATAAGTGCAATAGGTTTGGAACTTTTTTTGGTAATTATCCCAAAAATTCTCAACCACGAGTACCGACGACATATTTCTTTCATTGGATGGGGCAGCAAATTTTAGAGAAGCAAACAGAGAGACGTGAGGAAAAGGGCGAAAAAAACATACGAATTAGATATTTTATCATTACAACAAAAAATAGACAAAACAAACCACAATTTTCTGAAGTAAAATTAGGGCCAAGAAAATGTTCAAATTAGGTTTGCAAGGTTTAGAATTAAATTAACAAAATTAAAAAATTTCGGACTGAATCGATATCGATATAATAGTTTTAAGACTGATCGAATAATTTTTCTAAAAGAGAACGAGGCGAGGTTTGTGTCGAATATTTAGAGGAATGCATGATCTCATGATTGTGCATTTTAAAAAAATCCGTAAAATATACCTATCGTTGTCCAATCCTTATCGATACTAGGTAAGAATGCCTGTTCTCATATTATGTTCTTGTACTTATATTATCACAAAAAAAAAAAAAATCAACGAACTAGACGGTCCCCGAGTCGTAATGACGCCCAACGAAATCCTCATCAGATCAGGAGGATTGTCAACAAATGTTGACGTACCCTAAGAACAGCAACGCGTACGAACATCCCTCGAAACCCTCATCAGATAAGCAGGATTATCAGCAAATCCTATATTTATTATAACTACGTCAATTCAAATTTTTTTTTACCAATTCAGTTTTAAATATTTTGTATATGTATCAATTGAATCCATCTAACAACATTTGGTCAAAAATCACTGATGTGGCACAGCCATCAAGATCTAGTGGCCGTGAGGTCGAGCCTTGCTAGATCTCGATTGCTAGTTGGAGGAAGAAGGAAGGAAAAAAGAAGAAAGAAAGAAAGAAAGAAAAAATAAAAATAATTAAAAATATATATAAAATAGTAACACGTTATTAAAAATTGCCCACGTCAGCGCCAACCGACCAAATGAACTAAATTGACACAAATATAATAGGTTTATGATTTTTTTTATTATTTTCCATACAAAAAATTTAAAATTAAATTGGTCCAATTGAAAATTTAGAACTAAATTAAGATCAATGCAATAGATTTAAAGCTTTGTTGGTATTGCTAAAAAAAATGAATAAACATCCATTATTCATTTATATTGCTCATAGGCCATGTTTTCTGTCCACCCATTTCACGTTTTTTTTTTTTTTAAGGTTATCCACGAGTCTCGTGCTCTCATGACATTTCTCTGGTAAAATATCAGGTGGGCTGTCTCATTGTCATTCGCTTTCTGCGTGAATCTGAGTCCATCTAATTTCAAACTTTTAGGACACGGTCTGTTTAGCATGAAGAAAAAAAATGATATGCAACGGGAAAAAAATACAGAATGAGATGTAGAATTAAACATAGGGTCGATTTTTTTTATGAGAAATCATTTTTCAAAGAAATGTTTTTCAGAATTTTGGCATTTGGATGATAAAGAGCGATTGATAGAAAATTTTTTGATGCACCGAAAACACTCGAAAAATGTTGTTAGAATTTCAGTGTTCAGAAGATAGAAACTATTGATAGAAAATGTTTCCAATGCAACGAAAACACCAACCCTAGATTGAGGGAAATAATTTCCAAAATCATTTTTCTTAATTCATGTTTCTTATCTTCTCATCTCTCTGTCTCCCATCAATGTTTCTTCGTTTTTGTCGTCTATAAATGTCATGCTTTTTTTTTTTTTTGCATAAATCTCTTTAACCATCTCTTCTATATGCTTCATTAGCGCCCGTATTCTTCTCCATTCACCCAAAAAAAAAAAACACAGTCATACTTAATATCATATGAATAGATTTTTTGTAATTTATCTTCCAATTTCTTTGAAATTCTTTTTATGTTGATGGATTACAAAATAAAAATTAATTATAATATTTGCTATTGTATGTCATTTTTAACTATATGCTTTATCAAATGCCATAAAACCAATTTTCAATAGAAACTAATACTAGAAAATAGCTTACTTTTTGCAAAATCGAATTTTTTGAAAACATTTTCCAACCCTAAATTTTTTTCAGCGAAAGAAGCATATCAGCAACGGATATTTATGGTTCTATAATTGGTTTTTAGTGAGAAGCAGTGGGGTGGGCTGGAGTTGGGCGTGAGGGTGGTGGGTATGTCGATATTGATTTGACAGCGAAGCAATGTTTTCTAGCGGCCTCATAGCCTCATAACTTTACATGCACCACAACAATTAAAAAGACCTACTGTAGGAGGTGGGGTTTGTTGCAGTGAAATATGTCGTCTGTACTCATGGCTGAGAATTTCTGGATATTATGAAATGAAAAAATAAAGTGTTAAATCGATTGTATCTGTGTCAATTCAATCATAAACCTTTCAATTTGGCTAATTTAGTCTTAAACCTTTTAATAATTTTTCAATTAAGCCCATCATGTCAATTTCGATCCTCTTAGGTGGCACAATCAGCGCTAATGTGATAAATCTTTTTTTTAATTATTTCCCTTCGCTTTGGAAAAACCCAAATAAACATTGTTGTAACACAAATAAGAGTTCGTGAAGAAAATCTAGTTTGTAATTCTAAGAACAGTTGGTAATCACTTTAATTCAAGTTGATAATTTTTTTTATAAGTGTTGGTAAACTTAAAACACTGCTAAGCAAGACAAATAAAAGTGTTAATTCAATTGAAAAGTTGATAAATTTAAACAAAAGAACAGATAAATGTTGGTTAGTAAATTAAGTAAGAGTTAATAAATCCGTGAAAAAGTTAGCAAATCACTCAAACATAGGTTGGCAAGTTTGTACAATAGTTGGTAAATTTAAGGCATCGGCAAAATAATTTACATCAAACTTTGCGCATGGTGAGATAAGGCCTCTTTTTTTGGAAGAGATAAAAGAAGTTAGTTATTTGAATATAACATATTTATATATCTATAACTAACTCAAATAAGAGTTGGTAACACGAAACTGGCTGGCCACTTTATCAGAGGAAAGTTCAATATCACTTTAATTGAGGTTTATAATTTCTAAAGGAGTTGGTAAGTTTAATGGATCGGTAAGCAATGCAAATAAAAGTTGCTAATTCAATAAAAAAAACTGGTAAATAAAAAAACATTCGTAAGCAACTCAAATAAGAGTTAAAGTGCATTCAAGTAGTTAACCTTGTGTATAGAGTGCAATCAAGTCACAAATATTAACAGGCTCAATAAACTCCATATTTTTCAAAAAGGACAATCAAGTCTTTTTTATGAACAAATTTCACAATTACATTTGACTTGAAACTCATGGGAAATAGACCCACAGGCACATAATAACCTTCCTAATAAAGAAGTCGAAACCGGAGAGCAGTCTCGTAGGCATCATATTTGCCATGATTTAGAGAGCTAAAATGTGTGGTCTGCCACTATAGAATATAAAACACTAATTATATAGTACACTTTATTGGTGGAACGGCCTAAACATGTTAGCACACATTGTTGTATAAATGTGTTTTACATACTTCTCATTGTAAGTGGGTTATACTATTGTGTTTTGTTGATGGAAGAACAAAATAGGCGTTTGTTAATCACGCTAGTTGTGCCAATCTTGTCCCGTGACTCGTTTTTATTAAGCATGTCATATTCATGTCGAGTGCCAAGGAAGGTTGAAACGTGTCGTGTTAAGTTTAGCCATATTTGCATTACACTCATTCTTACACGAGCCAACGAGCACGATAAGACATGAATTCAGCCCTAGGTAGGGCCACCACACCGACAGCAGGAGCTAGGTGATACAAACTTGGGTAATATTTTCCATAAAGGATGATTGCCAAAAAGTCATAACCTATTGCAATCATACCAATTTAATCACAAATCTTTTTTTAGTCAATTTTATCTTAAACTTTTGTAATTATATCAACTCAGTCTATCCGACTAATTTCGATTGCAAATATCTGATGTGGCAATTTTTAAATAGCATTTTAGAATTTATGAATAAATTGGTTGGTAACTAACCAGAGATGAGGGCCGACAACGGCGAGCCTCGCCATTGCTGGGCGAGGATACCTTGCCAATGGCTAGGTGAGGCTTGCCTAGGTGGCAGCAAGGCCCAACCTTCCCAAGTCTCATGTTTGGCTAGTCGTCAAGAGCAAGAAGGGAAGGAAAGAAAAGATAGAAAATGAAAAAAAAAATTTAAAAAAAATTTAAAATTTGGCACATAAGCCCCAACCGAACAATGTCAATGATTTTCAGCTAAAATTGATTGGATTGGGTAAATTAGCACAATCACAAAAGTTTAGGTCATAATTGGAAAGAAAAACTTATGATTAAATTGACACAATTGCAATAGGTTTAAGATTTCTTTAGCAATTATCCCTTTGCCATAACATGTGTAATTCTATGGGTAAAGAAATTGTAAGACCTTATATTTCTTCTTTATAATCTAAAAGTTTTGTGTCCACCGACCCAAGAGATATCCCAATTTTCGTAAGCGGTGTCATACATGCCCTACAAAATAATGCTTGGAGGCAAACGCCATGCCTGTGATTTCTTTTCTTTTCATTTTTTCACGAGCTTAGTGAGGAAATGCAAAGGTGAAAATTAGTGGATTTACCAGATTAGTTTGGTCTTTGTCAATCTCTATGATGGCACTAGGTTAGGTCGGGCCATTATGAACCTTTCGCGGTACTTCTAGTCACAGGGAGAGAAGAGAGGAGTGAAGATTGTGCAGAAATAGCACATGGGGATTTAGCCAGTGCACGATATGGAATAAAGTACTATTTGTAGTTTTAAAAAATGCCTAAAATATACAGAAAAATGACACAAGTGATCCCTTAACTTTGGTTCAATGTGCAATGCCATCCCAACACTTTCATCAAGCATGCAATGTCATAGATAAATTTATTTTGTTCACTGCGGTCTCTGAAATTTGATCCTATATGCAATACGATCTTTAAAATTTTAAACACCTTCATATAGTTTTAGGACTATATTGGACAAAGTAAAAGTCTAAAAACGAAATTACACATTGAGTCAAAGTTGAGGAGTCAAATTACATAAATTAAAAATTTAAGGACAACATATATTGATCGCTGATCGGTAGTCACGGAGATTGAACCCCTTAACCTAGTACTTTCCGGTGGCCGACATGCCAGATCTTTACCGGCAGGGTCACGTGCCTATTGGCCGGTAATAAAAGTGGTTCTAGACGAGGTCATGTCATCTTTTGGTGTGGACGGTTGCCATAAGCTGACGGTGAAAGAACATTAAGAGATTTTTTTTCCCTACTAATCAGCTCGGCAATGTAGCAGCGTCACGATTCTTGCCCTGTCGGTATCCATGCTCCCAGGGTACAAATGGGTGTTGAATAATGTAGCAGCGTCATGATTCTTGGCCTGTCGTTGTCCATGCTCCGAGGGTACAAATGGCTGTTGAATAATGGCCATTTGGCATGTCGTGTTCTTACCTTGTAAGAGAGATGCAGTAGTTGCAAGCCAACCAAATTGGTTTCGTCCGCTCCTTGAATCGAGCCTCGTAGTACATAACGCAACAGTAGCACGAGAAGTTAAAACGTTTTTAAAAGTTTCAAACATATCGGCGGTCAGTCACGAAAGCGTTGCATGTGTTAAAGATCATATATTTTTCTTCAAGATGGACAGAAGCCGAATATGATCAAGCGTGATTTGAGGATTTTTATTCGACTTGGACTCAGTATCAAAAAACCATATCTACTTATTTCATAAGTGAATCATGAAAGAAAAAGAAACCGACATTTTGTTACTTAATCGCGTATCATGTGACAATTCATACAATGGATTTTCAACTCAACACAGACATTTATGAAAGAAAGAGATAATCACAACAAACAATAGATAAATCATGAGCAAGAAAAGTATTATAAAAGTCCCAAACATATTGTGTTGACACTAATTCAGTACTAGAAATTTCAAATTGATCAATTTAATCATAACATTTTGTATTTGTGCCAATTCAATTCATCGTCTAATATTGATTAGAAATCACTGACATGAATGTTGGCCAACATATGTGGCATAATCATTGCTGACATGAATATTTTAACTAACAATCTCTTTAAAAAATTGAGTTCCTTCTCTTTGTTTTTTTTCTTTCTCCTTCATTTTTTGTCGACAAGAGTCACTAGTGACCCTCGCTTAGGCCTTCCCTAGATCTAGGCAAGGGGCACCTCACTCGTGATTGGTAGGGCCACAAAAACACTGGGCAAGGGCCTTCAATCAGTGAAGCTGTGAGGGCTTGCCTGCCCTCATCGAAGAAAATGAAGAGAATAAAAAGAAAGAAAGAAAGAACATAAAAAAATATTTAAAAAATTAAGAAAATTATTATTTAAAAATATTCATGCCAGCACCGATCATGCCACGTAAGATGAATAGTATCTCCATCAATGATTTCTGATCAAAATGGGGGGTATGGACCATATTGGTACAAATGCAAAAAATTCAGAGTTGAATTGGTTGAATTGAAAGGCTCAAGATTGAATTGGTAGCAATACAATACGTTTTTATTTTTTTGTTACATTTTCCAATTATCGGAATGAAGAAATCCAAAATTATAAAAAAAAAATGAAGATAAGCATATTAAGCATCACCTAAACACTTAGAAGGCCAAATATTTGATAGCATAAAGGATTTTAAATGTAAAGAAAAAAGAAGATCGTCCTATGAAAATAGGTGGATCCTTGGTGAGCATCATCTTATAATGTCAATTTCATCGAGGAAGTGATCAGATAGAAAAAAAGATAAATGACAGATAGAAAATAATAAAATAAATTATCACAAGAAAGCATTTTTCATTAGTCAAATTGACGAAGTCGACTTAATGACTAAATTGCATTAATTTAATAAGTTTTAGAACTCAATTACACTTTCAAGATAAATTTATAATTTCTAGCGCACTTATCCTTAGGAGCAACAAATATTCCTAAGTTATGACGTAAACGAAAACGGCATCTTTCATTTAATTTAAATGTAAAAATCGTGTCTTAAATCATATGAATGCAAGGCCAACCGATGGTACTTTCATTTGGGCTAATCATTGGGTTGCCTACAACTCTGAAAGACTTCCACATTATGGCACGTGAATTCATCCCGCGTCCCATGCGTAAATGGCACGTGATTTAAGTGCATCCCGCTAGAGCAATTTGATCATTTCCTCTTGCCTATAAATGGGATATAGTGAATGCATGGGATCATTATGAACAAACAAGCAACCCCCACATCGTCTCGTCGCTCTCTTTGAAGGACTCTAAATGGCCTTGCCAATAGCAACCTTTGCTTTCTTTCAAGGTCCATTCGCTTCAAATGCAGATTCTCAAACAGACAAAATTAAGCGTCTGCAAGGTGCAAATTCTCTCTCCTCAACAAACAACAAATGGAGTATCTCCTCACATCAGACCTTGGTTTCTACTCCTTTTAAGGAATATATTCGCCCAACCGGAAAGCGAAACTATGCCGTTGAGGTTTGCTCGTCCCTTCTCCCCATGCGACTCTTTTTGTTATGCAGACTGATGACTTGTATAGGATCGCTCGTTCTTTATCCTGTAATCATTAGAACCGATGAATAACACTTTAATATAATAGGAATCTTGTGTTTCAGGATGATATTCGAGGGCGGCATGAGAGGAGGTTACAAGAAGTGAAGCAACTATTCAAACAAGTAACAGGAGATTCACTCGAAAGTTTGGTAATGGTGGATGCTCTCCAACGTCTTGCCATCGACTACCATTTCGAGGATGAGATCGAGGCGCTCTTGCAAAGGCATTTCTTAATCTCCACCTCTCGATATCACTCTCTTCCTATCAATGCCGAGAATCTGCATGAGGCAGCACTTCGTTTCCGGCTCTTGAGGCAAGGAGGCTATCCTGTTCCTTCAGGTTAATGAAATCCCCTTCACTTGATCATAATTCAAAAGAAATTCAGACAAGGAGTATCAAAGTAGATCTCTCTCTTCTTTGCTTTTACTTCTTGTTGCAATTTCAGGCAGATGATAAGAGGGTGGGAACACAATTTCTACTCACCATCTACAACCAATGAACCAATATTTATTAGCTTTTCCACATGTGATCAACAGATGTGTTTCAACACTTTCTATACAAAATGAATGGTGGGACAGAGAAAAGAAACCCGCAAGACAACGACATCTTAGGGTTGACAAGTTTATTTGAAGCTTCCCACCTTGGCACTGATGGAGAAGATGGCCTTGATAAATTAAGAGAGTCAATTGGTCAACGCCTCCATGCATCTTTGGCCGACCTCGACCATCTTCAAGCTAGAATCGTGAGAAACTCACTTGGCAATCCGTTCCATAGAAGCTTGGCTAGGTTCACGGCCGGTGATTTTTTGAGGAATCTTGGGGCACATTCTTATGGCTGGACTAATAATTTAGGGGAACTTGCCCATTTGGACATGAACATTGCAAGATCCGTCCATCAATGCGAAGTCCTCCAAATCTCGAAGTACGTACCCGTGATTCAAACTTTCTATCTAAATTTGTGGCTATGACTGGTTAGAAAGATCTTGGGACCCCCATCACATCTCCCTTAGATGCCTTAGTAATATTCCCGATTAAGTGACCAGCCAGACTGATACTTCTTATGTGTGGATCAGTTGGTGGGAAGAACTGGGCATTGTGAAGGAGTTGAAGTACGCCAGGGACCAGCCAATGAAGTGGTACATGTGGCCAATGGCCATCCTCACCGATACCGGCTTGTCCCAAGAGAGAGTGCTCACCACCAAAGCCATCTCATTCATCTACATCATCGATGACATTTTCGACATCTATGGCACGATTGATGAACTCGCCTCGTTCACGGATGTCGTCATCAGGTACATAATTTGGACTATCACATGCCATGATCTCAAACTTTTATTTGCAAAGAATACTTTTCATGGATTAGGTTTTTCTCATACAAATCCGAATAATTTCACGATGTAGTGTGCTCGGGAAAAATTTATACATGAAAATATTCAAAACCCTCTTGTTAAAGGACCAAAATACTTGGCCTCATGTGTTTTACCAGATTAGGGCATGTTGTAGTGCATCACAAAGTTCCAACTCTATCGGTTTGTTGTTGATTTAATGACGTTCTTGATCTGTCAGATGGGAATGTACCGAAAAGGATAACATACCAGAATACATGAGGATGTGCTTTCATGCTCTAGATGATATTACCAATGAAATCAGCTTTGTGGTGTACAAAAATCATGGGTGGGACCCATTATCCTCCTTAAGGAAAACGGTACAACTTTCACGCTCTCTCGCTCCACATTTCTTCTTTTATTTTTCTCTGTCTTGTTTACGTCTTTGAAGCACAGATGAATCATAGCATGGTTAAATTGACTTTTACCTTTTAGTTTTTGCTTTAATCTAAGTTTTATGGCGCAACAGTATTGCTTCTCACATGAATATTAGCTCGCAAATTGGCGTGTAATTTTTTTTTGATAATTTCTAAGAATTTGGATAGTACGTGATAATTAGCGTCTTCATTTTCTTATTTTGCACCAATTTCATGGGCAGTGGGCGACCCTGTTAAATGCCTTCTTGGTGGAGGCAAGATGGCTCGCTAGGGGTCACTACCCAACAACACAAGAGTACATGGACAACGCAATTGTCAGCTCCGGGGTGCACGTCCTGTTGGTCCACTTGTTCTTCCTCCTAGGGGAGAGAATCGACCCCCAAAGTGTTCATCACTTAGAAAATATACCTGAGATTGTATCTTCCACAGCTTCTATTCTTCGTCTTTGGGACGACTTGGGAAGTGCCAAGGTGAGCGATAAAAATAGGGTAAATGACACAAATGGTTCTTGAACATTGATCTAATATGTTATATGATCCATGTACTTTTAATTTAATCAATATGATCCCTAAACTTTACCCAATGTAATCCTTGAACTTTCAATTTGTTCAATATGGTTCTTGAACTTTTAGAACATGTTCAACTTAGTTCTTGAATTTTAAGAAAATGTTCAACGTCATCCCTAAATGAAAGAACTATATTGAACATCTTCCTATAATTTATGGATTAAATTGAAAATGTTGCAAGAATTTAGTGACCGTATTAGTCAAATTAAAAGTTCAAGAACCACATTAATTAAATTAAAAGTTCAATTACCACATTGGACATTAAATCAAAGTTGTGAACCATTTGTGTTATTATCCCATAAAAGTATCACGTTACAATGCTTCTCTCTTTTTTCCTTAATTGGGAGATTATTCCACTAATGTGTGAGCAATTTGAACAATGTTAACAGGATGAGTTCCAAGATGGCCGAGATGGGTCTTATGTGGAATGCTACAAGCAAGAATTCCAAGGCTCTTCAGACGAAGTGGCAAGGGGCCGGGTGAAGGAGATGATCTCAGAGGCATGGAAGAGGCTCAACAAGGCGTGCCTCCATCCTCACCCGTTCGCAAAGTCCTTCACCAAGGCTGCCCTCAACACGGCCAGGATGGTCCGGCTGATGTACGATTATGACGACAACCATTCACTCCCGCTTCTTGAGAACCATATGAACTCATTGCTCTTTAGAGGTCCTTCCTTTTAGGGGCTTTGCTACTTTGTTTAGTGATTTAAACGCTATTTAGAGTTGTTGCTTCTTGTTTCCCCTAGTTCCGAACCGATTCTAGCTATGGTAGAACTGGCAAAACGCGAGCTAATGGCCTAATTTTCTCGAGGCGCATATGGATAGAGACATGGCTTGTTAAGTCTTTTCCAGGACTCTGCGATCATGTTCTTCACATACGCCACATCAACTGAAGAGCCATGGAATTCTTTCTTGCAGCATTTCCCAGAGAGAACTTTGAGTTTTCTGAAAATTCTTCCCTCTATATGTGTATTGGATACCAATGAATGTAAAAGGGTGAGTGCTAAGAGAAGTAATATACTTCTGCAATGTTCTCTAATGTATGGAGATTACTATTTACTCGACCATGAGTATTATTTTTTTATTTAGGTACGACTACATCACGACCTCATGGCAGATCCCACCTAATACATGCTAAACGAGAGGGAGAATTTAAGATTTGGTTTACAAATATATGTACATGGGTTTGCGGATTCATGGGCTCGTAATGGACTTTGGGTATAGGCAAACCATTGCCTATAAGCTCTCTCTGCCCGCCTTTGATCAATTTAGAAGGCTTCATTTTAAGACATGCTCGTGACATTTGTCTGGTCACGACCTTCACAGAGGTGAACTACCAAGGACAAGTTAGTAGATTACTAAGCAAACTTAGGCTTCAACTTTCCCAACCCCACACCAACCGTAACTTTGGAGTTTTGACATCATTAATTGATCATGCAATTTAATTCATTTTGGACTTGCCACTAATTTATTATGGGTCTATTGGAAACCCATGTAAAATATGAGAGCCGACTAGAGACTTCATGGATACAGGAACTTAGTTAAAGGAGACTACATAAATCTAACGCCCTTTAGGTGTATTTTTTTGTTTATTTAAAAAAAAAGTTTTGCAAGTAGTCTTGGTTAAAGGAGTATTGGTTTAAGGATAGAACAAAAAATCAGAGAATCGAACTAGTGAAAATAAGATAGGTTCCATGTTCTAAGTTATGCAGAGCAAGTTCAATGGTCCAATTTTGGATAATTGATCTTCATGGATAGGTTTCAAGTTACAAGAGATGGAAAACTGAAACTTGGAACAAATTTTTTTGTTTTTCTTGTTCGACGTCTTAGCATGATCATAGGATATTCCATGGCGTTTGATTATGAGTCCGTAGCCTAGAATTATTAGTCTAAGCTTCTATTTCTAGCAATATACAAGACTGTGATTTCTATTTTGTTAATATTTCATATTCTTCACGTCTCTAAATAATGAGTTATGACTAGTGAACTATAACAGTAAATGGTTTTCATTAAAGATGATAATTTACTGCAAGTCATTCAATTAGGATTATAGGTGAAATTTGAGTAGATCCCGGAACCTCTGACAAAGTAGGTTCCAAGTTTTAGGGTATACAAGTTAGGTTCCATATCCAAAAAAAATGAATAATCGGTTATTGCTAGTAGGTTCTAGGTGAATCCTAAAAGGAACCTAGAACCACTATCCCCTAGTCTTGGTCAATTTTACTCCTAAACCACTAATTTGCAATGGGTGGTCAATTGGGTGCACGAGCAAGAATTCAACACTTAATAATCAAAGCAAGAAATATATTGCTAGAAAAGGGTAGAGAACCTTGATAAGTTACGCAAAGCAAAACGGAGCTTTATTATCATCCAATGCATCAAATGTTTTGCAAATTAAGAACTAAAGACCAAACACTGCATGCATGCTCTTAGCATGATTTCTAAATACAATGTCTATCAGTCATTTTTGGGTTTTTTTTTCCATGAAAACTGAACGATGCACAATCCATGAGATGTCATTATTGGGTAAACTCTCTCTACCCAATGTGATATCTATTACATTATGTGACTCAATAAATGACATGCAATACATGATATGTATAATATGAGTCTAAAAAATCCTATATGCAGTCCATATAACATAGGTCACTTTTTCATAGACTATCCTAAATTTATATGATGACCTAAATTCATCTAGGAAATAATTTATCTTAAATCCTAATCGAAATTGGGTACCTAAATTACTAGACAATTACCACAACATGAAGTTTTAAATTAGAAAACTCTGAATGTAACATAACCTCAAATGCAATGCAATCTTTTTTTTTTTTTATAATTTCTTCATAAGGCATGTGCCTAATCCAATGCAATCTATTTGGCAATGATCCTAATTCTCTTATTATGTTTCTTGGAACAAAAAAAATGAGAAGTTTTTTGGTAACATAAATGATGTTGATTCTCAATTTCTATGATTTTGTTCTTATGAACAAATTTGGAGTAGAGACAAGAATAAAAAAATTTGATTTTTTGTACCAAAATCACTTTTGAGAAACAAGACTAATAAAGTGAGAACTCAATGCCACTCACCAGAGAAAAATGAAAAGAAAAATAAAATAAAAAATGATTTTAAAATAATTCATTTTTATTAAAAAATAAAAAATATTTAAAAAATGTCATTGTATTACATGAAAGTATTATCATTTTTATTTAAAAAAAATTGTAAGAAAAATTATGTCATGATTTGTTAAATATAGAAGTATTTAAGTAATACGCTTCTAGAGGGGTATGAGTTTAATTGGATATAGATCGTTAGATTTGTGCTGCATGAAAATGGGTCAATATGAATCTATAAAAAGGTATAATTAGGAATATAAAATTCTATTTAAGTTTTTCATACTTGATTTTTATTGAACCTGTAAAAAGATATAAGAGTCGGTGAATTGATGCTCCTACTCTTAGCCCTAAGTAAGATCTATTCATAGTTGGTCAGTCCCCCATAACACAGCTTCTCGCTTTTCATGTACGTGCCTCCACTCAGACCATATTCCACCAAATCCTAACCCAACCTGACACATCCATTTGACACCTCTAGTTCTATGTCAATTCACGGCAAACATTTAAGTGCTAATTGCCTATTGAGCTTATGTTCTTTCATAAGGATCTTGCGTATATCTTCATACTCCACAAAATGAATAGATTAATTATGAATTCTACATGATATCTATTCACTTCATTAGTAATGTTATATAGGTTGACTTTATAGTGACAATACGTAATTGGCTTAAATGGGAAAAAAAATTGGGAATAGAAATTGTTCTCGAGAATAGAAATTTGGAATATAAATTTTGTGGAATTACTAAACACGTTTTGATTCTTTAAAGCTCGTCCAAAAACCAGAATAAAAAATAATCAATCCTTAGTGAAATTGATTTTTTGGATCAAAATCATTACCAAACGCACCCTAAATATCACCACACCCAAATAAGGAAGTACATTTAATTGAGGGTCCAATCTTTAGTCTCAAAAATCTGATCCCCAATTATCAAGCATACATATAAGGTGATTTAAATGAGGAAATTTCCTATTCAGTAATGCCTAACAAATCAAATCAAAATCGAGTTAAAATAACATAATTCCAAATTAGGTAGTTAAATATCGAGCGTTGTTTAGGTATGCAACAAATATTGTTGCGACTTATCATGGAAAAAACACTGAAAACAACGTATATCTAGAAAACAAGACAGCTTAGAAGAAGAAGGCTACTTCGTTGCAAATTAAATGGCCTGCGGTACATTATCCGGAAGTAATCCAACAAGCATGAAAGATCAAAACATGAAAATGATGCTAAGGCGTCGCGTGATCACCGGTCAACGACTTCATATGTTCTTGTAGGAGTCCAAGACCATGTTTGTCTTCGTAGTTGGACATCAGTGAAACCATGTTAGCAGCATTCACGCAAGCTTCGCAGAAAGGCACAGAGATCGGACATGGAAGGAGGCGTTCTTTGTTGAGCAGCTTCCACAATTTCGATATCAACTCCATCGCATGATCTCTTGCGCTTTGATGCGAAGAGCCATGATTATCCTACAGATAGCACTCCACGTACGACCCGTCATAGCCATTCTGATTCTTATCCTTCAAGGAAATCGAATCTCCAAAATGAAATAATCAGATCAGTAAAATAATCACAAAAGAAGAATCGTGAAAAGAAAAGAACCAGAATGTTGCCCGGCACAGAACCGTTAACTAGTTTACCTGTGCACATCCTCGGTCATCCCAAAGGCGAAGGATTTTTGCCACTAAGAATACTGTATTCGGCAGCGGCGCCTCTTCTTTCTTTGATTCCATACTTTGGTTGGCAATGTCTTCGCCCATCAGAAAAAATAGGTGAGCTAGCACCAAGGGCACACCTGAAGTGATAGTCTCATTCTTCAAGTAATCATCTGCGTTTGGCAATTTCCCAGAAGCGTTCCACTGAAATTCCACCAGGAATGCCCCGCACAGATTCGCCCACTGCAACATCAAATGTTACGTGACCGGTTAATGATTAGTGCAGAATGCGATCGTGTGCTTCTTAGGACAGAGGATCTTATCGATGTTAATATCATATCAATTCCATCTTTTTCAAGAATCCCGTGGGGTTCCATCCATGCTTCTTGAAGATGATGTCGCCAAAATCATCTGTCATATCGCTGAGAGCCTGGAAGCATACTTTCATGTCCTCTGGGAGCTGCTTAGCACCAGCGTTGTCCCATCTGAAGACGACAACAATCACAATCGAAAGACTTCTCAATTGGCAGCATCAAAATAAATATCTGAAGCTGACACTTTTGTCGATGTAATAGTCGCGATGTAATAGGTAAAATGGGGTGTCTGCAACTGTTTACCTTCCAATGACTTCTGTGAAGAGAATTAGCTCGTCGAATGTGCCGCGGACATCAAAAACATCATCGATAAGATACACGAGAGAGATGGGCTTAATGAGCTCAACCCTAGGTTCTGACAACCTTGGATCTATGAGAATTGCCATGGACCACATGTGCCATTTCAGTGGCTGGTCTCTAGCAAACTTCGTCTCCTCTCCCAGTCCTAGCTCTTTCCACCATCTGAAATAATAGGAAATTCATGACGAAACTGGTCTAGGTCATACCGTAAACTGTGATTTATGAGTTTCATATTAATCTGAACCCAAATGCCACCTTCTTAAATAGGTAAGTAATTAATTAGTTCCTCACTTATTAATTTGGTGAATCTCCTTTCGGTGTCCAGAGTGAACAATTCTTCTCTCCCTCTTTGCCACTTCTAGCAAGTCTTCCATCCATGAGTTCGCGCCAACCATATCGTTTACAAATGTTCGAGGTTCTAACGATCTTCTGAAGCTCTTGCGATATGGACATCGCAACATACTTTCTATCGTTCTTGCCCGCTCATGATCAAGATCGCACATCGGCAATGCGTTGAGGGACTTGCCGCCAAAGTCTTCGGCTTCATCAAGTATATCTTCTCCTTCCATGCTCATCTGTGATGCTTCATATAATTCCATCATACTCTTGATGTTCCCCTCAACGAAACCATTTATCTTATCCTTGAAGCGTTCGAACACATCTGCATAAAAAGCACAACGAGTCTAATACATCGAAAAGTATAGTCCACTATCAAATCTATTAGTCGCTTCATTCGTTTCAAAATTATGATGTGCATACTTTGGTTTCGAACAAAACCCTATTCCACTAAAATAATTTCATCCGATGTAAAGTTCTAATTTAAATGCAACGAAAAAGGAGTAAAGATGGAGGAATTGGGCAAATTCTTCTATGAATTGTCTTATCTTGTTATGAATCAACAATGACATTTTATTTCGCAGTTACAGTCGACTTGAAACTCATGAGAAATAGACCTGCAAGCACATGATAACCCTCTTGCCGAAGAAGTCGAAAATGGAGAGCGATCTCATAGACATCATATTTGCCGTGATTCAGAGAGGTAAAATGTGTGTATTGCCACTGTAGAATGGCTTTAATTTGTTCTCGAAATAGGGATTCGACTCTTAGTCACTGAATTGTGTCAACAATGATCAAGCTTTCTACAGGTTCATTCACCACTTCATTCAGAAAATCTATAAGGCTCTTAACTTTTTCTTCATGTTTGATCCTCAAATCATCCTGCATCGCGAAAATCCAGAGTTAAAAGTGAGGTCAACATTATAATGCCCACCAAAAAAAAAAACTTAAGCAGGACTGAACTTAACCGGCCACCCTTTTTCTCATGTAAATTAAAAAAAAAAATATCAGTAAACGTTGAAAAGAGCAAAGCCAAAACCACAATTATATAAACAGTCAACTGATAATTTTTCAGAAACGTCACATTTGAAATTGTTTCAAATGGTCAAATCGTACAGGGAGTTCGTAAGTTGGTTTTTATTTTAATTTGTTGTATTTTTTTGCCATGCTCCGAACCCAGCGAGCAACACAACATTCCTGCTAACTTGTACTCACTTAATTAGATAATCACAATGACGACCCAGGATACTCATTATCAATCCAACCAACAATTAGAGTTCCTGCACTGTTGCGACCCGAAAATTTTTTTTCGATCGGGTGAACGGATTATTAGGTTAATTAGATTAACTAACCTAACACAAACCCTCTCAAGCCCTACCGAATCGCAACTTTAGCTTTTTATTTAAATGATTTTAAGATTTGGAGTCGCCACTAATCATTTTTGGTAGGTTGATTAGATACCTAAGTAAATTAGCGGGAGGACTAAATTACTTCTACGAACCAGAGATTATGAGTTCGGGGACTTGGTTACACTAGTTAATTAAAACTAATGCCATTTCGATACCTTAATTTCATGGATATCCTAATTTTTTCAACTCAAGCTTGGTCGATTCCTAAGACTCTAGTGAGGTGTTCTCTTTTTGTATTTTCACTTTTTAGATAGGATGCATGGGTGGTATTTTTTTTTATTTTCAAAGTGTTAAAAATTCCTTGAAACCGAAAGATGAAGCGTGTTAACGACTTCTGTGCGGTGTTACAGTCTACTCACTTTGAGGTCTAGTGATTCAAAAATTAAACGGCAGGAAGTCAATGACAGTAAATAAAAACCCCCAATAGATGGCCCAGCCTTGACTTGGCTCTCCCCTTTGGAATTTAATGGTGCAAGAATTAAATTGCGGGAATTTAAATAACGGTAAGTAAAAACCTCCAATGGGCAGCCTAGCATTGGCTTAGCTATTCCCTTTGGAGTTTGATGGTGCAGGAATTTAAATTGCCTGTAAGTAAAAACCCCCAATGGGCGGTCTAGCATTGGCTTAGCTCTTCCCTTTGGGGTTTAATGGTGCAGAAATTTAAATTGCAGTAAGTAAAAACCTCCAATGGGCAGCCTAGCATTGGCTTGGCTCTTCCCTTTGGGGTTTGATGGTGCAGGATTTTAAATTACAAAAAATAAACGACCTCTAATGGATGCGCTTTGCCTCTCCATTCTGAGGTTTTAGTTATTTAAAATAAAATATAACAAATTGTTTCAACAATTTGAACTAAAATCCGTTGACGGGTTTGGCTGCAAATTTGATGGGCACCTTGGAATTTGTTTGGGCTCACTTTGCACCTCCATGGAATTTATCGTTGATACGGAGTTGTCCTTTTTTTTTTACCTGCCATTAAATATGGGGAAAATGGAGATGGAGAAAGTGTATACAATTTGTGCTAATTTGAGACTAAAACCACAAATAAATGAATAAATAAAAACACTTAGCTCGAATTTGCTTGCTCGTTGACGATGATGAACTCTTGATTTATGTCAATCGATGAAGGAATTTGTGATGATAACTCCTAACTTTAAACTCCCACCCTTCAAAATTTTCTCTCTCTTTTTGGTATTTTCTTTCTCTCCAATTTTTCTTCAATCTCCTAAAACCCTCTCAAACATCCAAAATTTTCTTTCAAAAAAATCCTCCTCTCAAGCTCACTTCTTCCTCCGTTTATAACCCACTCATCTATCTCCCATTTTAATTTTTTCACTAACTCTATCTCTCATTCTAATTTCTCCACTAACTCTTCTTCATTTTCATCTTCCTTTCTCCATCTCTATCTCACATTCTAATCTCTCCACTAACTCTTTTTCATTTTCATCTTCCTTTCTCCATATTTATCTCCCATTCTAATTTCTCCACTAACTCTTCTTCATCTCCATCTTCCCTTCTCTATTCTTATCTTATTTTCTCCATCCATTCTTCTTCATCTTCTCTTCTCCATCTTCCATTCTCTACTCTTATCTTATTTTCTCCATCCATTCTTCTCCATCTTCTCTTCTCCATCTTCCCTTCTCTATTCTAATTTCTCCACTAACTCTTCTTTTTGTTATTTGCAAAATAATCATTCAAGAGTTAGATATTTGCACTCTAGTCCTTGAATTTTAAGTATTTACAATTTAGTCCCTGAAAAAAATATTTCTTTAAGTCCAAATCTCCTCACAAATTTTGACACACCTCCCCTATACTTAGTCAAAATTCACCGCATGTCAAATTTAAGCTCATTTCTTGCCATTGAAAATAATGCAAAATTTAATTAAAGGCCTTTTGCAAAATTGAGTCATTCTGGGTATAATTGGGCCAAAATGAAAATTTGAAATATTAGAGAACAATGTCACAACTCCTAAAAGTGAAAAATGAAAATAAATTGACTCAAATTAAATTTTTTTAGGCCCGATTCGAGATTATGCTCGTGAAGGAATACACGACCCCGAATTGGATTTTTTAAATTTGCGATGGCCAACATGAAAAGGGATTTAAAAGAAAAATGTTGACTATTTTTATGTATTTTTGTGGCCTCAAATGCTATGATTTATTAAATATTTTCCTAATTTCTAAAAAATATATTTAAAACAAATAAGAAAAATAAGAAAAATATTTTTTGTTCAAAAATGGTTGCCTAAACTTGGCCAAAGCTTCCAAAGTTGATTTTGAAATTTTCTCATTTTTTCTTGATTTGTTTTATGAATTTTTGAAAATAACAAATATTGAAAAATACTGAAAATATTAAAAAAAATTATTTTTTGGTCAAAATTAGTTCTCTAGGCTTGGCCAAGGTCCCCAAAGTTGATTTTTTAATTTTATAAATTTTTATAGATTTGTTTTTATTAATTTTAAAAGAGAAAAGATGATTAAAAATCAGGTGTCAATATGCACTAGCGAAAACGATACTCTCTATACACGACGTACGTATAACAGGTAGAGAAGAGAGACAGCTCAGCAATTTAAAACACACATTTATACATATGAACGAACCAAGATTTACAATATACAACCCGTCGACCTCTCAACCCAAATTGGGATCTAGTCAATACCAAACCTTCCCCCTATACCAAAAAAGGGGAAAACATGACTATATCTAGTCATCATCCGCTTCAGGGTCATCCACTTGCTGCTCATCCATAGTTCCATCGATCTCCATTGAGATGCCATGCCGAACTAGCAAGTCACTTACATTCAGGTTCGGGGGTCTGAAAATATGGGAAACTAACCACTGTGAGAATATATCTCAGTAAGCTCACCCCTAATGTCGCTCAAGAAATTACATACCCTCAAATCCAACTCTAACATGCCCTCTTAGACACTCAGGTCACAGAAATAGAAACAAGGGCAAATAAGACATGCCTTATCATCAAAATAATTAGCACGCCAATAATTTAGATTTACATAGAGATCAACAATGCAAATGCGTGCACATGCCGTGCTCAAATTCCAGTCTTAGCTCTCTAACCAACTCGTCCCGCGTTAAACACATCAAGTCCGACTCGCTTATCGTGTGTATTAGGTCCGTGCCTCAACTTGCGCTGAACTACATACCTTAGGTTAGCACCTTATCTCTCTAGTTACCCTGTGTCGAACGCATCAAGGCATACTGTGCCTCAAGCCGCATTGAACTACACTCCTCAAGTTGGCACCATTATCTCTCCAATTTTCCCGCATTAAATGCATCGGGTCTGCCTCCACCCCGTGTCATATAGGCACATTAGGGCAATATTCACTGCTTGACATCCGCCATTTCACATTATAATATATATATGCCAGCATGCAAAATCCATTGCACAAAATCAGCAAGCATATTCGAGCGGATAAAACAATGCAATTGCAACTGAGCATAATTCATAATAATGCAGTCCAACCAATTCTCAAATATAGACTTGACTATATTAATTCCATCATCATACACAATGTCTAAGCCAATCACTTTGTCCATTGTTCACAATTTTGCCGAAATTGCCTAATTTGCATTTTTACATTAAAATATGCATTTTGGACCCACGATATTTCAATAATTGACCCTGAACATAAATGAATAGCACGGGAACAGTATTCTAGGCTCATGGACAGTACTCAAGATGTCGTGAACAGTGCCACGAAAAATCGCTTGTGCTCGGTTTCGCCCAAAATATTCCAAAATCTCATTTTTCAGTATTCAAACCTCACCGGACCAGCATCGACACCCATGGACAGCCTATACTCAATGTGAACAATACCACATCGGGCATGAATAGTATAGAGTCTGCGTACAAAACTAATTTTCACAAAAATCGCCAAATCAATCAATTTTTCTATACTGATCTACCTCGGATCACACCTTAGAGTTTATCCAAGGATCATCTAACATCCTACTAAAGGTTTAGGGGGTCGGCTTACTGGAAAATTGAACAAAGAAGCCTCAAACTAAACTAGAACAGAGGTGGCTTTAAAAAGACAACAGAATACGATAACGTGTAGGGCTAGTTCAAAATGAAATTCCTAATGATTTAGAACCCATCTAGGGCTGATTCTTATGTCAAAATGTCAAGGAAAGAAAGATAAAGAAACTCACAATTGGTCGGAAATTCAACTGATGTGATGACGGCACTGATAGAATCGCAACCTGGAAACCAACCTATGCAAGGGTCCAGTTTTGCTTTTGTTTAAGGGTGATCTAGGGCTGATCTTGAGTTAAATTTTTGCGGAGAACTACTAGAGAGATAGTGAAGATGTAGGTGGAATGGTGGCTCGAGGTGGTAGCTATCGCACAGCGAGACGGCTGTGAAGCGAGCAACGGTTTTTTGGCAGCCAAAAAGCAAGAGAGAAAATGAGAGAGCGAGGGTCACAAAATGATCGAGAGTAAGAGAGAGAATGATCTATTAATAATTGAAGAGAGAGAAAAAACTCAAAAAAGTGAATTATTAATTTTCATTATTCACAATACTATTTATGATACTATTCGCAATTTGACTGGTCAAAAGTTTGATTGATGGTGACCAATCATTGATTGACCTCGGAATAAAACAAAATGATCGAGAGTAAGAGACATGCTTTTAATAATCCGTAATAAAACAAATTTCCATCCCTTTCAAGATAAGCACCACTCACCTCGGAAAGTCTAAATCAAACCACAAAAGTTGTCTCAACCCAATCAACTCTGAATCCTATTAACTAAGCAGAAAACAACATCAAAATCAAGTAACAAGCTAATTTACTCGAATAAATTAAGCTTTCCGGTGACAAAACAGCTCCTACGCGCTATCCTGGAAATTCGCCCTTGTTGCTTGTCCGCGATACTTTTAAAAAAATAAAATTTCCGATCGACCAGTAATTCGAAATCAATTTCCGTCGAACACCAAACTTCGCTGGTCCACGATAGTCTAAACTATCATTTCTATACAATTTTATATTTTAGTGATTTCTAAATCGAACCCGCAGTTCAAAATTCACATAAGCACAAATTTATACCTTTAAATCCAAAAAATTCCTCCTACTAAAGTTGTGAGAGGAGACGGATAATTTTTATTTGTGCGGATGATATCATACTTCGAGGGTGAAGTTGGATGGCCATCCACAAAGCACATATCCGAGGGACAAGGTGTAAGGGAGCATGTACTATACTCAAGGAATATTATAAAAATATTTGACTTTAGACTATAGCACAAAATGCATGAAATTTTCAGTCTAGCTACGGTAGGTGCCGAATTACAAAGGGCAAATGGCCCTATCCGCTAAGGATTACATCTTATAGATGTGCAAACTTATAGCAACCAAGCAATCAAACAAACATGACAGAAGATAGACAATCAAACTTGCTTTGAAAAATGTTTTCCTTTTCTTTTGATTTTTCAGAATATGAGAGAGGGGTGGCCGAAATATTCAAGTGGGGCCACCTTTCCTCTTGAGATTCAATGTTCAATTTGAGAAAAGACAATCCTTAAGATTTGGAAAACATTATCTCAGACAATTCTAAAAAAATTTGGATAAACATCCAATCGAATCTTATCTTATCTTTAATCAAATAACTTCAAAGAGAATTACAAGAAATAAGGCAAGAAAACAAATAAGCAATCAATCACCCAACTATGATAAGATCAAAATTAAAAGAGTTATCCACTCGATCATATCAAATTCGGCCCAAGAGGGGAGGTGTGTGTGCCGTAAACCAATTCTAACTTTGCCCACAAATTCCTGTCTTCTCCAATTCAATCTTGATTATGAAAATGCCGAACAACTTATTATCTCGAGAAAAAATACTTCCCAATTGAAATAAATCAATTCTCAAAGATGAATGTGATATCCGACCAATTCATGAATAAACTGAATTTCCTAGGAAAAATCAAAACTTTGTGCAACAAAAAGGTGATTTTTTGGTTTAGCCATTACTTGACAGGAAAAGGTTTGAACTTTTCAGTTTTAATTGTGAGATTCATGTGTTCAGAGAGATCTAAAAACAACAATGCAAGTTACCAAATTAAAAATCATAGATTGGCAATCAAAAGTCAAGAGTTCTTACCTTGTCCAAGTTAAAAATTCTGCACACATGCAAGATGGAAATTCATCCAAAATTGCGTCTTTTGAGCTTGATTCGATGTAGGAATATCCTAAATGATCTAACAAAAGAAGTGACAAGGCTAGACCTTGAAATTATGATAAAACATGGGCTGATCCACCTAGAACCAGGGCTGAACACTAGCGCAAAGAAGGCTAGACAGTAGGGGAATCTTGGTGGCTTCTCAATGATAATCTGCATGGTTGCTCGATAGCTCGCTCGGCTAAGTCAAGAAAGCACGGCTGACTTCATGTTGTTGGATTTGTCTAATGCTGTTCATCGCATTGTATGGTGGCGGAAGCTCAAGGACCATCGAGAATTAACAATAGACAATAATATGGACCAAAACCCACATGCACTCATATCAGGGGAAGTGAGATCAGCATACAAGGACACCAATTTGAACAATTCGCAGTATTATATGACATGGAGTGGACCCCAAGGTCATGCACCAAAAGTTTGTCTCCAAATTGACACCCATTATCCCAATCCTACCAACATAAGCAAATTACGATATTAAACAATGCTAGCTCAAGGCCAAGTTCACGATTTTCTCTTTGCCATAGTTGGACTTAACAATTCAGCGTGGAGCACTTCAAAATGAGTCTAAACCGTAACCTTAGCAATTGAAGGGAACACACAATATAATTTAGGTCAGTGACAACTCATGGATGGCACCGATTCAGCGACATCTTAGGTTGGGATCATCAATATACCATGTTAGAGGAGTTTCAGAACAGCATGGTGATACTGCTCAGTCTCTTCGTCAAGCCTGCTAGTGTCGTTGGTGGGCTCGCTTGGACCTTATGGTTCACAACTGCGAAGACAACAGTACCAATAGGTACGGTAAAAATTGTGGTCTTATTCGATAGCGTGTCGGCGAGGCACGACTGGCTTTACCATCGAGGGGCTCATCAACTCGGTAATGCAACTGTGCTCGTGGTCGTTCATCATCGAGACGTGAGGAGGCCTACGGCTGATTTGTTATGATAGAGAACCCGCAGGGACCCTTCTGGACAACTTGCAGAGTGCCCTTTTTTGAATGGGTGTTACTCATGGACTTTCTGATGAAGACACTTTGACCAGTAGTGGGAGATCAACAGATATTATTGCACAAAGCACAGACTGGAAAACAAGAAGAAAAATAACTCCCTTGAACTTTGACTTCTCCAAGTCTGAGAACTCATGCATCCTTTTGTGACCTGCAGAAAAAGGAGAATACGTTTTTCTCTTTTTTGGTTGTTCCTGGTGCGGAGAGCAGGAGGCCTTCTTCGTGGCCTCCCCACTATGTCGTCGTCCGTCTCAATATCTCTCTGGCCATGTATTCCATAAGTTGGCCTCCTTCTGTTATGTGAGCTAGAGTATTTATATAGCGAAAATCTAAGTCAAACTCTAATGATGTGGGCTTAAGCTTTGGCATTTTTTTTCTATTAATAATCTTTAATAAAATATCCTTTTCAAAATTAAAATTTAGTGGGCTGAATTAAGCTCAACTCAAGCCGAAATTCACATCAAATTTTTGACACATCTCTCTTACGGCCTATTTAGTAATGTTTCTCTTCCTCTGTTTTTGTTTTCGAGAATAAAAAAGGATCAAAAACATGTTTGATAACGCAAATAATTTTATTTCTAATTCTGCTCCCGAAAACACTTTTTGACCAAAAACCAAAAAAAGAAAAAAGTTGTTTCTTAAAAAAAGAATACTTTTTTAGGATCACTTTCCAATTATGGAATTCTCATCCTTTTCCCATGGCACTTTTGTGGGATCACTTTTTTAGGATGATTTTTGGACCAAAAATTAAAAATTTTATGTAGTTACCAAACACATTCTAATTCTCTTAAAGAACAGAATAAAAAAATGATTTTAATAGGGATCACTTTTTTTGAACAGAAACGTTACTAAACAGGTCCTAATACATCGAAAAGTGTAGTCTGCTATCCAATCTATTAGTTGCTTAACTCGTGTCAAAATTATGATGTGCATAATTTGGTTTCGAAAAAAGATCCTACATCCACTAAAATTATTTCATCTGATGTAAAGTTTTAATTTAAATGCAACCAAAAAGGAGTAAAGATGGAGGAACTGGGCAAATTCTTCTATGAATTGTCTTCTCCACAATCCAAAGTTTTGTGTCTACTGACCAAGGAGACATCCCAATTTCCGTATGAGGTGATGGCATACATGCCCTACGGAATAATGCTTGGAGGGGAAACACTATGCCTGAGATTTTCCCTTCTAACTTCCCCTCCTTCACGAGCTAATGAAGGAAATGAGAAAGGTGAAAATAAAAGGCCAAGATCAGTGCGTTTTCCAGATGAGTTTGCTCTTTGTCAATGCTCGATGATTGCGTTTGGTTAGCTCGAGACATTATGAAGCTAGAATCGTTGGTCCAACCTTTCGTAGAACAACTAGTCATAAAGAGAGAAGAGAGGAGTGAAGACTGCGAAGAAGGGCAAAACCAAGGTGTCTTTTTGGGAGGTTGATGTGCTTCAGATGGCCTATTTATATTGAAAAACAAATTGTCTTATTGGCGAGAAGATTTTTTTTATTTATTTTGGGTCTGGCTCCTCTTTTTTATGTACATTTGTCACACATGACGTGTGTGCAGTGCTTTAACTTATCAAAATAGGTCGTAAGCCAATTTTTTAACTCCTATATAGTGAGCTGAGTTGTTATGTGGGTTAGCTATATTCAATAAATGAGTCATAACTGGATTTAAACATTATATGAGTGTTAAATAGGACGTATTTACAACTTACTAAGACTCAATCCATGGCCGTTACTCTCTCTTTCTTTGCTTCCCTCACTTGATTTCACACTTGCTTGCTCCACACTTTCACTTTAATTTGATTGTGAGTTTTCTTAGATTAGGCTAAATATAAAAGCGCTTTAACAATAATGGTCAGGTCAAATACGGGTTGGTATGACCCGGATATGATTCACCAAATTTGTATTGTATAAAAATTAATCAAAATGAGTTAAATAGATGTATTTAAATCAGATATTTTTCGATTCCATCCGCTCATTTAACGGATTTAGTGGTGGTCCTGAAAATCGAATCTTAGACCTCATACTTTCCAACCCCACGACCCTGTCTCTTGGTCAGTGGCGCCGCATCATTGTCGGCCGACGAGGAAATTGACTCACACGATTTTATGTCGTCTTTTGGTACGTACGGTGGTCGTGAGTGGACGGGAAAGAAGAGAAAGACAATTTGTGTCTTCGTATCTGCTCATCCACTGTAGTGGCATTGTGATTCATGCTCCGCCATGATTTCAAGTGTATGATAGACGAGAGTACTATACCAAATGAGATAACTTTTGTTGGTATTTTTACTGCCTGCAGCCATGCAGGACTGCTTGAAAAGGGTCGTGAAAAATGTATATGGAATCAAACCTGGAATAGAACACTACACCTACATGTGGGATCTTTATGGGCGAAGTGGTTTATTGAATGAGGCTAAGGTGTTTATTTATAGCAACGGCATATCTATCACTAGTTTTCACGTGTGTTCGGGTGGATTTCCGTGGCTTGCAATGGTATTGAATATTAATATATGTCTTGAGTTTGAGCCCGTGAATAATACTTAAACAGAGATGAATTGTATTAGGAAGCCTGGTCGATTAAAGGAAAGTCTGTGGATTGGATTCTAATGTCATATGATCAATTAAAGGAAAGAAATATGTCGACGATGGTCGGCTAGTTACTCTCACTAGCCTCCTTTAAAAAATAAAAAGAGAGCAAAAAAAGGACAAAGGAAAACAATTCTTAAAAATTATAGAAATTGTCTATGTTAACATCCGTGTATTTTTACAATTTAAATAACTTTTAAGAGCTTTTTCTTTTTTCCATTTTTCCCCATTTTCATTTTTTTTTTCCTTACGACACCACTGGCCGTACCATGTAGGATAGGCAACGTTCACCTAGATTTTTTTTGCCAAAATTGACCGGACAAACTTCATTAGTAAATTGTGAAAAGGTTTAGGAATAATTTGGCCAAATTAAAAGGTTTATGATAGAATTCACATAAGTGTAATAAGTTTGGAACTTTTTTTGGTAATTATCCCAAAAATTCTTAACCACGAGTACACACGACATATTTCTTTCACTGGATGGGACAGCAAGTTTTAGAGAAGCAAACAGAGAGACTCTGAGAAAAAGGGCGAAACAGACATACGAATTAGATATTTTATCATTACAACAAAAAATAGACAAAACAAACCACAATTTTCTGAAGTAAAGTTAGGGCCGGGAAAATGTTCAAATTAGGTTCGTAAGGCTTAGAATTAAATTGACAAAATTGAAAAATTTCGGATTGAATCGATATCGATATAATAGGTTTAAGATTGATCGAATAATTTTTCTAAAAGAGAACGAGGCGACAATTGTATCAAATATTTAGAGGAATGCATGATCGCATGAATGTGCATTTTAAATAGATCCGTAAAAAAACACGTTGCATTGTCCCATCCTTATTGATACGAGGTAAGAATGCCTCTTCTCATATTATGTTCCTGTGCTTATATTATCACAAGAAGGGGGGAAAAATGTTCAACGAACCAGACGGTCCCTGAGTCGCAATGACGCCCAACGAAATCCTCATCACATCAGGGGGATTATCAACAAATGCTGGCGTACCCTAAGAACAGCAACGCGTATGAACGTCCCACGAAACCCTCATCAGATCAGAAGGATTGTGAACAAATCCTAAACTTATTATAACTACGTCAATTCAATTCTAATTTTTTTTTTTTTGCCAATTCAGTTCTAAACATTTTACATTTATGCTAGTTGAATCCATCCGGCAACATTTGATCAAAAATCACTGACCTGGCACAGCCATCAAGATCTAGCAGCCATGAGGTCGAGCCTTGCTAGATCTCGATAGCTAGTTGGAGGAAGAAGGAAGGAAAAAAAAGAAAGAAAGAGAAAATAAAAATATATATAATAGTAAATCTTTATTAAAAATTATCCACGTCAGCGCCAACCACCAAATGAACTAAATTGACACAATAAGTTTATGACTTTTCCGGTTTTTTTCCATGCAAAAAGTTTAGAATTAAATTGGTCCAATTAAAAGATTTAGAACTGAATCAAGATCAATGCAATAGATTTAAAGCTTTGTTGGTATTCCTTAAAAAAAGAATTCAATAAACATCCAGTATCCATTTATATTGCTCATGGGCCATGTTTTCTGTCCACCCATTTCACGTTTTTTTTTTCTTTTTCGGTTTTTAAGGTTATCAACGAGTCTCGTGCTCTCATGATATTTCTCTGGTAAAATATTAGGTGGGCTGTCTAGCATGAAGAAATAAAATGATATGCAGCGGGGCGAAAAAACAGAATGACATGTAAAGTGAAAATAAGGTCGATTTGTTTGATGAGAAATCATTTTTTGAAGAAATTTTTTTCAGAATTTTAGCGTTTGGATGATAAAGAGCAATTGACATAAGAATTTTTTGATGCACCGAAAACACTCGAAAAATGTTGTCAAAATTCACTGTTCGAAAGATAGAAACTATTGATAGAAAAAATTTCCAATGCGCCAAAAACACCAACCCTAGATTGAGGGAAATAATTTCCTAAATCATTTTTCTTAATTCATGTTTCTTACTTTCGCATCTCTTTATCTCCCAACAATGTTTCTTCGTTTTTGTCCTCTATAAGTGTCATGTGTTTTTTTATTTCCATAAATCTCGTTACCCATCTCTTGAATATGCTTCATTGGCGCCCGTATTCTCCTCCATTCCCCAAAAATAAAAATAAAAATAACACAATCATACTTAACATCATATGAATAGTTTTTTTTGTAATTTATCATCTATTTTCTTTGAAATTCTTGTTATTTTGATGGATTACAAAATAAAAATTAATTTCAATATTTGTTATTGTATGTCATTCTTAACTATATGCTTTATCAAATGCCATAAAACCAATTTTCAATAGAAACTAATACTAGAAAATAGCTTACTTTTTGTAAAATCGAATTTTTTGAAAACATTTTCCAACCCTAAAATTTTTTCAGCGAAACAAGCGTATCAGCAACGGATATTTATGGTTCTATAATTGGTTATTACCGGGAAGCAGTGGGGTGGGGAGGGCTGGAGTTGGGCGTGAGGGTGGTGGGTATGTCGATATTGATTTGACAGCAAAGCAATGTTTTCTAGTGGGCTTATAGCCTCATAACTTAAATACGCCACAACAATTAAAAAGACTTTCTTTAGGAGGTGGGGTTTGTTGCAGTGAAATACGTCGTCCGTACTCATGGCTGAGAATTTTTGGATATTATGAAATGAAAAAATAAAGTGTTAAATCGATTGTATTTGTGTCAATTCAATCATAAACCTTCTAATTTAGCTGATTTAGTCTTAAACCTTTTAATAATTTGCCAATTAAGCCGATCATACCAATTTTGATCATCTTAGGTGGCACAATCAACACTAATGTGATAAATTTTACAATTTTTTTTATTTTTTCTCTTTTGTTTTATTATTTCCCTCCGCTTTGCCATGGCTCCACAGTGGCCGGCAGAGGTTGCCAGCCATAGGCAAATTGAAAAACCCAAATAAACATTGTTGTAACTCAAATAAGAGTTCGCGAAGCAAATCTAGTTTGTAATTGTGAGAACAGTTGGTAATCACGTTAATTCAAGTGTTGGTAAACTTAAAACACTGGTAAGCAAGACAAATAAACGTGTTAATTCAATTGAAAAGTTGGTAAATTTAAACAAGAACAGATAAATGTTGGTTAGTAAATTAAGTGAGAGTTAATAAATCAGAGAAAAAGTTAGCAAATCGCTCAAACAAAGCTTGGCAAGTTTGTACAATAGTTGGTGAATTTAAGGCATCGGCAAAATAATTTACGTCGAAGTTTGTACATGGTGAGATAAGCCCTCTTTTTTTGGAAGAGATAAAAAGAAGTTGGTTATTTGAATATAACATATTTATATATCTATAACTAACTCAAATAAGAGTTGATAGCACAAAACTAGATGGCCACTTTGTCAGAGGAAAGTTCAATATCACTTTAATTGAGGTTTATAATTTCTAAAGGAGTTGGTAAGTTTAATGGATCAGTAAGCAATGCAAATAAAAGTTGGTAACTCAATAAAAAAACTGGGAAATGAAAAAAAAAAACATTGGTAAGCAACTCAAATAAGAGTTTAAAGTGCATTCAAGTAGTCAACCTTGTGTATAGAATGCAATCAAGTCACAAATATTTTAACTGGCTCAATAACCACACCGACAACAAGAGCTAGGTGATACAAACTTCGGTAATATTTTCCATAAAGGATGATTGCCAAAAAGTCATAATCTATAGCAATTATACCAAATCAATCATACATCTTTTTTTGTCAATTTTATCTTAAACTTTTACGATTATATCAACTCAGTCCATCCAACCAATTTCGACTGCAAATCTCTGATGTGGCAATTTTTAAATAGCGTTTTAGAATTTATGAATAAATTGGTTGGCAAGTAACCAAAGATGAGGGCTGACAAAGGGCGAGCCTTGCCATTGCTAGGCGACGCTACCTTGCCAATGGCTAGGTGAGGCTTACCCAGGTGATAGCGAGGCCCGACCTTGCCAACCCTCACATTTGGCCAGTCATCGAGAGGAATAAGGGAAGGAAAGAAAAGATAGAAAAAGAAAATAAACTATAAATTATATAAAAAAAAAAGATGCTATAATATTATTTTAAAAAAATTGGCACATAAGCCCCGACCGAATAATGTAGCAGCGTCATCATTCTTGCCTTATCGTTATCCATGCTCCGAGGGTACAAATTGCTATTGAATAATGGCCATTTGGCATGTTGTGCTCTTACCTTGTAAGAGAGATGCAGTGGCTGCGAGCCAATCAAATTGGTTTCATCCGCTCCTCAAATCGAGCCTCATAGTACATAATGCAATAGTAACATTGTCGCGCCTTGCACCTGCTGACAACCCGATATACTTGCAAACCAAAATCTCGGTTGAAGTTATTCGCGATGCCCAAGATGGTCACCGATCGAATTCTAAAGTTTCAAACCTGCGTTAACGAAAACACGACCAATTTCCCCAGATAGCACACGTGACGAGATAGTAAGAAGAAAGAGAAACAAAAGAGCCACATATAATGGAAAGACGACTGTCACATATATACAAGAGGTGATGGGGCAACTAACATCATGCCTATGCCCGTTCTCATCAGAACAAAACAAACAAGAGAACTTCAAGCATGGCTATGAAAAGGGAAAGCTACTCATCTTCCCCACTAATGTACGTCAACACTATCTTCTTAGGCTCCGACTCTTTTGACGACGATTCACTATCCATCGGATGCTCTGCGTCTGCTGCCTCGATCTCTACAGGCTCACCATAGTCTGGATGCTCAAGGTCATAATCCAAATACGACTCAATATCCGGGTCTGGGTCTATCACTTCTCCATCAAAAGTCGGTGTAGGGATTTCGCCACTATAGTCTAATTCAAAATTCGAAATGTCGAAACCTTGGATAGATCCGATGTCCGAGTTGCTTATCCTCATAGTCCACGCATCAAAGAAATGTACTTCCAGTCCCTTGTTTCCAATGTCAACCCATACTGTACTATTGTGTTTCGTATATACGATTCCCCTAGCAATATCGAGATACTCAGTCGCCACTATCTCTATACGTCAAGGTATCCCCTGAAAAGGGTGGCTAGCATTCATTTCCAATCGAGCGGATCTAAAAAATTTTGGGAGAATTCACCATGAGAACTAATCTCAGTAAACCCACCTCTAAACCCTAGTTAGGATATTACATAATTTTAGGCCGTTCCTAATAGTCTAAGCAGTCAACATGCATAAAATAGCTCAACATTTCAAGCAGTCAGGCAACAATGAGTACTGTTTGGGTAAACACATAGTCGGACCATAGTCATCTCCAATACTTTGCCTCAGCCTCATTATTGCCATCATAAGCCAATTATACACGCATCTCACCCGCATGCACGCTTCATCACGCAAAGACTCAGGTGAGAGCTAACCCTTTAGCTTGTGCTATCCGCATTTACACCTCCCTCGCGCAGAAGACCCAGACATATGCTCACCTTCCAATGCCTCAACCCGCAGGGCATTAAAGCCAAGACCCGGATTGGCACACTTATCACTCCAGCAACCAAGCACCTAGCGTGTCACAGGTCACTTCCGCCTTATCTCACCGTTTTCTGATTCTGGGACTCTTCTTCACTTTTTCACTATTCGCCTCATCAGACTTTTCGTCTAGTATCACATCATGATCAGTTTACAACTAAATCAAGGAGTAGGGGAATGTGCAACGACAAATTATCACAGAAGTCACATATTTCTAACTTAGTCATTAAACTAGATGCAAAATTACACAATTGCCCTTTTGACATTATTCATTCAAATCTCAGTTTTGGATGTTCTTTTAAGCTAAATTAGCATTTTATCATCATTCAGTCTTTCTCAACTTGATTTCCAGCCTATGTTATGCCTCAATAACCAAATTTACTATTTATGTGCTAAATTACAATTTTGCCCTTAATTTCACTAATTGAGCTAATTTTCCAATTTCAAGTATTCTAATTGATCTAATCACTCTCACACAACCATTATATGCATAGAATTATGCATTTGTAGCCATGAACAGTACCAAACTTTTGCCATAGGTCAAATTACTAAAATGCCCTTTTGCACAATTTTGCCTATTTTTGAACAATCAGCCACTATAACCATTTCTATACTCCATCATCATCATCATACCTCATTCTCACATGTTTTACAGCTCCAAACATATTGCACAAACCAAGAATTAGAAATTACCATTTTACCCCTCTTGGTTCTAAATTACCATTTCTTACAAATACACCCAATCTAATCAAACCCAACACTTTAGAATCAATATTCATATCTTACTCCATCATACACAGCAGCCATAGAGCCAAATTTATGGTCAAAATAGCAAATTACCAAGATACCCCTTCTATACACTTAAAGGCACAAATTGAGCAAAATTGAGGAAACCAACTACCAGAATTAATCTAACACCCTAGCTATGGATTAGAAGAGTGTCTTATGTAAGGTAAAGCTGAAGAAAAGTGGCTAGAACAAAAGGGTGATAGGCAATGATAAAATCACCGACGAACGAACTAGCTCCTTCTCAATTTTGAGTATATCACAAAATTTATAATAGGTTTTCTATGAAGCAAAATTTATATCATGAAGTTCAGAGTCTTACGATTGTATAGGAAATAGCAGAGCTCGAATCGCCTTCGGGACGACCTCGAACGAGCCAATTCTTCCCGGGCGCGCATGTAAGAAATGAGTCTGAGCAAGGGACTGTTTTTGGCTTTGTTTGGATTATTCCAAACTGTTCTTGAGCTAAAATTTTACAGTAACAAACTAGAGAGAGAGAAGAAAATTTTGAGGGGTTTTACACCCCAAAAGGATGTCATTTGAGTGTCGAACCAAAAGCAAAATCGAGGAGGACAAGAAAGGGCAGAGAGAGAGAGAGAGAGAGAGAGAGAGATATTGAGGGAAAGGTGAATGGGGCAGAAAAGTGAAGATATCTGCTCGCTTTGGGGCCAAGTGAAGGAAGATAAAACCAAATTAGTTTATTGCTTGATTGAGAGGTGTCAATTTGTCAAAATATTGAACACTTTAACTTTTTTGTAGAAAACCCTAGAAATCTTGATAGAAATTGTCACATGGGGTATTCTAAGACTTCATGGCATGATGACAAGTATTGTAAGATTATAATTTCTACTCGATTTTTTTTTTCAAAAATTGAAAAGTCAACACTTGGCGATCAAAGTCAACCCTTTGACTTTGACTTTTAGGGAAGCGTGCTCTTGATGCCAGAGAGTAGTAGACTTGCATACTAATACCAATCAACTTTCGGATTCCTCAAATTACTCTCAATTTGCATGATACAGTGTTTATTGCGACCCAAGGGCAAAATCGTCATTTTCACCCTTATCGTGTTCTTTGGCGTTCCAAGACAATTCGTAGCCTTTAAAACTCATAGAATTGCATTCTAATCATTTCTACAACATCCGTAAGATCTCGGTTGTCCAATCTCGAAATTTATTTTGTGGCCACTTCCATTAAACTGCAACTTTAGCAAATCTCACAATAACGGACAACTCTTAGGAGAAACGTGTTTCAACCATTAGGTCCGCGTACTTTAATTTTCTATTTAGCCATGCTCCTTCGGTTAGCCGTTCCGAGATGATCAGTCTCGGGCAAGATTTAGCTAAAGTGCATTAATGAAATACATCCAATCAGTTATTCCGAATTTCGAAAAAAAGGGTCAAGAATTCAGGACGTTACAAACACGAGGAGAAGTTAAACATTTTTAAAAGTTTCAAACATATCGGCGGTCAGTCACGAAAGCGTTGCATGTGTTAAAGACCATAAATTTTTCTTCAAGATGGACGGAAGCCGAATATGATCAAGCGTGATTTGAGGATTTTAATTCGACTCAGACTTAGTATCAAAAAAACAATATTTACTTATTTCATAAGCAAATTATGAAAGAAAAAGAAACTGACATTTTGTTATTTAATCGTGCATCATGTGACAATTCATACAATGGATTTTCAACTGGACACAGACATTCAAGAAAGAAAGAGATAATCACAACAAACAATAGATAAATCATGAGCAAGAAAAGTATTATAAAAGTTTCAGACATATTGTATTGATATAAATTCAGTACCAGAAATTTCAAATTGATCAATTTAGTCATAACATTTTGCATTTGTGCCAAATTGATCAATTTCAAATTAATCACTAGCACGAATGCTGGCCAACATACGTGGCATAGTCGTTGCTGACATTGACATTTTAATAATCTCTTAAAAAATTGAGCTCTTTCTTCTTCTTTTTCTTCTTCTTTTTTCCTCCCTCATGTTGGTCAACGAGGGTCACTAGTGACCCTCGCTTAGGCCCTCCCTAGATCTAGGTAAGGGGTACCTCGCTCGTGATTGGCAGAGCCACAAAAACACTAGACAAGTGTTTCCCATAGTGCCTGGACCATTCTAGCCGTAGCGAAACTGACAAAATGCACATTGACAGCCTGATTTTCTCGAGACGCATGTGGATAGAGACATGCCTTGTTGAGTCTTTTCCAGGACTCTAAGGTCATGTTCTTCGCATAGACTCTCGCCACGTCAACTGAAGAGCCATGGAATTCTTTCTTGTAGCATTGCCCAAAGAGAAGTTTAAGTTTTCTGAAAATTCTTCCCCTTATATGTGTATTTGATATCCATGAATGTAAAAGGGAGAGGGTTAAGGGAAGGGTTAAGGGAAGTAATATACTTTTGCAATGTTCTCTAATATCTGGAGATTACTATTTACTTGACCATGAGTATTATTTTTTTTATATTTACGTACGACTATTACATGACTTCATGGCAGATCCCAACCTAATACATGTTAAACAAGAGGGAGAATTTAAGATTTGGTTTATTTGTGGATTCATGGGGTCGTGATGGACTTTGGTTCTAGGCAAACCATTGCCTATAAGCTCTCTCTACTTGCCTTTGATCGATTTAGAAGGCTTCATTTTAAGACATGCTCCTGAGATTTGTCTGGTTACGACCTTCACAGAGGTGAGCTACTAAGGACAAGTTAGTAGATTATTGAGCAAACACTTAGTCGCAGACTCTTCCAACCCCACACCAACCGTAACTTTGGAGTTTTGATTTCATTAATTAATCATGCAATTTAATTCATTTTGGAGTTGCCACTAATGTATCATGGGCCTACTGGAAACCCAAGTAAAATGTGAGAGTGAACTAGACGTTTCACAGATACAGGAATTTAGTTACGCTACATAAACCTAATGCCCTTTAGGTACATTTTCTATTTATTTCAAAAAAATTATTTTGCAAGTATTCTTGGTTAAGGGAGTATTGGTTCTAGTATATAAATGAAAACTGGAGAGCTGGACTAGCAGAAATAGGGTAGGTTCCAAATTTCAAGGTATGTAGGATAAGTTTAAAGTTCCAAATTTTGGGGAACCGATTTCCACATATAGGTTTTAAGTTCCAAGAGGTAGAAAACTGAAACTTGGAACTTGGAACAATTTTTTTTCCTTGTTCAATGTCTTAACATGATCACGCGATATTCTATAGTGTCCAATTATGAGTGCATAGTCTAGAATTATTAGTCAGAGCTTTTATTTCTGTCAATATACAAGACTATTACTTCTACTTTATTAATATTTCATATTCTTCATGTCTCTAACTAATGAGTTATGATTAATGAACTATAACACTAAATGACGATCATTAAAGATGATAATTTGCTGCAAATCGTTCAATTAAGAAGACATGTATGACCTAAGTAGACCTCGGAACCTATGACAAAGTAAGTTCCATGTTTCAAGGTATATGGATTAGGATCTAGATTCAAAAAAATGAGTAACCAATTCCAGTTGGTAGGTTCTAGGAGAAAATTAAAAGGAACTTAAAACCACTGACCCCTAGTTGTCACGCCCTGAACCTTCATTATCGCGCGACATCTATGCAACGACGGTCAACACATGTGACATCCTAGGACTGTCGCCGACTCAGAAATCTTAATATCCAAATAAATGCTAGCGAAAGCGATATCTTATCCCTAACAACGAATGAGCAAAGACTAGCTCAACCACAATACCTCATATATACATAATCTTAGCTCCATATTACATTTGAATATTAGCTTTACAAAGATTAGCAACAATAAACAACCCAGGGCGACTACATCCATTAGCAACCACCGATTCACCATCAATTATTCTTGCCAACAGGGTACTCCACCACCTGAATATCAAATCTCATGGTATTCATGCCATGCTTATGTCCTAGGGTCTGAAAGGTAAGGGAAATCACCGTGAGAACACATCTCAATAAGCTCCCCCCTAATCTCGCTTAGGATATTACATACCCTCAGATCCAACTCTAACATGCTCTCCTAATCACTCGGGTCACAGAAAAGAAACAAAAGCAAACGAAAAATGGATCGTCGTCAAAATAATTAAGCACGCCAATAATTCATATCTACATAAGGATCAACAATGTAAATACATGCACATTCCATACTCAAATTCCAGTCCCGACACTCTAACCTACTCGACCCGCGTTAAACGCATCAAATCCGTGCCCTTTTTGCACTAAAATATACATTTTAGACCCACAATATCTCAATAATTGACCCAAAATACAAATGAACAGCATGTGAACAATATTATAGGCTCATGAAAAGTACTCAAGGTGTCGTGAGCAGTAATTTCAAAATACTATTTGGCCCGTTTTTACTCTAAATATCCCAAAAATCTATTTTCGATACCCAAACCTCATGGGACCCACATTAACCACTACCAACAGCTTATATCCAGTCAAGACAGCAACATACCAAGCCCAAATAATATACTATAGCCTCGCCACAGAATCGATTTCTACATAAATTGCGAAATCAGTCAATTTTTCTATACCGATCTACCTTGGATCGCACCTTAGAGTCTATCCATGAATCATCTAACATCCTACTCGAGGTTTGGGGGGGGGGGGTCAGCTTACCTCGATGACGCTGATTTGAAGCTAGATTGGTGACTGAACGACAAATGGCTCGGCGGCAATGGGCGGAGCACGACAGTAGCACGGAATTCGACAAAATCCAAGGAAACCAAGGCTATTCAAGAGTTGAATGAGGTGATTCACGACATGAAAATCCATATTTTCACATGAAAATAAGCTCTAGGGGTCGCTAGGGTCAACATATATTAACCTGAGCTATATATCAAATTCGGGTAATAGAAAATTGGTTCGTCGACTGAAACGACGAAGCAGATTTGAAAGGTCAAATGACCTCAAATCGAAGTGATTCAAAGTTTTGTGAACTCACTCGGATAGGACTACAGCATATCCAAAAATCAAGAAAATACAACAATCGGATTTCTGTTGGCGGCCGATTGAAGTTGGCAGCAGAAAATTGGAACCAAAAGAGAGAGAGAGAATTTGAAAATTTTAGAGAGACTAGAGGAGAGAGATTCTGGTGATAATTATGAGAGAGAGAGAGAGAGAGAGAGAGAGAGAGAGAGCATATTTATGGCTTTAGGCTCAATTATTTGAGTCACTATTCATCGAAAATGACATAAAACTGAACGAATTGACTAATTTTTAAGCTATCATTGAATTTTCAAACTGATAAAGCTTGGGCATCAATAATCTTTTGTCAAAGCTAGTCAAAATGATCAAAAAGATGATCGACGAGATATTTCTCGAAATTCATGAAATTTTAGGACTGGTAAGGGCACAATCGGTGCTGATTGATTTGGCTCAATTGCGATAAAAAAAATTTACTCGGAATACCATCGAACAAATTTTCTAGCCTCACTAAAATCACCAATACTCTCTAGTCATGGATTCTAGTACAAGACAGGGGCGAGATAGAAATTTCCAATTTTGCCTTTTTTCTCTTGGCATTTCAATGCCACGCTATCAATTCACGCCTTTCAAGGCGACATCCAATTTCAACCTTTGTAACACTCTTGAGAGTCGATTGTCCTGTTCCAGAACTCAATTCGCAGACTCATTCTTCAGACAACAACTTTAAATAAATTCTCAAACTAACAGGTGGCTTTTAGGAGTCACGCGTATCGGCCATTTGGTCCACGTGCTTATATTTCTAGCTAGCCTTTCCCCTTTGGTTAGTTATCTCAAAGTGGCCAGCTCTAAGTGAGATTCATTTATAGTGCCTCTATGAAGTAACCATTCTGTATTCAAATTCCGAAAAATGGATCGAAACTCAGGATGTCACATTAGTCTTGGTCAATTTTATTCCTAAACCACTAATATGCAATGCGTGACCATTTGGGTGCACAAGCAAGAATTCATCACTTAATAATCAAGGCAAGAAATATATTGCTATAAAAGGATAAAGAACCTTGATGCATTACGCAAGTAAAAGCGGGGCTTTATTATCATCCAATGCATCAAATGTTTTGCAAATTAAGAACTAAAGACCAAATGCTGCTGCATGCTCTTAACATGATTTCTAAATGCAATGTCTATTTGTCATTTTTGGTATTTTTTCTTTCATGAAAACTAAGCGATACGCAATCCATGAGCTGTCATTATTGAGTAAATCTCTCTACCTGATGTGATATCTATTATGTTATGTGACTCAATAAATGACATGCAATACATGACATGCCTAATATGAGACTAATAAATCCTATATGCAATCCATATAACATAGGTGACATTTTCATAGACTGTCCTAAATCTATATGATGACCTAAACTCAACTAGGAAATAATTTATATTAAATCCTAATCTAAATTAAGCACCTAAGTTACTACATAATTTCCAAAAAATTAAATTTTAAATTAGAAAACTCAATTGGACGCAACATAACTTCAAATGCAATGCAATCTTTTTTATAATTTCTTCATAAGGAATGTGCCTAATTTAATGCAATCTGTTTGGCAACGATCATGTTTCTCTTATTACGTTTCCCGAAATAAAAAATGATAATAAATGATTCCGATTATTAAATTCTCTGATTATGTTCTCAGGAACAGATTTGGAGTGGAGAAACAAATATTAAAAAAAAGTCAATTATTTGTTCCAAAATCACTTTTGAGAAACAAGACTAACAAAGTGAGAACTCGCCGTCGCTAGCCAGAGAAAAATGAAAAGAAAAGTAAAATAAAAAATACTTTTAAAAAATAATTTTATTTTATTAAAATAGAAAATATTATAAAATAAAAAATATTTAAAAAAATATCATTGTATTACATGAAAGTGTTTAAGCGATATCCTTTTTGTTAACAAATTCTAAGAAGAATATTTCATGATTTGATAAATATAGAAGTGTTTAAGAAATATACGTCGGGAAGAGTATGAGTTGGGTTACATATGAGTTGTTAAATTTGTAATACATTAAAATGGGTCGAAAAAAGATTAAATGGGTCAATATGAACTTATAAAAAGGTATAATTAGGAATATAAAATTCTATTTGAGTTTTTCATATGTTGATTTTTATTGAACCTATAAATAGATATAAGAGTCAGTGATTTGATGTTCCTACTCTTGGCCCTAAGTAAAATCTATTCATAGTTGGTCAGTCCCCCACGACATGGCTTCTCTCTTTTCATGAATGTGTCTCCCTCTTGACCATATTCGACCAGATCCAAATCCAATCCGCGGCAAAAATTTAAATGCAAATTGCCTATTGAACTTATGTTCTTTCTTAAGTATCTTACATATATTTTCATGCTTCACAAAATGAATAGATTAATTATGGATTCTATGTGATCTATATTCATTTTATTAGTGATGTTTTAGGATGACTTCATAGTGACAATACTCCTTCCCATAACCTTGTTGGAAGGGGGATTCGATGACGAGTGCACTAAAGCTCACGATGTGGAACAAAAGTTTTTATTGTTACCAAATACATTCTGATTCTTTAAAGCTCATTCAGATAACAGAATAAAAAATAATCAATTCTTAACGGAATTGATTTTTTGGATCAAAATCATTGCCGAATGCACTCTAAATATCACCACACCCAAAGAAGAAAGTACATTTAATTGAGGGTCCAATCTTTAGTCCCAAAATCTGATCCTCAATTATCAAACATATATATAAGGCGAATTAAATAAGGAAAATGCCTGAAATTGCCTATTCAGTAATGCCTAACAAATCAAATTAAAATCGAGTTAAAAAAACATAATTCCAAATTAGGCAGTTAAATATTCAAATCCAGTGTGGTATAGGGTATGCAAACAAATATTGTTGCAACTTATCATGGAAAAAAAAAATTAAAACAACATATATCTAGAAAACAAAACTGCTTAGAAAAAGAAGGCTACTTCGTTGCTAGTTAAAATGACCTGTAGTACATTATTAGGAAGTAATCCAAAGCATGAAAGATCAAAACATGAAAATGATGCTAAGGCGTCGCGTGATCACGGGTCAACGACTTCAGATGTTCTTGTAGGAGTCCAAGACCATGTTTGTCTTGGTAGTTGTACATCAGTGAAACCATTTTAGCAGCATTCACGCAGGCTTCGCGGAAAGGCGCAGACATCGCACATGGAGAGAGGCATTCTTCGTTGAGCAGCTTCCACGATTTGGATATCAACTCCATCACGTGATCTCTCGCCCTTTGATGCGAAGAGCCATGATTTTCCAGCAGATAGCACTCCACGTACGACCCGTCGTAGCCATTTTGATTCTCATCCTTCAAGAAAATTGAATCCCCAGAATGAAATAATCAGATCAGTAAAATAATCGCAAAACACAAATTGTGAAAAGAATAGAACCCGAATGTTGCCCGGCACGAAACCATTGACTAGTTTACCTGTGCACATCCGAGGTCATCCCAAAGGCGAAGAATCTTCGCAACTAAGAATACTGTATTCGGCAGCAGCACCTCTTCGTTCTTTGATTCCATAGTTTGGTTGGCAATGTGGTCCCCCATCAGAAAGAACAAGTGAGCTAGCACCAACGGCACGCCTGAAGTGATAGTCCCATTCTTCAAGTAATCATCTGCGTTTGGCAATTTCCCAGAAGCATTCCACTGAAATTCCACAAGGAATGCATTGCACAAATTCGCCCACTGCAACATCAAATGTTACATGACCAGTTAATGATAAGTGCAGAATGCAATCGTGTGCTTTTTTATGACAGAGGATCTTATCGATGTTAACATCATATCAATACCATCTTCTTCAAGAATCCCGTGGGGTTCCATCCATGCTTCTTGAAGATGATGTCGCCAAAATCATCTGTCATATCACCGAGAGCCCTGAAGCATACTTTCATGTACTCTGGGAGTTGCTCAGCACCAGCGTTGTCCCATCTGAAGACAACAATCACAATCGAAAGACTTCTCAATTGGCAGCATCAAAATAAATGTTTGAAGCAAACATTTTTGTCGATGTAACAGTTGCGACGTCATAGGTAAAATGGGGTGTCTGCAACTGTATACCTTCCAATGACTTCTGTGAAGAGAATTAGCTCGTCGGCTGTGCCGCGGACATCGAAAACATCATCGATAACATACACGAGAGAAATGGGCTTAATGAGCTCAACCCTAAGTTCTGACAACCTTGGATCTGTGATAATTGCCATGGACCACATGTACCATTTCAGTGGCTGGTCTCTAGAAAACTTCATCTCCTCTCCCAATCCCAGCTCTTTCCACCACCTGAAATGATAGGAAACTCATGAGGAAACTGGTCTAAGTCATACCATAAACTGTGATTTATGAGTTTCATATTAATCTGACCCTAAATGCCAACTTCTTAAATGGTAAGTAATAGTTACTTTTTAATTTGGTGAATCTCCTTCCGGTGCACAGAGTGAACAATTCTTCTCTCCATGTTTGCCACTTCTAGCAAGTCTTCCATCCATGAGTTCGCACCAGGCATATCGTTTACAAATGTTTGTGGTTCTAGAGATCTTGCGAAGCTCTTGCGATATGGATATCGCAGTGTACTTTCTATCATTCTCGCCTGCTCGTGATCATGATCGCACGTCAAAATTGCATTGAGAAACTTGCTGCTAAAGGCTTCGGCTTCGTTGAGTATATCTTCTCCTTCTATGCTCATCTGTGACGCTTCATATAATTCCATCATACCCTTGATGTTCCCCTCAGCAAAACCATTTATCTTATCGTTGAAGCGTTCGAACACATCTGCATAAAAAGCACAAGGAGTCTAATACATCAAAAAGTATAGTCTGCTATCAAATCTATTAGTCGCTTCACTCGTTTCAAAATTATGATGTGCATACTTTGGTTTCGAACAAAACCATAAATCCACTAAAATTATTTCATCCAATGTAAAGTTTTAATTTAAATGTAACCAAAAAGGAGTAAAGATGGAGGAACTAGGCAAATTCTTCTATGAATTGCCTCATCTTGTTATGAATCAACAGCGACATTACAGTCAACTTGAAACTCATGAGAAATAGACCTGCAGGCACATGATAACCCTCTTGCCGAAGAAGTCGAAACCGGAGAGCAATCTCATAGACATCATCTTTACTGTGATTCAGAGAGCTAAAATGTGTGTATTGCCACTGTAGAATGGCTTTAATCTGTTCTCGAAATAGGGATTCGACTCCTAGCTGCTGAATTGTGTTGATAATGATCAAACTTTTTATCGGCTCATTCACCACTTCATTCAGAAAATCTATAAGTCTCTCAACTTTTTCTTCGTGCTTGATCCTCAAATCATCCTGCACATCGGAAATCCAGAGTAACAAGTGAGATCGATGTTATAATGGCCAAAAAAAAAATTAAGCAAGACTGAACTTAATTGGCCATACTTTTTCTCATGTAAATTAAGAAATATATATTGTATTGAAGTAAAAAAAAAAATTAGATCAGTAAAAGTTGAAAAGAGCAAAGACAAAAACACAATTATTTAAACAGTCAACTGATAATTTTTTTAAGGAACTTCATATTTGAAATTTTTTCAAATGGTCACATCTTACAGGGAGTTGATAAGTTGTTTTTTTTTTTAATTTGTTGTGTTTTTCCTCCTCTTCCTATTAGCATCACCTATAGGATAAATTAGAATCCAAAGAGGCATTGGGGTATATAGCTGGCAATTCTCGATGTGACCCATTTGCACTACATGATACATAATTATAGATAGGTTGCCACCTGCCATTACTTCATCAAGACCATAAATATGAGCAATGCCGTCGGCTCTAATGGTTACCATGAGTATTTATAATCTTTACTTCTCTATTATATTATTCAATACATTCACGGACAATATTACTGATTTCGTCGGCTCTAATGGTTACCATGAGTATTTCTTAATTCTTTTTTGTATGAAAAAAAATAATGCCTACAGTAGAAGGACTAATCGATTATTTCTTTCATCGCAATAAATTGGGGTTTATCGGGAACAATGCTGCGAGCTTCCGGAATCCAATGGGATCTTCGTAAAATTGATCATTATGAATGTTACGACGAATTGGATTGGGAAATGGCAAAAGTCAGATCTTATGAAGGTGCGCACACTGAACTCATTTACGTACGAATTGACGTATTTGAACTGACGTGGTAGTGTGCAATTTTTTAACACTACACATTTAGACATGTTTCATACTCATACCTAAATAATTTTGTTTCCGTAAAAGAAACTAAAAGAAAAAACACATGTCAAGTAGAATAAAAGGTAAAAGAAAAATATTTTTAAGGTTACAAAATGTATAGAATAAAAAATATTAATTAAATAGTACACTTTAGCTATTATGTAAAGTGATAATATACGCACATTATCGGGGAAACTTGGTGAAACGGCCTAAACATGTTGACACACAATAAATTTCAACCTATTAGTCGTGTCCTGTAACCCATTCTGTTAAGCATAATCTTTTCAAGTCGAGGCAGATCAACACATTTAATAACATGTCATCTTCGAAATAGCCATATTGATATGACACCGTATCCCCGCGCAACACAATTAGCTGGACAAGACATGAATTTCCTGCTCTAGATGAGGCCACCGTGCCCACAGCAAGAGCTAGGTGATCAGAACAAACTTGGTTGATTATATTCCCACAACATGTGTTTTTTCCGTGTGTAAAGATTTTGCAAGAACTTATACTCCTTCCCTACAATCCAAAGTTTTATGTCCACTGACCAAGGAGAAATCCCAATTTCCATACAATGTTGTGTAATACATGCCCTCCAGAATAATGCTTGGAGGGCAAACAATATGTTTGAGATTTTCTTTTCTAAATTTTTTCCCCCTTCACGAGCAAAGGAAATGAGAGGTGAAAATAAAAAGCTAAGATCAGTGGATTTACCATATGAGTTTCCTCTTTGTCAATACTCGATGGTTGCGTTTGGTTAGGTGGAGGCCTTATGAAGCTAGAGTCGTTGGTCGAACCTTTCACAGAAATACTAGCACAGGGAGAGAAGAAAGGAGTGAAGACTGTGAAGAATAGGACATGGTGATTTAGCCAAAGCAGAAGAAGGGAAAAACAAAGGTGTCTTGATAGGAGGTTGATGTGCTTTAGATGGCCCATTTATAGTGAAAAACAATAACTCTTTTATTGGTGAGAAGACTTTTCTATTTTGGGTCTCGCTCCTTTTTATTATGCATGTGCCACACATGATGTGTGTACGATGCTTTAACCTATCAAACTAATCGTAAGCCTATTTCTTAACTTATATATAGTGAGTTGAGTTGTTATGTAAGTTAATTATATCCAACAAATGGGTCATAAATATATCTAAACATGATATAAGTGTTGAATGGGCCGTATTTATAATTTATTAAGACTCAATCCACTGCCATGACTCTCTTTCTTTTCTCTCACTCACTCGATCTCACGCTCGCTCCACACTCTTACCGCAGTTTAGGTGTGAGTTTTTCTAGTTAGGCTAAACATATAAGTGCTTTAGCGATAATGACCAGATCAAGTACCGGTTGGTATGCATCGGGTATGATTGACAAGATTTGCACCATATAAAAATGGATCAAAATGAATTAAATAGGTTTATTCGATATTTGAATTAGATCTTTTTCGATCCGATTCACTTTGCCTAGTGGTGCTCGTGGGAATCGAATCTCATCTTTTGGTATGTACGGTGGTCGTGAGTGGACGGGAAAAGAGGATAATGGTCGAGGTTGTTGTGATTCATGCTCCGCCGTGATTTGTACAGGGTACAAATGGCTGTTTGAACAATGGCCGTTTGGCATGGGGTGCACTCACGTCGAAAGAGAAATGCAGGTCATGCCCAAGCGAATCACATTGGTTTTGTCCGCTCCTTGAATTGAAATCCGTGCGGATGAAAAGACAAACATTTGCGTTATAATTGTCATAATTTTCATAGGACATATTATAATTTATTTATTTTTTTGTAACTTAAGTGCATCTGATGAGATTTTCCGACGATACACCATGTCAGTAAGTTTTGGTTATTGTTGCTCCAAATTGATTTGAAGATGGAAACTCTAATGTCATCAATTGAGCAGTAAGTTTTCGGCATCCTGTGGAAGCCGTGGTTGGAGCTGCGGAATGGGAGCTCGTAGAGGCGGGTGCCAGGTGGCGCCGGCGACCGGGGGACATGGTGAAGCAGAGGTACCGGAGGTCAAGTGGTGTGGGGGCGAGGGTGACCAAGAAAGGGGTTTAGTTGCGGGCTGATTTCTTTGTTTCCATTGGAACATGTGATTCCTCATTGGACCCAGCATTTCGTTGCACGTACGCTTCCTTCCCTGTAACCATTTGAACCACTCGACCAGCGGCAGAGGTGGACCACAAGTTCAAGTTTGAGCATAAGTTACCTTCCCAGGGGTCCGCAAGCTCCACATAAGTCATCCTGCCATTGAGTTTGTGCAGCAAAACATTTGAAGAAAATGGACAATGACTGAAATTGGTGGACGGAAGAAAATGGATGGAGTTAGGGTTTCATCTTTAAAGCCATTTGGGGCCACCAGTGGACTAAATCGACGCGGCATTTGCACACTTATGTTGACTTTAGTTCTCCAGTGAAGCACATCCATAGTTTAGGTTTATTGACACATAAATTTTAATTTTTCTTTTTTTTTCATTCATATTACACAAAATTGAGAACTAATTCTCACCAAAAATATTTCTCCATGCATTGCATATTTATTTTTTCTACATTGCATTTTGCATCGACGGTGGGGAACTCTATTGCTGAAGGACGACAAACCCCCATGGATTTCTATCGCGCGACCTTGTAGGGCAACACTAACACTAGTCCATCGTGATTAGCCAACCAGTCAATGCTCATGAAGGAAATTCGTTCTTGGTCAAGTAGTATTCATGATTTGCTGCTGGTCATCAAGGCAATGCATTTTCAGGAGGAGCTTTTTTATAATACTTGCTCTTGGATTTTTAGGCAGTGTCGGTGGTAATAATGGGAAGTTGACTTCTTTTTGTAAGAGGCCAAAAGAAGTTCCCATCACGTGGAGTGAATGATTGTTTTTGGGGGGGATGGGGAGCGGGATGGCAACCGAAATCTCTCCGCAGCTCTCTCTCTCTCTCCAGCAGGAACCATGATTAAGCTCTTCAAAGTAAAGGAAAAGTAGAGGGAAAATGCTAAAAAAAAATGCAAATGGAAGAGGACCTGAAAAGAAGGAAAACTGCTGGGCAGTACTCAAAAGAGAGGGCTTAGTCCTGGCGGTTCCTCTTGGAGGACTGGAAATAAAAAAACGGAACCCACCATGTTCATGGAGGAATCCTTTTCCTTCAGAGAAACCCCTCACATGTACCCCTACATGCCTTGTGAGCTCACACTCTCGAGTTTCCATCATCTCCACCATACGCGTCCCTCTCTACAAGCACTCTGAACCAGACTCGAAAAGCAATCTACACTACCGAGCCATCACTGGAATGTAGCCCAATTCGTGAATGACACCAGTCTAGCCGACACATTTTCTTACCTCAAGGGTGGTCCTTGCATTTGCATAGGTGGCAATTTTTGTGACGCCCCGATCCTCGAGCACGAACCATCCCTACTAAAACGTCTCCGGTCGGAAAGAATAGCGTCCTAGGCACGCTAACGACCATACTAAAATTTTTTACGCATGCGGAAGCATTTTAAAACTCCCAGACAATTAACATGCAGGGACAAAAAAGGAGGACGTCCATTCATTTAACCAGATATTTTTAATACAATAATGAGCAGAGGATTTCTAACTCTACGGGGCTAAACAACATAAATATAACGCCATTCTTCGGGGTGGTTCCCTACGACTGGCAAAAAGATAGGTGGGTCAAAAAGGGTTACCTAATCATCTACTCCCAAAAGAAGGACTACTACTCCATCATCCCATCTTCACTTTGGACCTGAAAAGAAAATGGTAACCACGACGAGATGAGAAATAAATATCAGTGAGTCAACGACCTAAACTCGGATAAGGAGATCATTCGCTCAGGCATCTCAATTAATAAAGTTCCCCATCGACTAAGATTTTTATAGAAGTACTAGCCAATTCAAATCTTCTCTTGAAATCATTTATCCGGTGATCGCAAGGTTCATTGCACACGACTGGTGTGATTTTACACTACGACTGATAGTATCTTCTGATAGTCTGTAAGATTCGTACAACTAGCATGACACGTTACTATTATGAAAAATAGCACATGAATGGTGTGACAGAGCACTATGACTGGCAGTGTCTTTCGATAGTCCGTAAGATTCGTACGACTCGCATGACGCGAAACTATCATGATAATACTGTACGACTGACACAGATTTTAAGACCCTTATGTGACCACCATCTTGAATTATAAAAATCAACCAATTTCCCATTTTTCCAACTGAACATGAATAATCCATTTATTACTCAATCAAACAAAATTTGTTCCAACTGATTAGCAGTCCCATGTTGATCTCGACCTCAGGCAACCGGTCACGAACAAATCAGAATAATTCCAATTAATTAAACGAACAATAAAAAATAGCTACTAGAGTACTAATCAATCAATCAAACAATTTATCGGTCGCTCGACTCTAGTCCATCACTCGCTCGCGATCACAAATTCAGTCAATCAATCAATTTAATTTTCAACTAGCCACCGACTACTTCGGTACTCAATCTAACTTATTTAATCGTGGCCATTTAACCTAAACCCAGTATCTAACTAATCCGATCACAATTAGACTACTGAAATTTCTAATTAAAATAATTAATTAACTAAGTAATTTAATCCCAAACACAATAAATGCCTTAGCCAAAGATTAGAGGCCGACTCACAAACGTCGATTAGTCTGATCGGCGGCGACGATTTTCCAACTGCGGCGGTGGTTTCCGGGGAGCAGTGGTAGCGGTGCAACAAAGCTCGAACGGTTGGATAGTGTACCAAGGTGTGGACTTGGCTGTTCATGGAGTGACCATAGTTGTCGGATGTGTTCGAGCTTTGGCGGAGGCACGGCGGAGGCACGGCAGAGGCACGATGGCAGTTGAATAGAGGAGCTGAACGATGGGTTTGTGTTGACACCTGATTTTTAATCACCTTTTCCTTTTAAAAATTTAGTAGAAAATTCATAAAAAAAATTTATAAAATTAAAAAATCAACTTTGGTAACCTTGACCAAGCCTCAGGAACCAATTTTGACCAAAAAATAAATTTTCATGTTTTTAGTATTTTCAAGCACTTTTATTTTTCGAAAATTCATAAAAACAATAAGAAAAAATAAGAAAATTGCAAAATCAACTTTGGAAGCCTTCGCCAAGCCTAAGAAACCATTTTTGAATGAAAAATAATTTTTCATATTTTTTATATTTTTTAATATTTTAAAAAAAATACAAAAATACTTGAAAATTCTGAAAAAATAACATTTGAAGCAAAAAAAAATACACAAAAATAGTCAATATTTTTTTTTAATCTATTTTCATATTGCCCATCGCAAATTCATAAAAATTCAATTCGGGTCACGTGTTCCTTCATGAGCATAATCTCGAATCGAGCCTAAAAAATTCAATTTTAGTCAATTTATTTTTACTCTTCACTTTTTATGAGTTGTGACATTGTCTTCTAATATTTTAAATTTTCATCTTGACCCAATTTTATTCGAAATGACTCAATCTTATAAAAGGGCCTTCGTTGAATTTTGAATTATAGCCCCTAAGTTAATTAAAAAAATGAAATTAAACTTTTTTTAGGGGTACCCATGAGGTAAATTTCGACCAAAGCATAGGGGAGGTCTGCTGAAAAGTGTGTGAAAATTTGGACTTAAATAAATATTTCTTTAGGTACTAAATTGCAAATACTTAAAATTTCAGGGACTAGAGTACAAATACCTGGTACTTGAGGGATTAGTTCGTAAATAATAAAAAGAAGAGTTAGTGGAGAAATTAGAATAAAGAAGGAAAGATGAAGAAGAGGAGATGGAGAAAGAAATATGGAGAAGGGAAAATGGAGAAGGGAAGATGGAGAGGAGGAGATAAAGAAAATAAGATGATAATGGAGAAGGGAAGATGAGATGAAGAAGAGTTAGTAGAAAAATTAGAATGGGAGATAGATGAATATGCTATAAAAGGAGGAAGAAGTGAGCTTGGGAAGGAGGATTTTTTGGAGAGAAAATTTTGGAACTTTGAGAGAGTTTTGGGAGATTGAAGAAAAATTTGAGAGAAAGAAAAAATCAAAAGAGAGAGAGAATTTTGAAGATGATAGGAGTTTAAAGCTAAGGGTTTATCATCACAAATTCCTTCATCGATCAACATAAATCAAGAGTTCATCCTCGTCAACGAGCAAGCAAATTCGAGCTAAGTGTTTTTATTTATTCATTTATTTGTGGTTTTAGTAGCAAATTAGCACAAATTGTATACACTTTCTCCACTTCCCAATTTCCCTCGTATTTTTATGTCAGGTAGAAAGCAAGACCCCACGTCAATAATAAATTTCATGGAGGTGCAAAATCGGTTCAGACAAGCTCCTAAGTGTCCATCAATTTCTCAGCTGATCTGCCATTAAAAGTTCCTCTTAATTCAAAAGAGACTCTCTATGTTGAGAACAGAAAGAGCGAAAACCAATTCTAAAAATCGCTCCCAAAAAATGGGAGATAAGTGCTCTTTTCATTCTTCTAGTTTTAGGTGCAGATTAGCATAGATTTTGTACGCTGATGTTTCACTCTATTTTTATGTCAGGCAGCCGCAGCTCTATATCAACGGTCAATCCTATGGAAGCACAAAATTGACTTGGAGGAGTCTCTAAGCGCGCACAAATTTCAAATTGTTGAATCAATTTGTTGTAATTTATTTTAAAGAACTCAAACCCCAAAATGGAGAGGCAAAGCGCATCCATTAGAGGTCGTTTATTACCTGCAATTTTAATTCCTGCACCATTAAACCCCAAAGGGAAGAGCCAAGCCAATGCTAGGCCGCCCATTGGAGGTTTTTACTTACCGTCATTTAAATACTTGTAATTTAATTTCTGCACCATTAAACCCCAAAGGGAAGAGCCAAGCCAATGCTAGGCCACCCATTGAAGGTTTTACTTACCGTCGTTTAAATACTCACAATTTAATTTCTGCACCATTAAATCCCAAATGAAAGAGCCAAGCCAACGCTAGGCCACCCATTGGAGGTTTTTACTTACCGTCATTTAAATACCTGCAATTTAATTCCTGCACCATTAAATCCCAAAGGAAAGCGCCAAGCCAATGCTAGGTCGCCCATTGGAGGTTTTTACTTACCGTCGTTTAAATACCTGCAATTTAATTCCTGCACTATTAAACCCCAAAGGGAAGAGCCAAGCCAAGGATGGGCCATCCATTGGGGGTCCTTATATATTGTCATTTACTTCCTGTAATTTAATTTTTGAATCACTAGACTCCAAGATGAGTAGGTTGCAGTACTGCACAGAAGTCGTTAACTCATTCCCTCTTTCGACTTCAGGGAAATATTTAATATTTTGAAAATGCCAAAAAATATCACTCACGTACATTTCATTTAAAAAAAGTGAAAATACAAAAAGAGAACATCCCACTAGAGCCTTAGGAGTAAATCAAGCTTGAGTTGCCAAATTAGGATATCCATGAAATTAAGGTACCAAAAGGGCATTAGTTTTAATTAACTAGTGTAACCAAGTCCCCGAACTCATAATCTCTAGTTCGCAGAAGTAATTTAGTTCTCCCGCTAATTTACTTAAGTTTATAATCAACCTACCAAAAATGATAAGTGGCGACTCCAAATTTTAAAACCATTTGAACAAAAAACCAAAGTTGCGATTCGGTAGGACTTGGGAGGGTCCATATTAGGTTAATCCATCTAGTTAGCCTAATAATCCGTTCACCCGATCAAAAAAATATATATTTTTCGGGTCGCGACAGACTGGCGACTCGGTTGGGGACGGGATTTTTGAGTTTTCGAAAAGAAGACACCAATTGGAGTATTTGAATATTTTCAAAATTTTAAAAGCCTTAGTGGACTTAAGCCAATGAAAATTTCACGAATATCTCGCTTCTGGCGATCTTGTTTGGAACTCATCTTTAGGTGTTAAATGTTTTTGCAGATAGAAGTTATAAGAGGTGGAGTGTTTGATTGACCCATTTATTTTGCAGGCTCGGTGTTGGGATTACTTGTTTAATTTCGCACATTTTTAGAAGCGCTGTTTTGATATCAATTGTTATGCATGTCTTGCATATTCTGAGGATCACGACACCTGCACACACAAGCGTCTAAACCCAAGTTGCGAAATTTTTCCTAGAAAACCATAGATAGGGATCGAATATGCAAAGCTCTTACATTGGTTGCGCTTGGGTTGACTATGTTTTATCCCGCTCATTATCTGAATTGATAATTCTTCTCATTGTCGTTTGATTGCGCGGAGGGTAAGGTTGTCAATTCAGATAGTGGGGCCTTTTAGGTCCATGCCCTGTCTCTTTTTTTATTTTCTAGAGTTCACACCTCACTTAAGTCATGCGCATGACTATGTGATTTGCATTTCTCTAAGGTAAAAGTAAGTTCTCTAATTTTATCTTGTATTTATTTTCGGTAGGTCCATGCTAGATGTCAGTCAGTTTTTGAACTTGACATTACGACCATTCTTTTAAAAGAAAATAAAATTTAAATTTGTCCCTCATTTCTTTTTTAAAAAATTTGAAAAAATGGATGTGAAAAAAATCCCTTCGGGGCAATTTTATTGACTAATAAAGGATTTTTGTCATGTCTTTCCTGCTTCAATAAAAATGAAATTTTCCTAACAAATTTACCTCTGAAAATTTATTTTGATATAAAGGAAAATTCCTTTAAAAAAAATTTTGTAAACATCAAGTGATTTTATTACATTTTTCAAATTATAATAACCTGCAAGAAAATTCTTTTCGAGAAATTCGCCCATGTTTTTCTAAGAAAAATTTCTCTAAATAAAATTAGACTAATGTAGGAATCATAGGCCGACCTCTCTTGGGCCGCATACTAATTATGTCCTTTTCTTTTGCAGGGGAATCCTGGGAACCTCAGGCAGGGGTAAAAAAATAAAAAATTAGGTTCGCAATATATTATGAATAATCTTCGAAAATACAAAAGGACAAAAAATACCGAGGATTTAATCGATAATCATGGGGGCAAGCGAACAGATTAATTCTCCCGGAGTCAGGAATGTGTTAATCAGTGGGCATATACAAGCTATGTATTCTGATACAGTAATGAATTTATCTGGATCAGGCGTGAAGGTGTCCTTAATATATTGAAGGATTCCTATACTTTTTTGGGAGAAACATAGACTGTATAGTCAAAATCTATATAACATGTATGTTGACCCAATCTCGCAACACCTTTTCTGATTAGATCAACCGAAGGCCTACCGTGAAACTTCCTCGGATGCAAACCGTATGGAGGATTTTCGAGGACCAATATTCTATTCCTAAACATGGCCCATAGACGTTTTTGCCGACATTTCGGCCGATACGAACAGGTGAACGCCGAAAAGTAGCATGAGCAAAGTAGAGGAACGCAATAGGCGGCCTAATTTATTTATTGGCGCACTGACCAAGTTGTCAGAATTCAAGTGACCAGCTCACAGGCCTCAATGTGGCTAGTGGGGCCCGCTGCCAAAAGTTTATGCAACGTTCTCAGTATTATTGTCCTAAGCGGCTAACATCAAGAAAAATGTTAATCCTCGGCAACTCCAGGGCCTTGAGCCGTTTTATCATAATATACGGAAGAAGAGATAGCAAGAAGATTAAAACACAAACATGCGAAGCTTTTCTTTCATCAAGGAGTATTACAGCAGCTCACTGGGGAGGATGAGTAAAGCCAAACTGAGCCCTAATGAGCATTACAAAAGAGTTTAATTGACTCTTCATGAAATTGATGCTCTACCTACACTGAGCAACCTGGGATTCGAGATCTGCAAGCTTAAAGAACAGGTGAATACATTTCTCCTTGTACCTGGCCGCATTAATCTCATGGTGTTCCACGGCGAGTTTCAAATTGTCAATCAGGTCCCTCTCGAAAGTTATGTCCGCCGTTAGATCATCAAGCCTCTCCTCCAGCCACTCACATTAGAACTTCATCACGATGTCGTCGAGTTGTGCTCAAAGTAAGTCTGGTTCAAGGCTAAGTACTCCACCAGTTTCTCCCTCTCGTGAATCAATAGCGAGACCCGTTCATCAGCAGACTTGACGGCCTTCTTGTATTAATCCTGGTAGCGGGCCTTCATGACGCGGGCTAAGGTGACCGTCTCTTGGGTGTTTCGGCAAGCCTGTAAAAAATTGATAAAGACGTGTGGGAACGCTCTGTATTTCCTCTCTAAGTTGGTACCTTCGATCGAGGAAGCATTTACTTCCTTGAACAAACCGAGGATCTCCGCCTCAATGCTTGAATGATAGGCTACGTAAATATAGCCTCGGCCAAGAAGATGGTAAAGTCTTTCCCATTTGAACATAACTTCAGCCCGGAAGTTCTGCGTGGGAAGACTGGCCATTATCGTTAAAGAGATAGAGGAGAAGATTAAGGCTAACGAATAGAATACGAAAGATGCGAAGAGAAAGGTGAAGCAGATGACTAGAATGCGAAGATGATAATCTGATTCGAGTTCAATTTACAGAGGTAGTCTTTATCGGCCAGACTTTCCTACCTGCCATTCTCTGTTGGCAACACTCTCGCTGGCTCAAATTCCAGTCAGGCGGCGACCCCAGTCAGGCAGCGACCTCAAGCCAAGCGAATCCGACATCTCTGCAAAAAAAAAATTGACGGGATGACACCACTTTGAAAAAAAGAAAGAAGAAAAAACGCACCGAGTGGGGGACAAAGAAAATGGGATTCGTCTTTATAGAAGAACTCGCCAGCAAACTGACGGTATAGATAACGACAGGAGCCCCCCCTACCATGAAAGGATGAGAAAAGACGAGTTGGGCGAGAGATACGATGAAAAAGATTAAGAAAGGCAGAACGCTTGGGAAAAGCAGTACAGTTTTCTAAACCTACGCCTAAATTTTAAAAGGGAATGTCCTTCTGGTAATCTTTATCTATACTCTGAAGGGAGTCTCAAAGCATACCCAGTCACTCAGAAAACTCTAGAGAGAGTGAAAATATAAGAAAAGTTAGCAAACCTCGAGGAACTATTGAAGATTTCTCAACCAAACACACTTGAGAGCTATCATTACCTACTGAATATGCGAGAAGAAGAGTTCGAAGCCTTGTTCGGTATTCATACTATGGAGCCTGGCCCTTTCACCGATGACGTCCAAGAGCCCGGTAAGGATAAGGACAACAACAGTAAGGGTCAAAGGAAACGTTACCATCACCACAATGAGGAGCAAGTACAAAGGCTTGAGGATTTCTAAATAGTGTGTCTTATGCTAAACGACAAACAGAGAGTGGAACTGAGCCAAGAACTAAGACTGGAATTTTTGCAAGTTAAGTTCTGGTTTCAAAATAGGCGAACCCTAATAAAGACTCGATATGAGCGCAATGAGGCTGAGATTCTAAGAGTTGAAAATGAAAAGCTCCAAGTAGAAAACAAGATGTATAAAGAAGCTTTTGACTCCGCCACCTGCTCTAACTGCAATAGCTTCCTCACCCTCGACGAAAGGCAGTATCTGAGAATTGAAAATGCCCGTTTAAGAGGTGAGTTAGATCAGTTCATAGCAGGATCAAGTTTTGTTAGGGGGAGGCATGAAAAAACTGAGCCTACGAAGCCAGCATTGATGCTTTCTGAGGAAGAGGGGATATATCACCACCGAGCAAGTAGCGTCGACGATGAGATCGCCGCCATGATCAGCTAGTTTGATGCTAATGAAGCACCAGGGCTTTAGTGTGCATACAGAGCATGTATTTCAAAACTAGTGATCAAGAGAACTTCAACATGGCCGATGTGTATCTGATCAAGAACGAGACCAACTGATCACTCAAGAGCCTACGAAGGAAGGAAGATCAAACCTGGATGAATGCATCTGTTTCATTTCCTTACTTGCTTTCCACTTTTATCAATGTCCGAAATCAATGTAAAAGCAAAAAGTAATAATAATCTCCATTCCCCCTATTAAATGCTCGTATCCACCACTTCACCAAACCCGCAATGAATTAATGGCGAGGAAAAGATCCGCGTAGACTCGAAAGGATAACTCCGTATCGTTCCAATTAACCCTCAAATTGCTCCGGTTTTAAATTTGATCCTTTCTATTTTCAGGAATTTGCAAAAACGACTCGAGAATACAGTCGTTCCCAAAAACAAAATTCCCTAGACGGGCTGAATTAGGGGCAAATCGATCCGTGGACATTACCTCAGGATGGACAGCTTCAAAAGAAGAAAAATGCGATCAAAGACCCGAGCAATCTCAGACATGGGTAATTCTGTATCGTTCTAATTTGCCCATAACTATCTCAAGTCCTGAATTGATTTATTTCATTCTTAATAGTGATTGTAATCTTCCTTGAAAAGCACCATGACATGAAACGATCCAAGACAATACAACAAGACCACGCTATCCCAAGGATTAACCATTAAAGGGAAGCCCGTGGACGCCTACGGTCAAATGGGCCTGATGACATGAGGAATGACAGTGGTCCAAGTTCGGTACCTAAAACCTGTGAGTATTATAGATATGCCTTGGCCCTAGTGATAAAGTGTCCAACTGGAACTAGAGAGGAGCTCGACCCAGTGAGCCTGATAAAAGGACTGTGCAAGGCATTCAAGATGAATGGTAAATCAGTATCGTTTCCAATTTATTCTTTTTAATACTTGCTCACATGTTTCCTTTTCTTTTTACTGAAAATATTTATACCAACATTTAACACGTCGAAGAAGACAAATCCAAAAGAAAATTGTGATCATCTGACAAGATCTATTCTGATGAAAAATGGGATAAATTGATCGCAAGCTCTGAAGCGAAAAAATATATATATTTTCCTTATCTCGTTTGATTTCAAGAATAGTTTCTATGCGTCTTGCGAGGGCATTCAATCGATAACCATAGCAGTCGCTGTCACTAAACAAACCCAAATGCTCTCTCACCCATATGTTGCATCGCGCAGGGGCAAAGTTTGAGACGAACCGCTCCTCGACATAAGGAGTAGCCTTCCCAATTTGTTCGATCCGCTTACATATCAGGGGCAATTCAAATCCGTCCATCCTTACACATTTCGTAAACATGCACAATGCTTAAAAATTGCCACATTTGCATTCTGTTTGCACATTCCATGATTTATGCATGACTCTTCTGCATGTTTGTTTTACCAATTTTGACTCGGAATGTAAACTGCACATGATGCATCGAATATGTGGAATGGGGCATTACAAGATGATAAAAGGCAAGTCATTCCCACACACGTCCTATATTTTAATCCACCATGAGTCGTGTGCTAAATTGGTGACTATTGATAACCCATTTAAACGGCAATTCCATTTCATAATCCCTATCAAGAACCGTCTCACATCGGGGCCAAATGAAGGTGATCCCAGCAATATCACAAGGTAAATAGTTATAAATTTTCTTGCTCGAACTAACATCAATTTTCAAGTGATTCTTTGTTTTCAACCTCATACGCTAATTTAAGCGCCTTAGGAAGACGAAAAGCATTCGTTTCTCTGTCTAATATACTTTCATCATTTACATTGCCCAATTGAGTCTGCTACTCATTTCTTAAAACCTTGTTGGTAATCATTGTCCCTTCCAAAATAAAGATGGCACGCTTTGAGGTAAGTAAAATTGGGTTTGAGTTTCTGCAGGATTCCTAGTCTCGCCAGATTCCAAAAATGGCACCCTTTGAGGCACATCAAGTCTTGCTTACAGGCAAACCAAGTCCTTCTTACAGGCAAATCAAGTCCTTCTTACAGGCACAAAGTCCTTCTTACAGGCACAAAGTACTTCTTACAGGCAAATCAAGTCCTTCTTACAGGCAAACCAAGTCCTTCTAACAGGCAAATTAAGTCCTTCTTACAAGCAAATCAAGTCCTTTCTAAAGGCACCAAAGTCCTTTTTACAAGCACCAAGTCCTTTCTACAGGCATCAAGTCTTTTCTACATTCACCAAAGTCCTTGTTACATTCACCAAAGTCCTTGTTACATGCACCAAGTCCTTTCTACAAGTATCAAGTTTTTTCTACAGGCATCAAGTCCTTTCTACAGGCATCAAAGTCCTTTTTATAGGCACCAAAGTCCTTTTTACAAGCACCAGAGTCCTTTCAACAGGCATCAAGTCCTTTCTAAAGGCACAAAGTCTTTCTTACAGGCATTTTCATGGGGTAACCTACCATACAGGTCAAATCTCAATCAAATTTTAATCAGTAGAATCCTTTCACTAGGAATCTACCATAGGACAACCTACCATATTGGTCAAATTTCAATCAAACTTTAATCAGTATAATCTTTTCATTAGGAATCTACCGTGCGTTGACCCGCCATACGGGTTTAAGTTCAACCACCCTAAGGTTTTCTTATACCGAATCCTTAGGCTCTCATTCCACATTCAGTAAAACATTCATGTCAGGCAATAATCATACAATGAGCAGGCAAATCGCAGGCTTCTCTATCTCTCCCTCACTTCATAGGAGCTTTCACAAGCCTGATCTGAATCAGGACTTACACAGAGAGGATTGGAGATCAAATGTCACAACTCTTTTTATTTCCCTAGGTTAAGTTGATTAGGATTCAGGTGTCATCTTTTCTTTGAAATTAACCTCTACCGAGCTTCCTTTCAAAGAGGGGCAGCTGTTGACACCTGATTTTTAATCACCTTTTCCTTTTAAAAATTTAGTAGAAAATTCATGAAAATTTATAAAATTAAAAAATAAACTTTGGTGACCTTGGCCAAGCCTCAAACCAATTTTGACCAAAAAATAAATTTTCATGTTTTTAATATTTTTTAGCACTTTTATTTTTCGAAACTTCATAAACAAATCAAGAAACAATGAGAAAATTGCAAAATCAACTTTGGAAGCCTTGGCCAAGCCTAGGTAACCATTTTTGAACGAAAAATAATTTTTCATATTTTTAATATATTTCAAAAAAAATACAAAAAAACTTGAAGATTCTAGAAAAATAACATTTGAAGCAAAAAAATACACAAGAATAGTCAATATTTTTATTTTAAATCTATTTTCATACTGGGCATTGCAAATTCATAAAAATTCAATTCGGGTCACGTGTTCCTTCACGAGCATAATCTCGAATTGGGCCTAAAAAATTCAATTTGAGTCAATTTATTTTTACTTTTCACTTTTTATGAGTACTGACATTATCTTCTAATATTTTAAATTTTCATCTTGACCCAATTTTATACGAAATGACTCAATCTTGTAAAAGGACCTTAGTTGAATTTTGGATTTTAGCCCCTAAGTTAATAAAAAAAATGAAATTAAACTTTTTCTAGGGGTACCCATGAGTTAAATTTCGACCAAAGCATAGGGGAAGTGTGTTGAAAATTGTGTGAAAATTTGGACTTAAATAAATATTTCTTTAGGGACTGAATTGCAAATACTTAAAATCTCGGGAACTAGAGTACAAATACCTGGTACTTAAGGGATTATTTCATAAATAATAAAAAGAAGAGTTTGTGGAGAAATTAGAATAAAGAAGGGAAGATGGAGAAGAGGAGATGGAGAAAGAAAGATGGAAAAGAGAAGATGGAGAAGAGAAGATGAAGAAAATAAGATGATAATAGAAAAGGGAAGATGAGATGAAGAAGAGTTAGTGGAAAAATTAGAATGGGAGATGGATGAATAGGCTAAAAAGGAGGAAGAAGTGAGGTTGGGAATGGGGCTTTTTTGAAGAGAAAACTTTGGATGTTTGGAGGAATCCCCAAGCGCGCACAAATTTCAAATTGTTAAATCAATTTGTTGTAATTTATTTTAAAGAAATCAAACCCTAGAATGGAGAGGCAAAGCGCATGCAGTGGAAGTCGTTTATTACCTGCAATTTAAATTCTTGCACTTTTAAACCCCAAAGGGAAGAGCCAAGCCAATGCTAAGCCACCCATTGGAGGTTTTTACTTACCATCATTTAAATACCGGCAATTTAATTCCTCCACCATTAAACCCCAAAGGAAAAAGCCAAGCCAATGCTAGGCCGCCCATTAGAGGTTTTTACTTACCGTCAGTTAAATACTTGCAATTTAATTCCTGCACCATTAAATCCCAAAGGGAAGCGCCAGGCCAGTGCTAGGCTGCCCATTGGAGGTTTTTACTTACCGTCATTTAAATACCTGCAATTTAATTCCTGCACTATTAAACCCCAAAGGGAAGAGCCAAGCCAGTGCTAGGCCGCCCATTGGAGGTTTTTATTTACCGTCGTTTAAATCCCAGCAATTTAATTCCTACACCATTAAATCCCAAAGGGAATGGCCAAGCCACTACTAGGCCGCCCATTGGAGGTTTTTACTTACCATCATTTAAATACCCACAATTTAATTCCTGGACCATTAAACCCCAAAGGGAAGAGCCAAGCCAATGCTAGGCGGCCCATTGGAGGTTTTTACTTACCGTCTTTTAAATACCTGCAATTTAATTCCTGCACCATTAAATCCCAAAGGGAAGCGCCAAGCCAATGCTAGCCCGCCTATTGGAGGTTTTTACTTACCGTCATTTAAATACCTGCAATTTAATTCCTGCACTATTAAACCCCAAAGGGAAGAACCAAGTCAAGGCTGGGCCATCCATTGGTTGTCCTTATATATTGTCATTTACTTCCTGTAATTTAATTTTTGAAATACTAGAGCCCAAGATGAGTAGGTTGCAGTACTGCACAGAAGTCGTTAACTCACTCCCTCTTTCGACTTCAGGGAAATATTTAATGTTTTGAAAATGCCAAAAAAATATCACTCACGTACATTTCATTTAAGAAAAAGTGAAAATACCAAAAGAGATCACTCCACTAGAGTTTTAGGAGTAAATCAAGCCTCAGTTGCCAAATTAGGATATCCATGAAATTAAGGTACCAAAAGGGCATTAGTTTTAATTAACTAGTGTAACCAAGTACCCGAACTCATAATCTATGGTTCGCAGAAGTAATTTAGTTTTCCCGCTAATTTACTTAGGTTTCTAATCAACCTACAAAAAATGATTAGTGGCGACTCCAAATTTTAAAACCATTTGAACAAAAAACCAAAGTTGCGATTCGGTAGGACTTGAGAGGGTCCATATTAGGTTAATCCATCTAGTTAGCCTAATAATCCGTTCGCCCGATCAAAAAAATATTTTTCAGGTCGCGATAGTTTGTCTGGGCGAAGCAGTGGCAATAACCGAGAAGATGCAACAGCAGATTCTTGTGTGGCCAAGGGAGAGAAGATGCAGCAACCGAGGACCAGTTGACGCCAGTAGCTGCAAGGCAATGAAGACGAGGCTGCAGTGGGGCGCAAGCTTGCAAGGAGAGGACTGGAGCTGGCAATGGTTCAAGAAGAAGAAGAAACCGAAGTAGCAACAGATGTAGAGGTTGAGGGAACCAGCAGTGCAGGTAGAAAAGAGAAGAAGATGAGCAGAAAGAAAAGAAAAAAATAAGAGAATGAGACAAAGAAGCCAGCTGTGATGTTCTTACTTGAACAGTCCCAAAAATCAAAATGGGTAGCTGAAAAAGTTAGCCTTTTCCTGGGATGGAGCAAGGGTGAAAGTCCAACGGAAAGGAGAGAGAGACACATTGGGAAGAAACAATGTCTCCCACAAGTCAAATACAAGTAAAGCCGTCAATATGGGTCAAAAACCCATATTTGACCCATATTTTTTTTTATAAAATGAGTTTTATATAGGTCATTAACATTTGAAGGACTCACTCAAAAAAGATCAAAAAGGTTGAAATTAAATTAAATAGGTCAAAATTGGGCCATGCATGAAACCCATTTTTAACCCATATTGGACCCATTTTCGATCCATAACTCCCACAAATTACAAATGGGCCTAAGGCCTCAAAGGCTAAACTTTTTTCTTATTATTTTTTTAATTTTCTATTTTTACATATGGACCCATGGCATCTTCGCCGCGGTCACCGTCCGCTGGGGTTGCCGCCCCCATCGCAGTCGCCGCCCGTCGTCGTGGCCACGGTCGTCGTCCGCTGCCACGATCGTCACCTGCGACCGCCACCGCCACAGTCACCATCTGCCGCGGTCACCGTCCACCGCCGCCTCGATCGCCATCCGCCACTCACTGTCTATTATCGTCGTCACTGCTCGCTATCTGCCTTGCCCTCCGTCCGGCGTGGCCGGAGAAAAATGAAAAAAAAATAAAAAAATTACTTTTTAAAAAACTATTTTAAGAATAAAATATTTTTTAATTCTAAAAAAATAGAAAAAATTTCACTAGATTTTTTATTGTATGAAAGTATTTTAACAATATCATTTTTTATTTTATTTAATAAATTGTTTATTATTTAATTTTCTTTTTTATTGGATATAAAAATTTTATCCGATAACATATACATGTGAAAAGCTTAAAATAGATTAAATGAGTTATATAATTTTTCTTAGAATATTAATGTGAATTGGCAATATAAGTCAAAATGAGTCAGGTCGGGTATGGGTTGTTTACGGGTTGGGTCGAATATGGGTCATTGAATATAGGTCAAACAGGTTAGACATGTCAATATGGGTCGGATCATATTCGACCCGATCCAAATCCGACCCGACCCATCCATTTGACACCTCTACGTACAAGGGAAGGTAAGTAAAATAACAAAAAAAGAAATCAAGGAAGAATGGGGGGAAGAAAGGATGATGCTCGGCCGAAAAGTGACGGTTGGAGAAATAAAATAAAACCAAATAAAATCAAATAAGATCAAGTCAATTCCAAATTTAAAAGTTTTGTCTTTTGTGTATGAATTCGAGGGCAAAAACGTAAATAGCAAATCTAGGACAGGGCGAAAAAATTCGCACAATGAACGAGCATGATCTTTTTCCAAGTTTGCGGGACGAGGATTGGGATTCGACGTGAATGAGAAATTTTCAACGCGAATGAAATTTTTTTTTTGGCACGATTAAACGGGATTCACATTTCGAACCGATACTTCAACTAATTTATTTTTGCGTTCAAAATTTAATCCTCTTTTCATAAAAATCTGAATTTCATTATTTTCAGGACATCACAATTTTCATCCCAAGGAAGCCAAAAACCACAGATGTAATACCCCCAAGCAAGAAGGACACGGTGCTAAAGACAGCAGTAGCTAGGGCGGGCTTGCATGTTTTGGTTTGGTCATAAGTGCATGGCTGGCTCTTTGTGCTAAATCCCTCCACAGATCCAAGGAAAAGGAAGATTAAGACAGCAAAAGCAGCCATGAAAATACCAACATACTGATACTCGATGAAGAGGAAGGAAGTTGCTCCTTTAGAGATGGCATTCTGGCTTCGGCGCATGAGAGGTTCTGCAGAGAATGTGGCAAAGGATTCCAATCCTGGAAGGCCTTATTCGGCCACATGAAATGCCACTCAGGTAAAGAAAAAAGCATTAATGGATAAAAAGAGGGGGGGTCTCTCTGGAGATTGGGAGGTTGACGAAGGAGTGGAAGTTCTTGAAAAATGGTGATGCTGGGATGGTCAAGAGGATTCTGACCAAGCCCATGGTTGTTGAGACTTTCTCTAAGTGTCCTCCATTTGGTTGTTTTGCTGTGAGAGACATGCGCTAGACGATTGCTACAAATATCTTTATTTTGCATGTCGATACATGTCTGAGGAAAAATTTTATGCACATTAAATCGTATTTTTTCATATATTTAAAATTTTGTAGGGTTGATTAAATATGATTATTAGAATATATGTATTAATACGATCTGTTCGTAATAATAAGAAGTTTCTAGATAATAGAAAAATTAGGGAAAATGAAAATAAAAATAATCCTAATTTAAAAAAATGCACAAAACTCTATTGTGAAAGTTTCGATTCAAACTCAAGTGGGTTTGGGGCGGCTCTTCGAGTTTGTGAGTTTATTCGAACCAGCCCGATCTAGAAAATTAATACGAAAAAGAGAAAAAATAAAAGGAAAAGTTATATTGTAAAATAATAATAATAATAATAATAATAATAATAATAATAATAATGGAAGCGACGTCGTTATTTGATCTAGTTGATCCAGGCAGAAATTTTAAAAAAATAATCAAAAATATGAAAAAGAAAATATGAAATCATAAAAAAATTTTGAAAATTATGATGGAAATCATAATATTTTCTGAAAAATTAGGAAATATTCCACAAAGAAAATTTTGAAAATCTGAAAAATTACAATTTTATCAATTAATTGACTAGATATTATTGTTGATGATTTTGGTCTTTCATTCATTTGTAAATAACAATTGTATCACTTATCTATAAATATTTTCAATAATTGAAGAAATATTACACTTACCCTCGATCCCGGTTTATCAGAAAATATGGAACCTCCAGCCAACTGCAAAAGGAATGCTCTCGCATATTATATTACCATATCCTCATCTGCATCGTCTCGAATTCCATCAAAGACTCCTCTCAACCAGGTAATCTTCAACATCGAACCACGTAATTAACTCGGCGAGGGTCGGTGGCCCAATAGATCCTCATAAACATCGCCCCAATTTCTATTAGTAGGGCAAGTAACTGCATTTCCATTTATGGGAAACCCTGTAAGAACCTCAATATCCTATAGGGTAATAGTGCATTCACCTTCTGACATGTGGAAGGTGTGAGTCTCAGGCCTCCATCGCTCAACTAACCATGTGATCAGATGGTGATCAACTTGCCAAAATCCCATTTTCCAAAGTCCATGAAATCCCGAAGCTCGAAGATATGGTTCTAATCGAGGATCAAGCTCAGCTTCGTGTAGTATTGCTCCATCTCGTTAACACCGAATAACTTCATTATCATCTATCTGTGAAATATTACATTAATTGTTACTAACAACTTCATTATGATATAACTGTTACAAATGACAGCTCAGCTGATAACTATTTTAATTACTTACCTTAACCTCCCAAATGGCTTGTGATCTATGTTCAGCTTGCTCTGTCAGTAGTGAATTATTCTCAGGTCCTGACCGAATATACTTCCTTTGTGTCACATCTACAAATGGAACCGATAAATTTCATAAGTATTGCATAATGTTTCTGAGATGCTTTACCAATTAGGGGTACAATCGTCATTTACAATGGAATGAACGAAAAATAATAACATAATTCCTAATTTAATTTTTTACATTCTTCAGAACTTTTTTTACGAAAAGTCGTGAAATTTTCTCAAATTTTTCAAAAAAAAATTTAGATTTTTTCATTTTTTCCTAATTGTCTGGTTTATTTTTTTCTAAATTTTCAATTTAAATTTTTTATTAATTAGGCCGGGTCTAGGATTTGACCCAAATAACGGCGCCTTTCTCATTTCTTATGTTTTCTATAATAATTATTAATTATTATTATTATTATTATTATTATTATTATTATTTCCTAATTTTCTTTTTCCTTTTCTTATTCTTTTTTCTGACCGAGTCAATTCAACCCAACTCATAAATCGAAAGAGCCCGCCAAAACCCGCTCGGCTTTTAATCAGGACTAAAATGACAGAATTTTTGGATTTTTCTTATTATTTTTAATTATTTTTTCCAATTTTTTTATGAAATTTTATATTCTTTGGGATTTTTATTATTATTATAAACTAATTATATGATCATGTTCATTACATTACGCAACTAAAATCAACATTGTTCGATCTAATTACTAATTCATACGATCTACATCTAATAAGAGTTTCCCATTAACCCTCTATAATTTCAAATTTCATGATGAAATACGGGGTTTAATATGCACAAAATATTTCATGAGACATATATCGACATGTAAAATAGATATATGAGTAGCACAAAATTAAGCTATTTCTCAATATAAAATAGACATATATGTAGCGCAAAAATAAGCTATTTTTCGATGCAAAACAGACATATATGTAACACACACAAAAAACACATTTTTCTGACTAAACAACATATAAAACATCACAATACAACAGTTATTGCATAGTACTAAAATAGCATATTCTAACAATGATATATGCATTATCTTAACTCAAAAAGCGTGTGTGCATTGAGATTGGAGAAAATGATACTTCAATTCTTCTAACTTCTCTACCGTCTACAAAAAAAAATTGATATTACATGCAATGAAATGAAAAATGCAAATGGCGAAAAAAAACAGATCATAAAGTGAAATATTACCTAAATCGATGGCGAGGAAATATTGACAAAATTAGTGACCATGAATACAAACATGTTGGAAATGGACGAACGACCTCTTAAATTTTTCTCACTCGATTTCTCTCGATACGTTCTTTCCTTCTCCTTCTTCAGAACGTCTTCAGACTCTAGTTTCGATTTTCTCTATTTTCTCTCTTTGTTTCTCCTTCTTCGGAACTTCTTCAGACTCTACTCTATCTCTTATATGATAAATTTTTTCACTATTGAGACGAATCTCTATTTTGTTGATTCGGCAGCCTTTCTGCGTAAAACGCGTGAAAAGAGAAGGCGTATCGCACGTAAAAGAAGGGAAAGACGGGGGCCATGAAAAAAGAGAAGGGGGATGGTGAAAAAATAGGTAGGGGTTCCGTCTGACAGAAAAAAAAAATGACAAACTAGGGAGAGGGGGGCACAGGGGAGGGGAAATCTAGGGGTCGAGGGGGCCAAATCCATGTCGTTCGTCCACTTCCGAATGTTCACATCTTTACTGATCACAAAACTAGCCCACAGGCTAGAAAATCTCCTGGTTATGGAATTTTAGTCGCAAAAACTACTGCTGGTTCTTGCATATCTTGTGATACTGTGGTATCTTACGGAGTCGGAGAAAGCAACCCTCTGGCACAAGTGGGAACGAAAGGGAAAGGCACTAAGTAACCTTGGAAGTATTTATGTGGACTGTGATAAGCTGGATCTCGCGGCTAATTGCTACATGAATGCTATCAACATCAAGCACATCCGAGCTCACCAGGGCCTCACGCGAGTGTACCACCTCAAGAACCAAAGCTAAGTCTTCCCTATTTTTCCTCTACTTATTGATTCTGATTCGATCAGCATTGATTTCTTGGTTTCATTCTTTCATTTTCAACTATTTCGTTTTCTGTCCATTGGAGAAGAGGCCTCTGTAGGCTTGAAGTGTAGGCAAGTCATGGCTATTCACACCTGCAGTTCCATTGTGAATTGTGAGTCCTCTTAAGCTCCACCGAGTATGTCCCTCATCCGAGATGGCCCAAGATCCCTTGCTTGATCATCAAGTTTCGTCGCAAATCAAATTGGGAAAGGCAACATTGTCAATTTGGGTATACTTCCTAATTCAAAGCTTCAAATTTTGACTTGTTTATTTTGCATGAATTAAATTGATCGAATTACCATCTTCTTTTTTTTTACAATATTTGAATGTATGTTGGAAATGTCTAAAAAATATTGCATGTAGATAATTGCTACATATGGATTAAAAGTGGCATGTTTCAATTAAATCTCATTCTGGGATAAAATCATATTAGCTAGGATTGCATGTTTAATTGATTTTTTTTGGAATAAATTAAATTAGATTTCATTCTAGGTTAGAATATGCCTGTTTAGGCATAGTTTATTTTAGGGCCATAATTAAATCCGAAAATTAAAAAAAATTCATCTTTGCCATGTCATCGTGTATTACATGTCACATTTTTCATGTCATTTAGAGTTACATGTTCATGTTAATTAATTAATTCATCATGTAGAATGCATGCTATGATTAATTTAATTCTTATTGCATGTCATATAGAGTTGGTCATGTAGTTTAATTAAATTAACATGCATTCTTAGGATAGATTGCATTTATTTTGGTCATATAATTTTAGAATAATCTCATGCATTGCATTTGGTTTATTTTCATTAGAAAGGTGAAAACCAAAAAGAGAAAAGATTGTATGTCGCATGCTCCTTGCTAATTGTCTTGAGTGCTGAGTGTTTGATTTAATTATTTGAGCTCTCATTTGATAACCTTTGTTAGTAACTTAGGTTAAGATTTAATTAAACCTGTCTAATCAAATTTTTTTGTGAAATTTGGTACTGAAAGGGCGCTAAAGTATTCTCGCGTAATCAAGTCCCCGAACTCTTAATTTCTGTTCGTAGAAGTAATTTAGTTCTCTCACTAATTTACTTAGGTTTCTAATCAACCTATCAAAAAATGATTAGTGGCGACTCCAAGTCAAAAATCATTGCATGTTAAACATTGAACCTAAGTCGCGATTTGGTAGAGCTTGGAAGAGCTCGAACTAGGTTAGTTAATTTAATTAATTAATCTGGTAATCCATTAACCTAAAATTCGGAAATCCTGATTTTTTTAGGTTGCGACAAGTTGAACTAATGCAACATCAAATTTTTCAGTCAAGCAAATCGCCAATGGCAGTTAAGTGAATGATTTTTAACTAATGTGACATCTCAAGTGATTTGGAAAAAAAAAATATGACACTCAAGTGAACGCCGTAGGAAAATCATGGCACTTGTAATATTGTTATCCCGTCATGAGAGTGTTACTCTTGTTAAGACTATACATTTTTCTTCAAGTTGTACGGAAACCAAATTAATCAAGCGAGATTTGAGGATTCTTATTCAACTTTGAGTGATTATCAAAAATACCATATATACTTGATTCAGAAGTGAATCATCAAAAAAAGAAAGAAATTGACATTCGGTTACCTTAACCGTACATGATATGATAAGTCGTTATCGCCCATACTTTTCTTGAAATCGTTGGCTTTTTCAACTCGACACTTGACTCAGGAAAGAAAGAGACAATAATAACAAACCATAGATATCCAAAAGAAAACATGAACATGAAGTGTTAGAGATAATTATGACTTATCTAAGACAGTTTTCAATGTTAGAAATATTTGATAATTCTATTGATTCTATGTATCTTACAAGATTGCTCATATATCTTTCTTTGATTGTGCGTATCTTAATAGATACATATTACCTTCGAAAAAAATCTCATAAATGCTATGAATAGGCTGATGACATACAATTAGACTAGATTGAAAGCTTGGAACAATTTTGGACTGTTGCACCTTCACTATATGCCAATGGTTCTAGAGCATCATCATATAATGTCAGTTTCATCGAGGAAGCAATTAGATAGAAAGAAAAAATAATTGTCACATAGAAACGAGAAAATAATATACATATATATTATTTTTCATTGGCCAAACTGACAGATTCAATCGAATGACTTTTTTGCATAAATATGATAGATTTTTGGCATCAATTTCACTTTCGTGATAAGTTTTAAGACTTCCATGCATTTATTCTACAAATAATGAGTGGTTTGTTTGTGCAAAAGAGCAATAAGAACTGAAAATTATGACTTTGACTGAAACGGTATCTTTCATTCACGTTAAATGAAAAAAGAGTGTCTTAAATCGTATGAATGAAAGGTCAAAGCGATGGTGCTGTGGCCGTATCACAATTTCAGTGCTGCAAATAAAAATAAACGAATTCAAACATAAAAAGGTATAAATAAATAAGTAATGAAATAAATCTTGGACTTATGTGAATGAGAAAGATTTTCTCTCGTTCTTAAATAAATTCAATGACACGTTATTTGAATAAATGTTGTAGCCACTAGCTGTGGACCAATAGGGCTCCTGGGTGAGGGCCGCAAAGCCCTCGCTGGCTATGGGCTCACGGCGAGGGCATTGCTATCTTGGCCCTCCCTCACTGTGGTCGATGAGGGCATGACAACCTTCGCCTGGCCAGATCTGGTAAGGGCTCGTGATCCTTACCAAAATCTTGCCAAACGAGGGCATGACAGCCCTCGCCAACCACAACAAGGACGAGAGAGGGTCGCGATCTTGCAGCTAATGAGGGCTTTGCTGCCCTCACCCAGTACGACCGGGGTTACTAGCCATAGGCAAGATCAGGCCTCACCAAATCTAGGCAAGGGTCACTAGTGCCAAAATAAAGGAAAAAGAAAACAAAAAAAATGATGAAAATTTGATTAGGCCTTTCTTTGAAATAAAAAGAGCTTTTCAAACCTTTATTTGAAACAAGATCTACTCCACATTCTTATATGAGAAAATGAGAGTACTTCAAGTACTTGTTTGAAATTTTCTCCTTCTTTTACAGTGGATGTGGTTTTGATAAACGTAAAATGGGAAAATTGTCAAAAAAAGAAAAAGTCCTAAATCTTTCACACTTTTGCCAATTCAATCCTAAACTTTTTAAGTTTGCCGATTCAATCCTATACCTTTTTGCCTTTTATCGATTCAATCCTATTAGCCAAAAATAGCTAACGTATTACTTTCTCGCTGCCGACCCTACCCTAAATCAAAAAAATAAAAATATTCAAAATTGCTTTATAAATTTATTTAAAAATATTATAATTTATATACGTCGGCAATTTTCAACTAATAAAATTGAATCACCAAAAGATAAAAAGGTTTAGGACTGAATCGGTAAAATTAAAAATTTTAGGATTGAATTGAAAAAAGTGCAAAAGATTTAGGTTTTTTTTATAATTTTCCCAACGCAAAATAATTAGCATGCACGTTACACGAGCAATTTTATTGATTGATTATAATAAATCGGTTTTTCTCTGACTTGTGGCAAGAAAATTGTCGTTCCATCTGGAAGATGATAGGCTTGTGGCCTTCAATGGGGCCCAACTATGGGAGATTTCCTTCAACAAATGAGATAAAAATATATATATATAATTTGTCTTGCACGAGCTAACGTAAAATATAACAGAGGTTAAAGGCTTTAACAAAACAAAAGCCCATGAGAGAAATATGTCGCGGTTCTCCAATAAATTTACCCACAATAGTACCTACAACTTCTCTCAATTCAACTAGATCGTCATGAGTAAGACTCCTACCATAACATAATCAAAAAATCCAAGGTATCCTCCCGAAATTCGGGGGAGTTCTATGTAATTTCTTCTAGTATTAGGGAATCAGCCTAAAAATGAAATGCTCATACCAAATATGATTTTCTTTTGTTCAGAAATATATATATATAGCTTTCATTAAGTTGACTTCTAAAACAAGATATTAGCTTTCAAGCACGACAAATCTAAAAGGCTACTAGGGTGATAACAAACCCAGTTCATGGGCAAGGTTTTGTTGCGGTGGGCTTTAACGACCCAATCCGCAAACCTTATTACTATCGCAATACCATGGGGCTAAATTTCGTACCAAATATGATCACATTCCCCAGTTTCATAACTTTGGTTAGGGAATGGTCGTTCCTTTTCATGGGCTCATCATTTCGTCATAAACAAGGATAATCTATTAGGGAAAAAGTCACACACAAAAAATCCCATACTATGTCCAATGAGACATATTTACCTTGACCATTTTTTGCCATATCAAAAGCCCCAAACTATACTCACTAACACACATTTGCCTCAAACTTTTGCATTCAACATGAAAAAAAAAACATAAACTTATATTTATGTGACATGATTATGCTCTGTCAAGTTTCGTCGGATGATTTTTTGGCCAAAACAACATCGTTTTTATTTTACTTAAGCCAAGTCAGCACTGTTTGCATCCATCATCTATGTAGGTAGATTTTTTAATGGTCCTCATTAATGAAACTTTGAGGGAGGTTAAATGTGTCGCCTAGGTTAGATTTTTTTTTCGTGTCACAGAAAAGAGTTTATGGTAAATGTGCAACAATTTGCATAGTTTAGGGCTTTTGTGGCTTTTGCCTAATTAATTATGAGTACTTACTATGTGTTTTAAACCCAATAAGGTAGCATTATAAAATTACTTATAATTAGAAATAAGAATATTCTTGGTTATTTCCTCCACAGAATCATCATGTGATTTATTTTTATACTTCATTGTCAAATAGTAATTATATATTTAATAAATACCTTTTTTACAAAAATAAATCTTTTTTTTCAATTGTCAATAGTTTTTTTTTTTTTGTAGCGACTCAGTTTCGCCACCTCCTTCCTAATCATGCATTCTATTTTAATATTTTATTTTACATATAATACGGCGCTTGCAAAAAATAAAACTAAACATTCAAGAGCCCATAATCATAAAGCCAAAGAAACAACACAGACGCTAAGGTGGGTAAGGCCATTAGAGGTTCATCTAACCTGTACCTGTTACATAGTCATCCAGTATAAAACAACCAGCGGATACCCCATCTCCTGTTCTATATCTAAATAAGGTTACCCAGTTTATACATTAGATTAGCCACAAGGAAAACAACTAGAAAAGTAACAAATGTCCCCTTTTGATCTATCGTTCTTATCGTCCACTACTATTACACCACTATTTACAGCCACTACTACATCCGGATCTCATCCCAAAAGTGTTTCTCGTAGTTACGTCCTATTACTAATCTGAAAAAGGAGGAACTCAACGGGAGTGAAAATAAAACTCAGCAAGTAAAGCACCCAACTTGACAATTATACTATCCATTAATCGTTAAATCATGCGGCAACAATGAACAAGGCATTTAGAACAACAAATCCTACTATTATCCCACGTGACTCTACTAAAATTATGAATCGCATACGCATGAGTATTCACATGTCTAGCTATTTCATTACACTTCAAGACCTCTGAAGTATCATGTAGTTCATAAACGTATGAGTCACCAACAACTAATCTCATCTTTATTATTATCGGGTGGGACAAACCCATCTCACAAGACTATCCAGTACCTCAGGGCCAACTCGTACCTTCCAGAACCATTCCAGACTTCGCACTCCACGGACAAGTTGTGAGTATCATGGGTTGAGAATAGATGATCAGCAGCGCTAAAATTCAAAGGTTTGAAATTAAAGAATAACTACTCAAGCAGTTGAGAATGCAAGCAGAATAAATATCCAAAAAAAAAAGAGAAATGACTCTCAAACACACATCAAAGAAAAATGCTATGTTTCGTTCGAGTTTTTATTGCTGCTTGCAGTTTAGCTTTCCTGTACTTTTGATTCCTTGTACTTTCAAATTTCAGCAATTTACTTCCCATTTATAGTAAGTAGGAGTATTGTAATCGTAGATTGTCCAACTTTCGAAATATCTCCTCATTCAAATTCTCCATCAGAATAGAGCCACAGAACCAGTATTAATAAAAACTGAAGAGCGAGTTTCGATGAAAGATATTTCCGATACAAATCGCGCAAACAATTGGTATCCAAATTGTATATTCCAGATAAGAGTGCAGGTTTGCTTCACATTTATTTTCCATATATATGATGCTTTAGTTAGTATATTAATATGACGAGTTCACAACAGGATAAGCCAGAGCAATTTCAAGTTTTTGTTTCCTTGTTATACCCTGTATTTACCAATTAAATGAAGAAAGTTCACCCTATGATTGGGCCATTCACTTTTTAATAAGCAAAACGAATCAACAATGTAGAGTAGAGTCGCCATAGCATATGCTTTGAGTATGTCGTCTACTTGTTTCTAATGAAGTACAATACACAGCTATTTGAACCTTTTTCGTCTGCTAGTTCTTCGTATGTTCTAGATCTTGGACGTGTTTTTTTCTTCCTGAAAGAGCTACTTGGCTTGTGTTCATGAGAATCTAGATGTCACAGTTACATCGGTGAGTGCGACACCACCCATTACTTTAAATGTGCTTGTATAACAAGAAGATTTATTCAACAGGTAACCCTTGTTTCCTGGGGTAAAAAAGATGAAAAAGAGGATAGAGAAGATCTGTTCGTGGATGCATCGTTAAGCCTGTACTTTCTCTTACAGTTGTGGTGGCGAGAGAAACATGAGGAGATCGCCAAATACTGAGAATGAAAGAATGAGAGACACAAATGGGCCACAAAGTTCCAGAAGCAATATAAACCTCCTGAAAAAAGAGAACCCACTGAAGTCCTTGTATCATGGAGACCCTACATCTGAATCAGGGGCCAGTCTTGTCCGAACTCGGGTCCTCTAGACCAGGTCAATCTCCGCCACCGATCACTTCATGGTAGTTCTGTGTCGTGTCAGTCATACGAATCCTACAGACTATCAAAACCACTGCCAGTCGTAGTGCTCTGCCACATCAGTCGTGTGCTATTTCTTTTCCTAATAGTTCTGTGTCATGCCAGTCGTACAAATCTTACGGACTATCAAAAGATAAGTCAGTCATAGTATTAAGTCACACCAGTCACGTGCAATGAACCTTGCGACCACTGATAATTTGATTACAAGAGAAGACTTGAGATTCGCTAGCATTTTTGTAAAAATATTGGTTGTTCTAGCATATTCTTAATTGGGATGCCTGAGCAAATCTTTATCTTATCCGAACTTAGGTGCTCTCTTACTAAGATTTATTTCTCACCCTGTTGTGATTATCATTTTCAGGTCAGGACTGATGCAGAGGCCTGTTCGGTTCAGAGTCCCAAGCAACCAGTCGTTTCATGTCGTGTCTCACCTAATTCTAGACACGAACCTGGCCTGGGAGCAGCACGTTACGACGATCTAGATCAATGAGGGAATTGATTACTTAGTAACTCACATCTTTAAGGCCTGATTCCTTCATGAGGATGATGTTCTCTATGGCCCGCTCCATAGATTTGAGGAGCCACCCAACCTAACTCCTCATATCCTCACCAGGGATCCGATGGATCTCGACACGCCAGACAGGGAGATCGTGGACTCCAAGCCTAACACCGAGGCCAATCCTCCTATAGAGTCCAATACGTCCTTCGAGATCGACCCCTCCGAGTCTTCCAATGACATTCCCATGTCTCCTTAGCTGTAGGAGCATGTTGGTCCCTTTTTTATTTTTTATTTTTTATTTTGTTTTGGAGAATATGGATGAGGGTGGAGTAGCCCCTTTTTTGGGAGTAGATGGGTAACTAACCCTTCCCAACCCACCTATCTTTTTGCCAGTCTTAGGGAATCACCCCGAAAAATGGGGCCGTATTCATGTTGTATAGCTCCATAAGGTTAGTGATCCTCTGCGTGTTGATGTATTAAAAATATTTGGTTAAATTAATGAAATGTACTGCCTTCCTATCCTATTTGTTTAATTGTCCAGGAGTATTAGAAATGTTTTTGCAAGCATAAAATTTTGGGCTTGGTCGTTAGCATGCCTAGGTCACTATTCTTTCTGACGTAAGGCGTTTTGGTAAGGATGGCACGTGCTCGAGGATCGCGGCATGATACAAAAGTTTAGGTCATAATTGGAAAGAAAAACTTAGGATTGAATTGGCACAATTGCAATAGATTTAGGACTTCTTTAGCAATTATCCCTTTGCCATAACATGTGTAATTCTATGGGTAAAGAAATTGTAAGACCTTTTATCTCTTCTTTATAATCTAAATGTTTTGTGTCCACCGACCCAAGCGATATCCCAATTTTCGTAAGAGGTGTCGTACATGCCCTACAAAATAATGCTTGGAGGCAAACGCTATGCCTGTGATTTCTTTTCTTTCCATTTTTCTCACGGGCTTAGTGAGGAAATGCAAAGGTGAAAATAAGTGGGTTTACCAAATTAGTTTGGTCGTTGTCAATGCTCGATGATGGCATTTGGTTAGGTCGGGCCATTATGAACCTTTCGCATTACTACTAGTCATAGGGAGAGAAGAGAGGAGTGAGGATTGTGTAGAGATAGCACATGGGGATTTAGCCAATGCACGATATGGAATAAAGAAGTCCTATTTGTAGTTTAAAAAAAAAGTCTATATATAGAAACATGGCACAGATGATCCCTTAACTTTGATTCGATATGCAATGCCATATCAACACTTTAATCGAACATGCAATGTCATATATAAACTTTTAATTTGTTCACTGCAGTCTCTAAAATTTAATCCAATATTCAATATGGTCTTTAAAATTTTAAACACCTTCATACAGTTTAAGGACTATATTGAACAAATTAAAGGTTTAAGAATTAAATTACACATTGAGTTAAAATTAAATAGTCAAATTACATAAATTAAGATTTTAAGAACAATATATATATTGATGGCAGATCGGTGGTCACGGAGATTGAACCCCATAACCTAGTACTTTCCGGTGTCCCACACCTCAGATCTTTACCAGCAGTGTCAAGTGCCTGTTGGCCGATGATAAAAACGGTTCAACACTAGGTCATGTCATCTTTTGGTGTGGACGGTAGTCGTCAGTTGACGGTGAAAGAACATAAAGAGATTTTTTTTTTTTTTCTCTCTCTCTACTTAGCTGCTCGGCAATGGCGCGGCGTCATGATTCTTGCCCTGTCGTTATTCATGCTCCCAGGGTGGCTGTTGAACAATGGCCATTTGGCATGTTGTGCTCTTAACTCGTAAGAGGGATGCAGTGGTGGCAAGACAATCAAATTGGTTTCGTCCGCTCCTTGAATCGAGCCTCATAGTACATAACGCGACAGTAACACGAGGGGAAGTTAAACGTTTTTAAAAGTTTCGAACATATCGGCGGTCAGTCACGAAAGTTTTGCATGTGTTAAAGACCATCTGTTCTTCTTGAAGATGGACGGAAGCCGAATATGATCAAGCGTGAATTGAGGATTTTTATTAGACTTGGAATCAGTATTGAAAAACCATATTTACTTATTTCAGAAGCGAATCATGGAAGCAAAAGAAACTGACATTTTGTTATTTAATCATGTATGATGCGACAATTCATACAATGGATTTTCAACTCGACACAGACATTCAGGAAAGAAAGAGATAATAATAACAAACAATAGATAAATCATGAGCAAGAAAAGTATTATAAAAGGCCCAGACATATTGTATTGATACAAATTAATCAATTTAGTCATAACATTTTGTATTTGTGCCGATTCAGTTCATCGGCCAGTATTGATCAGAAATCACTGATATGAATACTGGTCAATATACGTGGCATAGTCATTGCTGACATGGACATTTTAACAATCTCTTAAAAAAATTGAATTCTTTCTTTTTTTTTTCCTCCTTCATTTTGGTCGACAAGGGTCACCGGTGACCCTCGCTTAGGCCCTCCCTAGATCTAGGCGAGGGGCACCTCGCTCACAACTAGCGAGGACGCAAAAACACTGGACAAGTATTTCCCATAGTGCCTGGACCATTCTAGCCGTAGCAAAACTGGCAAAATGCACACTGACAGCCCGATTTTCTCATGGCGCATATGGATAGAGACATACCTTGTTGAGTCTTTTCCAGGACTCTGAGATCATGTTCTTCACATGGACTCTCGCCACATCAACCGAAGAGCCATGGAATTCTTTCTTGTAGCATTCCCCAGAGAGAAGTTTGAGTTTTCTGAAAATTCTTCCCCCTATATGTGTATTGGATATCCATTAATGTAAAAGGGTGAGGGTTAGGGAAGTAATATATTTCTGCAATGTTCTCTAATATCTGGAGATTACTATTTACTCGACCACGAGTATTATTTTTTTATATTTACGTACAACTATTACATGACTTCAGGACAGATCCCAACCTAATACATGTTAAACGAGAGGGAGAATTTAAGATTTGGTTTATTTGTGGATTCATGGGGTCGTGATGGACTTTGGTTCTAGGCAAACCATCGCCTATAAGCTCTGTCTACTTGCCTTTGATCGATTTAGAAGGCTTCATTTTAAGACATGCTCCTGAGATTTGTCTGGTCACGACCTTCACAGAGATGAGCTACCAAGGACAAGTTAGTAGATTACTAAGCAAACACTTAGTCGCGGACTCTTCCAACCCCACACCAACCGTAACTTTGGAGTTTTGATTTCATTAATTAATCATGCAATTTAATTTGTTTTGGAGTTGCCACTAATGTATTATGGGTCTATTGGAAACCCAAGTAAAATGTGAGAGTGAACTAGACGCTACATGGATACAGGAACTTAGTTACGCTACATGAACCTAACGCCCTTTAGGTACATTTTCTATTTATTTCAAAAAAAAAATTGTTTTGCAAGTATTCTTGGTTAAAGGAGTATTGGTTCTAGGATAGAAATGAAAACTGGAGAGCCGGAGTGGCAAAAATAGGGTAGATTCCAAATTTCAAGGTATGCAGGATAAGTTTAAAGTTCCAAATTTTGGGGAACCGATTTCCACATATAGGTTTTAGGTTCCAAGAGGTAGAAAACTGAAACTTGGAACTTGGAACAATTTTTTTCCTTGTTAGATGTCTTAACGTGATCATAAGATATTCTATGGTGTCCAATTATGAGTGCGTAGTTTGGAATTATTAGTCTGTACTTTTATTTCTGTCAATATACAAGATTATGACTTCTACCTTATTAATATTTCATATTCTTCATGTCTCTAACTAGTGAGTTATGATCATTGAACTATAACACTAAATGGTGATCATTAAAGATGATAATTTGCTGCAAATCGTTTAATTAAAAATACATATGGAACCTAAGTAGACCTTGGAACCTGTGACAGAGCAAGTTTCAAGTTTTAGGATATACAAATTGGGATCTAGATTTAAAAAAAAATGAGTAGCCAATTCCGACTGGTAGGTTCTAGGAGAAACTTAAAAGGAACTTAAAACCACTGACCCCTAGTCTTGGTCAATTTTACTCCTAAACCACTAATATGCAATGCATGATTATTTGGGTGCGCAAGCAAGAATTCAACACTTAATAATCAAGGCAAGAAATATATTGCTAGAAAAAGATAAAGAACCTTGATGCATTATGCAAGCAAAAGCGGAGCTTTATTATCATCCACTGCATCAAATGTTTTGCAAATTAAGAACTAAAAACCAAATACTGCTGCATGCTCTTAACATGATTTCTAAATGCAATGTGTGACGTCCCGAAAATTCGGCACCCGAATTTCCTAATAAAATTCGCATTGCGGGGAAAGAGAACCAATTTTTGAACGCAAATATTAATTTAGTTGGAGAGTCGGTCCGAAGTTGAATCCCGTTTGATCGCGTCGAAGAAAATTTCTGTTTGTGCCAAAACATTTCTCATTCACGTCGAAACCCAATCGAGTCCAAATCCATGTCGCACAAATTCAAAAAATATACCTGTTCATTGTGCAAAATTTTCACCGTATCCTAAATTTACTAATTGTATTCTTGCCCTCAAGTTTATATACTACAAGACAAGAGGATTAAAAATTGATTGGACCTACTTTTCCCTTCCAATTTTCGGCTGAACCCACCCCACCTTCTTCTTACTCTTTTTAGCTAAAACCCACGTGCCCTCTTAAATTTCCACTCCCAACTTTGGCTGAAGCCTTACCAACCCCACTCATTTTCTCTCTCTCTCTCGTCCGCCCGCTCAATCTACTACTTCTGCTCTCCGAGAATCTAAGTTGGAACTTCTTCTTTGGATGGAATTGCAGCTGCCCTCCTCCACTATCTCGGCTGAGTAACCTTTCTCCATGCAAGTGAGAAAAATCTGCATGATTAAAGGCCACCAACTGTTTCTGTTCACCTGGGGAACACTACTACAGCTGGCTTCATCTTCTTCATCTCCTTTCTTTCTTCTTTCAGCTATCGTGTCCTCTGCCTCTACCGTGAGCCAAGCCATGCCGCCAGCCGCGTCCACCATCCTGCCGATTGTCGTGACCCGAGCTCGTCGTCGCTCGGTCGAGCCATCTCACCACCGTCGCTCATCCAAGCTTTCCATTCAACTGACCTATAGCCGTTCCGCCATCCCGAGCTCAAATTGAGAGTGAGCACATTTCTAAACTTGACTTAGAATGTCGGATGTGCTAGGGTCTTGAGCTAGGGTGAGTTCTATGGTGAAAAATTTATTTCTTGGACGTCGAATGTCGATTAATTATTGCTAATCATGGTGTAAGGTATGTACTGTTCATAGGGGTAAAATAGTCTTTTTACTCTAGGACTTGTCATGTGTGCCGGATTACTTGCCCTCAAGCCTAGAGGACTTAGAATGGAAACCGGGTCTTGGAACGCGATTTTTTATGACTTGCGATACTTGGTTATTATATTCAATGTATTTTGATATGAAATGTGTGCCCATATAAATGATTGTGAGGAAAAATGCATGTGACAAATCTGGCTTACATGACTATCTATGGGTCAAGTCAATTGAGGACTCTATACTGCACATCATCAATCCGCATACTGGCATGAGACATGTGCATTTGGTGGAGTGCGTAAAACCGTGTGGGATGGCTCGGAAATGTTTGGGGAGCCACCGAGAAAGCAAGGCGATAAGGAGGCACCAATCTCTATTGAGCCACGGCCATTGCACTTGCGCTTGAATGTGCTCGGCACGAGGTAGTTAGAGTGACAAGGGTATCAACTTCAGTGTGTTTAGACACGAGTTAAGACACAGGCCTGAGACGTCTATGACATGGCCGGGATCGAAAGTGTTATTGAGCCACCGGTGGGGTTCAGTCCGATAATGCTAATTGAACCATGAGCATCTGTATCTGTCTCTGTATCTGCATCTGCATCTGTATGATGTGAAATCATAATATTCATGTGACGATTTACATTCTGGCACGAGGCGTAGCTGCTTTCTAAATTGAGTTTAGAGGTGTGCTTGCTGAGTTTCGACTCACATTTTTTTGCTAATCTCCATTTCAAACCCTCGACCATAGATATGAATATTTCTCGAGTCCGCCACAAGATCCCTCAGGAGATTGAGATACTTGAGTATCCTTCCATGGACGGAGTTTTGTATGAGAGGCATAACTATATTGTATAGGTCAATCAGGGATATGATATTGTGATCCCTCATAGAAACGAGGCGTGGATGAACCGAAGGAGTCAGGAGTAGCATGGTCCCTTATAGAGTTTAGATGTCCCAATCTTTTGGATTGAGTCAACAGGCCTAATGAATGTAGCTACTTTTGGAGGCGAAGTCGTAGACCCTACTCCGATGGATATGCTGGACAGATGGGGATGATGTGATGGAGATAGATAGATAGAGTGAATGACGTGTTTATCAAGTAGGCGGATAACGAGCCTAGATCCCCGATACTTGAGAAGTCTGATTCGGAGGAGTTTCCCTTGTCCGAGGACGAGTAGCCCTGATGATGCATAGATGGAGATTAGTAACCTTTTTGGTTTAGCCCGCTCCCTTTTGATCGTGGCCAACTTATGTTTCTGAGATTCGGATGAAAATCTTATCCCCTTTGTTGTTTCGAACCTTTACTATTATATGATATGCTATGTAAATTCGGCTTTCTCTATATCTCTATCTTGTACATGTTTTTGCCTAGGGTTGTGCGCTTTTCGCTGTTGCGAATCTAGTAGTCGTCGTTTGGTCACGACGAGTCTTGGGTCGTCGTTAGTATTGGCTAGATGATGTTCAAATATGCAAGAGGCAGGATGTTGCACGTCCGCCAGGTTTGGGCCGTGACACAATGTCTATTAGTCATTTTTGGTTTTTTTCTTTCATGAAAACTAAGCGATACGCAATCCATAAGATGTCATTATTGAGTAAATCTCTCTACCTAATGTGATATCTATTATGTTGTGTGACTCAATAAATGACATGCAATACATGACATGCCTAATATGAGACTAATAAATCCTATATGCAGTCCATAAAACATAGGAGACATTTTCATAGACTATCCTAAATCTATATGATGACCTAAACTCAACTAGGAAATAATTTATATTGAATCCTAATCTAAATTAAGCACCTAAGTTACTGCATAATTTCCAAAACATGAAATTTTAAATTAGAAAACTCGATTGGACGCAACATAACCTCAAATGCAATGCAATCTTTTTTATAATTTCTTCATAAGGCATGTGCCTAATTTAATGCAATCTGTTTGGCAACGATCATGATTCTCTTAGTATGTTTCCTGAAACAAAAAATGATGATAAATCTGTTTGGTAACTGTCGCGACCCGAAAAATATTTTTTTGATCAATCGGGTGAACGGATTATTAGGCTAACTAGATGGATTAACCTAACGCGGACCCTCCCAAACCCTACCGAATCGCAACTTTGGTTTTTATTCAAATGATTTTCCGAGTTTGGAGTCGCCACTAATCATTTTTTGTAGGTTGATTAAAAATCTAAGTAAATTAGCAGGAGAACTAAATTACTTCTGCGAACCAGAGATTATGAGTTCAGGGACTTGGTTACACTAGTTAATTAAAACTAATGCCCTTTCGGTACTTTTAATTTCATGGATATCTTAATTTGACAACTCAAGTTTAGTTTACTCCTAAGGCTCTAGTGAGGTGTTCTTTTTTTGTGTTTTTACTTTTTTAGGCGGGATGCATCGATAGTATTTTTTTTTTTTGTATTTTCAAAGTATTAAAAATTCCCTGAAGCCGAAAGAGGGAGTGTGTTAACGACTTCTTGTTGACACTTGATTTTTAATTATTTTTTATTTTTTAAAATTAATAGAAAATCCATAAAAATTAATAAAATTAAAAAGTCAACTTTGGGGACCTTGGCCAAGCCTAGGGAACCAATTTTAATCAAAAAATGATTTTCCATAATTTCAGTATTTTTCGAAAATTAATAGAAAATCCATAAAAATTCATTAAATTAAAAAATCAACTTTAGGGACCTTGGCCAAGCCTAGGGAATCAATTTTGACCAAAAAATGATTTTTCATATTTTCGGTATTTTTCGGTATTTTTTTATTTTCGAAAATTCATAGAAAATCAAGAAACAAAATGAGAAAATTGTAAAATCAACTTTGGAAGCCTTCGCCAAGCTTAGGCTACCATTTTTGAACAAAAAAATAAATTTTCATATTTCTTACATTTTTTAATATTTTTCAGAAATTAGGAAAATATTTAATAAAAAAAATAGCATTTGAGGCCACAAAAATATGAAAAGAGTCAGTATTTTTCCTTTAAATTTCTCTTCAGTTTGGCCAAAGAAAACCTACAAAAATTAATTCTGAACAGGGAGTTACTTGGTTAATCCCATTTTTAGTTAATTGTAAAAATTGTAAAAAAATTCATTTTAGCTCTGTAATTTTCGATTTTTACATTTCGGGAGTCGTGACATTATCCTCTAATAGTCCAAATTTTTCAATGGCTTGATGGTATATTTTCCGTTGTTGCGTTCGCGGGACTTGCCGGTCGAGCAATGCAAAGTCGATTACTCGAGATTTTCTGGAGAATTCACGTATTTGAAAGTGGCGTCAGAAATACCTGTCGATTGGATTTGCTTATTTGGATATTCGGCATGGATTCGACGGAATTATATTATTCGCTTAGCTCAATTCATGATTTCAAGAGATGAGAATTTGGTCGGCAAAAATTGGCAAGTGAAAATCTAGTTGGAAAAAGGTATGTTCAAGCAAATGAGATTTGTTCCCTTTATTTTGGTTCGCATGTTGAAGGGTTGGATGAATTACGCACATCAAGGGAAGACACTGATGCAGAGAGCATATCCACTGAGAACAAGTTTTCTCTATTGCGCTTAAGTCCCTATAATCTCGCGTCCCTGCATTTTAAGATTTCGTGTGCAGATCTCTCAAGCCATGAATTATCTCGTGACCGATGCTCCATTAATTGCTGAGACGTCCGACGCTTGTTGATCCAGATGCGCATAATACTTCTCCCTTCGCGTCTCTTTCTTTCGCCATCTTTCGTCGGGCTTGCGAAGCTCCGCACACGTGATTTGTCAGCTAAAAGTCTGGACACAAGGTCCAAGGAGAGAACTTTTCTCTCGACCGAACCCACTCACACGTCCAAAAAGTGCCCATCGTGAGATCAATTTTTTTTTTCCAAAGACCACAGGGCGTAATTCCAATAGTCAAAGCATGGCCATAGCCGTGGGGGTTGGAACAAATATTGCTTAAAAAATTCAGGGTTAGACAGGACGAAGGAGAGATATGCAAAATTGGTACTTCGTGAAGACATGTCAGGTTTCGGAGTGGGGGTTCGCACGGCTTTGGCCATTTGAAATGCCATCACCAATTCGTGGGGAACAATTTTTGGGCAGTTTTGGAGATTAGGGTGCTTGCCTTCCGAAAAGAAAAAGATGTGGAGAAGAGAGACAGGATGAGCTTCTCTTGGATATCTAAATAAAGCACGGAAGGACGTGGAGCATAGGTGGCTGTTAAGCAAGAAATGATGCGACCCAGTGCCAGCCCCTTGGCTTGGGGATTCGGATCCCCTGCCATAGCTTCACTATGGCAAGGGTGACATAGTTTTAATCTCGGCCGTCCATTCTCATCGAACGGTCGAGATTTCGCCACGTCATCCGGAGAAGCCAACTCAAAATTTGCGCGCGTTGGCTCGGGTACTGTAGCTTTTTTTGAATTTTTTCTTTTTTCAGATAATCCCTCTGGTATCTCTCTCTCTCTCTCACGCTTTTCTCTCTCTCTCTCCCCTTCGCCCCGACGCCCCTCTCTCGGCGTCCGACCAAATTTCCCAGACGACCAAGCTTCGACCTCCCCCGACCCCGACGACCAAGCTCCGACCTCCTCCGATGCCGCCGACCTAGCTCCGACCTCCCAGATTTCTCCCCAACGAACGCCTCCACCGAGCGAGCTCTGCTCTACCTTGCTCTGCTCTACTCTGCCCTTTCCCCCTTCCGACGCCGTCGCGGGCTCCCAGATTTCTCCCCGACGAACGCCTCCACCGAGCAAGCTTCGACCTTCCCCCGACCATGCCGACGCCCACGACAATTTCAGTCGCGACCTCCCCCGACGCCGTCGACCAGAGTCCAGAGCTGAGAACCCTAGGTTTCTTCTTTCTTGAATCCCTCTTGACCTCCCTTCCTCTTCACCTTTTATGTTTTATCCATTACCTCCCTAGGTTTCTTCTTTCTTGTGTTGCAACTCTTGTCTCGAAGCTGGTATTTGATTTCTCCGTGGTTCAGTGATTCCCTTGCTACCGTTATCTGCATGTTTGACTTTCAGTCGTCGAAATGGTTTTTAGTACGTATTTTCGGACATTTATAAGGGCGTCATTTGTTGTTTATTGCGCTGTTCAGCTCAGAAGGAATGAATGAATGATGCGGTAGTTTATGGGTTACAAGTTCCTTTCTTTGTCCTGGTTATTTCGATCTTCCTCTGATAGATTGCATTGCGATGCACTGAGGTCAAATTTGTTGGATTGACTGAAGCAGGAAATGGCTCCGAAGCAGCCAAACACCGGCCTTTTTGTTGGATTGAATAAGGGCCACATTGTGACCAAGAAGGAATTGGCACCACGTCCTTCAGATCGCAAAGGGGTAAGTCCCTGCAGCATTGCAATTGATGTTTTAAGTGTGGATTGGGGAATTTTTTCCAATCGGTTGAACATATAGAATAAATGTTCCTGAGCTATTGTGATTATTAAAATGGATATTCCCCATCTTTTTTGGGGGTGGATGTTGGGTGATAAAGGTCTTTTTCGAGATTTCCTTCATGGAGTTATTGTTTTCAAAAGTTGATTTTGAGTGTGCGTACTTTAAATGTGTTGGAGGAAAGAGATGTGCTCATGAAGGTGACAGTTAGAAAGGAAGAAAATTGTCAGTACCATTGAAGTTTGATCTTCTTTATGTATGATACATGCTCGCAGAAAACAAGCAAGAGAGTCCACTTGTTGAGGAGTTTGATCAGGGAAGTTGCTGGATTTGCACCATATGAGAAGAGGATCACTGAGCTTTTGAAAGTTGGAAAGGACAAGCGTGCTTTGAAGGTAGCTAAAAGAAAGCTGGGCACTCACAAGAGGGCAAAGAAGAAGCGTGAGGAGATGTCAAATGTTCTCAGAAAGATGAGGTAAACACTTAATAACTTGACTAATTCCTTTTGGACAATGAACGTTGTGTTCTTTTATTTAGCTCGACTGGCCAGGTGGAGATTCATTCTGTTTGCTCCTGATCATCCTCGGTGTTGCCTTTGCAGGTCTGCTGGAGGCGGTGAGAAAAAGAAGTGAGAATTCATTGCCGAAACAACTGCTGCGGAGATTTTGTTTCACATGTAGAAGCTGATTACTTTTATCTTTGCTTAATTGTCCTATGCTGATTACGGATAGATATTTAAGTGGGTGTCAAAGGACTAGTTCATTGCTTATGTCAGCAGCTAAACACCTTTTGGCATTTCTCTTCAATTGTAAACTCTGGTCTTAGCTCGGGGTACTTATGTGCGCGCGACTCTCATATGGATTTCTAAATTTTGGAAAGATTCCTAACGATGAAGTGATCGTTAATAGTGCAATGTGGATTTTCCGATGCAACCAAAAGGTCCAAAACACTCTAGCAACATCAATTATTTAGCCTGGAATCTCAACAATTTTCTGCCAACAACATGAACTGCTTGATAAACAGCTTTTGTTTTCTACTTCCTCTTGTTGGCAATGATGGATGGGAAATCCAACCAGAACACATGCAACTTCTATGCCCTCTCATACTGATGCATTATAACTACAACCAGCAGAATGCATTTGGAGAGCAAATTTCATTCATGTCAGACACCAAAAAAAAAAACGATTCAGGCTCGTGAAACCAGTCTGGAGCATAATTTAACAGAATGAAAAACCAACTAAATATCACATGTCCAAAAAATAAAAAAAAGGGAACATGCAAAAATCAATTTAAAAATTCCACCAATTTATACTACATTGTTTTAAGCGAAATAGGACCTAGCTAGAGATCATTCTAGTTTTTAAAGCACTAAATAGATTGAAAGCAGAAGTACATGACAGGACATGAGCACTCCAATATTCAGATACAGAAAATAGCATAATACTGCAGAATGTTTACTTGCTTATTAAGAAGCAGTGTCCCCTTGACGGCTCTACCATCATAGAATAGACGGAACTGAATCAGCAAAGGCTACAATAGAAGTTTAAAGAGAAAAAGTTCAAGCTGTACGTACGGTATAAAAATCAAGCATCAGCAGAAAAAAGAAACTTTCCATCAACTAAAGAAATTAGTCCTCTCTCTATATTCCCTAAATGTGAGGTTCCAAGCAATGAATTCTGAGAATTTATGTACAAGTAAAGAAATTCACAGAACAAAAGGCAAAGAGTAATGAACAAGATCAACACAGTGGAGGGAAAAATCATTGCTAAACAGCTCCACATCAAAAAAACTTCATGGGAATAACCTCAGGAGCCATCCATCTGTATGTTCATTCCCTTGGAGACATCAATTGCTACTTTCAACAAGGTAGGAAGCTTGAAAACACCTCTCTGCTTATGAAGATAATCATATACACTTCCACCAGACATAAATTCTGGGAGAGGATAAAAGATAGAAAAGCAATCTCAGAAAAGCAATCAATAGGACGACAAAAGGGCTTATATGGGTCGCTTGATGTCTTTTTAAAAAACTTTAGAAAATAAAACTGAGGAGAGAGGGCGGCATATAACATGCGACAACTACAGCATGTGTGATGTGCATACGAGACACAAGCAAAATCCAATCATTATTCCTGGAGAAACATACTATGTGGTATAAAGTATCCTCAACATAATTGCAATGGGAATCAGTTTAACAATTTACAATAACTGAGCTAGTTCAAGACAGGAGTTCTCACCGAGAGTATTGTGAATTAGCATGAACGGAGTTATCGCCATCTTTAGCAATGGATTTACTAGCTTCAAGTGCAAGAGCTTCAAGATTTGGTGATGAACCAAATGCAGGTGGTGGATGAATGCTGATTGAAAGATTAGAGTAAGATGTCATTAGTATCAAAGAAACAATAAAATCTAAATGATAAATGCAAGAAGACATCAATCCATCCCACTGAGTCCTTCAGTTCTTTTTGTAAAAAGTCTGCAAGAATACCTTTGTCTACTGTGATGATTAACTGAAGTAAGGGTAGTAGATTCTTCATTTGAGTAATGACCTGAATGGTTGGAATCATTTGCATGCGCCTCGGATGCAGGAAGAACCTGGAGAAAGTTATTCTACTTTGATAAATCTGTCCATGGAAGTAATTCCTGGAAGAACTGCTGGTTATTTACCAATCAAGAAGCATCGTGAAATGGATAGGTATGAGAAAGTTCGGGTGCAACAAGCAAAAACTGGATGCAGATCCCTTCCATATCATAAACCCAACCTTTACTCTCATAATTTTACAGTACCGAAATTGTCATGCTGAGAGCAGATGGGAGGAATAAAAAAGGAAACAGAGAGGAGGAAAAAAGACAAAACTTGGGAACATGCAGTTCTCACTATTCAAGTGAGGCAAGACTACACTGCTAGCAAGCAAGCAAATACCAGAAAGCGCTGCAACTTCCACTAGTTAGCTTAAACACGACTATGTACCAGAAATCGTAGACCAAATTATTAAGGAACTCAGTAGCTTGTGAACACTTGGTTATAGAATCATTATGAATACTAGTCAAGATGGATGTGCTACAAAGCATTTGCGAGTTCTCAATCTACATGCATGACCCGCTACATGTCGCATGCCCTTGATAATTTATAGATGTATTTGTATCATAATGCTTGAGTCCTTTACCATGAAGGTAAACAGATCTCAACTAACAATCAGGAGACCATCAACCCAACTTACCTATACCAGTCGAACTTCAATGGCCGGTCTGTTAGCCGGATCGTGAGCCAAATGCAGCAACCTTTTGTGCATAAGCACATCTTCTGCCCGCTCCACATTGACATCTAAGGCATATCTGTATACGTTCAAAGGAATCACGTCTAATATCAGCCTGATAATAAACACCAACCGACGGACTATTGAGCACGGAGAAATCAAGACTGCTATCTAAGCTGACGATTGCCCACAAGGAAATATCGAAATCCCGATGCCCTATGAAGTGGAATACGAGTCGCTGAAAGATCAAAACGATAAAAATAAGCGCACCAGCCATATCTGAAAAGAGTAAAGTAGAGGCTAAGAAGAGAAAAGTTGAATAACGAGTAAAGCGCGTCATGGGTATCTTCTCCATTTTCCAGAACTTAGTTGGCGATGCCTCACCCGCCAATTCACGTGAAACGAATCCAAACCACAGACAACTCGAGCTCACCCGGCTGAAGCGAACTCGTGAAACCGGAAGGCAAATTCGAGAAATCAAAGAGACGATAGAGCAAAACACAAAACGAATCCACAATGCAAAAACTCAGCGAACCCGACACGGATCTCCGAAAACAAAAATCCAAAAAACTTTCAGCTGGAACAAAAAAAAAACAAATATAAAAAAATAAAACTTTTCACCGCCCGTAACGCGCCGAGCGAAACATCGAGCTACGCACAGCCCCTATCCATAATGCGGGCACAATACGGGCCGGCGGAACGCGACGCGGACGGAACGGAAGACGCGAGCGAGTTAGGTCAAAGAAGGTCACCGAGTGGGAAGCCGATTGAAGTGAGCCCAGAGCTCGTCGTCGAAACCGGGGCTATGGGGCTCCTCGAAGTCCGAGTCCTTGAGCCGCCGCAGAATCTCGTTGTACACCTCCTGCTTCCGCCTCTGCTGCCTGTTCCTCGCGGGGGAGGAGGATGACGACGACATCTCACGGACCCTGCTTCCACTGCTCTCGTTATTATCCTCCATCGTCACCATGGAAGAGCAGACAACGCAGAAACGCCCGTACCCACCCTCAACACACAACCCCCCAAAAAACCAAAAATGCGGAACTAGACACAGAGCGATTCCGCCCTTTTCTTTGCCTTTTTGGCTATTTCCAGATACCACGTTGACGCAGATTAGCCAAGTTTAAATGAGGGGGAACATCAATGGTGGTGGGTGCAAAAACGTAAATAAAGCGAGTAGAATCGAGGAGGCATCGTCTCTCTGCGTATGCCCTCTCTCTCTATCTCTACGAACATTGCCGACAGGAGACTCTTGCTCGTCGTCGGGGGAGGTCGGACCTCGCTCGGCGTCGGGACGAGGGGGAGAGAGAGAGGCGTTAGGTTCGGGTTGGGGGACGCCGATAGGAGAATCTTGCTTCTCGTCGGGGGAGGTCGGACGTTGCTCGGCGTCGGGGCGAAGGGGAGAGAGAGAGGCGTCGGGAAGAGAGAAATCAAAAGGTGAGAGAGGAGAGAGAATTTTGAGGGGGAGAGAGAAAAACCAGAGATCTGAAGATAAAAAAAATTAAAAAAAAATTTCAAAAAAATGCTACAGTGCACTGGTAACGCGCGCAAATTTTGGGCAGCTTCTCCGGATGACGTGGCGAAATCTCGGCCGTCCAATGAGAATGGACGGCCGAGATTGAAACTATGTCACCTCTGCCATAGTGAAGCTATGGCAGGGGATCCGAATCCCATAGAATTCCACCTCCGGTTATTTTCTTTTTCGCAGGTTCTGGGACGAACTGACGGGTCACTATTTGTTGCTGTCTATCTAGAATTCGCGGAGAAAATAGCGTGGTCAAGAAGAGCCTCCTCGAGGCAACCTCGAGGCTTAAGGTCGAGGAGATGAAGCGGAACGCGATGAGATGGATAGCCAACGGCATTCGAAAACACTGAGGTAAGTCTCTTGAGATTTTGTTGATGCTCGTCGTTAGCCTAAATCGCAAGTTGAATGACTGAGAAAGTAAAAAAGAAAAAAACAAAAAAACAAAAAGAAAAGGGGAAGGTGGCCGGAACTGCAACTCTAGTTGGAGGTTCTGGGGATGTTTTGTCGGTTGAGTCGAACGAAAAGGGCTTATGAGAAAAACACAGAGAGACCAAAGTTTTGAGGTTACTTCATTTCTTTTCAAACCAAGAATGCTAAGTTCAATTAAGTGATTGACTGTTTAAGTATGGGAGACCGAAGCTGATATATATATATATATATATATATATATATATATATATATATTATTGAAGTACATTTAGGTCGTAGCATGAAGTCTCGGTACAGGAATCATTACGTTGCATATTTAATATTCGAGACAATGTTTATGGAATGAGTTTAAATAACTTTTTTTATAATTGTTGCTTGGGATGAGTTTGATTCTCGATCATTGTTTTCTTTTCGGTCGAAGAATTGCGTCTGCCATTGAGCTTTCTTGTGTTTTATCTCTTCATCCTCGGTGTCGATCGTCCATGAGTTCGAGGCATTTATCGGACCTCCTTTCCAAGTTGAGCCTATGGCTACGGATTCCCTGAGTTAGCTTTTTATTTTTCTCTACATTCATGTGCGTAAATGTGATGCTTGTGCTTGTTGTTGATTGTCATGATGTGTCGACGATGAAAAATGATTCTTGGGGATGGATCTTTGTTAAACGAATTTGTGATCGGAAGTCCGACGACTTGGTCGGGACCAATTGACGGTAAGATCGATAGAGTTCTTTGACATTGTCGATGGATGCTGACGGCCGGAGTTGTTGTTCGACAGTAGAAGAGTTCAATCAGGGTGAGCCTCTAGGTTTGGTTCTCGATGAACCAGGTAGGGAGATCTCGTGGAAGAGAATAATAAAAAACAAAAAATAATAATAATAAATGATTAATAATAATAATAATGAGAAAATTCCAAAAATTTGCCAAAAATCCCAAAAAATTAGCGAATAGGTTATTTTAACTAGTCTGTCCTATTTTTGGCAATTTGCATCCCAATCTTTTCAAAACGACGATTTTGCCCCTTATGGGCAAATCGTCTCCAAAAATTCTGAAAAATTCAAAAAAATCTTAAAAATTAGGAAACGGGTCATTTCGATTGACCAATCCTATTTTTGGTGGATTTCCATCCCAATCTTTCCAAAATGACGACTTTGCCCATTTGTGGGTAAATCGTCTCAAAAAGTTCGGAAAACTTAGAAAAACCTCAAGAATCAGGAAACGAGCCATTTCTACTGGCCAATCCTATTTTTGGATGATTTACCTTCTTGATATTTTCAAAATGACGATTTTGCCCCTTACGGGCAAATTGTCTCAAAAAAAAAAATCGAAAAATTCTCAGAAATTATGGGAAATAAGAAATGACCACATTTAACTGGTTTGACCTATTTTCACTTCCCGATCCTTGAAAAATAACCATTTTACCCTTTTAGTCAATTTGGCCCAAATCTTTTCGAGTCACCACAAATGAGTTTTCATGAAATGGTACCGAAAGGGCGTTAGAGTAATCTAGCATAACCAAGTTCCCGAACTCATAATATCTAGTTCGCAGGGATAAAGTATTTCTCTCGATACTTTATTTAGGTTTCTAATCGATCTATCAAGAACGATTAGTGGCGACTCCAAAATTAAAAATCATTTAAACAAAAACCAAAGTCGCGATTCGGAAGGGCTTGGGAGGGTCCGTGTTAGGTTAGTTAATCTAATTAACCTGATAATCCGTTAACTTGGAACCTAAATTATTTTTCGGGTCGCGACACTTCTGTGCAGTGTTACGACCTTCGATAGGTGGCTCAGTGTACTCATTCTGAGGTCGATGATTGGAAAATTTAATTACATAAAGTAAATGACAATAAATAAAGACCACCAATGGATGGCTCAACTTTAGCTTAGCCCTCTCTTTTGGAGTTTAACGATACGGGAATTAAATTACAGGAATTTAAATGACGGTAAGTAAAACCTCCAATGGGCGGCCTAGCATTGGCTTGGCTCTTCCCTTTGGGATTTAATGGTGCAGAATTAAATTGCAAGTATTTAAATTGTATAAAGTAAAAAACCTCCAATGGGCGGCCTAGCATTGGCTTGGCTCTTCCCTTTAGGGTTTAATGGTACAGGAATTAAATTGCAGGTATTTAAATGATGATAAGTAAAACCTCCAATGGGCGGCCTAGCACTGGCTTGGCTCTTCCCTTTGGGATTTAATGGTGCAGAATTAAATTGCAAGTATTTAAATTGCAGTAAGTAAAAATCTCCAATGGGTGGCCTAACGTTAACTTGGCTTTTCCCTTTGGGGTTTAACGGTGTAGAAATTAAATTGCAGGTATTTAAATGATGGTAAGTAAAACCTCCAATGGGCGGCCTAGCATTGACTTGGCTCTTCCCTTTAGGGTTTAATAGTACGGAAATTAAATTGCAGGTATTTAAATAACGGTAAGTAAAACCTCCAATAGGCAACCTAGCATTGGCTTGGCTTTTCCCTTTAAGATTTAATAGTGTAGGTATTTAAATTGCAGGAATTTAAATAACGGTAAATAAAATCTCCAGTGGGCGGCCTAGCATTGGCTTGGCTCTTCCCTTTGGGATTTAATAGTGTAGGTATTTAAATTGCAGGAATTTAAATAACGGTAAATAAAACCTCCAATGGGCAGCCTAGCATTGGCTTGGCTCTTCCCTTTAGGATTTAATAGTGCAGGTATTTAAATTGCAGGAATTTAAATAACAGTAAATAAAGCCTCCAATGAGAGGCCTAGCATTGGCTTGGTTCTTCCCTTTGGGATTTAATGGTGCAGGTATTTAAATTGCAGGAAATAAACAACCTCCAGTGGATGCGCTTTACCTCTCCATTCTAGGGTTTGAGTTCTTTGAAATAAATTATAATAAATTGATTCAACAATTTGAAATTTGTGCACGGTTGGGGACTCCTCCAAGCCAATTGTGTGCTTTCGTAGGATTGACCGTTGATATAGAGCTGCGACTGCCTGACATAAAAATAGAGTGAAATGTCAATATACAAAATCTGTGCTAATCTGCACCTAAAATCAGAAGAATGAAAAGAGCACTTATCTCCCTTTTTTTAGGGATTTAAAGAATTGGTTTTCGCTCTTTCTGTTCTCAACATAGAGTCTCTTTTGAATTAAGAGGGACTTTTAATCACATATCAGCTGGAAAATTGGTGGGTACTTAAGAGCTCGTCTAGGCCAATTTTGCACCTCTATGGGTTTCGCCATTAATATGGAATTATTCTTCCCTGACATAAAAATATGGGGAAAATAGAGAGATGGAGAAAGTGTATACAATTTATGCTAATTTGCGACTAAAACCACAAATAAATGAATAAATAAAAACACTTAGCTCGAATTTGCTTGCTCGTTGACGAGAATGAACTCTTGATTTATGTTGATCGATGAAGGAATTTATGATAATAACCCATAGCTTTAAACTCCCATCATCTTCAAAATTCTTTCTCTCTTTTTGGTATTTTCTTTTTCTCAAATTTTTCTTCAATCTCCAAAAACCCTCTCAAACATCTAAAATTTTCTCTCAAAAAAAAAATCCCCATTCCCAAGCTCACTTCTTCCTCATTTTACAACATATTCATCCATCTCCCATTCTAATTTTTCCACTAACTCTTCTTCATCTCATCTTCCCTTCTCTATTATCATCTTATTTTCTTCATCTCTTCTTTTCCATCTTCCCCTCTCCATCTCCTCTTCTCTTTCTTCTCTTCTCCATCTTTCCTTCTCCATCTTCTCTTTCCATCTTTCCTTCTCCATCTCCTCTTCTCCATCTTCCCTTCTTTATTCTAATTTCTCCACCAACTCTTCTTTTTATTATTTACGAAATAATCCATCAAGTACCATGTATTTGTACTTTAGTCCCTGAGATTTTAAGTATTTGCAATTCAGTCCCTAAAGAAATATTTCTTTAAGTCCAAATTTTCGCACAATTTTCAGCACACCACCCCTATGCTTTGGTCAAAATTTACCTCATGGGTACCCCTAAAAAAAGTTTAATTTCATTTTTTTATTAACTTAGGGGCTAAAATCCAAAATTCAATTAAAGCCCTTTTACAAGATTGAGTCATTTTGAATAAAATTGAGTCAAGATAAAAATTTGAAATATTAGAAGACAATGTCACAACTCATAAAAAGTGAAAAGTAAAAATAAATTGACTTAAATTGAATTTTTTAGGCCCGATTCGAGATTATGCTCTGAAGGAACACTTGACCTGAATTGAATTTTTATGAATTTACGATGGCCAATATGAAAATAGATTTAAAAGAAAAATATTGACTATTTTAGTGTTTTTTTTTTTGCTTCAAATGTTATTTTTCCAGAATTTTCATGTATTTTTGTATTTTTTTAAAAAATATTTAAAAAATATGAAAAATATGAAAAATTATTTTTCATTCAAAAATGGTTGCCTAGGCTTGGCCAAGGGTTCCAAAATTGATTTTGTAATCTTCTCATTTTTTCTTGATTTTTTATGAATTTTTGAAAAATAAAAGTGCTAAAAAATACTAAAAATATGAAAATTTATTTTTTGGTCAAAATTGGTTCCTGGGGTTAGCCAAGGTCACCAAAGTTAATTTTTTTAATTTTATAAATGTTTATGGATTTTCTACTAAATTTTTAAAAGGAAAAGGTGATTAAAAATCAGGTGTCAACAGTAACGTAAATGATTCCGATTCTCAAATTCTTTGATTATGTTCTTAGGAATAGATTTGGAGTGGAGAAAAGAATGTAAAAAAAAAGTCAATTATTTGTTCTAAAATCACTTTTAAGAAACAAGACTAACAAAGTGAGAACTCACCATCGCTAGCGAGAGAAAAATGAAAATAAAATAAAATAAAAATAATTTCATTTTATTAAAATAGAAAATATTATAAAATAAAAAAAATATTTAAAAATTTCATTGTATTACATGAAAGTGTTTTAGCAATATCCTTTTTTTTAACAAATTCTAAGAAAAATATTTCATGATTTGATAAATATAGAAGTGTTTAAGTAATACGGATCGGGAAGAGCATAAGTTGGGTTGGATATGGGTTGTTAAATTTGTACTACATGAAAATGGATCGAAAAGGATTAAATGGGTCAATATGAACCTACAAAAAGGTATAATTAGGAATATAAAATTCTATTTGAGTTTTTCATATCTTGATTTTTATTGAACTGAACCTATAAAAAGATATAAGAGTCAATGATTTGATATTTCTACTCTTGCCCCTAAATAAAAGCTATTCATAATTGGTCAGTCCCCCACGACATGGCTTCTCGCTTTTCATGAATGTGTCTCTCTCTAGACCATATTCAACCAGATCCAAACTCAACCCGAGGCACCCATTTGACACCTCTAGTTCGATGTCAATTTGCAGCAAAAATTTAAATACAAATTGCCCATTGAGCTTATGTTCTTTCTTAAGTATCTTACATATATCTTCATGCTTCACAAAATGAATAGATTAATTATGGACTCTACGTGATCTATATTCATTTTATTAGTGATGTTATATAGATTGACTTTATAGTGACAATTGTCACGCCTCGGACGCGCAATATCTTGCCACTTGCCTATTCGAACATCGCCTGATCAACACTAACGATGGCCCAAAACTCCTTGAGGCCAAACGACGGCTACTAGATTCACAACAGCAAAAAGTGCATAATCCCAAACAAAAATACACATACAAGATAGAGAGAGAAACAAATTCAAATTTACACAACATGACATATAACGGTAAAGGTTCTATACAACCTAGTGGAGGGATTATCATCTGAATCTCAAAAACATAAGTTAACCAAGATCAAAAAGGAAACAGGCTAAACCAAAAAAGCTCACTAATCTCCATCTATGCATCATTGGGGCTACTCGTCCTCGGCCAAGGGAAACTCTTCTAGATCAGACTCCTCGGATATCGGGGACCCAAGCTCACCATCTGTCTGCCCACCAACCACGTCATCCGCTCCCTCAATCTCCATTATTACATCTCCATATGAGTCCAGCATATCCATCGGTTTAAGGTCTACGTCCTCGCCTCTAAAAATAGCTACATTCATTAAGATTGTCGGCCCCATCCAAAAGATCAGGAAATCTAAACTCTGCAAAGGACCCTACCTCTCTGCCTGACCTCTCCAGCTCATCCACCCCTCGTATATATGAGGGATCAAAATATCATATCCCTTGTCGACCCAAACAGTACAGTTATACCTCTCATACAAAATTTCATCCACTGTAGGATACGTAATTATCTGCGTCTCAATCTCCTGAGGGATCCCCTGGTGAACTCGGGAAATATTCATATCTGTGATCAAGGGTCTGAAATGGCAATCAGCCACAAATGTGAGTTGAAGCTCAGCAAGCACACCTCTATACTCAATTTAGAAGGAAGCATATGCCTAATGCCAAAATGTAAATCATCACATGAATATTATGAATTTCAGATCATATAGATGCAGATGCTCAATGATTCTCTTGGGGTCCCAGGTAGCTCAATAGCACTGTTGGACCCGGCCACATCATAGACATCTCAAGCTTGTGCCTCAACCCATGTCTAAACACACCGAAGTTGGCACTCTTGTCACTCCAGCTACCCCGTGCCGAGGCATTCAGGTGTAAGTGCAATGATCGTGGCTCAATAGCATTGCGATCAGCATCTCCTTATCACCCCGCTTTCCCGGTGGCCCCCTATACACTGACGGGCTATCCCGCATGGTTCTACGCACTCCACCAAACGCACATATCTCATGCCAGTATGAAGATCAATGATGTGCAGCACAGAATTCTCAATTGGCTCAACTCATAAATATTTATGCAAGTCAGCTTTGTCACATGCATTTTACTCACAATCTTTCATATGGGCACACATTTCACATCAAAATACATTGAACATAATAACCAAGCATCACACATCACGAAAACTCACATTTCAAGACCCAATTTCCATTCTAAGTCATCTAGGCTCGAGGGCAATTAATCTAGCACACATGATAAGTCCTAAAGTCTGCAAAAAGACTAATTTACCCCTATGACCAGCAGCTAAATAATTGATATATGACGTCCAAGGAATTAATTTTTTATTATAAAATTAATCCTAGTTTAATTCCCTAGCATACCCGAAATTTTAAGTCAAGTTTAGAAATGTGCTCAACCAGAAATCGAGCTTGAGAATGGCATACAATCACAGCTCGGTTGAACGGCAAGCTAGGACATGCGACAGTGGTAAGACGGGTCGGCCGACCAATGACAAACTCGAGCCACGGCGACGATGAGCTCGGGCCACGGACGGACGGTTGAACGGCGGATGCGACTGGGTTCACGTGCAATGGGGCTTGACTGAGCAGTGGCCGCGCGTGTGAACGAAGGTTAAGCCACAGCAAATTCACGTGCAACCGAGGGAATGAAGTGCAACAACAGCCAATGGAGGAAAGAGGATAGCAGCCAACGACGGGAGCAGTTCAGATCAAGAGAAATCCACCCACCAAAAGAAGAACCAGCTGCAGCAATATCCAATAAGGCAGCAATAGCACAAGACAATAGCTACAGCAATTGACCGAAAGAATGAAGCACATGCAGCAGTAAGTTGCAGCAGCAGCAACGGCTCAAGAACAGCAGAAGAAGAAGGAGCAGCGATAGAAAACCTTCAACCGAATGGAGGAAAACAAAGACACATCAGCAAGCATAGAGGCCATAGGAACTAGTGTTAGCACGCAAGGAACAGAGGAAGAAGCAAAGCAACAAAGAGAGCAGAGCAACCAAGAGTCAAGTGCCGCGTAGAACAAGAGGAGAAGAAGACAGCAGCTGCACGAGTAGCTCAAGCATCCGAGAGGTGAGCTGAGCAGCAGGCGACCAGAAAAAGGAAGATGCAGCAGCAGCACGAGGAAATGAAGACCAACGGCTGCAGCAGAAAATCTAGCAGATGCCAGCTGAGAGGAACCGTCCAAGGAAGAGGAACAAAGAAGAAGGAAGAAGCAGCAGACATGCAGAACCGAAGGAAAAGAAGAAAGCAGAAGGAGGAGCCAGCTGTAGCAAAATTCCCCACATGAATAGTGGGAATTAGTGGCCTCTAATCATAAAATTTTTGTCTCACTTGCATGGAGAATTGAGCTCGGCAGATAGGGAAAGAAGGAGAGAAAAAGTATGGGCACGAGGGTTCTTGGGGGAGGAACTTCAGCTGAAATGAAGAAGGAAAGTGGGGTTAGTTCGGCCGAAATTTGGAGTGGCAAATTAATAGAGCACGTGGGCTTTGACCAGCAGAAGATGAGGCAAGGAAAGGAGCCCACAAATTCTTAAATTTCTTGTCTGTTTGTCAATAAAATTGAGGGCGAAAAGATAATTAGCAAGTTTAAGACAGGGCGAAAATTTTTACACAATGGATGGGAATATTTTTTGGATTTGCGCGACACGAATTTTGGCTCTATTGGGGTTTGACGTGAAACGAGAAATTTCTCGATGCGAATGGGAATTTTCCTTCGACATGATCGAACGATAAACAAACTTCGAACCAACGCTCCCCCATATCACACCAATACTCCTACCCAAAACCTAGTTGGAAGTGGGATTCGACGACAAGTGCACTAAAGCTCACGATGTGAAACAAAAAATTTTTATAGTTACCAAATACATTCTAATTCTTTAAAGCTCGTTTAGAGAACAGAATAAAAAATAATCAATTCTTAACGGAATTGATTTTTTGGATCAAAATCATTGCCGAACACACTCTAAATATCACCACACCCAAAGAAGGAAGTATATTTAATTGAGGGTCCAGTCTTTAGTCTCAAAATCTGATCCCCAATTACCAAATATATATAAGGCGAATTAAATAAGGAAATTGCCTGAAATTGCCTATTCAGTAATGCCTAACAAATCAAATCAAAATCGAGTTAAAAAAACATAATTCCAAATTAAATATCGTAGCAACTTATCATTAAAAAAAAACTTAAAACAACATATATCTAGAAAACAAGACAGCTTAGAGAAAGAAGGCTACTTCGTTGCAAGTTAAAATGACCTGTAGTACATTATCCGGAAGTAATCCAACAAGCATGAAAGATCAAAACACGAAAATGACGCTAAGGCGTCGCGTGATCACAGGTCAACGACTTCATATGTTCTTGTAGGAGTCCAAGACCATGCTTGTCTTGGTAGTTGTACATCAGTGAAACCATTTTAGCAGCATTTACGCAGGCTTCGCGGAAAGGCGCAGACATCGGACATGGAGAGAGGCATTCTTTGTTGAGCAGCTTCCACGATTTCGATATCAACTCCATCACGTGATCTCTCGCCCTTTGATGCGAAGAGCTATGATTTTCCCGCAGATAGCACTCCACGTACGACCCGTCGTAGCCATTTTGATTCTCATCCTTCAAGAAAATTGAATCCCCAGAATGAAATAATCAGAACAGTAAAATAATCGCAAAACACAAATTGTGAAAAGAATAGAACCCGAATGTTGCCCGGCACGAAACCATTAACTAGTTTACCTGTGCACATCCGAGGTCATCCCAAAGGCGAAGAATTTTCGCAACTAAGAATATTGCATTTGGCAGTGGCGCCTCTTCTTTCTTTGATTCCATAGTTTGGTTGGCAATGTCTTCGCCCATCAGAAAAAACAGGTGAGCTAGCACCAAGGGCACACCTGAAGTGATAGTCCCATTCTTCAAGTAATCATCTGCGTTTGGCAATTTCCCAGAAGCGTTCCACTGAAATTCCACCAGGAATGCACTGCACAGATTCGCCCACTGCAACATCAAATGTTACGTGACCGGTTAATGATAAGTGCAGAATGCGATCGTGTGCTTTTTTAGGACAGAGGATCTTGTCGATGTTAATATCATATCAATACCATCTTTTTCAAGAATCCCGTGGGGTTCCATCCATGCTTCTTGAAGATGATGTCGCCAAAATCATCTGTCATATCGCTGAGAGCCTGGAAGCATACTTTCATGTACTCTGGGAGCTGCTCAGCACCAGCGTTGTCCCATCTGAAGACGACAACAATCACAATCGAAAGACTTCTCAATTGGCAGCATCAAAATAAATGTCTGAAGCAGACACTTTTGTCAATGTAATAGTCGCGACGTAATATGTAAAATGGGGTGTCTGCAACTGTATACCTTCCAATGACTTCTGTGAAGAGAATTAGCTCGTCGACTGTGCCACGGACATCGAAAACATCGTCAATAACGTACACGAGAGAGATGGGCTTAATGAGCTCAACTCTAAGTTCCGACAACCTTGGATCTGGGAGAATTGCCATGGACCACATGTACCATTTCAGTGGCTGGTCTCTAGCAAACTTCATCTCCTCGCCCAATCCCAGCTCTTTCCACCATCTGAAATAATAGGAAACTCGTGAGGAAACTGGTCTAAGTCATACCGTAAACTGTGATTTATGAGTTTCATATTAATCTGAACCCAAATGCCAACTTCTTAAATAGGTAAGTAATTAATTGGTTACTCACTTATTAATTTGGTGTATCTCCTTTCGGTGCCCAGAGCGAACAATTCTTCTCTCGTTGTTTGCCACTTCTAGCAAGTCTTCCATCCACGAGTTCGCGCCAGGCATATCGTTTACAAATGTTTGAGGTGCTAGCGATCTTGCGAAGCTCTTGCGATATGGATATCGCAACGTACTTTCTATCGTTCTTGCCTGCTCATGATCAAGATCGCATATCAGCAATGCGTTGAGAAACTTGCAGCTAAAGTCTTCGGCTTCATCAAGTGTATCTTCTCCTTCTATGCTCATCTGTGACGCTTCATATAATTCCATCATACCCTTGATGTTCCCCTCAACGAAACCATTTATCTTATCCTTGAAGCGTTCGAACACATCTGCATAAAAAGCACAAGGAGTCTAATACATCGAAAGTATAGTCTGCTGTCAAATCTATTAGTAGCTTCACTCATTTCAAAATTATGATGTCCATACTTTGGTTTCAAACAAAACCCTAAATCCGCTAAAATTATTTCATCAGATGTGAAGTTTTAATTTAAATGCAACCAAAAAGGAGTAAAGATAGACTTCTATGAATTGTCTTATCTTGTTATGAATGAACGGCGACATTTTATTTCGCAGTTACGGTTAACTTAAAACTCGTGAGAAACGGACCTGTAGGTACATGATAACCCTCTTGTCGAAGAAGTCGAAAGCGGAGAGCTATCTCATAGACATCATCTTTACTGTGATTAAGAGAGCTAAAATGTGTGTATTGCCACTGTAGAATGGCTTTAATTTGTTCTCGAAATAGGGATTCGACTCCTAGCTGCTGAATCGTGTTCACAATGATCAAACTTTTTATTGGCTCATTCACCACTTCATTCAAAAAATTTATAAGGCTCTTAACTGTTTCTTCGTGTTTGATCCTCAAATCATCCTGCACATTGGAAATCCAGAGTTACAAGTGAGATCAATGTTATAATGCCCAAAAAAAAATTAAGCAGGACTGAACTTAATTGGATATACTTTTTCTCATGAAAATTAAAAAATATGTATTGTATTGAAGTAAAAAAAAATTAAGAAGTGTAAAAGTTGAAAAGAGCAAAGACAAAAACACAATTATTTAAACAGTCAACTGATAATTTTTTTTAATCAACTTCACATTTGAAATTGTTTCAAATGGTCACATCTTCCAGGGAGTTGATAATTTTTTTTTTTTTCAATTTGTTGTGTTTTTCCTACAGGACAAATTAGAATCCAAAGAGGCATTGGGGTCTATAGCTGGCAATTCTCGATGTGACCCATTTGCACTACATGATACATAATTATAGATAGGTTTTGTTTGGGGCAAAAGTCACATCTTATGAAGGTGCACACACTGAACTCATTTACATACGAATTGACTTATTTGAACTGACGTGGTAGTGTGCAATTTTTTAATACTACTCATTTAGACACGTTTCATGCTCATACCTAAAAGAAAAAACACATGTCAAATAGAATAAAAGGTTAAAAAAATATATTTTTTAGGATAGAAAAGGCATAGAATAAAAAAATATTAATTAAATAGTACACTTTAGCTATTATGTAAAGTGATAATATACGCACATTATCGGGGAAACTTGGTGAAACGGCCTAAACATGTTAACACACAATAAATGTCAATATATTAGTCGTGTCCTATAACCTGTTCTATTAAGCATAATCTATTCATGTCAAGGCAGATCGACACATTTAATAATATGTCATCTTCAAAATAGCCATATCGATATTACACCATATCCCCACGCAACAAAATTAGCTGGACAAGACATGAATTTCCTGCTCTAGATGAGGCCACCGTGCCCACAGCAAGAGCTAGGTGATCAGAACAAACTTCGTTGGTTATATTCCCATAACATGTGTTATTTCTGTGTGTAAAGATTTTGCAAGAACTTATATTCCTTCTCTACAAACCAAAGTTTTATGTCCGATGACCAAGGAGAAATCCCAATTTCCATACGATGTAGTGTAATACATGCCCTACAGAATAATGCTTGGAGGGCAAACAATATGTCTGAGATGTTCTTTTCTAAATTTTTTCCCCCTTCACGGGCAAAGGAAATGAGAGGTGAAAATAAAAAGCTAAGATCAGTGGGTTTACCAGATGAGTTTGCTCTTTGTCGATGCTCGATGGTTGCGTTTGGTTAGGTGGAGGCCTTATGAAGCTGGAATCGTTGGTCCAACCTTTCGCAGAAATACTACTCACAGGGAGAGAAGAGAGGAGTGGATACTGTGAAGAATAGGACATGGTGATTTAGCCAAAGCACAAGAAGGGAAAAACACAAAGGCGTCTTGATAGGAGGTTGGCGTGCTTTAGATGGCCTATTTATAGTGAAAAACAGTAACTCTTTTATCGGCGAGAAGACTTTTCTATTTCGGGTCTTGCTCCTTGTTATTATGCATGTGTCACACGTGATGTGTGTCCAATGCTTTGACCTATCAAACTAATCGTAAGCTTATTTCTTAACCTATATACAGTGAACTGAGTTGGTATGTAAGTTAGTTATATCCAACAAATGAGTCATAAATAGATTTAAACATGATATAAGTGTTAAATGGGTCGTATTTACAACTTATTAAGACTCAATGCACCGCCATGACTCCCTCTTTCTTTTCTCTCCCTCACTCAACCTCACGCTCGCTCCGCACTCTTACCGCAGTTTGGATATGAATTTTTCTAGATTGGGCCAAACATATAAGTGCTTTAGCAATAATGATCAGATCAAGTACTGGTTGGTATGCATCGGGTGTGATTAACGAGATTTGCACCCTATAAAAATGGATCAAAACATTTTAAATAGGCTTATCCGACATTTGTCTTAGATGTTTTTCGATCCGACTTGCTCACTTAGTGGATCTAGTGGTGCTCGTGGAAATCGAGTCTCAGATTCACACTTTCCAGCCCCACGTGCCCCTCAGTAGAGCCACATCATTGTTGGCCGGAGAGGAAATTGTTTCCCACGATTTTTTGTCATGTGGTCGTGTGTGGACGGGAGAGAAGAAGAGGGAGAATAATTGTCGGGATTGTCGTGATTCATGCTGCGACGCGATTTGGGCAGTGTACAAATGGCCCTTTGGCATGGGGTGCACTTACATCGGCAGCGGTCATGTCCAAGCAAATCAAACTGGTTTTGTCCGCTCCTTGAATTGAAATCCGTGCGGATGAGAAGTCAAACATTCCCATTGTAATTGTCATCATTTTCATACCATGCACATTTGAGTATTATAAAAAAAAAATTATAACTTACGTGCATTTGATGAGGTTTTTCGATGATGCATCATACTTGACTGACATGGAAAACGACATTGTTTTGGTTATTGTTGCTCCAAATTGATTTGAAGATGGAAACCCTAATCTCATCAAATCGAGCAGTAAGTTTTCGGCATCCCGTGCAAGCCTTGGTTGGAGCTGCGGAATGGGAGCTCGTAGAGGCGGATCCTAGGGGGAGCCCGGCAACCAGTGACATGGTGAAGCAGAGGTACCGGAGGTCAAGTGGTGTGGGGACGAGGGTGACAACGAAAGGGGTTTGGTTGCGGGCTGATTTCTTTGTTTCCATTGGAACATGTGATTCCTCATTGGACCCAGCACTTTGTTGGACGTACGCTTCCTTCCCTGGAACCATTTGAACCACGCAACCAGCGGCAGAGGTGGACCACACGTTCAAGTTTGAGCATAAGTTAACTTGCCAGGGGTCCCCAAGCTCCACGTGAGTCATCCTGCCATTGAGTTTCCGCAGCAAAACGTATGAAGAAAATGGACAATGACTGAAATTGGTGGACGGAAGAAAATGGATGGAGTTAGGGTTTCATCTTTGAAGCCATTTGGGGCCACCCGAGGACTAAATCGACGCGGTATATGCACACTTATGCTGACTTTAGTTCTCCGGTGAGCCACATCGATAGTTTAGGTTGAACTAATGCCACATTAAATTTTTGAGCCAAGCAAATCGTCAATGGCAGTCAAGTGAACGATTTTTAACTAATGTGGCATCTCAAGTGATTCAGAAAAAAAAAAATTATGACACTCAAGTGAGCGCCGTGAAAAAATCACGGCACTACTAATGTTGTTATCCCGTCATGAGAGTGTTGCTCTTGTTAAGACTGTGCATTTTTCTTCAAGTTGTACGGAAACCAAACTGATCAAGCGTAATTTGAGGATTCTTATTCGACTTTGAGTGATTATTAAAAATACCATAGATACTTGATTCAGAAGTGAATCATGAAAAAAAGAAAGAAATTGAAATCTCGTTACCTTAACCGTACATGATATGATAATTCGTCATCACTCGTACTTTCTTGAAATTGTTGGCTTTTTCAACTTGACACTAGACATTCATGAGAGAACGAGACAATAATAATAAATCATAGATATCCAAAAGAAAACATGAACATGAAGTGCTAGAGATAATTATGATTTATCTAAGATAGTTTTCTATGTTAGAAATATTTGATAATTCTATTGATTATATGTATCTTACAAGATTGCTCATGTATCTTTCTTTGATTGTGCGTATCTTAATAGATACATATTACCTTGGACAGTAATCTCATAAATGCTATAAATAGCTGATGTAATTTTCATTTTGACACATACGATTAGACTAGATTGAAAGCCTGAAACGATTCTGGACTATTGCACTTTCACCATACGCCAATGGTTCTGGACCATCATCATATAATGTCAGTTTCATCAAGGGAGCAATTAGATAGAAAGAAAAATAACCGTCCAATAGAAACAAGAAAATAATATATATATATATATATATATATATTATTTTTCATTAGCTAAATTGATGGATTCAACCAAATGACTCAATTGCAAAAATATGATAGATTTTAGGCATCAATTTCACTTTTGTGATAAGTTTTAAGACTTCCATGCATTTATTCCTACAAATAATGAATGGTTTGTTTGTGCAAAAGAGCAATAAGAAATGAAAATTATGACTTTAACTGACATGGTATACTTCATTTACTTTAAATGTGAAAAGAGTGTCTTAAATCGTATGAATGAAAGATGAAAGTGATGGAACTGTGGCCGTATCATAATTTCCGTGCTGCAAACAAAAATAAACGAATTCTAACATGAAAAGGTATAAATAAATAAGTAATGAAATAAATCTTGGACTTATGTAAACGTGAAAGATTTTCTCTCGTTCCCAAATAAATTCAGAGAGACGTTATTTGAATTGATAGTCATGTTCTATGCAAAGACACGAAGCTTGAATGGGCATACTATCTCACATATGGGGATACAATAACGTTTTGAAGAATATTAATTATAACAACAAAAGCACAAAAACGTATTTTTTAATTTTTTTCAAATTTTTTATTTTTTTTTCCTTTTCTTTTTTTTTTCCTCTAGAAATGAGTATAAGGGCCGGCAGCCTCATTGGCCACTAGTTATGGGCTGACGGAGGTCATTAGCTCCTAGGCGAGGGCAGCAAAGCCCTCATCGACTGTGGGGTCACAACGAGGGCGTTGCTACCCTCACCCTCCCTTGCTGTGTCCAGTAAGGACATGACAGCCCTCACCTAGCCGAATCTAACAAAGACTCATGGGCCTTAGCCAAATCTAGCCAGACGAGGGCGTGACAGCCCTCGTCGACCCCAATAAGGGCAGGAGAGGGCCACAACCTTGCGGTGAACGAGGGCTTTGCTGCCCTCACCTAGGGCTCGACGAGGGTTGCCAGCTATGGGCAAGATCGGTCCTCACCAAATCTAGGTGAGGGTTACCGGTGCCGAAATAAAGGGAAAAATAGAAAAGGAAAAAGAAAACAAAAAAAAATGATGGAAATGCCTTTGATTAGGCCCTTTTTTGAAATAAAAAGAGCATTTCATACCTTTATTTGAAATAAGGTCCATTTTGCGCTTTTATTTAAGAAAATGTGAGAACTTCAAGCTCTTATTTGAAATTTTCTCCTTCTTTTTATAGTGGTTTGGTTATGATAAATGCAAAAATGCAAAAAAGTGTCAAAAAAAAAATATATAATCTTTCACATTTTCATTAATTCAGTCTTAAACTTTTTAGGTTTAACGATTTAGTGCTGAATCTTTTTACCTTTTGCCGATTGAGTCCTATTGGCTAGAAATCGCTCACATTGTTGCTAATCATTCTATGTGGCACCACCAGCATTAACGTGGATAATTTTTAATATTTTTATATAAATAATAATAATAATAATTTTTTCCTTTTTTTCTTTTTTTAACTTTCCTACTTCAAGCCAGCCCTAAGCCAGCAGGGCTGCCGGCCTTGAACCTTGAGTCAAAAAAAAAAGAAAAAAATTGAAATTCTTTCTAAAATTATTATAATTTGTCCACACCAGTAATTTTCAACCAAAAATACTGAATCGGTAAAATATGAAAAGATTTAGGACTGAATCGAAAAAATTAAAAGATTCAAGGCTGAATTGATAAAAATACGAAATATTTAGGACTTTTTTTTTTTGACAATTTTCTCAACGGAAAATAGTTAGCATGTACGTTGGACGAGCAATTTTATTGATTGATTATAATAAATCAGTTTTTCCCTGACCTGTGGCATGAAAATGGTCCTTCCATCCGGAAGATGATAGGGTTGTGGCCTTCGATGGGCACGACTATGGGAGATTTCCTTCAATAAATGAGATTAAAAAAATAATTTGTCTTGCACGAGCTAACGTAAAATATAACAGAGGTTAAAGGCTTTTTACAAAACAAAAAGCTCATGAGAGTAATATGTAGCGGTTCTCCAATAAATTGACCAACAGTACCTACAACTTCTCTCAAATCGATCAGATTGCCATGAGTAGAACTCCTACCGTAACATAATCGACAAATCCAATGTATCCTCCCGAAATTCAAGGCAATTCTATGTAATTTCTTGGGCTTTTAACGAATTAAGGGTAAAAAAAAAATTGCATTTTACATATTTGGATTCCCTAGCGATTTGTTTACGAATTAAGGGTCAGTCCGACAGGGAAATTGCCGAACGAGACCCAATTCGACAGCCAAGCTCGCCTCTCCATCCGTCATGGATCCTCGTGTCTATGGTGTCTTCGCCCTCCTCCTCATCATCATCCTCCTCCCCCCCCTATCCTCCCCATTGCCCCACCAGGCCCCCTCCAACTCGACCGCCGGCCAGATCAACTCCAACTCCATCCTAGTTGCTCTCCTCAACTCCCACCATGCTGAGCTCGCCGAGCTCATCGAGAAGGCCCTCCTCCTCCGGACCCTCAAGGACGCCATCGGTCACCACAACCTCACCATCTTCGTCCACCGCAACGACACTCTCAAGCACGACCTCAACCCCGACTTCAAGCTCTTCTTGCTCGAGTCTCGCAACCTCCGGTCCCCGTTCGGCAGCCCAGCTGCCGAACTAGGGTCCGTCCGTCAATAAGACTACCAGATGGACCCCTAAATGGTAAATAAGTCGTCGCGGAACCCAAATTAGTAAATTGTAATTTTTTTTATCCCTATTCCATAAAAAGCCCTAATTTCTTGTGGTAGTAGGGAATTAGCCTAAAATGAAAATGCTCACACCAAATATGAATTTTTTTTTTGTTAGAAAAATATATATAGCTTTCATTAAGTTGACATCTGAAACAAGAAATTAGCTTGCGAACACAACAACTCTGAAAAGCCACTAGGGGGAAAGAAACCCGAATCAAGGGCAAGGTTTTGTTGCAGTGAGCTTTGACGACCCAATCCGCAAACCTTATTACTGTCTCCATAACAATGGGCTAATCTTTGTACCAAATATGATCACATTCCCAAGTTTCATAACTTTGGTCAGGGAACAATCATTCCGTTTCATAGGCTTATCATTTCGTCATAAATAAGGATAATTTATTAGGAAAAAAAATAAAAATAAAAAACCTCAAATTATGTCCAATGAGATATATTTACCTTGAACTTTTTTTGTGATATCAAAAGCCCCAAACTATACTCACTATTACACATTTGCCTTAAGCTTTTTCATTCAACATGAAAAAAAAAAAACCATAAACTTGTAGTTATGTGACATGTCTATTCTCCGTCAAGTTTCATCGGATGATTTTTTGGCCAAAACAACATTGTTTTTATTTCACTTAAACTACGTCAACACTGTTTGCTTTCCGCTATCTACGTAAGTAGATTTTTTAAAGGTCCTCGTTAACGAAACTTTGACGGAGGGTAAATGTGTTATGTAGATTTTTTTTTTTTTTTGCATCACAGGAAAGAGTTTGTGGTAGTAAATGTGTAACAATTTGCATAGTTTAGGGCTTTTGTGGCTTTTGCCTAATTAATTGTGAGTACTTACTATGCGTATCAAACCTAATAAGGCAGCATTATAAAATTACTTATAATTAAAAATAAGAATAGTATTGGTTATTTCCTTCACAGAATCATCATGTGATTTATTTTTATACGTCATTGTCAAATAGCAATTATATATTTAATAAACGCATTTTTTTAACCAAAAGAAACCATTTTTTTTTCAATTGTCAATAGGTTTTTGTAGATTACATTATGAATTATCATTTATAATGTCTCATGACCGTTATAAATTCCTGGTAGGACCATAGGGTTAAGTCAGTTAACCGTTGATCTCCAGATTGATCGAAGCGGGCATGGTGGAAAGCTCAAGCAATTGGTTATGACATTGAGACTGACCTTGAGGGCTGATTGCAGTCGCCTTCGCTCATTTGCTCTCTCCGATCATCGGCCATTACCCTTCGTAGATTCTCGAACCCCAGGAACAGCGAACCCTCCTGGCTTGGAGCCCAATGGAGTTCAGCATCGGTGTTGTCAGTCTCCCCTTTTTAGCTGCTCAGGAACGGAGACAGCGGCAGAGACGTTCCACGCCGCAGCGATAAAGAAAGGCTCCGTGCAGGATGTGGGCGTTCGCAACTACGTTTTGCATCTTTATACGAAAGCTCGAAACTTGGGCGATGCCCAGAAGCTGTTCGATGTATTTCCCGAGCGAGATGTCCGGGCTTGGACGATTCTTCTGTCTGGTTTTGCACGCGATGGGTCTTGGAGGATGGTTTTGGATCTTTTCAGGGCTATGGCGATTGGGGGTGTTTGTCCGAATCACTTCACTTTGTCGAGTGTCTTGAAGTGTTGCTCCAGCTTGAATGAGCTCAGACTGGGTAAAGGTGTTCATGGGTGGATCATCAGAAACCAAATTCATGTCGATGACGTGTTGGCAAACTCTGTTCTTGATGTTTATGCAAAATGCGGGGATGTTAATACTGCGGAGAGGTTGTTTGACTTGATGAGAGAGAAGAATACCATTTCCTGGAATGTAATGGTCGGTGCTTACCTACGTGGTGGAGATACAGAGAAATCGTTTGATCTATTTCAGAGGATGCCATACAAAGATGTTTCTAGTTGGAATGCGATTCTAGATGGGCTTATGCAAAATGGATTAGAAAGAAGGGCACTGGAGCTGCTTTATGAGATGAAGGTAAAAGGACCAGCGTTTAACGAGGTGACCTTTTCCACAGCTCTGGTTTTGGCAGCTTTTTTGTCTCTTCTGGAGGTTGGAAGGCAAGTTCATGGGATAGTTATTAGATTGGAAATCAACAGTAACGAATTTATCAGGACTTGTCTCATAGATATGTATTGCAAATGTGGAGAAACTGAAAAGGCTTCAGTAGTATTTAACTGTTGGCCTTTAATGTATATGAGCACGAAGAACAATGAAATAGCTTACAAGGATGCATATGCATGCAGCTCATTGGTTTCTGGGTATGTGAAGAATGGCAACTATGACAACGCCTTTGAAGTATTTAGCACAATGGTCCAAAAGAGTATGAAGGTGGACAAATTTACCATTACAAGCATTATTTCAGCCTGTGCAAATGTTGGTATATTAGAACTTGGTCAAAAAATCCATGCCTACATCCTGAAAGTTGGGTATTACCTGGATGTTCACCTTTCTTCCTCATTGATTGATATGTATTCCAAATGTGGGAGCCTCAATGCTGCATTGTCAGTATTCGAGCAGAGTCAAGACTCGAATGTTGTGTTATGGACTTCAATGATATTCAGCCTTGCTTTACATGGGAGAGGTAAGGAGGCTGTTCGGCTTTTCAAGTGTATGATAAACGAGGGAGCTATACCAAATGAGATAACTTTTGTTGGTATTTTAACTGCTTGTAGCCATGCAGGACTGCTTGAAGAGGGTCGTGAACATTTCAGACTCATGAAAGATGTATATGGAATCAAACCTGGAATAGAACACTATGCCTGCATGGTGGATCTTTATGGGCGAAGCGGTTTATTGAATGAGGCTAAGGAGTTTATTTATAGCAACGGCATATCTGACCAAATTGCAATTTGGAAGTCATTTCTATCTTCCTGTCAACTCTACAAAAGAGTTGATATGGGGAAGTGGGCTGCTGAGAAACTAATCCAACTCAATTCATGTGATCAGGAACCTTATGTTTTGTTGTCAAACATGTATGGCACTGATCAAAAATGGGAGCAGGCTGCTCTAGTTAGAAATCAAATGCGAAAGGGAGGGCTTAAAAAGCACCCTGGACAATCATGGATCCGAGTGAATGGTCAGGTGCACCCATTTATGATGGGAGACTATTCGTACCCATAAGCTGCTGAAGTACCTTCGTCCTCGGGCAAGCTAATTGGATTACCAAAGGATATTGGAGATTCTCCAACTGTGAGATCAGCAATGCAGGATGTAGAAGAAGAAGAAGAAGAAGAGAGAGAATATCTTGTTTTCACAGTGAGGAGAAAACAACCTTCCTTTAATGTTTGGAATTTGTGTTGACTGTCAAAACCTCACCAAGTTTGCTTCCCAACTCTTAAATAAGGAAACAGTCATCAGAGATAAACGTCGGTTCCATTATTTTAAGAGTGGTCAATGGTCCTGTGGTGAATCTCGGTGAAAGCAACTTCAGAAAAAGCATGTATGTGCATTTGTTTCAGTGACGTCTGGAACTTTCAGTACACGGGGGACAAGCAATCTATGTATACTCATGAAAAGTAGCTTTGCCAATAAAGCGTGCGGTTAATCTTGGTTTCTGGGCTTGTTAAAGGCTGAAAGAAGACACGTTCCTCAAGCTTCAGCATCCAGCTATCATTGGTATCCAAATTGTATATTCTAGACAAGAGTGCAGGTACACTTTTTTGCTTCACATTTATTTTCCATATATATGATGCTTTAGTTAGTCTATTAATATGACGAGTTCACAACAGGATAAGCCAGAGCAATTCCAAGTATTTATTTCCTCATTATACCCTGTATTTACCAATTAAATGAAGAAAGTTCACCCTATGCTTGGGCTGTTCACTTTTTAATAAGCAAAAACGAATCAACAATGTAGAGTAGAGTCGCCACAGCATAAGCCTTAAGTATGTCGTCTACTTGTTTCTAATGAAGTACAATACAAAGCTATTTGAACCTTTTTCGTTTGCTAGTTCTTCGTAAGTTCTAGATCTTGGACGTGTTTTTTTCTTCCTGAAAGAGCTACTTGGCTTGTGTTCATGAGAATCTAGATGCCACAGTTACTTCGGTGAGTGCAACACCACTCATTACTTTAAATGTGCTTGTATAACAAGAAGATTTATTCAACAGGTAACCCTTGCTTCCTGGGTTGAAAAAGATGAAAAAGAGGATAGAGAAGATCTGTTCGTGGATGCATCGTTAAGCCTGTACTTTCTCTTACGGTTGTGGTGGTGGGGTGAGGCATGAGGAGATCGCCAAATACTGAGAATGAAAAGAATGAGAGGCACAAATGGGCCCCAAAGTTCCAGAAGCAATATAAACCTCCTGAGGAAAGAGAGGCACTGAAGTCCTAGTATCATGGAGACCCTACATCTGAATCAGGGGCCAGTCTTGTCCAAACTCGGGTCCACTAGATCAGGTCGATCTCCGCCACTGATCACTTGGGTCCCATGTGAGTCTCACGCGTTCCGGCTCACATGATCAATGGGAGACGCGGACCTAGTCCGGTAGACCTGGGTCCGTACAAGAAATTTCCATAAATCTGGCGAGGCTTCCAAGAGTTATTTTAGCGGTCGAAGAGATAAACGGACAACCGACGTTACGGTACAAATGTTTGTTACCTCCAACGTTGTATATAATTGAGTCCGTGATATGAATGGTCAAAGCCATAGACAAATGCATTTCAGCTGCTTCTTACTGGCTAGAATACATTGCTTGCGAATCAGCTTTGCCATGCATAGAGACGTGCCAAATATATGCTAGCATTAATGTCATATCATTTCCTTAAAATCCATAGACTCGATCTTCTTATGAAAACCCAGCAATTATAGAGTTATATTGGCCGGTCGAAAAGGGAAAAAATTACTCTGGTGAATTGTTAATCGAGGTCCCACCCAAAGGCATTTCGACCGGGAAAAAGTGACCCCGTCGTAATTAAGGGAATTACTGGGTGTCAGCACAAAATTTAATCTTTAATTAGACTAATTATAATTCACAGATAATCTAGGACCCATCCCGCTAAAAAAAAAAAACGTGAAGATTCACATTAATTCTGTCACATTAGTGATAAATTCTGTGAAGACAATAGATTTCCCTCTATTAGTCCTAAAACAACCTAAAAGCTCCCGCCCCCAGTATGACGGGCAGACTTTCCCCATCATTCGAAAAAGATCTTTCACCAAGTTTTCACTCTGCCTGCATATGTCAAATGAACCAAAGCAGCCTCGAGATCCAGCTTACATGCATCCAAACTGTGAACTCAAATCAGGCAACCATCCCGTTGCCATGAACTTGGGTTAACCGGGAATCCCGTCTGCATTTCAATGAACGGCAAGGGATTTTATTTCTCAGGTGAACTGAAGGAGATGATTGATGTTGCAAAACAGATTCTTCGAGGACTTCAATGCAAGAATCTTGTCGTCTTACAGCAAGTTCTCCATCATAAACCAAAAGAGAGGACAAATAGGAAAATGGAGAAAAATTAAGTAGCACTGGATCATGTGCTTTACTGCACATGCTCCATTGAAATGCTTCCAGGCTCCCTATCGCTACCATTAGGTGTGTGCACGCACCAATCCGGAGAGATTTCAGTAACCATTGATCTGTGGGCGAGAAGCGGGACCCGTAAGCCGTGAGAAGGGCATCTGCGGCTGCACAGGGATGCCCTTTTGACCAGAAAACTTTGGAGTTGATGGCTGAGCTGATAATGAACCGGAAAATGCTTGGGCAAGCTCAACAGCTGAAGCTGCTTTGCCAAATCGCACACCTGCTTCCGGAGAAGCTGGTTTTGTGGGCTCCTCCACTGGCTTGCGCCATGTTTCAGGAGAAGGCCGTCTCTCTGGCTGCTGCTGTTGATGATGAGGTGGCTGCTGCTTCTCTGCTTCTTTACAATTCTGACGATTCTCGTTGCGCCAGTTCCTCCTTGGTACATCATCTTTTTCAACTATCCTTTGATCCTTCTTCTCAAATTTCTTCCCATTTCTCTGATCAATAACAAGGTTTTCAGATTGTTGGCCGTGATAGGTAGGTATAACATTCCCAGGAGCTCTCTCCGTCTTTGGAACATCATTTTTTAACCTGCATAGAAAAGTTCACCAATTATTATCAACATCCGGAAATGTGCACAATGAAAAAGGCACAAAATAGTTAAGATGCGTACCTGTCAGAACTTGGTCCCAAATCTCGGTTGTTGACAGGTACATCATCGATCCCTCTCTCTCTAAGAACCTGAAATACGAAATAATATGTGATAGAGTTGGGACATAAACCAGGACAATAAGCTTCAAGTATTACCATCCCCAAAGGAAACAAGACAACTAAGGGAAAGCAACCCCCCCCCCTTTTTTCCTCTTCTTTTTCCACCAATAAGGACACAGAGAGAAACTCTTCCTGGTCAAGAAAGGAAGACCAATGAAAAGAGTAAAAAGTACATTAAGAAGGGTATACTGCAAATTTGGCCATTGAAGTTGCACATCTTTTTGGATTCATCAATTATTCTGATCACTTCACCCTGCTAACAATATGCTTAACGCAACATCCTCACAATCTCCATAAGTTTTCTAATGGCTACTGACAGGAAAGTGAATGGGAAGTCCAACATACAGTTCATGAACCATGTGATTTGGTGATTGACATTGCATCAATCTGAACAACAAATTTGTGATAGGGGCCTGCATTATTCAATTGGAATAACTACACCTATATAAATTGGTAAGTTAGAAGGAGATATCAAAACTTGACCTTGGGCCACGGGGGTAACACCAAGTTAAAATCTATCCAGAGAAAGAAAGTCGCTAGTAATCATTAGGATGATAAACCTACTTTATGTCCCTGACAGAGACAAATAAAAGCACTCACCAATTCTCGTGGTCGAGCACCACCAAACACATAATTCCTGCATCAATCATATCAGATAGCATGTAAGAATTTCTTAAAGAAACTGTTTCAATGCAAAGATCCAGTAAAGAATTGATGAGATCCACCCCTTTTTAGTTTACTGTATACACCGACTGAGAGAGTGGGGAGGGGATAAGAGAGACAGAGAGCTCCAGTGAGCCATCTGGATCACAGCATAATCACACATGACTCATGTATCAATGAGACGACCCTACAAATCCTGTGCCAACTGTATTGAAAAGATCTTATTTACTAGGACACAGTGGGAAATCTTCAAGACAAATGCCCAATCTATCTTTCATGCATGACTACTTCAGTCTAATTACCAAAGCTGTTGGAATATTCAGCAACCCCCATGCCAAAGCAAATATCAACATCGCAGCAAAACAGCTGGCCTTGTAGGGGTATGACAAGACATTCAGCAAGGGTCCTAGACGAGCAACACTACACTAAAAGTGAAAATCCAACTGTCCTGCTTCAATAGAATAAAGTGAAACTTTTACATTGCCATGAAGTCAATAGGCCCAACAGTATATCAACACATAACAGGACAGGTCGCATCTTCAAGTACTTGATGTGCAAGAGTATGTCTAAAAAATTCATGCCTCCATGGCCTCAAATTGAAACAAGTTCGAGTCCGGTAGAAGATTTTCCACCAACTTAAAACATCGCAAGCACCCGCCACATGCAACTACTGGTTAGACAAACGACTTCATTACAACGTGCAAAGCTGACACGAAGAGCTGTAATGCTGGCATGAGAAAAACAAAAGCAAGAATCACCCATCGAGCATTACCTTAAATAGAAACCACTCATTAAAAAAACCAAATGACTTCTCCATTTTCATTTGAAAAAGGAAAGAAAAGAACCTTGTGGAGACTGTGTCCCATTGACTCATCGCAGACAATTTTCATGGGGACTGTTGTTGAATGCAGATAACCCATGTGTGATAATTTTACTTTCAACTGAAAACTCTGTGACTACCAATCTATCTGGAGCAATGCCTCTGTTTTTCACAAACAAATGCAGCAAAAGATTGTGTGGTAATGACTGTTCTGAAGACAGTGTTTTGAAAGTGTTCTCAGAAATTAGACTGTATTCTGAATGCAATAAAGTGATACATCAATTTACTCAGATGTTATCAGTTTTTTATTAGCGGATAACAAAGATTAAATTCCATGTCACTAATACTCAAAACAATTTTTGAGCAATAATATCAATTTCCAGGCATCAGCTGCACAATCATCCATAAAAAGACTACATTCATCACTCACCTATCACGTTCATTGTTTCCTTCCAATTGCTCAATGGGCTGTGATCTTGGTTTCAAGTTTAATTTTGGACGCTCAACTTCCTGATTCCCACTTTCCGTTCCATGTAAAGCATGCTTCACAGGATTCACTATGCCCTGCAATTCATCGGTTGTTCCTGAGTGTACCAAGCCAATTGGTCTCTGATGCACCTATATCAATCAAAGAAGTAGCAGGAACAAAATTAAAACATAGACAACCACAATGGTAACTGTACGAGTACTTAGAATGCATACCAGTCTAGGCTCGCCAGAAGGTGGTTCAGAACTCTCTAATGGCTTCGTCCTTGGAAATAACTTCAACTTCGGCCTCTCTGATGCTTCGGAAGGCAGTGGTTGCTGCAATCTAGATTGACCAAGTTTACCCTCTGCATGCATCAGTTTAACTGACTCAGAATAAATAAGTGTGTTCTTTTCTTTTCCATCCGAAGACTCAACCATCATATGATCTGGCGACCCTTTCCTGCCACCATGAACCCGTTCAGCAATATTCAAATTCCTCTCCACATGCCTTGCCAGTGCTGTATCATGATGTTCTCTGGCAGTCACCACATTGCTGCTTCTATACTTCCCATCATCAACACCCCTGGTGATTAACTCACTTTCTTCCTCCACAAACTTACTGACTTCCACATCGACCTGATGCGGAGGCGTTGGTTTTGACTGCCACCTACCAGATGACACCTTTTCAAGAGCACTGGCGTGAACCAGTTTGGAAGAAGCATTTGACGCAGACCAGGCAGACTGAATTGACTCCCCAACACTTGCGGCCTCCTTCCTCGCAGCCCAGACATTCAAAGAAGACCCAGGAACTCCAGGCCTGTTGTTTCCACCAGCACTCGGTGAACTAATACCCGATTGTGTACCCTCTGCAGCTACTCCAAAGTACGGACTCTGGGGATGGCTCGGCAATTGCAGAACCTGAGATTGGCCCTGCTGATTCGGAACCCTGCCCACTGTGACAGATTGTGGCTTCAGCTCCAAACGGGAAGAAACCCGAATGCTATCATCGCTAATTGTTCGGCGCGGTGCTGATATTCCATCAAGGGGCTTGCGCTCGTCTTCATCGAAATTACGGCCAATAGGCATAGTTTGACTGAGGAACGGTGACTTGTCATCAAAATGCCTGATCGCTGGGGACGAGTTAGGCCGAGAACGGTGATCGGGACGGCCCACAGGGTTCCCCCACGGCGCCTGCCTCTCGAATCCCGGACGGTCAGACGGCCTCACAGTACTGCGGCAGTAAAAAATAAGGTTATTAGTCGCAGATCCAGTTTATCCATCAATGAGTAATACCATAAAACCAACCAACACAAATCATATCGCACAGAACACATTAAGACAGAGAAAACCGAGAGGAGACTCTCCAACCTCAGATCCAGTATTAGCGCAACACAAGTCGGCCACAGAGACACAAAGAACTATGACACGAAAAAAAAAATTAACCTCCGAATGTTTCAGACAGAGAAAGCACTCGCAAGCGAATCTCAAAAACATCAATCTCGAGATTCCCAAACTTACACGCCAGGCGCAGAAGGGAGAGGGAGATCGGAGGGGATGGAACCGCCATGGAAGTCCTTCAGCGTCATGGTGCTCCCGCTGAACGTCTTCTTCTTAGACATCGCGCCTCCCTCCCGGCCTCTCTCTCTCTCTCTCTCTGGCTCTCCCCCACCCCCAAGCGCGATGTCTTGCCCTGCTCTCTGTGTCGAATTCTCAGGAAGAAATCCCCTGGCGAAGTTTGGTCAATCGCCCGCCGGAACCTGAATCTGGCGCTGCAGATCGGCGACCTCCACCAGATAATCCGGAAGAAGAAAGTGAAAATCGCTTGGAGAGAAGCTCCGAATCTGCAGAGGGAGGGAGGGAGGGAGGGATGGCGGTGATGATGGTAATACGACAAGAAAGTGAACATCGCAGGGGGGAGGTTGCTTCCGTTTTTCTAGTGGGCCGAACTGATCAGAGGCTAAGGCCCAATTAAATGGGCTCTCTTTGGGCTGGGCTTCGGCCCAAACTTGTCATCGATAATGAGAAATTATCAAGCTCCATTAATTTCACGAAATGTAAAAAATTTAAAAAGTATTTTCCTAAAAAAAAACGCCTGAATTAATCGCTCAACTAAATTTTCAGAAGCAAACAACATTTTATATGTAAAAAATTTTTGAAAACGTAAGAAATATTTTCCATTTATTCATATTTGTAAGTAATACAAGTATTTCAGGAAATGTTTTCTAAATAATTTATTTTTGAAAAAAAAATGCATCCAAATTACCGTAATTTGATACGGATCGTTAGGCGTAGTGGATCCTTTGTGAGTCATACAAGGGTTTTCCCCGATTGCTTTAATGGATTGAAAGTTTTTTTAGCCAAAAAAAGGGTTTTCCTTGATCAACAGTCTGATTTTATTTTAATATTTGTATATGTAAATATATGTGTCACTGAATAATTTCTCATGATTAAAAAATGGCTAGGGTTTTTCACATAACTTCTTATCCAAACAAAGTGATGGTGCATGTAAGTACACATTATATTTGACTTTATTTAATACTCAAATTGTTCACTTAAGACAAGTTTGGCAACGTTTCTGTTCTCGAAAACGGTTTTTGAGCAAAAATGGTGTTTCTGATTCTATTTTTAGGGAACAGTTTTTGAGTAGAAGACACAAAATTTATATTTTCAAATAGGAAAAAAAAACATAAATACATTTGGTACGACCTTAAAAATTTCTATTCCAAATTTTTTTTGTTTAATTATAGAAATGTTAGTGGGGGGAAGCGAGGACTGCTGAGCTACAATAGCATCAACCCGAGGCCGATGATGATTGACAGTCGCCGACAGCAGCGATGACTAGCAACTGGTGGCGAGGGCAATAGACTCGTGTTTATAAAGACAAATATTAAATTATACTAAGCTTGTTTTTCTAAAGTAATATTGTTTCTCTCATCTTGGGAACAAATAAGTTACTTTTTTATTTATTGTTTTTTTTTGGTAAGGTACTTTTTTTTATTGTTTCTTCTCCCAGAAACAAAAAATCAATTTATATTTTCAAACAAGCTTTTGTTATTTTTTGTTTCAATGAATAAAAGAATAGGAAAAAAAACAGAAAATATAACCGCTGTTGTTGGATTATAACCAAGAAATAATTAATCTCTTATTTTTAATTAATAAATATATTTTTTATTTTCAATTAATTGGTTCCAGTGGTCCGGGCTAAATCAGCCCTGAGCATCTGAGGCCCAATAGACCGGAGACTGACGTGTGTGCTTTATTGATTTTAAAATATATAGTTTAGTTATCCGCATGTTGGGATGGAATTTTCTTTTCTTTTTTTTAAAATTTCAAATAAGGACCTAAAATATTTTCATTTTCTCAAATAAAGGCTTAAAACACAAATTATTTCAAATAAAGAACTCAAGTGCCTATTTGTTTCAAAAATGGACCGAACAAGGATATTTAGGTCATTTACATTTTCTAAATGTTTTTTTCTTTTTTCCTTATCTTTTTTCGGCCTTTTTCTTTTCTTTTCTTTTTTCCTTTCAAGGAAGAGAATGGCCACCGGCGAGGGCCAGCCTTGCCTTGAAAAAAATTTCAAATAAGAACCTAAAGTATTTTCATTTTCTCAAATAAGGACTTAAAATGCTCATTTATCAAATAAAGACCTCAAGTGTGCTTTTTATTTCAAAAAAGGGCCCAGCCAAGGATATTTTAGACATTTACATTTTCGGAATGTTCTTTTTTCTTTTCTTTTTTTCCTTCAAGAAAGAGAATGGCCACCGGCGAGGGCTAGCCTGGCTAGATCAAGCGAGGGCTCGCCTAGGCTAGGGCTGCCCCCTTTGGCCATAGGCGAGGCCGGCCCCCGCTGCGGCCACATCTGGGCGTTGGAAATTCTGCCATTTTTCTATTTCTTCTTCTTTCTTCCTCCCCTTCTTCTTCTTTCCTTCGTTTTTTTGGTCAGAAGTCCTCTCCTCCTTTCACTCGTTGTTGTTCTCGGTGTTCTTGGTGAGCTCGGCCAGAGAGAGAGAGAGAGAGAGATGAGTGGGCACGACTCCAAGTACTTCTCCACCACGTACAAGGAGGAGCTCAATTCCAAGTACTTCTCCGCCGTTGATGTCCGATCTTCACCGATTTGTCACTCTGCTTGTCCTGCCCAGCCGATCTTCACTGATTCGTTTCCAACGCCCGGCACAGGCGAGGCCCTCGTCGTGGTTGTTCCCTTCCTTGAAGGGAAAAAAAAATAAAAAAATATTTAAAAAGATATAAACGACAAAAATAACCTTTGTCCGGTTTCTTTGAAATAAAGAGGGCACTTCGTACTCTTGTTTGAAATAAATTTTACCTCGTGCCATTATTTGAGAAAAATGATCGCGTTCAGGCTCCTATTTGAAATTTTCCTTTTTTGTCTTTTCGATTTCTGTGTTATCTAAATCGCCGACTCAATTTGACTTTCTCTTTATCTCGAAACACTTGAAATTTTTTGACATTCAAACGTTGGCATTTCGATTCGCATATAATTTTTTTAATTTATTATTTTGTATTTGGATGACTATTTTAAATTCAGGCAAGAAATTCAAATGTTGACTTTTGCTCATCAAGAAGGGAGGGGGAAAAAAAAGCGCAAACAGACGGACCACTTGAAATCTAGGAAGTTTTTACTTACGGGAATTAATGATGGACATTTGAGTTGGTTCACGCACTTTAATTGGTAACCGACAATAAATAATTGTGAATGACGTAATGTATTACGAAGTTCAATACAAAATTGAATATTAATCACAAGTCTAATCAAATTTTACATTAAAGCTCTGTTTGTATCACGAAAAATGAGCGATTTAAAAAATATTTACCAAAAAGTAATCACTTATGTCACTTAAAAAATGAATAAATGAGATTTTTTTATCATCTATAAAAATAGTTAGATATAAATTATTATCGATGATAAAAAAATATTTGTTGTTGACTAATTTTTTTTAAATGATATAAGTAATTATTTTTTGAAAAATATTTTTAAAATCGTTTATCTTTTGTGAAATAAATAGAAAAGTCTGCTCATATTCTTGTGCTCTTGGGTCATGTGGAATGATTCTCATGAATGAGAAAGTGGGCATTACTGTAATTCCATTATTTTCCACTGACGACAACCACCATCCATCTTCCATCAGAAGGAATATAAAACCATTGTTACGATATCTTTCCTCGCTTGAAATAATTATTCAATAAATAATATTTTTATTATCGATCATTTTTTATGTCTAAATATTTTTATGGACAGTAAAAATACTTTTCAATCATTCAAGTATTAAAGGGTTTCAAATCCTAAGGGCCTTATTTGCCTTTTTAATTAAATATGTTCTTGCTTAGTACTAGGTAAAAGAGACCAAACTAATCGTGAAGGAGAGTGTTAGAATAATTAAATAATAAATTGCATTTTCATCTAATAATTTAAGCTTTTGAACCACTCGACAGTGATTGCATATAAAATATCATAGAGTAAGATCGTCCAAATGGAGTTGTGCTTGCTTTTCTTCTCCTCCATGCAAGGAATCCGAATTTCATTCGACACCAAAAGGGGGAGCAAGGAAAGAATAAAGAAGAAAAGGAAGAAACAAAGACAAACTTTTTTCGTATCAGAAGATCACATTCACAGCCAATCTCTCCCCCATAAAATGGTGTCAACCCCTCCATACCCCATGGCCTGTCCCCTCCTTTATTCGGATTCCATAACTCGTGTGTTCTTGTGAATTGAACTCATAAGAGTTCTCTTGGGCTGAGCTGATTCAGAGAGGACTGGTGCATACACAAGACTCCGGGTGACGTCTCGCCTGTCGCCCACGCGATCACCGTCCACCGGTCGAGATGGCGAAGAACACGGGATTCTTAATCTGTGCGTTGATCATGGCCATGGATGTGGTCGCGGGGATTCTCGGCATCGAGGCCGAGATAGCCGAGAATAAGGTAAAGCGTCAAATGTCTGTTTCTCCTTATCAAGAGGGGGGTGAGAAAAAAAAATAAAAGATGAGTAGTAAAGACAACAACATGTGTGAAATTCGTTCGACAGGTGAAACACTTGAAGGTGTGGGTGTTCGAGTGTCGGCACCCGAGCTACAAAGCATTCAAGCTAGGGCTGGCCGCGTGCGTGCTCTTGGCGCTGGCTCATGCGATAGGAAACTTGTTGGGGGGATGCGTTTGCATTTGGTCCAAGGACGATTTGAACAGAGTGACCGCTAACAAGCAATTGGCCGTGGCCTCTCTCATTTTCTCTTGGTACTTTCTTTTCCGAAAGATTAATCGTCGTAGATATTCGGAAATTCTCGCGCAGGCATGATTTTTCTCCGTGGGTTTCGGGGACACTCTAACCTGAGCACCATGGGGCGCTTGAAATCTCGTGTCGTGTTAGTATACCAAGTTACTAACCTCCTCATCCTTATACGTAACATCATCAAGTAGATGTACCTAGTTCAACCGGCCTAACACGGTGAGAGCGTACAAAGATACGTGTTTGTCCAAATTTGAGAGTTCTGTTTGATGGTCATGTCGATTGAGTGAAGAACTATCACATCATAGATTGTATATCATGTCATAAAGGGTTGGTTTTAACATTATGCTGCGTGAATTACTCGTAAGTACCAACTTGGCGGATCTTGATGTTCTCGATGATCCTCCGCTTCTGGGTGACGGGTAAAATTAGTGCTCTTGAACGTGACAAAATCCAGAGTAGATACTAGGCCAAACAAAACTATGTCGCTAACAAGCCACAATTCGAAGGAATGTTGATTCTAGGCCGATCAATGCCCCCAAAACTCATGGTTTGCAAGAATCATGTGGCGAAATTGAATGAAACCAGCAAACTGAGAAACCACATCGTGATGTGATTCCAGGATCGTTTTGGCAGTCGCATTCTCGATGCTGATGGTAGAGACGATGTCCAATTCGAGGTCGAGGAGGTACTGCAGGATCGCCCACCACCGGTTTCTGTCGATCGGGGGAATGCTGTGCTTCGTCCACGGGCTCGTCACGGTCGCATACTTCGTGTCGGCCAACGCCACAAAGAAGGAAGACAGGAGGATGATGGATCCTCAACAGAGACAAGGAGCACAAGGACAGGGACATGCTTAGTTACGTCGGATTCATCTTCTGAAGTTTGCTCCTTCGGTTCGTTTTCTCTTTTGTCTGAATGTATAGATTCAGATTGAAGAATGTTTTATTGTGAATTGATTTTTCTCCACGGAACTGATTTAAGAAGCATCTGCTGTTCTTGATTTTTTGCTTTCATCATAACAAAGATCGACAGTTTAATTCAATCCCAGATCAGGAATCTCCAATTGGCATTCGATTTCAATTTACATGGCAAATCGTTTGAAACCTCAAACCCACCTTCCCATTACTACCTTTCGTACTGAAAATGCCAAATTAAAAAAATAAAAAGGATCCGAAGGACGCTCAGGCGTCGTCGATGGAGACGGAGCTCCGGGAACCGGCTGCGGCGGCGGCCTTGTTCGGCAACAGCGTGTTGTGAATGTTCGGCAGGACGCCGCCGTTGACGATGGTGACGGCGCCGAGCAGCCTCCCGAGCTCCTCGTCGTTCCGCACCGCCAGCTGAATGTGCCTCGGCGCGACTCGCGTCTTCTTGTTGTCCCTCGCCGCGTTCCCAGCCAGCTCCAAAACCTAAGACGAACGGCGAAACAGTAAAAGCTTAGAATCAAAACCAACTTGGGCTCCTCAATCGAACCAAATGAAAAACAACCGGCCGTCGGCTTACTTCGGCGGCGAGGTACTCGAGCACGGCGGCGAGGTAGACCGGCGCGCCGGCCCCGAGGCGGTCCGCGTACTTGCCGGTCCTGAGGAAGCGGGAGACGCGGCCGACGGGGAACTGCAGGCCGGCTTTCGAGCTGCGAGAGGAGCTCAGCTTCTTCGCCGAGGCGGAGCCGCCCAGTGCCTTTCCTCTTCCGGCCATGGTGGAACGGAGAACTTTTCTCTGACTTGCAGGCGTTGGGACTGAGTTTGAGCGGGAGAATGGGAGATGGCGAGTTTGACGAAGAAGTTCAGTTCGTTCTGGAGCTTATGTAGTTTTCAGGAGATGAGGAGCGACGTTGGCCAATGAGGAGCGAGGACGCGGATAGAGATCTGTGGCCGTTGGTTTTGGAGGGGAATGGACGGCGAGATGCGCTGCTAGTGACGGATCGCCAGACCCGGGGGGGGGGGGGAATAGCGGGAAATCCAAAACATTAGAAAAGGGCAGAAAGGGAAAAGCACCTTCATTTCAAAGTACGCCAACAGCATCAATGTCCAAATTTTTTGCGAAAATGTCTTTATAAACTCTATAATTACGAGAATAAGTAATTATAACAGGGTTATCATTTATTTATTTATTTTGGATTTACAAAAAACTAAAATAATATTATATGTATTAACCATGATCTTATTTTGATGTAACAATAATAATAATACTTATTAACTGCTTCGGCAGATTTTCGTTCCATTTTCATAGTGATTTTTTTCACAAGCAAGTATAATAATCATATTCCATTTTCTTCTCGCAATTTACTAAACAACGGTTTTGGAATCTCCACTCTTTCTCATTTCATTTCTTCATTATATTTAATTTTATCGAACCGACACACATGATGAGTCTTCTCTGGGGAAAAAAAACCCGCTCAGCGTAAGTGTCCATTATAATTTAGAGTTTCCATAATTCCTAATGAAACCATTTCTCATGCCCAAGATTTGTCGTCGTTGGCTTTTGAAGACGAAATCTTAGGCATTCGTCGAGAATCTCTTTTTAATAGGTGAATGTCACAACACTTTATATAAGATTTACATAAACAATTTTAAGGCATGGTGAGTTAGGATGGTGGATTGATTGTGGTGATTTTAGTTGGTTCCCTTGAGATAATTGCAAGGTATTTCATAATTGATTTCCAATATATTAATTATAGGCTGGTGGTTTATTCACGCCCGATTGCTTTAGACACAACTTTCCACAAACATAGACAAAAATATCTTTAAACTAGGTGTGAGTAAGTTGACTCAACCGAATCGGGATAAACTCGAATTGGTGGTCCGGTTCTTAGTTTCAAAGGGCGATGATCTGGTTTCTGGTCCTTAAAATTGAAATTGATGGCCGAGTGGTTCAATTGCTAATTCTAGAGATACAAAACTGAATCAAATCGGTCTATTTTTAATTTTTAAAGGTAGTCTTCTTTCTTCAATTTGCGCTCTTATTTGCATTTTTGGATTGCCTTCAACCTTTCTCGTTTTTGTGAAATAGATGCAGTATCTTGAAAATGAACGAGTTTGCGGGACAAATAGAGAAGTTACTCGAAAATGACTTTGACCATTTATATACCTTGAAGTTTATGGCATGCGTGGTAACATTTTTGAAGAAGAATTTTTCCTCCAAAAGTGTTTTTGGAGCAGAACTCTGTTTGATTATATAACTTCATTTTTCTACTTCTAAAATTGCTTCAAAAGTTATTTTTGAGTAACTTTCAGAAGTAAAAAGTTACTTCCCTCCAAAAGTTAAAATCAGAAAGAGACAATTCACCGTTGATGACATCGTCTACTATCGCCAATGACCTCCATCCGCCGCCACTAGTCTCTTTTGGCCATTAAATAAAAAAAATTATTTTTAAAAAATAAAAATATATTTTCAAAAAAGTAATATATATATATACAATTATAAAAGATTATAATAATTTTTTAGTAAATTTGCATTGAGTAAAAGTGTTTCAGCAATATCTTTTTTTAAACAATGTTATATGATTTGATTAAATGATATCCTGTTGAGACACAATCATGGCGAAGTGGATGGAGCAATTGCCCCAAGTTGGTTAAATGGCATCCCACAAATATTCTAAAGTAGATTGAGCAATTCCACAAATATACAATTATCCTATTGTTGTTCCCATTTTTCAACTTCGCAAGTCATTTGCCTTGTTTTTTATAATCTTGAAAGTAAGAAAATTTGATGTTGATAAAGTAAATGCATGTATACTTCTATTTGTCGATATTTTCATACCCCTCAAAGCACTATGTAGGGTTTGTGAATATCATCTTCTGATACAGTTACTTGAAATTTCTCTTTAGGTTCTTAACAATTACCAAACCAAATTGTTGGAAACAATTGTTGCTCATTATAAACCAACTCATTTAATGATATGATTTACTGAATGTATTATGATGTTAGAGACGGTTTAGGCGCGAAAAATGTTTATATACTATGCCCTTTGTGACATAAACCATGCTAAAGGCACAAGTGATGAAGCACCGAAACTATTCGTGCTTTTAGAATGAATATATCAACTCAGTCATCGTATTTATTAATAGAATTTTCCCATAAAATTGATACCTATTTGCAAAAAAAAATAATTAAATGAAAAATTACATTTAAATTCGTCAGTATTTGCATTTCACTTTCTCAAATAACATGCATTTTAGGTTAAGATCAATAACTTTTCATAGAAGATTTTAAGTTAATAATGCTTCAAAAGTAGAAATTTTCAATTGTTACCAAACGGATTTATGAATTTCTATTCCGAAAGAAAAAAATTTGTCTTGTTATCAAATACCTTTCTCTAATTGGAAATTAACTTATAAGCAGAGAAGAAAAATCAACTTCTCCTCAATAGCAAAAGTAGAGAATTTGTAAGACAGAAGTGTTGCAATGCGTACCCTAATATTCATGGCAAAGAAATAATTGGCAAAAACGGAAATTGAAGCTAGGTAAGTTTGGATTGGTTGGCCCTTGGCATGGTAGTGGCTCGCTTGGTCACCGATTCTCAATTCGAGGTGCTTTTTTACCTCAATTATTGGACATTGTTACCGGTTCCATTAGACTACTCGAGAATAAAACTGGACTGGGAACCTTCACCCTTACTTTAAACTTGGATCATTATAAGCAATAAATCTTGAGGTCGTCCTGCTATAGAATTTTTTTTTTCCATTACAGTATTCCCACTCTATCTACTAGAAATTCAATCCAATCAGTTTTCTAACCATAGCCAATAGGAGTGAGAGAATCTAGCTCTTCCAAAGTGTTATTCTTAATTATATTTTCATTTTTTTTCTTTCCCTTGACCAGTCGCGAGCCTCAGTGATAGCCGATGATCGGCCATAGGCGTAGGTCGGCAAGGCTCGACCCTTGCCAACCGGTGCCTATGGTGAGCTCGGCCTGGCTAGTCTTGAGCAAGGCTAAGCCTCCCCATGGTTTGGCAACAAGTGAGGTATAAGAATAATGAAAAGTGAAACCTGGCTTAAAATGTTGATTTTTTTTAACTTAAGATAAAGTCATGAGATTGAAATCATTTTTCAAATAAGATCCAAACATTAGAAAATATTTTTGGCCACATATCATCAAACAAAGGAAAACTAACCATTTTCTGGACAAATGATTACTTGAAAAATATTTTCCTTCAGTACGAAGTTTTTTGTAAAACAAACATATTCTATGGTTGAATTTACCCTACCTACTTACTCTTAGCCAGTGAGCCATATTTATTTTATAAATAAAACATTGACTTTCATTCACTTTTACATGAGGTCATTTAGATTTAGATTTACGACTATATAAAGATATTGTAAATATGAAAATGGAGATGATTACTACCTTGTCGGATATTGTCAATGTTTACTTTGAGTGCGAATTTTACACACTTACGATAAAACACACATGGATCAATTAATTGAACTCAATATTCAATTGAATAAGTGAACTAATGAAATGAAAAGGAAAATGATGTGGAAAAGGAATAATCTTTGTGTTTAATTTTTTTTTGTTTAATCTTTTTTTTTTACCCATCATCTGGTGGCCGAATTGGTTTGCGCTCAATTCCTTTCACGAGAGGTCCTGAGTTCAAAATTTCTCGGAGTTAGGTGACTTAACCGGGCGCCCGTGGTTGTGGGGTTTATGGGTCTTCTCGAGGACTAGTCATGCTTCACCGCTAGTTTGAGTACAAGCTCGCCGGCCACGCGGACACCTCGGTTATAAAAAAAAATAGAACATAATTTTAAATTGGAAGGAGGGAAAGCCGGGGGGGGAAGCAACGTCAAGTTTGCTCTAGGGGTTTACTTTATCTTCTACGTGTCTTCTCTCTTCATCCTTCAAGTTCGCACCTCTGTTCTCAATCTCGTCCTCTTTGGTCTCTCCGTCTCCACGCTCTCTGGCCTCCACCACCACAACCAGCATTCTGACCATCACGAGCGGCGCTCCGACCTCCGTGGTTGTGAGAATGTTATTTGGGTTTCGATATTACTTTGGTTAAGAATAATTGGCTGGAACTTGCCCCAAGGAATCTACTGTTGTAGGTGTAACTCGTTGTTGACACCTGATCTTCAATCATTTTTTCTATTGCACATGTTAGCTCTGACATTGCCCGACAGGCAACACATTCCCGGTGTTTGAGTTACTTTCTAAAGTCTTGAAATTCATTCGGCGATTATTGAATGAACAAGCCTGGTTGTCCAGAAGCCACCAAGCATTTCTTCCAAATTCTCAGGTAAGTATATCTTCAACCAGAACCTTTCAAGAGAATGAATTCTGACGGTTGTTGGGATACTCGAATCCATTGCGGTATATACAGGTATCCACATTCTTCAATAAAGCATGATTTGTCTCAAGGACAGAAATGTTCGAGACCTTTTGATCTCTGCCTCTTTGGTTTATTCCTAAAACGACAGGAGAATATAATTTGGGTTTGAGCTTCTGCAGGATTCCTGGTCTCCCCAGATTTCAGAATGGCACCCTTTGAGGTACATAAAGTCCTTCTTACAGGCAAATCAAGTCCTTCTTACAGGCAAATCAAGTCCTTCTTACAGGCATAAAGTCCTTCTTACAAGCAAACCAAGTCGTTCTTATAGGCAAATCAAGTCCTTCTTACAGGCAAACCAAGTCCTTCTTACAGGCACCAAGTCCTTCTTACAGGCAAACCAAGTCCTTCTTACAGGCACAAAGTCCTTCTTACAGCCAAAGTAAGTCCTTTTTACAGGCAAATCAAGTCCTTCTTACAGGCACAAAGTCCTTCTTACAGGCAAATCAAGTCCTTCTTACAGGCAAACTAAGTCCTTCTTACAGGCAAACAAAGTCCTTCTTACAGGCACAAAGTCCTTCTTACAGGCAAACCAAGTCCTTCTTACAGGCAAATCAAGTCCTGCTTACAGGCAAATAAAGTCCTTCTTACAGGCAAAGCAAGTCCTTCTTACAGGCACAAAGTCCTTCTTACAGGCAAATCAAGTCCTTCTTACAGGCACAAAGTCCTTCTTACAGGCAAACAAAGTCCTTCTTACAAGCAAATCAAGTCCTTCTTAAAGGCATAAAGTCCTTCTTACAGGCAAATTAAGTCCTTCTTATAGGCAAATTAAGTCCTTCTTACAGGCAAACCAAGTCCTTCTTACAGGCACAAAGTCCTTCTTACAGGCAAATCAAGTCCTTCTTACAGGCACAAAGTCCTTCTTACAGGCAAATCAAGTCCTTCTTACAGGCACAAAGTCCTTCTTACAGGCACAAAGTCCTTCTTACAAGCAAATCAAGTCCTTCTTACAGGCACAAAGTCCTTCTTACAGGCATAAAGTCCTTCTTACAGGCAAATCAAGTCCTTCTTACAGGCATAAAGTCCTTCTTACAGGCAAACAAAGTCCTTCTTACAGGCAAATCAAGTCATTCTTACAGGCACAAAGTCCTTCTTATAGGCAAAGTAAGTCCTTTTTACAGGCAAACAAAGTCATTCTTACAGGCAAATCAAGTCCTTCTTACAGGCAAAGCAAGTCCTTCTTACAGGCACAAAGTTCTTCTTACAGGCAAAGCACCAAGTCTTTTTTACTGGCATCAAGTCCTTTCTACAGGCACCAAGTCCTTCTTACAGGTATCTCCATGTGGTGACCTACCATACGGGTCAAATCTCAATCAAAATTTAATCAGTAGAATCCTTTTATTAGGAATCTACCATGGTACGACCCACCATACGGGTCAAATGGTATGACCCACCATACGGGTCAAATTTTAATTCAATTTTTAATCAGTAGAATCCTTTTATTAGGAATCTACCATGGTTGATCCACCATACGGGTTCAAGTTCAACCACCCTAAAGTTTTTTTATATAACGAATCCTTAGGTTCTCATTTCATTTTCAGTGGAACAATCATGTCACGACTCTTTTTATTTCCTTGTATTGAGTCGATAAGAATCCAGGTGTCATCTCGTCTTTGAAATGAACCTCTACCGAGCTTCCTTTCAAAGAGGGGCAGCTGTTGACACCTGATCTTTAATCATTTTTTCTATTGCTAAAGTAATAAAAAATCCATAAAAATTCATAAAATTGAAAAATCAACTTTGGGGACCTTAGCCAAGCCTAGGGAACCAATTTTGACCAAAAAACGATTTTTCATATTTTCAGTATTTTTACGTATTTTTTATTTATTTATTTTCAAAAATTAATAGAAAATCCATAAAAATTCATAAAATTGAAAAATCAACTTTGGGAACCTTAGCCAAGCCTAGGGAACGAATTTTGACCAAAAAATAATTTTTCATATTATATATATTTTAATTTTTTTTAAAAAAAATACAAAAATATTTGAAAATTTTGAAAAAATAACATTTGAGGCCAAAAAATACACAAAGATAGTTAATATTTTTATTTTAAATCTATTTTCATATTGGCCATCGCAAATTCAGAAAAATCCAATTCGAGTCACGTGTTCCTTCACGAGTATAATCTCGAATCGGGCCTAAAAAAATTTAATTTGAGTCAACTTATTTTTAACTTTCACTTTTTATGAGTTGTGACATTGTCTTCTAATATTTTAAATTTTCATCTTGGCCCAATTATACCCAGAATGACTTAATTTTGCAAAAGGGCTTTAATTAAATTATGCATTATTTTCAGCGACAAGAAATGAGCTTAAATTTGACATGTGGTAAATTTTGGTGTGTCAAAAATTGTGAGGAGATTTGGACTTAAAGAAATATATTTTTTCAGGGACTGAATTGTAAATACTTAAAATTCAAGGACTAAAGTGCAAATACCTAACTCTTGAAGGATTATTTTACAAATAATAAAAAGAAAAGTTAGTGGATAAATTAGAATAGAGAAGGGAAGATGAAGAAGAGGAGATGAAGAAGAGAAGTTGGAGAAGAATGGATGGAGAAAATAAGATAAGAATAGAGAAGGGAAGATGGAGATGAAGAAGAGTTAGTAGAGAAATTAGAATGGAAGATAAGAATAGAGAAGGGAAGATGGAGATTAAGAAGAGTTAGTGGAGAAATTAGAATGGGAGATAAATATGGAGAAGGGAAGATGAAGATGAAGAAGAGTTAGTGGAGAGATTAGAATGGGAGATAGAGTTAGTGGAAAAATTAGAATGGGAGATAGATGAGTATGTTATAAAAGGAGAAAGAAGTGAGCTTGAGAAAGGATTCTTGAGAGAGAAAATTTGAAGTGTTTAGGAGGATTTTTTTTTGAGAGAAAATTTTGGATGTTTGAGAGAGTTTTGGGAGATTGAAGAAAAATTTGAGAGAAAGAAAATACCAAAAGAGAGAGAATTTTGAAGATGATGGGAGTTCAAAGCTAGGGATTATCATCACAAATTCCTTCATCGATTAATATAAATCAAGAGTTCATCCTCGTCAACAAGCAAGCAAATTCGAGCTAAGTGTTTTTATTTATTCATTTGTTTATGGTTTTACTTGCAAATTAGCACAAATTGTATACACTTTCTCCATCTCCTCTTTTTTTTTCCATATTTTATGTCAGGAGAAGGATATCTCTACGTTAACTGCAAAAATCTCGTAGATATGCAAAAATCGGCCCAGACAAGCTCCTAAGCTGTCCACCGATTTCTCAACTGATCTGTGACTAAAAGTCCCTCTTAATTCAAAAGAAACTCTCTATATTGGGAACATAGAGAGCGAAAATCAATTATAGAAATCCCTCCCAAAAAAATGGGAGATAAGTACTCTTTCCACTCTTCTAGTTTTAGGTGCAGATTAGCACATATTTTGTATACTGACATTTCACTCTATTTTATGTCAGGAAGCCGCAGCTTTATATCAATGGTCAACCCTATGGAAGCACAAAATCGGCTTGGAGGAGTCCTCAAGCGCGCACAAATTTCAAATTGTTGAATCAATTCGTTGTATTTTATTTTAAAGAATTCATACCCCAGAATGGAGAGGACAAAGTCCATCCGCAATTTAAATACCTGCACCATAAATCCCAAAGGGAAGAGCCAAGCCAATGCTTAGCCTCCCATTGGAGGTTTTTACTTACAGTAGTTAAATACCTGCAACTTAAATACCTGTACCTTAAATCCCAAAGGGAAGAGCCAAGCCAATGCTTAGCCTCCCATTGGAGGTTTTTACTTACAGTAGTTAAATACCTGCAACTTAAATACCTATACCTTAAATCCCAAAGGGAAGAGCCAAGCCAATGCTTAGCCTCCCATTGGAGGTTTTTACTTACAGTAGTTAAATACTTGCAACTTAAATACATGTACCTTAAATCCCAAAGGGAAGAGCCAAGCCAATGCTTAGCCTCCCATTGGAGGTTTTTACTTACAGTAGTTAAATACCTGCAACTTAAATACATGTACCTTAAATCTCAAAGGGAAGAGCCAAGCCAATGCTTAGCCTCCCATTAGAGGTTTTTACTTACAGTAGTTTAAATACTTGCAACTTAAATACCTGTACCTTAAATCCCAAAGGGAAGAGCCAAGCCAATGCTAGGCCTCCCATTGGAGGTGTTTATTCACTGTCATGTACTTCCTATAATTTAATTTTTGAATCATCAGACCCAAAAGATAAGTAGGTTGTAATACTGCACAGAAGTCGTTAACACACTCCTTCTTTCGGCTTCAGGGAATCTTTAACACTTAAAAAAATATAACAAATAAAAATATATACCATCCATGCATCCTATTTAAAAAGTGAAAACACAAAAGAGAATACCCTACTATAGCCTTAGGAATAAACCAAGCCTGAGTTGCCGAATTAGGATATCCATGAAATTAAGGTACCGAAAGGGCATTAGTTTTAATTAACTAGTGTAACCAAGTCCCCGAGCTCCTAATCTCTGGTTCGCAGGAATAAATTAGTTCTCCCGCTAATTTATTTAGGTTTCTAATCGACCTACCAAGAACGATTAGTGGCGACTCCAAATTTCAAAATCATTTAAACAAAAACCAAAGTTGCGATTCGGTAGGGCTTGGGAGGGTCCGCGTTAGGTTAGTCAAATCTAATTAACCTAATAATCCGTTAACCCCCTTTAAAATTTAAAATTTTTTTAGAGGGTCGCGACAGACTGGCGACTCCGCTGGGGAGAGAGATTTTTAAATTTTCGAAAAAAGATACCAATTGGAATACTTAAATTTTTTTTGAAATTTTAAGAGTCTTAGTGGACTTAGGCCAATGTAAATTTCATGCATATCTCGCTTCTGGCGATATTGTTTGGGACTCATTCTATAGGTGTTATATGTTTTTGTAGGATGGGAGTTATAAGGGGCGGAGTGTTTGGCTAACCCCTTTGTTTTGCAGGCTCGGTGTTGGGTTTATTTGTTTAATTTCGCACATTTTTAGAAGCGCTGTTTTGATATCAATTGTTGTGCATGTCTTGCATACTCTGAGGATCACGACACCTGCACACACAAGCGTCTAAACCCAAGTCGCGAAATTCTTCCTAGAAAACCATAGATAGGGATCGAATATGCAAAGCTCTTGCGTCGATTGCGCTCGGGTTGACCATATTTTATTCCGCTCATTATCTGAATTGACAATTCTTCCCATTGTGATTTGATTGCGCGGAGGGTAAGTTTGTCAATTCAGATAGTGGGAGCCTTTTTAGGTCTATACCTTGTCTCTCCTTCTTTTATTTTCTAGAGTCCACTCCTCACTTGAGTCATGCGCATGACTATGTGATTTGCATTTCTCCAAGGTAAAAGTAAGTTCTCTAATTTTATCTTGTATTTATTTTCGGTCGGTCCATGCTAGGTGTTAGTCAGTTTTTGAGCTTGATATTACGACCATTCTTTTTAAAAGAAAATAAAAATTAAATTTGTCCCTCATTTCTTTTAAAATTTTTTTTTTTGAAAAAATGATGTAAAAAAATCCCTTCATGGGAATTTTATTAACCAATAAGGGATTTTTGTCATATTTTTATTGCTTCAATAAAAATTAGATTTTCCTGAAAAAATTTTCCTCTGAAAATTTCAATAAAAAGAAAAATTCCTTAAAAAAAAAACTCTAGTAGACATCAAGTGATTTTATCACATTTTTCAAATTATAAAAACTTGCAAGAAAATTCTTCTCGAGAAATTCGCTCATGTTTTTCTAAGAAAATTTTCTCTAAATAAAATTAGACTAATTGACCAATAAGAGATTTTTGTCATGTTTTTTTCTCTCCAATAAAAATGAAATTTTCCCGACAAATTTTCCTTTGAAAATTTATTTCGATAAAAAGAAAAATTCCTTTAAAAAAAATCAAGTGATTTTATCACATTCTTTCAAATTATAAAAACTTGCAACAAAAATTCTTTTCGAGAAATTCGCTCATGTTTTTCTAAGAAAAGTTTCTCTAAACAAAATTAGACTAATGTCTCGGGGGAATTTCGTTAACCAATAAAGGATTTCTGTCATGTCTTTCCTGCTTCAATAAAAATAAAATTTTCCTGACAAATTTACCTCTGAAAATTTATTTTGATAAAAAGGAAATTCCTTCAAAAATTTTAGTAAATGTCAAGATTTCGTTAACCAATAAAGGATTTCGTTAACCAATAAAGGATTTCTGACAAGTTTCTCTAAGGAAATTTTTTTTTCTTTCTTCTGATTTCTCTATAAAATAGAAAAAATCAAATTGGACTAATATAGGAGTCATGGACCGACATTTCTTGTGTCGCATACTAATTATATCCTTTTCTTTTGCAGGGAGATCTTAGATACCCCAGACGGGTGTAAAAATTAAGTTCAATAATATATCAAGAATCATCTTCAGAAATACCAAAAGACGAAAAACACCGAGGCTTCAACCGTTAATTCTGGGGGGCAAACGAACATTGTCCATCTTTGACAGACAAAGTTGTGTCAATCCGTAAACTTGTATGGGCAGTGTATTCTGATATGACGGTGGATTTATACTAATTAAACATGGGGGCATATTTAATGTATTGCAGAGGATCCCGCGTCTTTTGAAAAACAATATGGATTATATAATCAGAACCCATGAAACAAATACCTTTACCTGATCAAATCAACCAGAGACCGGTCTTAAAATTTCCTCTTATCCGAAACATGCGGAGAGCTTTAGAGGACCGAGGTTCTATTAATGAACGTGGCCCACAGGAATTTCTCCCGACGCTACAGGCGACCGACACGAGCAAGTGGACGCCGAAAGAAACAAAATATGGATAAAAGTGGGCACACAACAGGTGGCCGGATTTACTACCAGCGCACTGATCGAGTTGTCATAGCGTTATTGTTCGTGATCTCAAGATGGATAGTGGGGGCCACCATCGAACCCATCATCAATGTTCTCGATATCATCGTCTGGAGCAATTAAACAAGAACATCAAGAAGAACATTAAGCCTCGACATCTTCGGTACCTCAAATCGTTCTGTTATGCTATGCGGAAGAAACGATAGCAGGAAAATTAAAAAAAAAACAAAACAAAACACGTGAAGCTTTTCTTTCATTCCATTCATCAAAGAGTATTACAACAACTCACTGGGGAGGAAAGGTAAAGCCAAACTGGGCCCTGATGACCATTACGAAAGAGCTCAACTGACTCTCCAAACAGTTGATGCTCTGGATGCACCGGGCGCTCTCGGGATCAAGCTCCGCGAGCCTAAAGAAGAGGCGATCGCACTTCTCTTTAACCTGGGCCATAGTGGCCTCGTAATGCTCAACGGCAAACTCCAGGTCCGGAACCGCTGCCCTCTCGAAAACAATGTCTGCCGTAATGTCATCAAGTCTCTCCTGCAGCCAACCACATTTACACCTCATCACAATATTGCCTGGCTCCTGTTCGGCGTAAGTTCGGACCAAGGCCAGACGGTCCACCAACTTTCTCCTCTCACGAACCAGCCACGAAAGTTGATCGTTGGCAAACTTGAGGGCCTTTTTGTGATTATCAGCCACAAACGTAACTGTTGCCAGACGCTCGTGCCGGTCTCGGTAACGGGCTTTCACGACGGCGGTCACAAGGACCGTCTCATAAGCACGGTTATAGGCAGCCAGAAAATTGATGAAGAGGGTCGAGAAGTTCCGGTACTCCTTCCCTAGTTGGGTACCCTCAACAGAAGCAGCGTCCACGGTCCTAAATAAACCGAGGATTTCAGCCTCAACGGTAGAGTTTTTGGCTATATGAGCGTAACCTCTACCAAGAAGATTGTAGAGTCTCTTCCACCCAGCTAGGACTTCGGCGGATAAGGTATGGTTAGGAGAATTGGCCATTTTTGAAAGCAGAATACGAAAGAAAGGGGGAGAGAGGTGAGGCAGATGAGCGGAATGCGAAGATGGTAATCTGCTTTGAAGTAAATATTGATTTCATAGTGACGGTATCAACCAGTCAAGATTTCTCTTATCTACCATTCTCTATTGGCACCACCCTCGTTGGCTCGAATTCTCATCAGATGGCGACTGCGAGCTAAGCGAGTCCGAAATCTCCGCAGAAAGTTTGACGAGACACCGCCACTTTGAAAAAGAAGACGGAAAGATGAGCTGAGTGGAAGACACGGCAAACGTTAGCGAAAAGGAGATACGACTTGTCTTCATTGGAGGACCCGCCAGTAAATCGACGGTGGAGATCTTGACAGGGGCCCTCTATCACGAAAAGAAAAAAGAAGACAAACTGAGCGAGAAACAAGGATTTCCCCTTTGATCAAAAGCTGAATATCAGATTTTCTCCCTCGGAAAATCTAATAGCGCTGCCCGTGAAGAGGGAAGTCATTGCTATTGCCAGAGAGAGAACTTGTCCTCATTTGATAGTCAGAGTTCATTCGCAAGAACTCGCAGGAGAAAGATAGAGAGGAAGGAGTTCTCGTGGGAGAGGAATTCAAAACCTTCACCATCAAAGCATCGGCTTTCAAAGCCTGTTACGAGAAGGCATCAACGATCTCGTGATCCCTCAAGTCCGAGAAGACATCCCGAGGCGGTCTCGAATCGGCAGTCCTAGATCCAGAAATATGTCGAGTATTAGGGGAACGGGCGCATGTTCAACCCTGGTCAAAGCTGATGAAGTTCCTTACCCTGAGGGTCTACTGGTCATGGCCATTGACGGTAATCCAGTCTCTCTGTCAATCCTTGTTACCGTATTAAGAAAATGCTGGTATAAGGTTATAGCTCAAGCAAAGGCGACAGAGGCCTTAGAGATATTAAGGAGGAGTAGTGACCCGTTTGATATCGTCCTTACCGCCATGGTAGGGATTGACATGGATGTTTTCACTCTCTTGGAAGTCATCAATTCTAAATTAAACATGCCAGTCCTTGTAATATCGGCAAGCGATGATCAGCAAGCCCTAATGAAGGCTGTCTTAAATGGGGCCCAAGACGTCGTAACGAAACCAGTTAGAGTTTAGATGCTTCAAAACATATGGCAGCACGTGGTAAGGAAGCAATTGCACGACCATGAGAACAAGCATCAAGCCTTCAATTTTGTTCCAAGCAACTGGAGAAAGAAGATGAGTTGGTCTCCCGAGCTGCATCGTATGTTTGTTAATGCAGTTCAGCAGCTAGGAATAGATTCGGCACGGCCGCAACATATACTGGAAATTATGAAGGTAGAGGGACTCACTAAAGCAAATGTTTCGAGTCATCTTCAGAAGTACAGAAAAAGGGTGAGAGAACACAATGCAGCTCAGAATCAAGAAAACCAAGGCGGGACTGATCCAAGCCTGAACGTCGAGTCTCTTCACCACCATAAGTTCCCCAGGTTAGCATGGGGCGAGCCACTTCCCATCATCAACCAAGCTAGTAGCCATGCCATCAATCCCCCAGGCGTTAATCAAAGTATCCCCCAGAATCACCCTAATGCTCTTCAAGAGTATAGACCGCAGGAGCAGTGTATTCAGATTTCTTGGTTTGAGCACCAACCTGTGGCTAGAACTCATCCCATGATCAGCGCGCCTGCGCAGCTAGAGAATCAAACAAGAAGTTATCCTGAGCACTTCCACTTCTCTAATCCTCGAATGGAAGGAGTTTTTGGCAGCAGGACAGTTGGTGATCCCCACACTTTCTCGAGCAATGATGAAAGCTCCAGCATGAGAAGTCAAATTGCTCATGGCGAGGACAGAATGAGAAATCTACCGCCAGCATTTGCCAACAACAATGCCCAATTCGAGCATCAGTTGCTGGAAGGTTCAAGAGATTACCCAGATGATGAGCTTACTGCCCTGGTCAACCAGTTTAGGGTTGACAGACGTCCCAAGCCGCGATCAGGAGCCAGTGAGTAGGGACTCTCAAACATCGGTTATCCACACCCGAACCAACACGAGACTAGCTGATTATCGAAGAGCCACAGGAGAGGCAGAACTGACCTTGAATAAGTGCACCTTTCATTTCATGCTTAATTCCCCTGCGTATGATATTTTCCAGCTTTCTAGGTGTCTCGATTTAATTCAAGGACAAGGGGGCAATTTATTTATCCCGTCGAATGCGTGAATCCCTTTTTATGCTAGATTTAGGGCGGATCAATTTGTGGCAACGTTGCTGACTGCCATAATGAGAAATGTTGAATGGCCTCACGTAGGGAAATTTCAAGTGAAAAGCCCAGGCGAGCTCGAAGACGGGTAACTGTGTGTCGTTCCAATTTACCCTCAATCGTTGCAAAATGCTAAATTGGATTTGTTCCATTCTCACCTAGGGGATTGCAAAGTGCCTTAAGAGTGTCGCAAAATGAAATGACCCAATGGAATGCGATAGGACTCATTCACCTTCAAGGTAACCTTCAAATTAAAGGAGCCCTCCGGTCCACGGACCCGATGGCATGGAAAATGATGATGGTCCAAGGCAACCCGAAAGAAAACAAGGCCCAACTAAGCAAAGCACATATGTGGCAAGCTCAAAGTGAAGGGCAACTCGGGACATACAATTCAATCCAATCCAAATGAAGGAACTTCCTCAATTCAAATTCAATGGAAGTATACACAAGGGTAAAACAGTATTGTCGCGACCCTATAAATTTTTTTTTTATTATTTATAGGAGTTAACGGATTATTAGGTTAATTAGATTTGACTAACCTAACGCGGACCCTCCCAAGCCCTACCGAATCGCAACTTCGGTTTTTGTTTAAATAATTTTGAAATTTAGAGTCGCCACTAATCGTTCTTGGTAGGTCGATTAGAAACCTAAATAAATTAGCGGGAGAACTAATTTATTCCTGCGAACCAGAGATTATGAGCTCGGGGACTTGGTTACACTAGTTGATTAAAACTAATGCCCTTTCGGTACCTTAATTTCATGGATATCCTAATTCGGCAACTCAGGCTTGGTTTATTCTTAAGGCTCTAGTAGGGTATTCTCTTTTGTGTTTTCACATTTTAAATAGGATGCGTGGATGGTATATATTTTTATTTGTTATATTTTTTAAGTGTTAAAGATTCCCTGAAGCCGAAAGAGGGAGTGTGTTAACGACTTCTGTGCAGTATTACGAACTACTCATCTTTTGGGTTTGATGACTTAAAAATTAAATTATAGGAAGTACATGACAGTGAATAAACACCTCCAATTGGAGGCCTAGCATTGGCTTGGCTCTTCCCTTTGGGATTTAAGGTATAGGTATTTAAGTTGCAAGTATTTAAACTACTGTAAGTAAAAACCTCCAATGGGAGGCTAAGCATTGGCTTGGCTCTTCCCTTTGGGATTTAAGGTACAGGTATTTAAGTTGCAGGTATTTAACTACTGTAAGTAAAAACCTCCAATGGGAGGCTAAGCATTGGCTTGGCTCTTCCCTTTGGGATTTAAGGTACAGGTATTTAACTACTGTAAGTAAAAACCTCCAATGGGAGGCTAAGCATTGGCTTGGCTCTTCCCTTTGGGATTTAAGGTACAGGTATTTAAGTTGCAGGTATTTAACTACTGTAAGTAAAAACCTCCAATGGGAGGCTAAGCATTGGCTTGGGTCTTCCCTTTGGGATTTAAGGTACAGGTATTTAAGTTGCAGGTATTTAACTACTGTAAGTAAAAACCTCCAATGGGAGGCTAAGCATTGGCTTGGCTCTTCCCTTTGGGATTTAAGGTACATTTATTTAAGTTGCAGGTATTTAACTACTGTAAGTAAAAACCTCCAATGGGAGGTTAAGCATTTGCTTGGCTCTTCCCTTTGGGATTTAAGGTACAGGTATTTAAGTTGCAGGTATTTAACTACTGTAAGTAAAAACCTCCAATGGGAGGCTAAGCATTGGCTTGGCTCTTCCCTTTGGGATTTATGGTGCAGATATTTAAATTGCGGATGGACTTTGTCCTCTCCATTCTGGGGTATGAATTCTTTAAAATAAAATACAACGAATTGATTCAACAATTTGAAATTTGTGCGCGCTTGAGGACTCCTCCAAGCCAATTTTGTGCTTCCATAGGGTTGACCATTGATATAGAGCTGCGGCTTCCTGACATAAAATAGAGTGAAGTGTCAGTATACAAAATATGTGCTAATCTGCACCTAAAACCAAAAGAGTGGAAAGAGTACTTATCTCCCGTTTTTTTGGGAGGGATTTCTATAATTGATTTTCGCTCTCTATGTTCCCAATATAGAGAGTTTCTTTTGAATTAAGAGGGACTTTTAGTCACAGATCAGTTGAGAAATCGGTGGACAGCTTAGGAGCTTGTCTGGGCCGATTTTTGCATCTCTACGAGATTTTTGCTGTTGACATAGAGATATCCTTCTCCTGACATAAAATATGGGAAAAAATGGGAGATGGAGAAAGTGTATACAATTTGTGCTAATTTACGAGTAAAACCATAAATAAATGACTAAATAAAAACACTTAGCTCGAATTTGCCTGCTTGTTGACGAGGATGAACTCTTGATTTATATTGATCGATGAAGGAATTTGTGATGATAACCCCTAGCTTTAAACTCCCATCATCTTCAAAATTCTCTCTCTTTTGGTATTTTCTTTCTCTCAAATTTTTCTTCAATCTCCCAAAACTCTTTCAAACATCCAAAATTTTCTCTCCAAAAAATCCCATCCTCAAACACTTCAAATTTTCTCTCCAAAAAATTCTCTCAAACACTTCAAATTTTCTCTTCAAAAAATCCCCCTCTCAAGCTCACTTCTTCCTCCTTTTATAATCTACTCATCCATCTCCCATTCTAATTTTTTCACTAACTCTATCTCCCATTCTAATTTCTCCACTAACTCTTCTTCATTTTCATCTTCCATTCTCCATCTCTATCTCACATTCTAATCTCTCCACTAACTCTTCTTCATCTTCATCTTCCCTTCTCCATATTTATCTCCCATTCTAATTTCTCCACTAACTCTTCTTCATCTCCATCTTCCCTTCTCTATTCTTATCTTCCATTCTAATTTCTCCACTAACTCTTCTTCATCTCCATCTTCCCTTCTCTATTCTTATCTTATTTTCTCCATCCATTCTTCTCCAACTTCTCTTCTTCATCTCCTGTTCTCCATCTTCCCTTCTCTATTCTAATTTATCCACTAACTCTTCTTTTTGTTATTTGTAAAATAATCCTTCAAGAGTTAGGTATTTGCACTCTAGTCCTTGAATTTTAAGTATTTACAATTCAGTCCCTGAAAAAATATATTTCTTTGAATCTAAATCTCCTCACAATTTTTTACACACTAAAATTTACCACATGTCAAATTTAAGCTCATTTCTTGCCGCTGAAAATAATGCAGAATTTAATTAAAGCCTTTTTACAAAATTGAGTCATTCTGGGTATAATTGGGCCAAGATGAAAATTTAAAATATTAGAAGACAATGTCACAACTCATAAAAAGTAAAAATTAAAAATAAGTTGACTCAAATTAAATTTTTTTAGCCCCGATTCGAGATTATACTCATGAAGGAACACGTGACTCGAATTGGATTTTTTGAATTTGCGATGGCCAATATGAAAATAGATTTAAAATAAAAATATTAACTATCTTTGTGTATTTTTTTTGGCCTCAAATGTTATTTTTCCAAAATTTTCAAGTATTTTTGTATTATTTATTTTAAAAAATAAAAATAAAAAAATACATAAAAATATGAATTTTTTTTTTGTTCCCTAGGCTTGGCTAAGGTCCCCAAAGTTGATTTTTCAATTTTATGAATTTTTATGGATTTTCTATTAATTTTCAAAAATAAATAAATAAAAAATACTTAAAAATACTGAAAATATGAAAAATCGTTTTTTGGTCAAAATTGGTTCCCTAGGCTTGGCTAAGGTCCCCAAAGTTGATTTTTCAATTTTATGAATTTTTATGGAATTTTTATTACTTTAGCAACAGAAAAAATGATTAAAAATCAGGTGTCAACAGCTGCCCCTCTTTGAAAAGAAGCTCGGTAGAGGTTCATTTCAAAGACGAGATGACACCTGAATTCTAATCGACTCAATACAAGGAAATAAAAAGAGTCGTGACATGAATGTTCCACTGAAAATGAAATGAGAACCTAAGAATTCGTTATATAAAAAAAAACTTTAGGGTGGTTGAACTTGAACCCGTATGGTGGATCAACCCATGGTAGATTCCAAATAAAAGGATTCTACTGATTAAAAATTGAATTAAAATTTGACCCGTATGGTGGGTCATACCATTTGACCCGTATGGTGGGTCGTACCATGGTAGATTCCTAATAAAAGGATTCTACTGATTAAATTTTGATTGAAATTTGACCTGTATGGTAGGTCAACCCATGGTAGATTCCTAATGAAAGGATTCTCCTAATTAAATTTTGATTGAGATTTGACCCGTATGGTAGGTCACCCCATGGAGATACCTGTAAGAAGGACTTGGTGCTTGTAGAAAGGACTTGTGCCTGTAAAATGGACTTTATGCCTGTAAAAAGGACTTGTGCCTGTAAAAAGGACTTTATGCCTGTAAAAAGGACTTGTACCTGTAAAAAGGACTTAATGCCTGTAAAAAGGACTTGTGCCTGTAAAAAGGACTTAATGCCTATAAAAAGGACTTAATTTGCCTGTAAGAAGGACTTGATTTGCCTGTAAAAAGGACTTAATTTGCCTGTAAGAAGGACTTGATTTGCCTGTAAGAAGGACTTGCTTTGCCTGTAAGAAGGACTTTGTGCCTGTAAGAAGGACTTGCTTTGCCTGTAAGAAGGGCTTGATTTGCCTGTAAGAAGGACTTTGTTTGCCTGTAAAAAGGACTTTATGCCTGTAAGAAGGACTTGATTTGCCTGTAAGAAGGACTTTGTGCCATTAAGAAGGACTTTGTGCTTGTAAGAAGGACTTGATTTGCCTGTAAGAAGGACTTGTTTTGCCTGTAGGAAGGACTTTGTTTGCCTGTAAGTAGGACTTGATTTGCCTGTAAGAAGGACTTTATGCCTGTAAGAAGGACTTGGTTTGCCTGTAAGAAGGACTTTGTGCCTGTAAGAAGGACTTGGTTTGCCTGTAAGAAGGACTTAGTTTGCCTGTAAGAAGGACTTGATTTGCCTGTAAGAATGACTTTATGCCTGTAAGAAGGACTTGATTTGCCTGTAAGAAGGACTTTGTACCTGTAAGAAGGACTTGATTTGCCTGTAAGAAGGACTTGCTTTGCCTGTAGGAAGGACTTTGTTTGCCTGTAAGCAAGACTTGATTTGCCTGTAAGAAGGACTTTATGCCTGTAAGAAGGACTTGGTTTGCCTGTAAGAAGGACTTTGTGCCTGTAAGAAGGACTTGGTTTGCCTGTAAGAAGGACTTAGTTTGCCTGTAAGAAGGACTTAGTTTGCCTGTAAGAAGGGCTTGGTGTACGTCAAAGGGTGCCATTCTGAAATCTGGGGAGACCAGGAATCCTGCAGAAACTCAAACCCAAATTATATTCTCCTGTCGCTTTAGGAATAAACCAAAGAGGCAGAGATCAAAAGGTCTAGAACATTTCTGTCCTTGAGACAAATCATGCTTTATTGAAGAAGGTGGATACCTGTATATATCGCAATAGATTCGAGTACCCCAACAACCGTCAGAATTCATTCTCTTGAAAGGTTCAGGTTGAAGATATACTTACCTGAGAATTTGGAAGAAATGCTTGGTGGCTTCTCAACAACCAGGCTTGTTCATTCAATAATCGCCGAATGAATTTCAAGACTTTAGAAGGTAACTCAAACACCGGGAATGTGTTGCCTGTCAGGCAATGTCAGAGGTAACATGTGCAAGCATTTTCATCAATGCGTTCATTGGTTCATACAAAATTGTTCAACTAAGTTTGGCATGATTAAAGGCAGTCTGTGTAATAACTCATGATGCAATCGATCAACATATGGATCATGTATTGCATTACCACTTCTGTTTAAGGAGGTTCTTATAGTATGAACACCTCGAATGTAATCTGAATGGGGGACTTCATTCCGAAAGGGCTTTCTCTCACTCTGGAGAAAGGCTGTTTATCTGTAGATTAAAATGTTAGACCTGTGTGGAAATGGTTTGCCTTTCCTCATCCTGTTATGCCCCATTTTGCACATTTGATGTCTCCTATGCAGTTTATGCTCTAAGTTGGAGTTGATAAATTAAACATGCGGAATGGTCATACATAATTCATAAAATGTGTAAACACAATGCCGATGTGACAATTTTTAGCATCACGTGTGTTTATATAATGTGCAAATATGGGCGGATTTAAATTGCCCCCGGTATGTGGGCGGACTGAACAAATTGGGAAGCCTACTCCTTATGTCGAGGGGCGGTTCGTCTCAAACTTTGCCCCTGCACGATGAAGCATATAGGTGATGGAGCATTTCAATTGGTTTAATGACAGCGACCGCCATGGTTTAGCGGTTGAATGCCCCTGCAAAAAGCAGAGAAATTATTCTTGAAATCAAACGAGATAAGGAAGATATATTTTCTTTTTTGCTTCAGAGCTTGCGATCAATTTGCCCCATTTTTCACCAGAATAGATCTTGTCAGATGATCATAATTTTCTTTTGGATTTGTCTCCTTCAACATGTTAAATGTTAGTATAAATATTTCCTGTAAAAAGAAAAGGAGACATGTCAGCCAGTATTAAAAGGGATAAATTGGAAACGATACTGATTTACCGTTCGTCTTGAATGCCTTGCACGAGTCTTTTACCAATTTTGCCGGATTGAATTTTCCTTGACGTTTGTTGGGCACCTCATCATTATGGCAATACTATGGTAAAATACTGACTTTGATATCGTTCGTCGAGTATTCATGTTTCCTTCATTCGGTCCATTGGACGGTAGGTGTCCATGGGGCTTTCTTTTCAAGGGTTAATCCTTGGGGATAACGCAGCCCTGTTGTATCACCTTGGGCCATGTTACGGTATTTCTCGAGGTAATTTGCGATCCCTGTTAAGAATGGAAAAAAACAATTTAGGACTCAAGATGATTATGTGCAAATTAGAACGATACAGAATTACCCATGTCTGAGATTGTTCGGGTCTTTCGCTTGTATTTTTCTTTATCCGAAGCTGTCCATCCCGTGGTAATATCCATGAGTTGATTTGCCCCCAATTTAGCCCGATCAGGGAATTTTGTTTTTAGGTACGACTGTATTCTCGGGTCACCTTTGCAAATTCCTAAAAATAGAAAAGATCAAATTTAAAACCGGAGCAATTTGAGGGTAAATTGGAACGATACGGATTTACCTTTCAAGTTTACGCGGATTTCTTCTCGATATTAATTTTTTCGAGTTTGGTGCGGTTAACGGCTTCGAGTATTTAATAGGGGGGAAAGGAAATGATTACTTATAGCTTGTGCATTAATTTTGGACATCGATAAAAGGCGAGAACGTTCGATGAAACTAAGTAGACGTATTCGTCTAGGTTTAATGTTCTTCCCTTTGTAAGCTCTTGAGTGACCAGCTAGCGTTGTTCCGGATCAGGTACGCGTCGGCCGTGTCGCAGGTCCTATGATCACTAGTTTTGAAATACAGGATTCGTATGCATACTAAAGCCCTGGTGCTTCATCAGCATCAAACTGCCTAATCATGGCGGCGAGTTTGTCGTCAGTGCCACTTGCCTGGTGATGATACCTCCCCTCCTCCTCAGAAGGCATCCATGCTGGTCCCGTAGTCTCGGTCTTTTCGTACCTTGCTCCAACAGAACTTGATCCTGCTATGAACTGACCTAACTCACCTCTTAAACATGCATTTTCGATCCTCAGATAATGCATTTCATCGAGGGTGAGGAGAGTATTGCAGTTGGGGCAGGTGGCGGAGTCAAAAGCCTCTTTATATATCTTGTTCTCCGCTCGGAGGTTTTCATTTTCAACTCTTAGAAACTCGGCTTCGTTGTGCTCATGACGAGTCTTCATTCGGGTTCGTCTATTTTGAAACCAGAACTTGATTTGCGAAGGTTCAAGACCTAGCTCTTGACTCAGTTCCATTTTCTGTTTGCTGTCTGGCATAGGGCATGTTCTGAAGAAATCTTCAAGCTTTCGTACTTGCTCCTCAGTATGGAGACGGTAACGCTTCTTTTGACCTTTACCGTTGTTGTCCTTGTCCTCACCGGGCTCTTAGACGTCGTCGGTGGAAAGGCCAGGCTCCATGGGCTCAATCCCAAACATGGCTTCGAACTCTTCCTCTCCCATATTCAGCAGGTGACGATAACTCTCAAGTGTGTTGGGTTGAGACATCTTCGATTTTGTTAACGATTTCTCAAAGTTTGCTACCTCTTCTTGTATTTTCACTTTCTGGATTTTTTCTGGGAGACTGCGTATGCTTTAAGAGTCTCTCTAAGGATTATCAAGAGGATGCCTCCTTTAAAATTAGACGTGGGTTTAGCAACTGTATTGCCTCTCCCGAGTGTTCTGTTTTTCTCAATTTTCTTTTCATCGTATCTCTCGTCCAGCTCGTCTCCTTCTATCTTTTTGTGGTAGGGGGGCCCTGTCGTTATATCCACCGTCGATTTTGCTGGCGAGTCCCTCAATAAAGACGAGCCGTCTCTTCTTTTCTGCCGAAAATTTCTTTGTCTGCCACTCGGCTTATTTTTTATCCTTTCTTTTTCAAAGTAGTGGCGTCCCGTCTAGCTTTGTCGTAGAGACGTCGGATTTGCTTGGCTCGAGATTGAAGACGAGTAGCGGAGGTGATACTGATAGGGAATGTTAGACAGGAAAATCTGGCCAGTAGAGACTTCCCCTGCAAAAATGAAAGAGAATGCGACAGTATATATTCTTCATATTCTAGAAAAATTGGAACGATACTGTTTTACCCTTGTGTGTACTTTCATTGAATTTGAATTGAGGAAGTTCCTTCATTTGGACTGGATTGAATTGTATGTCCCGAGTTGGCCTTCACTTTGAGCTTGCCACGTAAGTGCTTTGCTTAGTTGAGCCTTATTTTCTTTCGGGTTGCCTTGGACCATCATCATTTTCTATGCCATCGGGTCCGTGGACCAGAGGGCTCCTTTAATTTGAAGGTTACCTTCGAGGCAAATGAGTCATATCGCATTTCATTGGGTCATTTCATTTTGCGACACTCTTGAGGCACTTTGCAATTCCCTGGGTGAGAATGGAACAAATCCAATTTAGCATTTTGCAACGATTGAGGGTAAATTGGAACGACACACAATTACCCGTCTTCGAGCTCGCCTGGGCATTTCACTTGAAATTTCCCTACGTGAGGCCATTCAACATCTCATTATGGCAGTCAGCGACGTTGCCACAAATTGATCCGCCCTAAATCTAGCATAAAAAGGGATTCACGCATTCGACGAGATAAAAAAATAAATAAATTGCCCCCTTGTCCCTGAATTAAATCGAGACACCTAGAAAGCTGGAAAATATCATACGCAGGGGAATTAAGCATGAAATGAAAGGTGCACTTATTCAAGGTCAGTTCTGCCTCTCCTGTGGCTCTTCGATAATTAGCTAGTCTCGTGTTGGTTCGGGTGTGGATGATCGATGTTTGAGAGTCCCTACTCACTGGCTCCTGATCGCGGCTTGGGACGTCTGTCAACCCTAAATTGGTTGACCAGGGCAGTAAGCTCATCATCTGGGTAATCTCTTGAACCTTCCAGCAACTGATGCTCGAATTGGGCATTGTTGTTGGCAAATGCTGGCGGTAGATTTCTCATTCTGTCTTCGCCATGAGCAATTTGACTTCTCGTGCTGGAGCCTTCATCATTACTCGAGAAAGTGTGGGGATCACCAACTATCCTGCTGCCAAAAACTCCTTCCATTCGAGGATTAAAGAAGTGGAAGTGCTCAGGATAATTTCTTGTCTGATTCTCTGGCTGCGCAGGCGCGCTGATCATGGGATGAATTCTAGCCACGGGTTGGTGCTCAGACCAAGGAGTCTGAATACACTGCCCCTACGGTCTATACTCTTGAAGAGCATTAGGGTGATTCTGGGGGACACTTTAATTAACGCCCGGAGGATTGATGGCACGGCTACTGGCTTGGTTGATGATGGGAAGTGGCTCGCCCCATGCTAACCTGCGGAACTTATGGTGGCGAGGAGAGTCGACATTCAGGCTTGGATCAGTCCCGCCTTGGTTTTCTTGATTCTGAGCTGCATTGTGTTCTCTCACCCTTTTTCTGTACTTCTGAAGGTGACTCGAAACATTTGCTTTAGTGAGTCCCTCTACATTCATAATTTCCAGTATATGTTGCGGCCGTGCCGAATCGATTCCTACCTGCTGAACTGCATTAACAAACATACGATGCAGCTCGGGAGACCAACTCATCTTCTTTCTCCAGTTGCTTGGAACAAAATTGAAGGCTTGATGCTTGTTCTCATGGTCGTGCAATTGCTTCATTACCACGTGCTGCCATATGTTTTGAAGCATCTGAACCCTAACTGGTTTCGTTACGACGTCTTGGGCCCCATTTAAGACAGCCTTCATTATGGCTTGCTGATCATCGCTTGCCGATATTACGAGGACTGGCATGTTTAATTTAGAATTGATGACTTCCAAGAGAGTGAAAACATCCATGTCAATCCCTACCATGGCGATGAGGACGATATCAAACTGGTCACCACTCCTCCTTAATATCTCTAAGGCCTCTGTCGCCTTTGCTTGAGCTACAACCTTATACCGGCATTTTCTCAATACGGTAACAAGGATTGACAGAGAGACTGGATTACCGTCAATGGCCATGACCAGTAGACCCTCAGGGTAAGGAACTTCATTAGCTTCGACCAGGGTTGAACATGCGCCCGTTTCCTTAATGCTCGACATATTTCTGGATCTAGGACCGCCGACTCGAGACCGCCTCAGGATGTCTTCTTGGACTTGAGGGATCACGGGATCGTCGATGGTTTCTCGTAACAGGCTTTGAAAGCCGATGCTTTGATGGTGAAGGTTTTGAATTCCTCTCCCACGAGAACTCCTTCCTCTCTATCTTTCTCCTGCGAGTTCTTGCGAATGAACTCTCACTATCAAATGAGGACAAGTTCTCTCTCTGGCAATAGCAACGACTTCCCTCTTCACGGGCAGTGCTATTAGATTTTCCGAGGGAGAAAATCTGATATTCAGCTTTTGATCAAAGGGGAAATCCTTGTTTCTCGCTCAGTTCGTCTTCCTTTCTTCTTTTCGTGGTAGAGGGCCCTTGTCAAGATCTCCACCGTCGATTTACTGGCGGGTCCTCCAATAAAGACGAGTCGTATCTCCTTTTCTGCCGAAAATTTCTTTGTCTCCCACTCAGCTCGTTTTTTATTCTTTCTTTTTCAAAGTGGTGGCAGCCCGTCCAACTTTTCTGCAGAGACGTCGGGTCTGCTTAGCTTGAGGTTGCCGCTTGACTGGAATTCGAGCCAGCGGGGGTGTTGCCGACAGAGAATGGTAGATAGAAAAAACTCGACCAATAAGGACTGCCCCTATGAAATCATTATTTAAATTGAAGCAGATTATCACCTTCGCATTCCGATCATCCGCCTCGCCTCTCTCCTCCTTTCTTTCGTGATCTGCTTTCAAAAATGGCCAATTCTTCTAACCATACCTTCTCCGCCGAAATCCTGGCTAGGTGGGACAGACTCTACAATCTTCTTGGTAGAGGTTACGCTCATATAGCCCAAAACTCTACCGTTGAGGCTGAAATCCTCGGTTTATTCAGGACCCTAGACGCTGCTTCTGTTGAGGGTACCCAACTGGGGAGGGAGTATCGGAACTTCCCGACCCTCTTCATCAATTTTCTGGCTGCCTATAACCGCGCTTATGAGACGGTCATTGTGACTGCCGTCGTAAAAGTTCGTTACCGAGACCGGCACGAGCGTCTGGAAATAGTCACATTTATGGCTGATAATCACAAGAAAGCCTTCAAGTTTGCTAATGATCAGCTTTCGTGGCTAGTTCGTGAGAGGGGAAAGTTGGTGGACCGTCTGGCCTTGGTCCGAACTTACGCCGAACAGGAGCCGAGCAATATTATGATGAGGTGCAAATGCGGTTGGCTGCAGGAGAGACTTGATGACATTACGCCAGATATTGCTTTCGAGAGGGCGGCGATTTCGGACTTGGAGTTTGCTGTCGAGCATTACGAGGCCAGTATGGCCCAGGCTAAGGAGAAGCGCGATCGCCTCTTCTTTAGGCTCGCGGAGCTTGATCCTGAGAACGCCCGGTGCACCCGGAGCATCAACTGTTTGGAGAGTCAGTTGAGCTCCTTCGTAATGGTTATCAGGGCTCAGTTTAGCTTTACTTTTCCTCCCCAGTGAGCTGTTGTAATGCTCTTTGATGAATGGAATGAAAGAAAAGCTTCACGTGTTTTTTTTTTGTTTAATTTTCCTGCTATCGTTTCTTCCGCATAGCATAACAGAACGATTTGAGGTACCGAAGATGTCGAGGCTTAATGTTTTTCTTGATGTTCTTGTTTAATTGCTCCAGACGATGGTATCGAGAACATTGATGAAGGGTTCGGCGGTGGCCCCCACTATCCATCTTGAGATCACAAACAATAACGCTATGACAACTCGATTAGTGCGCTGGTAATAAATCCGGCCACCTGTTGTGTGCCCACTTTTATCCATATTTTATTTCTTTCGGCGTCCACTTGCTCGTGTCGGTCGCCTGTAGCGTCGGGAGAAATTCCTGTGGGCCACGTTCATTAATAGAACCTCGGTCCTCTAAAGTCCTCCGCATGTTTCGGATAAGAGGAAATTTTAAGATCGGTCTCTGGTAAAGGTATTTGTTTCATGGGTTCCATATTGTCTTTCAAAAGACGCGGAATCCTCTGCAATACATTAAATATGCCCCCGTGTTTAATCAGTATAAATCCACCGTCATATCAGAATACACTGCCCATACGAGTTTACGGATTGACATAACTCTGTCTGTCAAAGATGGACAGTGTTCGTTTGCCCCCCGGAATTAACAGTTGAAGCCTCGGTGTTTTTCGTCTTTTGGTATTTCTGAAGATGATTCTTGATATATTTTGAACTTAATTTTTACACCCGTCTGGGGTATCTAGGATCTCCCTGCAAAAGAAAATGATATAATTAGTATGCGACACAAGGAATGTCGGTCCATGACTCCTATATTAGTCCAATTTGATTTTTTCTATTTTATAGAGAAATCAGAGAAAAAAAAATTCCCTAGGAAGAAATGGGTTAATTTCTGATACATAATTTTTTTTGCAGATTTATTACTCTTTTTATTATTATTTTTTAAAGGAATGTGACAAAATCTCTTGACGTTTACTAAAATTTTTGAAGGAATTTCCTTTTTATCAAAATAAATTTTCAGAGGTAAATTTGCCAGGAAAATTTTATTTTTATTGAAGCAGGAAAGACATGACAGAAATCCTTTATTAGTTAACAAAATTCCCCCGAGACATTAGTCTAAGAAAATTTTCTTAGAAAAAGATGAGCGAATTTCTCGAAAAGAATTTTTGTTGCAAGTTTTTATAATTTGAAAGAATGTGATAAAATCACTTGATGTTTACCAAAGTTTTTTTTTTGAAGGATTTTTTCTTTTTATCGAAATAAATTTTCAGAGGAAAATTTGTCAGAAAAATTTCATTTTTATTGAAGCAAGAAAAACATGACAAGAATCTCTTATTGGTCAATACAATTCCCCCGAGACATTAGTCTAATTTTATTTAAAGAAAATTTTCTTAGAAAAACATGGGCGAATTTCTCGAGAAGAATTTTCTTGCAAGTTTTTATAATTTGAAAATTGTGATAAAATCACTTGATGTCTACTAGAGTTTTTTTTTTGAAGTAATTTTTCTTTTTATTGAAATAAATTTTCAGAGGAAAATTTTTTCAGGAAAATTTCATTTTTATTGAAGCAATAAAAACATGAAAAAAATCTCTTATTGGTTAATAAAATTCCCATGAAGGGATTTTTTCACATCATTTTTTCAAATTTTTTTTAAAAGAAATGAGAGACAAATTTAATTTTTATTTTCTTTTAAAAGAATGGTCGTAATATCAAGCTCAAAAACTGACTATCACCTAGCATGGACCGACCGAAAATAAATACAAGATAAAATTAGAGAACTTACTTTTACCTTGGAGAAATGCAAATCACATAATCATGCGCATGACTCAAGTGAGGAGTGGACTCTAGAAAATAAAAGAAGGAGAGACAGGGTATGGACCTAAAAGGCCCCCACTATCTGAATTGACAACCTTACCCTCTGCGCAATCAAATCACAATGGGAAGAATTGTCAATTCAGATAATGAGCGGGATAAAATATGGTCAACCCGAGCGCAATCGACGCAAGAGCTTTGCATATTCGATCCCTATCTATGGTTTTCTAGGAAGAATTTTGCGACTTGGGTTTAGACGCTTGTGTGTGCAGGTGTCGTGATCCTCAGAGTATGCAAGACATGCACAACAATTGATATCAAAACAGCGCTTCTAAAAATGTGCGAAATTAAACAAATAAACCCAACACCAAGCCTGCAAAACAAAGGGGTTAGCCAAACACTCCGCCCCTTATAACTCCCATCCTGCAAAAACATATAACACCTATAGAATGAGTCCCAAACAAGATCGCCAGAAGCGAGATATCCATGAAATTTTCATTGGCCTAAGCCCACTAAGACTTTTAAAATTTCGAAAAAATTCAAGTATTCCAATTGGTATATTTTTTCGAAAATTTAAAAATCCCGTCCCCAGTGGAGTCGCCAGTCTGTCGCGACCCTATAAATTTTTTTTTATTATTTATAGGAGTTAACGGATTATTAGGTTAATTAGATTTGACTAACCTAACGCGGACCCTCCCAAGCCCTACCGAATCGCAACTTCGGTTTTTGTTTAAATAATTTTGAAATTTAGAGTCGCCACTAATCGTTCTTGGTAGGTCGATTAGAAACCTAAATAAATTAGGGGGAGAACTAATTTATTCCTGCGAACCAGAGATTATGAGCTCGGGGACTTGGTTACACTAGTTGATTAAAACTAATGCCCTTTCGGTACCTTAATTTCATGGATATCCTAATTCGGCAACTCAGGCTTGGTTTATTCTTAAGGCTCTAGTAGGGTATTCTCTTTTATGTTTTCACATTTTAAATAGGATGCATGGATGGTATATATTTTTATTTGTTATATTTTTTAAGTGTTCAAGATTCCCTGAAGCCGAAAGAGGGAGTGTGTTAACGACTTCTGTGCAGTATTACGAACTACTCATCTTTTGGGTTTGATGACTTAAAAATTAATTTAAAGGAAGTACATGACAGTGAATAAACACCTCCAATTGGAGGCCTAGCATTGGCTTGGCTCTTCCCTTTAGGATTTAAGGTATAGGTATTTAAGTTGCAAGTATTTAAACTACTGTAAGTAAAAACCTCCAATGGGAGGCTAAGCATTGGCTTGGCTCTTCCCTTTGGGATTTAAGGTACAGGTATTTAAGTTGCAGGTATTTAACTACTGTAAGTAAAAACCTCCAATGGGAGGCTAAGCATTGGCTTGGCTCTTCCCTTTGGGATTTAAGGTACAGGTATTTAAGTTGCAGGTATTTAACTACTGTAAGTAAAAACCTCCAATGGGAGGCTAAGCATTGGCTTGGCTCTTCCCTTTGGGATTTAAGGTACAGGTATTTAAGTTGCAGGTATTTAACTACTGTAAGTAAAAACCTCCAATGGGAGGCTAAGCATTGGCTTGGCTCTTCCCTTTGGGATTTAAGGTACAGGTATTTAAGTTGCAGGTATTTAACTACTGTAAGTAAAAACCTCCAATGGGAGGCTAAGCATTGGCTTGGCTCTTCCCTTTGGGATTTAAGGTACATGTATTTAAGTTGCAGGTATTTAACTACTGTAAGTAAAAACCTCCAATGGGAGGCTAAGCATTTGCTTGGCTCTTCCCTTTGGGATTTAAGGTACAGGTATTTAAGTTGCAAGTATTTAACTACTGTAAGTAAAAACCTCCAATGGGAGGCTAAGCATTGGCTTGGCTCTTCCCTTTGGGATTTATGGTGCAGATATTTAAATTGCGGATGGACTTTGTCCTCTCCATTCTGGGGTATGAATTCTTTAAAATGAAATACAACGAATTGATTCAACAATTTGAAATTTGTGCGCGCTTGAGGACTCCTCCAAGCCAATTTTGTGCTTCCATAGGGTTGACCATTGATATAGAGCTGCGGCTTCCTGACATAAAATAGAGTGAAGTGTCAGTATACAAAATATGTGCTAATCTGCACCTAAAACCAAAAGAGTGGAAAGAGTACTTATCTCCCGTTTTTTTGGGAGGGATTTCTATAATTGATTTTCGCTCTCTATGTTCCCAATATAGAGAGTTTCTTTTGAATTAAGAGGGACTTTTAGTCACAGATCAGTTGAGAAATCGGTGGACAGCTTAGGAGCTTCTCTGGGCCGATTTTTGCATCTCTACGAGATTTTTGCTGTTGACATAGAGATATCCTTCTCCTGACATAAAATATGGGAAAAAATGGGAGATGGAGAAAGTGTATACAATTTGTGCTAATTTGCGAGTAAAACCATAAATAAATGACTAAATAAAAACACTTAGCTCGAATTTGCTTGCTCGTTGACGAGGATGAACTCTTGATTTATATTGATCGATGAAGGAATTTGTGATGATAACCCCTAGCTTTAAACTCCCATCATCTTCAAAATTCTCTCTCTTTTGGTATTTTCTTTCTCTCAAATTTTTCTTCAATCTCCCAAAACTCTTTCAAACATCCAAAATTTTCTCTCCAAAAAATCCCATCCTCAAACACTTCAAATTTTCTCTCCAAAAAATTCTCTCAAACACTTCAAATTTTCTCTTCAAAAAATCCCCCTCTCAAGCTCACTTCTTCCTCCTTTTATAATCTACTCATCAATCTCACATTCTAATTTTTTCACTAACTCTATCTCCCATTCTAATTTCTCCACTAACTCTTCTTCATTTTCATCTTCCATTCTCCATCTCTATCTCACATTCTAATCTCTCCACTAACTCTTCTTCATCTTCATCTTCCCTTCTCCATATTTATCTCCCATTCTAATTTCTCCACTAACTCTTCTTCATCTCCATCTTCCCTTCTCTATTCTTATCTTCCATTCTAATTTCTCCACTAACTCTTCTTCATCTCCATCTTCCCTTCTCTATTCTTATCTTATTTTCTCCATCCATTCTTCTCCAACTTCTCTTCTTCATCTCCTGTTCTCCATCTTCCCTTCTCTATTCTAATTTATCCACTAACTCTTCTTTTTGTTATTTGTAAAATAATCCTTCAAGAGTTAGGTATTTGCACTCTAGTCCTTGAATTTTAAGTATTTACAATTCAGTCCCTGAAAAAATATATTTCTTTGAGTCTAAATCTCCTCACAATTTTTTACACACTAAAATTTACCACATGTCAAATTTAAGCTCATTTCTTGCCGCTGAAAATAATGCAGAATTTAATTAAAGCCTTTTTACAAAATTGAGTCATTCTGGGTATAATTGGGCCAAGATGAAAATTTAAAATATTAGAAGACAATGTCACAACTCATAAAAAGTAAAAATTAAAAATAAGTTGACTCAAATTAAATTTTTTTAGCCCCGATTCGAGATTATACTCATGAAGGAACACGTGACTCGAATTGGATTTTTTGAATTTGCGATGGCCAATATGAAAATAGATTTAAAATAAAAATATTAACTATCTTTGTGTATTTTTTTTGGCCTCAAATGTTATTTTTCCAAAATTTTCAAGTATTTTTGTATTATTTATTTTAAAAAATAAAAATAAAAAAATACATAAAAATATGAAATTTTTTTTTTTGGTTCCCTAGGCTTGGCTAAGGTCCCCAAAGTTGATTTTTCAATTTTATGAATTTTTATGGATTTTCTATTAATTTTCAAAAATAAATAAATAAAAAATACTTAAAAATACTGAACATATGAAAAATCGTTTTTTGGTCAAAATTGGTTCCCTAGGCTTGGCTAAGGTCCCCAAAGTTAATTTTTCAATTTTATGAATTTTTATGAAATTTTTATTACTTTAGCAATAGAAAAAATGATTAAAAATCAGGTGTCAACAAGTATCGTTCCAATTTTTCTAGAATATGAAGAACTTACACTGCCGCATTCTCTTTCATTTTTGCAGGGGAAGTCTCTACTGGCCAAATTTTCCTGTCTACCATTCCCTATCAGTATCACCTCCGCTACTCGTCTCCAATCTCGAGCCAAGCAAATCCGACGTCTCTACGGAAAAGTTGGACGAGACGCCACTACTTTGAAAAAGAAAGGATAAAAAATAAGCTGAGTGGGAGACAAAGACATTTTCAGCAGAAAAGAGATACGACTCGTCTTTATTGAAGAACTCGCCAGCAAATTGACGGTGGAGACAGCAACAAGGGGCCCCCTTCCACGGAAAGATGGAAGGAGACGAGCTGGGCGAGAGATACGATGAAAAGAAAATCGAGAAAGCCAGAACACTCGAGAGAGGCAATACAGTTGCTAAACCCACGTCTAATTTTAAAGGAGGCATCTTCTTGATAATTCTCATTCGTGCTCGAAAGAGAGACTCTTAAAGCATACGCAGTCTCCCAGAAAAATCCAGAGAGTGAAAATACAAGAAGAGATATCAAACTTTGAGAAATCGTTAACCAAATCGAAGATGTCTCAACCCAACACACTTGAAAGTTATCGTTACTTGCTGAATATGGGAGAGGAAGAGTTCAAAGCCATATTTGGGATCGAGCCTATGGAGCCCGGCCCTTCCACCGACGATGTCCAAGAGCCCGGTAAGGACAATGACAACAACGGTAAAGGTCAAAAGAAGCGTTACCGTCGCCATACTGAGGAGCAAGTACGAAAGCTTGAAGCTTTCTTCAGAACGTGCCCTATGCCAGACGGCAAACAAAAAATGAAACTGAGTCAAGAGCTAGGCCTTGAACCTTCGCAAATCAAGTTCTGGTTTCAAAATAGACGAACCCGAATGAAGACTCGTCATGAGCACAACGAAGCCGAGTTTCTAAGAGTTGAAAATGAAAACCTCCGAGCGGAAAACAAGATGTATAAAGAGACTTTTGACTCCGCCACCTGCCCCAACTGCAATAGCCTCCTCCTCACCCTCGATGAAATGTATGATCTGAGGATCGAAAATGCACGTTTAAGAGGTGAGTTAGACCAATTTATAACAGGATCGAGTTCAGTTGGAGCAGGGTACAAAAGGACCAATGATACTGGATCAGTATCAATACCTCCCGAGGAAGAAGGGACAGATCACCACCAAGCGGACATTGACGATGATCTTTTCGCCATAATCAACCAGTTTGATATCGGTAAAGCATCGGGACTGTGATGCACTTGTTCAGCCAGTGACCACCAGACCTTCGATATGGCCGATGCATACCTAATTTGGGATGAAGCCAGCTGATCATGGGAGAGCCTGTAGAGGAAGCAGAACTGATCCTGAATGAGTGAATGTGTTTTATTTCCTTGCGTGATATGTTTTTCTGCTTTTGTGAATGTGTAAAAGCAAGGAGTAATAATCCGACTTCCCCCTATTAAATGCTCGAATCCGCCACCTCACCAACCTCGCGACGAATTGATGGCGAGTAAAAATCTGGATAAACCTTAAGGGTAACTCCGTATCGTTTCAATTTACCCTCAGTTGCTCCAAGTTTTAAAATTAAGCCCCTCCTATTCTCAGAAAATTGCAAATCGACCCGAGAACGCAATCATATCCGAATACAAGTTGAACAAAATTTGGGGGCAAATCGACTCATGGGCATTACCACGGGATGGACAGCTTCGGACAGAGGAAAATACAAGCGAAAGACGCGAACAATCTCAGAAATGGGTAATTCTGTATCGTTCTAATGTGCACATAATCATCTCAAGTCTTGAATTGTCTTATTCCATTCTTAACAGGGATTGCAAATTACCTCGAGAAATACCGTAACATGGCATAATGTGATACAACAAGGCTGCTTTATCCCCAATGATTAACCTTTGAAAGGATAGCCCCATGGACACCTATGGTCCAATGGACCGAATGGTATGGGGGATGACAGTAGGTCCGAAATATCCCGAGTTCGATCCCCGAGGGTGGGGAATGTTGTATGTATTATAAATAAATGAAACAACTTTTTGTGCATTTCTTTTTGCAAGCAGGAATACTCGACGAGTAATACCGAAGTCAATATTTTGCTACATTCTCGGCTTAATGGTGAAGCATCCAACAAAAGTCGAAGAAAACTCAATCCAGCAAAATTGGTAAAAGACTTGTCCAAGGCATTCAAGATGAAGGGTAAATCAGTATCGTTTCCAATTTATCCCTTTTAATACTGGTTGACATTTCTCCTTTTCTTTTCACAGGAAATATTTATACTAACATTTAACATGTTGAAGGAGACAAATCCAAAAGAAAAGTATGATCACCTGACAAGATCTATTCTGGTGAAAAATGGGGCAAATTGATCGCAAGCTCTGAAATGAAAAAGCAAATATGTCTTCCTTATCTCGTTTGGTTTCAAGAATAATTTCTCTGCTTCTTGCAGGGGCATTAAACAAACCAAAATGCTCCATCGCCCATATGCTTCATCGCGCAGGGGTAAAGTTTGAGACAAACCACCCCTCGACATAAGGAGTAGGCTTCCCAATTTGTTCGGTCCGCCCACATACCAGGAGCAATTTAAATTCGCCCATATTTTCACATTATATAAACACACGTGATGCTAAAAAATTGTCACATCTGCATTGTGCTTACACAGTTCATGAATTATGTATGACTATTCCGTGTGTTTAACTTACCAACTCCAACTTAGAGCATAAACTGCACAGGAGATATCAAATGTGCAGAATGGGGCATGACAGGATGAGGAAAGGCAAACCATTTCCACACAGGTCTAACATTTTGATCTACAGATAAACAGCCTTTCTCCAGAGTGAGAAAAAGCCATTTCGGAATGAAGTCCCCCATTCAGATTACATTCGAGGTGTTCATACTATAAGAACCTCCTTAAAAAGAAGTGGTAATGCAATACATGATCTATATGTTGATCGATTGCATCATGAGTTATTACATAGACTGCCTTTAATCATGGCAAACTTAGCTGAACAATTTTGTATGAACCAATGAACGCATTGATGAAAATGCTTGCACATGTTAGCTCTGACATTGCCCGACAGGCAACACATTCCCGGTGTTTGAGTTACCTTCCAAAGTCTTGAAATTCATTCGGCGATTATTGAATGAACAAGCCTGGTTGTCCAGAAGCCACCAAGCATTTCTTCCAAATTCTCAGGTAAGTATATCTTCAACCAGAACCTTTCAAGAGAATGAATTCTGACGGTTGTTGGGATACTCGAATCCATTGCGGTATATACAGGTATCCACATTCTTCAATAAAGCATGATTTGTCTCAAGGACAGAAATGTTCGAGACCTTTTGATCTCTGCCTCTTTGGTTTATTCCTAAAACGACAGGAGAATATAATTTGGGTTTGAGCTTCTGCAGGATTCCTGGTCTCCCCAGATTTCAGAATGGCACCCTTTGAGGTACATAAAGTCCTTCTTACAGGCAAATCAAGTCCTTCTTACAGGCAAATCAAGTCCTTATTACAGGCATAAAGTCCTTCTTACAAGCAAACCAAGTCCTTCTTATAGGCAAATCAAGTCCTTCTTACAGGCAAACCAAGTCCTTCTTACAGGCACCAAGTCCTTCTTACAGGCAAACCAAGTCCTTCTTACAGGCACAAAGTCCTTCTTACAGGCAAAGTAAGTCCTTTTTACAGGCAAATCAAGTCCTTCTTACAGGCACAAAGTCCTTCTTACAGGCAAATCAAGTCCTTCTTACAGGCAAACTAAGTCCTTCTTACAGGCAAACAAAGTCCTTCTTACAGGCACAAAGTCCTTCTTACAGGCAAACCAAGTCCTTCTTACAGGCAAATCAAGTCCTGCTTACAGGCAAATAAAGTCCTTCTTACAGGCAAAGCAAGTCCTTCTTACAGGCACAAAGTCCTTCTTACAGGCAAATCAAGTCCTTCTTACAGGCACAAAGTCCTTCTTACAGGCAAACAAAGTCCTTCTTACAAGCAAATCAAGTCCTTCTTAAAGGCATAAAGTCCTTCTTACAGGCAAATTAAGTCCTTCTTATAGGCAAACTAAGTCCTTCTTACAGGCAAACTAAGTCCTTCTTACAGGCAAACCAAGTCCTTCTTACAGGCACAAAGTCCTTCTTACAGGCAAATCAAGTCCTTCTTACAGGCACAAAGTCCTTCTTATAGGCAAATCAAGTCCTTCTTACAGGCACAAAGTCCTTCTTACAGGCACAAAGTCCTTCTTACAGGCATAAAGTCCTTCTTACAGGCAAATCAAGTCCTTCTTACAGGCATAAAGTCATTCTTACAGGCAAACAAAGTCCTTCTTACAGGCAAATCAAGTCATTCTTACAGGCACAAAGTCCTTCTTACAGGCAAAGTAAGTCCTTTTTACAGGCAAACAAAGTCATTCTTACAGGCAAATCAAGTCCTTCTTACAGGCAAAGCAAGTCCTTCTTACAGGCACAAAGTTCTTCTTACAGGCAAAGCACCAAGTCTTTTTTACTGGCACCAAGTCCTTTCTACAGGCACCAAGTCCTTCTTACAGGTATCTCCATGTGGTGACCTACCATACGGGTCAAATCTCAATCAAAATTTAATCAGTAGAATCCTTTTATTAGGAATCTACCATGGTACGACCCACCATACGAGTCAAATGGTATGACCCACCATACGGGTCAAATTTTAATTCAATTTTTAATCAGTAGAATCCTTTTATTAGGAATCTACCATGGGTTGATCCACCATACGGGTTCAAGTTCAACCACCCTAAAGTTTTTTTATATAACGAATCCTTAGGTTCTCATTTCATTTTCAGTGGAACAATCATGTCACGACTCTTTTTATTTCCTTGTATTGAGTCGATAAGAATCCAGGTGTCATCTCGTCTTTGAAATGAACCTCTACCGAGCTTCCTTTCAAAGAGGGGCAGCTGTTGACACCTGATCTTTAATCATTTTTTCTATTGCTAAAGTAATAAAAAATCCATAAAAATTCATAAAATTGAAAAATCAACTTTGGGGACCTTAGCCAAGCCTAGGGAACCAATTTTGACCAAAAAACGATTTTTCATATTTTCAGTATTTTTACGTATTTTTTATTTATTTATTTTCAAAAATTAATAGAAAATCCATAAAAATTCATAAAATTGAAAAATCAACTTTGGGAACCTTAGCCAAGCCTAGGGAACGAATTTTGACCAAAAAATAATTTTTCATATTATATATATTTTAATTTTTTTAAAAAAAAATACAAAAATATTTGAAAATTTTGAAAAAATAACATTTGAGGCCAAAAAATACACAAAGATAGTTAATATTTTTATTTTAAATCTATTTTCATATTGGCCATCGCAAATTCAGAAAAATCCAATTCGAGTCACGTGTTCCTTCACGAGTATAATCTCGAATCGGGCCTAAAAAAATTTAATTTGAGTCAACTTATTTTTAACTTTCACTTTTTATGAGTTGTGACATTGTCTTCTAATATTTTAAATTTTCATCTTGGCCCAATTATACCCAGAATGACTTAATTTTGCAAAAGGGCTTTAATTAAATTATGCATTATTTTCAGCGACAAGAAATGAGCTTAAATTTGACATGTGGTAAATTTTGGTGTGTCAAAAATTGTGAGGAGATTTGGACTTAAAGAAATATATTTTTTCAGGGACTGAATTGTAAATACTTAAAATTCAAGAACTAAAGTGCAAATACCTAACTCTTGAAGGATTATTTTACAAATAATAAAAAGAAAAGTTAGTGGATAAATTAGAATAGAGAAGGGAAGATGAAGAAGAGGAGATGAAGAAGAGAAGTTGGAGAAGAATGGATGGAGAAAATAAGATAAGAATAGAGAAGGGAAGATGGAGATGAAGAAGAGTTAGTAGAGAAATTAGAATGGAAGATAAGAATAGAGAAGGGAAGATGGAGATTAAGAAGAGTTAGTGGAGAAATTAGAATGGGAGATAAATATGGAGAAGGGAAGATGAAGATGAAGAAGAGTTAGTGGAGAGATTAGAATGGGAGATAGAGTTAGTGGAAAAATTAGAATGGGAGATAGATGAGTTGGTTATAAAAGGAGAAAGAAGTGAGCTTGAGAAAGGATTCTTGAGAGAGAAAATTTGAAGTGTTTGGGAGGATTTTTTTTGGAGAGAAAATTTTGGATGTTTGAGAGAGTTTTGGGAGATTGAAGAAAAATTTGAGAGAAAGAAAATACCAAAAGAGAGAGAATTTTGAAGATGATGGGAGTTCAAAGCTAGGGATTATCATCACAAATTCCTTCATCGATCAATATAAATCAAGAGTTCATCCTCGTCAACGAGCAAGCAAATTCGAGCTAAGTGTTTTTATTTATTCATTTGTTTATGGTTTTACTTGCAAATTAGCACAAATTGTATACACTTTCTCCATCTCCTCTTTTTTTTTTCCATATTTTATGTCAGGAGAAGGATATCTCTACGTCAACAGCAAAAATCTCGTAGATATGCAAAAATCGGCCCAGACAAGCTCCTAAGCTGTCCACCGATTTCTCAACTGATCTGTGACTAAAAGTCCCTCTTAATTCAAAAGAAACTCTCTATATTGGGAACATAGAGAGCGAAAATCAATTATAGAAATCCCTCCCAAAAAAATGGGAGATAAGTACTCTTTCCACTCTTCTAGTTTTAGGTGCAAATTAGCACATATTTTGTATACTGACATTTCACTCTATTTTATGTCAGGAAGCCGCAGCTTTATATCAATGGTCAACCCTATGGAAGCACAAAATCGGCTTGGAGGAGTCCTCAAGCGCGCACAAATTTCAAATTGTTGAATCAATTCGTTGTATTTTATTTTAAAGAATTCATACCCCAGAATGGAGAGGACAAAGTCCATCCGCAATTTAAATACCTGCACCATAAATCCCAAAGGGAAGAGCCAAGCCAATGCTTAGCCTCCCATTGGAGGTTTTTACTTACAGTAGTTAAATACCTGCAACTTAAATACCTGTACCTTAAATCCCAAAGGGAAGAGCCAAGCCAATGCTTAGCCTCCCATTGGAGGTTTTTACTTACAGTAGTTAAATACCTGCAACTTAAATACCTATACCTTAAATCCCAAAGGGAAGAGCCAAGCCAATGCTTAGCCTCCCATTGGAGGTTTTTACTTACAGTAGTTAAATACTTGCAACTTAAATACATGTACCTTAAATCCCAAAGGGAAGAGCCAAGCCAATGCTTAGCCTCCCATTGGAGGTTTTTACTTACAGTAGTTAAATACCTGCAACTTAAATACATGTACCTTAAATCCCAAAGGGAAGAGCCAAGCCAATGCTTAGCCTCCCATTGGAGGTTTTTACTTACAGTAGTTTAAATACTTGCAACTTAAATACCTGTACCTTAAATCCCAAAGGGAAGAGCCAAGCCAATGCTAGGCCTCCCATTGGAGGTGTTTATTCACTGTCATGTACTTCCTATAATTTAATTTTTGAATCATCAGACCCAAAAGATAAGTAGGTTGTAATACTGCACAGAAGTCGTTAACACACTCCTTCTTTCGGCTTCAGGGAATCTTTAACACTTAAAAAAATATAACAAATAAAAATATATACCATCCATGCATCCTATTTAAAAAGTGAAAACACAAAAGAGAATACCCTACTATAGCCTTAGGAATAAACCAAGCCTGAGTTGCCGAATTAGGATATCCATGAAATTAAGGTACCGAAAGGGCATTAGTTTTAATTAACTAGTGTAACCAAGTCCCCGAGCTCCTAATCTCTGGTTCGCAGGAATAAATTAGTTCTCCCGCTAATTTATTTAGGTTTCTAATCGACCTACCAAAAACGATTAGTGGCGACTCCAAATTTCAAAATCATTTAAACAAAAACCAAAGTTGCGATTCGGTAGGGCTTGGGAGGGTCCGCGTTAGGTTAGTCAAATCTAATTAACCTAATAATCCGTTAACCCCCTTTAAAATTTAAAATTTTTTTAGAGGGTCGCGACACTCGTGTTGCTGTTAATTTGCCCAAGTTCCAGTTTCCTCCACCTGTTTCCATAACCCGAGCTCGGAGGCGATGTCATGAGAAATTGCTAACAGTGTAAAGCACCCAATTTGCTGAGCCAAGAAGCTTTTGTCAAGCACCTCCCTAGAATGAACTTGAAACAAATGAACAGCTGTAGGAGGGAAGTGTAACTCCTAGATAGCATTTCAATCTTGGAAGCACAAACCGGCAACATAGCGCAGCTCTGTATCAAGGCAATTTCATGCAGACCTTCCCGAATAACGGGTATGGAAAAGATTCTGAAGCGGCAGCCTCTTGCAGACCAAAATAGGCCGGCAAAGGGTTTAAGCAAGAACGTCTTGACAACACTAGGAATGGCTCACCGAATCCCAGAAGACAATCTCACGACAAGAGCTTTGTTGATACCTAAATTTTGACTTTTTTAAAATTCATTCACTTAAGTACATAAAAAAATGAGAATTTGTTCTCACCAAAAATTAATTTTTCATGCATTGCATATTTAATTTTTTGTCGGTCATGCATTTTATTATGGCTAACGACGGAGGATTTGAGCTTAAATTGACAAACGATTGGATTGAGCATGAGGGAGGTGTGCCGAAAGGCTTATGAAGTTTTGAACTTAAAAGAAATTTTTCCACAGGGACTGAATTGCAAATACATAAAACTTCAGGGATTGAATTGCAAATACATAAAACTTCAGGGGCTGAATTGCAAATACATAAAATTTTAGGGATAGTGGAGAAATTAGAAAGGAAGATGGAGAATGGGAGATATAGAAGGGAAGATGGAGAAATTAGAAAGGAAGATGGAGAATGGGAGATATAGAAGGGAAGATTGAGAAATTAGAAAGGAAGATGGAGAAGGGGAGATATAGAAGGGAAGATGGAGAAATTAGAAGGAAAGATGGAGAATGGAAGATGGTAGAATTAGAAGGGAAGATGAAGAATTAGAATGGGAGATGGAAAGATTAGAATGGAAGATGGTGAATTAGAAGGGAAGATAGAGATAAAGAATGGAGGATGGTGGAATTAGAAGGGAAGATGGAGATAAAGAAAGGAAGATGGTGGAATTAGAAGGGAAGATGAAGTTAGTGGAAAAATTAGAATGATAGATGAAGATAGAGAAAGGAAGATGGGGGAGTAGGCTATAAAAGGAGCCTTGAAGAGGGACTTTTGGGAGAGATTAGAGAGAAATTAGGAAGATTTTGGAGATTGAAGAAAACTTGAAGAGAGATTTTGGGAGAAAAGAAAATTTAGAGAGAAAAAGAAAACAAAAAAAAGAGAGAATTCTTTTAGAAGAGAGAATTGAGAGGAACGAGAGTTCGAAGCTCGGAGTTACCATCTTCATCGACCAATACAATCCACGAGTCTATCCCCGTCGTTCGAGCCGCGATCCGCAATCTTGATCCACGAGGAAATTTGAGGTTCGAGTTCGATAATCAAATCCGTCAAGTCAGGTAACGATTCTAATCATTTAGAATATTCGAAATTGTGTTGCCTAAATGGATTGATTTGAATTTCGATTATACCTTGTTGGACATATTGCATTTCTTTGGAATAAATTGCATATCCAATTTTTGAGATTTTTATTGCACGTTGTAATATTTTCTTTAAAAAATAAAAAAAGGGGTTTGCTTTTGTTGCACATTTTCACATCATGTAGATAATTGCACGCGTAATTTATCTTGTAAATATTTAGATTAAACCGCATGCATTGCATATAATTTAGTTCCTTACCTTGTCATAAAAAGAAAATAAAAAAAAAATTTGCACCTTTGAATCTCAAGTGAAAATTCATCAAAATTGCCAAGTTGAACATTTTCATGAAATTGGTATCGAAAGGGTGCTAGTAGAAATATTAGTGTAACCAAGTCCCCAAACTCATTAATCTCTGGTTCGTAGGAATAAAGTATTTCTCCCGATGCTTTATTTAGGTGTCTAATCAACCTACCTAAAATGATTAGTGGCGACTCCAAGATAAATCATTCTTTTGATGAAATTGAACCTAAGTCACGATTTGGTAGAACTTGGGAGAGTTCGAGCTAGGCTAGTTAATTCAATTTAATTAACCCGGAATTTCGCAAAATTTTAGGTCGCCACAAGCTTCTTCCCAGGTATAAGCAGCGAGCGGAAACATTGTTTACGCAAGTGAAATTTCCTTTGATCTTTGAAGGGACCTCGAGCCTCAAGTGGAAATGTCCTTAGTCTCTTTCTAAAGAGCACAAAATCTCCACGTATAATTGAGGAAAACCTTCCTCTAAAACAGATCGAGGCAGAATTTCCATCGCTACTCGTTGTCTCATACTTCTCTCAAAGCCCTCCTGCGCTCGAGTTGTAATACAGTTGACACTGTATATCCGATTTTCCATCACATTTATGCCCTTCGGCGTCCCTCTAATAGGTTGAATAAGCAGAATGAAGATTATTGTTTTTGGTCTTCAAACTGTGGAGCACGGACACAAGCATACTCTCATCGCTCGGCTCACAAGGTTGCTCAAGCTTAGCCATCGAGACGAGACATGCTCATTCGGCGAGTTGGACTCGTCTTGTAAGTCCATCCAATGGACATTACGCACGTAAGAATAATGATTAAGAAAACATAGTAGAGCTGAAACCAAAGAAGAAATTTCAGGGCCAGATAACAGCAGATGCTAAAACCATCAGTCATCAGCATTGTTTTCAAAGTCTAACTCCCGATTCCATGAGAGAATCAATACAATCCCCCAAAATCGAGACCTCGAACACTTTGCTTGGCTGCTTCTCTGAAAACATTGATCCAGAAATTCAAGCCTAGTTTTCTATTGGCAGAAGATCTAGCATAGTTTTACTTGAGAAAACATAAACCATTTGCAGTAAATCCTAGCCCGAATCATTTTTAGATTTTTATTTCAGCCTGCTTCAGTGGAGAACCAAACACTTCACTATGAAAACCCAACTATGTTTTGTTGATTAACTAAACGGCAAATTATCGACACTTGGAAGGCAAGAACAAACCATTTGAGCTTTCACTCAAAGCCGCCCACTCAAAAGTCCACACCATGGCAGCCTGTGATCCTATCTATGAATCCAATGGGCGACACTTGTTGTTTGTACTTCAAATTGCACAAAGCTTTTTCGTGTTCACCGTCTCTCTTGTGACTGAGAGGAGAAACCCATCAGCTAATTTATCTCATCAAAATTGGGAGTTATATCGAGACAGCGAAAATCTTGTTTGTGACAGCATGTGGATAAAACCCAAGCACTTTGACAATTTCAATTCAACTCTCTCTTGAACAGAAAAAACAAAACATTTTTTCAAAAAACAAAACAAACCAAAGTGAACTTAGCAGCCTCACTGCCTAGTTTTCTTCGCATAGAATGCGGAGCAGCTATTTACTTAACCGTCCGTCAGCCTATTAAGATTGAAGGAAGTTGCATTCAGGAAGTGAAACAGTAAGTTCACAAAACCAGGAGCACAGGAGTGAAACTTCAAGATTGGCATGCATTCCACTTCCGTGGGCGACAAACAAATTTGCTAAGAAGGAACATGAAAATGGAACCACGGAACAACTAAGAACTCGAGGTTATGAAGTCAGGGGAACTTAATTCAGCTTCAAATAACCCTAGCTTGCCAAGCTGTCAGTGTAAACGACAGGCAACGAGGAAGACTGCAAATAACATTTGGCAATCAGCAAACGTATACTTCATATGAACATTAACAGATTAGGTAGCCATCAAGCCGCACTCTTGCATCATGCCAAGTCAAGTAAAACAGTATCTGACAAACATGGGTACCAATTAATCATCGTTAAGACGATGAGAACCAAGTTCTTGCAACATTGGATACCATACAAAAGCAGGCAAAGAACCAGCATAAATTTCAAAAGCATGTAGGCCTCATGTCATTGCATATAGACTCAATATCCAGGACCCTAATCTAAAGACACCAAAGAAGTCCCATCAGATAAGCTTTCACCGGTGAAGTTGCAAGTTATATACACTCAATGAAGCAAGAGTCCCTGCAGCCGCAAGCTTCAACCAAAAAGAATGACATTTCGCTTTCTACCTAGCCCTTCTCCATTCTAGGTCATCAGATGCAGAACATACTACCTGAATATGACACTCAAAGCTTTCTTGATTCATAAGCCTCCAGAATCGCCTCCAAAGCAAGACGGATCAATTCGGCCCGGTCCGCAAGAGCTGCCAGTTCGGCCATTTGCAACTTCCGCCACTTCTCATCCAGTTCTGCCCTTTGCTTCCTCTCGATCAAGCCCAAACCAGCCCTCAGGAATTCCTCATCAACTCCAGTCACATTAACCCTCTTAATCTCATTCAAGAACCCCGAGTCCATTCCTTTGGGCATTTTGTCGAACATGAGCAGTTCGGCATTTGCCGCAGCCAAATCCATCCTATCACCCCCCTCAGTCTCATCATTCCCGTGATTTCTCGCACTCGACTCGCCCTTCACCTCATCACGCCACAGTTTCCTCGATAACCCATACGCAGCCAGTTCGTCCGGGGACATGGCCTGTTTCTTCTTGCCCAGCTTAACCCGGTCCCTGTACTTGTTCTTCAAGGTGTGCACTTTGCGTCTCACCTGATCCTTCGTGTAGAAGGTCTCGAGGTCGCTGCTTATGAATTTGTAAATGTCGTCCCAATCGTAGACTGGGTTCTCCTTCTTTTGCGCGGAGAACTCGAGCAATCGCCTTAGGACCCGCAATTCGTCGGCTTTGCTCCAAGCTTTCCTCGTCGGAACGCGACCCTTCTCGGCCCTCGTCCTTTTTCGGGATTTTGCTGTAGAATCTTCATCATGATCTTCTTCTCCTCCTCCTCCGGGGGCTGCTTCTCTGTCTTCTTCATGGGCTTGTGTCACCTCAGATGCTTCGTCTTCCGTCGATGGCAGCGCCGGTGGAGACTCCATCGGGAGATATGCGATCTCGCGGCGATGAGTGGGGTTTTGTTTTTGGACGTTGAGTATTTGAGTTTCGAATTTTCTTTATTTTGGCATCATTTAAGTTGAAATAAAAACAAATTCTTGAATTTATGAAATACATTAATATATAAATTTTGTCCATATTTTTTTTTTTGTAACATGGTGTATTTAAGCTTTTTACTCGACTAATTCTCAAGCAAACCGTTCAATGCAGATGCATTTAATAACACTTAACTTATAAGATGATGAATCTAATCCTCGCCCAAAATTACTTTGTTTGTGAGGCGCAATTCGAATTTGGGATTGCTTGGGTCGAGATCACACAGTTTAACTATTTGGTCAAGTGCTTATAGATATGTTCCATTGTAGGTTGTCTATTAGGTTTAAAACAAAGAAAAGAAATCGGGGTCATGCTTGACAAAACCTGAAAAAGAAAAAATATGCAAGTCCCTTTGTTTCGCTCAATGAAATTATGGATGATGCCCGAGTTGAAATTTAAAGAACTTTCATCTTAATTATAAAATACATTTTTTTATGATGGTATTTTTCATCGGAAGATGTATGAAGTATATGGTATTTATAACATGCGTGTACTCTACGAAAAGTATGAATAACTTTAGCCACATACTCAAACTAACATGTGGAAATTGATTTAGAAATTCCTAAAGGGGGTGGAGAAGAAATTGTCAAATGTGTCGAATCGTTAAAAAAAAATGATTTATCTCAGTTCATATGCAAAATCTTGATCTTGGTAGCCCACTTGACTAAACTTTTTTTTAGCCATGGGTTTGACCATAATTAAATGTAAAAAAAAAAAAAAAATTCTACAAGCATGTCATTGATCTTTTAATAACTCGGGGTTACCTCTCTCCTCGTGCTTTGTTTTCAGTTGGTAACTTGTTCGCACCCTAAAGAATTCACATGTTAAATGCAACTGTAAAATAATTAAAAAATAGTGATCTTTTACAAGCGATGTGGATTTGAATTCCACGTAAAATAGGATGCTTAAGGAAATGCAAAGTTCGAATAACCTAACTATAGTTAGCATTGAGATTCGACTTGACCAATTTCATAGCCACAACATTATCAAAAAACCTAACTCCATTGCCTTTAGTTGCTGGTCATCCCGCGATTATAAGACCATGATATTCTATTATCTAAATAATGAAAAACGAGTCTTATTTTAAAGAAAGATATGGTAGATTGAGAATCCCTTTTGAGACCCGTTGCTCAATAAAACTAAATGAGCCCTATCGAAAGATTGACTTCATTCGAGCCGGCAGTAAAATTTTGTTATGTTCGACACTACTTGTCCTCATATATTTGTGAATCATTTAGTTCTAACACTACTTTTCGTTTTAAATTGCATCACTATGTTACTTACTCGAGGCATCCTATTTCCTTTTGGTCAACAAGTTAGGAAAGTACATTATGTATGGTTTTTGATCCATGCCATTGCTTATATGCCAAATCAAATTAAGATATGTCTAATGATGGAACCAAACAAAGTCTAACATTATTTGATTATATATGGTAGAAATTTCTTTCCCGCCTCAAGTCATTTCCACATACCAAACACATCGAAAGTGACCGATTACCTTATATTCCACTTCATTCGTGGTACTAATTTTAAAAAAGGGTTTCAAAATTACAATCTGTCAAATACCGAAGAAATGGTGAAATTGATAAGACAAACGTTTTTGGTCGTTTGGGTTTGAAATTTTTATTTCCATAATCTAATTGATGAATAGACGCAATATATCTTGAGTTGGATACATCAGAGCGTGCCCGATTCGAATCGATCACTCGCCGGTTTTGGTTTTGGCAGCTCTAAATTCGACCCGATATCAAAAATCACCCGGAACCCGAAATGCGGACCCGAACTTTCCGGACCCCACGCCTGGGCCAACTGCTGGAGGCCCATTTAGGCCCAAAAGAAAGGCTAACTCTGTCCGTTCTTCGCGAGCGACAACGTTAACCGCTCTATCTCGTTTCGAAAAATTTCGAATTCATCTCTCACGCGCCCGCTCCCCTCACTCGCTCTGCTTCTCCGACGCTCGCCTTCGATTTGGTCTCCGGAAGGAATCGGTCGGAGAAAGCCGAACTCTTACCATCTCTCGCCGTACAAGCTCCAGCTCCACGTCTCCGCCGGCGAAATCCGACTCCGATCGACGCCCTCCCCTCGGCGCAACCGAATCTGACGTCCGCCGCTGAGCTCTCGAGTGCCCGATGTCGACGCGCAACCAGAACAGGCAACCTCGCAGCCCGAACGCAGTAAGAATCAGTCCCCCTCCCCGACCTTTTTGGCTGTTTTTTGCTATGGCCCTTTCCTGTTTTCGTCGTGGTTTCATCGAATGGCTCGATGGGCGCACCGAAATTGGACGCGTTTCTGATGTGCGAAGCACTGTTTTAGGCGTTATATATGAACCGCATTAATTCCAGCTATTTGCACTTTGTTGGGCCGACCGGCATCTTCATTCCGTAGCTACTGTTTGCTTTCTTCCTGATCTGAACGTGGTGCTCTCAGAATGATGGTTTAAACCTTGAAATTACACCTAAGAATGAAAAGAAGGCCTTAGAATTTGTCTATAACCATTGTCTGTCCTCACTATTTGCCCATTCTTAAGGTGCTTAATTTGCTTCTTCATGCAAAGCAATTTGGAGTATAGTTACATGTCTGATTTTTATATGTTTTATATGTCTGGAAACCTGGTTTGCCTGGCCACGACTATTGTCCAACTTGATATGTGATCTCTTGCGGAAAATAAACAATTGAAACATGAGTAAGGGATTACTGTCACAGAATGAATGGGGTGATGAAATTGGAAATAGGCTTTGAGGTGCGTGGAGCATTTTCTTAAATGTGTTATCGTCCACGCTATATGGGATGCTAACAGGAAGTAACATACCCTCAAAATGCAATAAAGCTTCACAAAATCTCTCTTAACAGAATTGTATTTAACAAGATAGAGGCTCGGTTTTGATTGTTCCAGTTTCTGATGCATGTTACTTTATTAACTGTCTTTTGGGTTTTCTAGAAGAAGGGTGCTTTGGTAGAAGTCCCCTTGGACAAACGAAGGCGTGTTGGTGCAGCAAGAGCAACTGGTCCGACAACCTCTAGCCGTGCACGGCAGGCTTTCTCTGAGGTGAATAATAGGCAAGATGCAACCTCCACTGCAGAAACAGCAATTACAGAGGGTTCAGAGAATGTCCCTGTTGAGTTCACGAAAGAAGAAGTAGAGACACTGTTGAATGAGAAGCCGAAAACCAAGAAGTTTGACCTCAAGGTTGTGTTCATTTTTCAAAATTTTTCTTACGCAAGTATTCAAACTCTGATCTTTTCTCTCTTGACAGGGTAAACTGGAACATATGACTGAGCACAATAGGAGACTAAAGCTTTGTGTTAAGTGGTTCCAACGGGTTGATGAAGGCCACCTTCTTGAGCATGAGAGATTGCGAAATTCATTAGAATCTGCAGAGAAGAAATGCAAGGATACTGGTAAAATTTCTCTCTCAGATTCTAATTTCTTTTTGTCCTTCCTTGGAACTAATTTTCAAGATGCTGAAGTAACACTTTAACATGGATTTATGTTTTTCTAAAATCCTGGAAGTGGACTGGTGGATACAAACATTTGTGACTGTTACACATCATGGATAATATGGTATTATTGACAAAAGAAACTCGTACAGGCCTGTCTAGTCTACTGTGCATGCAAGATGAACACTCTATCTTGAGTATGCACATTCAGGACAAGATGGTTCCCGTGCTTGTCGAAAGTACCAGCACTCTTTACAATGTTAACGTCAAATAGGAGAAGATAGTAGCAGTCTGTCAAATGTAATGTGTTTGATCGGTGCGATGTGCAACAACCACCGATTCATGCTAAATTGATCAATACAGGACCCACTGCGTTGCATGTGCACATCATATAGCTCTTTGGTGTCTTGCTTTTGAAATAATTTTCGATGTAGAGATTGTTCTAAAATATAGCTAATCAACACATTCATAAGTATACCGACATGCACAGATGGTTTTCAAGTGTTTATGATGTTATAGTTAGATAAGGGCCACCCAATATAACAATAGAGAAGGAAACAATTCAAAAGGCTACATATCTATCTGGTTGCTGTATCTCAGTCTAATCAATTCCCTTCACTGCTTTTGTATAATGGTAATTTAGAGTATCTGCTATGCTGGAAAAGTCTTTATCTTGTGTGATGGGTAACTCCATCATCACATGCCAATAAACAGCATTTAACAGTGCACGTGTCATGTTGATTATGAAATGAAAGTGTTGTTGGAAGTTCTGTGCCATTGGATATTGGATCGCTTATTTTGTGGATCAATTTTTTTTTTTAATGTTGTTGGATCACTAGTGATTACAGTGTGCTGATTGACAGTATGCTGATTGACATAGATAAATTTGTATGCATGTAGAGTTTGAGATGGAAAAGAAGCTGGGTGAGCTTAATGAAGTTCTTGCTCAATTAAGAAATGACAACTGTTCTTTACAAGAGGAACTCACAAAAGAATCAGCAGAGAAAATGGTAAGACTACTATTTATGCAGTTGTCTTTGACTTAAAGCATGTTTCAATAGCTGTGCACTGACTTGTTTCCCTAATCTTCATGGTTATGGCTACTAGGATGCACTTAATTGCCATGCGAAAGAAAAGGAAGCAAGGATTGCTTCTGAAAAGGTACAGGGATTGCTTTCAGAAGATCTTAAGAAAGCTGAACAAGAGAAATTGGCTGCTAATCACCAGGTAAGATCAAATTCTTCCAAGGAATGTCATTCGTCTTACACTTTTGGGTCAATTACATTCTATCAGCCACTAATTGTTTTTATTTGTTGCAAATAATGTAGATTGCTTCTCAGAAAGATATGTACAAGAGATTGCAAGAGTACAACACAAGTTTACAACAGTACAACAGTAAACTTCAAACAGATGTGTCAACGGCCAATGAGTCACTAAAAAAAGTGGAAAAGGAGAAACTGGCAATTGTAGAAAACCTTAGTACCTTAAGGGGTCATTACAATACACTCCAAGAGCAACTCACTTCATCCAGAGTACTTTCTTTCTACTTTTCATATCATATTTGCTATTCATTTGATTTTTGATGCATAGAAAGTCTTGCTTTTTCGCCACTTGGGGAACTCAAACGTCACTCATTTGCACATGGTATCAATGTGGATTTAATGCATTCCATGTGGATTTTGCTGGTATTAGGTAATGTAGACTAGCTTGATTTTTTTTTTCCAAGCATGCATAGTTTCCTACAGTAGAATCTGGTAAAATATCTGCCCCTTTGCTGCTCTTAGTGACGACTAGTGCAGATGTTTTGACCCTTTTCTTTTCATAGCATGTTTTTAGCATATAGTTCTCACTATTATGCTCTATGGCTTTGGAAGTGCCTTTAATTTTTCTATATTTTACAGGCTTCAGTGGATGAGGCTGTTAGGCTAAAGGAATCACTTGTCAATGAAGTCAAATGCCTTCGAGAAGAATTGCAAAGGGTGAGAGAAGATCGTGATCGCCGGGTTTCGGAAGTCCAGGCCTTAACGACCGACTTGTTGAAATTTAAAGAGAAAACGGGCCAATCGTTCATGGAGCTGGATAGATTGACGATAAAGTCGAACGCCTTGCAGGTTTTTGGGAAACCCCATTTCTTTTTTTGGATGCATACCTTTCTTAGAAAAGAAATTGATGTGACTTATGCTTTGTTTATAGGAAACATGTTCCTCTCAGCTGGAGCAAATACGAATTTTGCAGCACCAGCTTGCTGCTGCAAATGAAAAGTTGAAGGTAACATTTTCCAATATATTCCTCTAGTGGTATTTGTCTATGAAATATCTTTGACCAGTGCATATTTTCTTTCCTTTAGGTGGCTGATTTATCCGCTATAGAAACAACGATGCAATTTGATGAGCAGAAGAGGACAATATTTGAATTGCAAGAACGCTTGGCAAATGCGGAGCTCCAACTTAGTGAAGGAGAACAGCTAAGGAAAAAATTACACAACACCATCTTGGTAAGCATCTTGTCTAATAACACAGATACTTATATAAAATTACATGCTAAGATCTTGCTTACTTTAGGAACTAAAAGGCAATATAAGGGTGTTTTGCCGAGTACGTCCATCGTTGCCAGATGATGCTCTTGGAACTGAAACAGTCATCTCGTATCCAACATCGACAGAAACTCTTGGCCGAGGGATTGATTTACTTCAGACTGGTAAAGAATACTCTCTATAAGCTAGAAATTTTGTCGACATTATTTGCTTGACAGACCAAATATAAATGCATGTTATATATGTGTGTGTGTGTGTGTGTAGTTTTGGCAATAGATTTCTTTTAAAGCTTTTTTAGCCTAACCTGAAGGGAGAACATAAATATCTCATGTGGCTATTCTTCTTATGACAAGGTGGACAAAAGTATACTTTCACATTCGACAAAGTCTTCTCTCATGAGGCTTCCCAGCAAGACGTCTTTGTTGAGATATCACAGTTAGTCCAGAGCGCCCTCGACGGCTATAAGGTGATTTTTGCTGTTAGTTCTTTGATTACACGGAAAAAGAATTTTCCTGAAGCTTTTGAAAAAATGTGGCAGAATTTATCCTAACTAAACATTCATGTTTCATAGTTGCTTTTTTTAAAAATGAAGCTGTGTTTTTTGTGGGAACTATTGTGCTTCTTTAGTTCAATCATGTAATTAAAAGTCCAAAACTGGAAAATAAATGAAATTTCTCTATCTGAATAATAGTATACTTATTTCATACTTTGCAGGTTTGCATATTTGCATATGGCCAAACAGGTTCGGGTAAAACCTACACCATGTTGGGTAAACCTAATGCTCCGGAACAAAAAGGGTTGATACCGCGTTCTCTCGAACAAATATTTCAGACTAGCCAAGCTCTTTCAGCCCAGGGGTGGAAGTACAGATTACAAGTAAATATCTGATTATTATATATTCATTTTCCTTTTGATCTCTATTGCAAATTGGCTAATATGGAGGTGCAATGTAGGCTTCAATGTTGGAGATATACAATGAAACCATTCGTGATTTGCTGTTACCAAATCGAAGTAATTCTTTGGATATGACGCGTGGTGAAAGCAGTGTTAGTGGAAAACAGTACACAATTAAACATGACGCAAGTGGAAATGCCTATGTACCCGACCTCACCATAGTTGATGTATGCAGTATCAGAGAAATTACCTTGCTTTTGGAGCAGGCTGCACAAAGCAGGTGTGTTCTTGTTGATTTAATTGTCCATGATGGTCTTCCACACCTAGCAAGAGATTTAATTTGTCATTTTTTAGCTTAATGTGTTTCAACAGAGTCTGATAACCCATATAAGTTGTCCAACTTATGGTTGTTTTTATAGATTTTTTACATGTTTTTCATCTTCCAATGCCAAGAAAAATTGGTCATTTTGTGTCTTCAGGTCAGTGGGGAAGACACTAATGAATGAACAGTCATCAAGAAGTCATTCCGTTTTTACACTGCGGATATCTGGAGTAAATGAGGTAGAGACAATATTGTCACTATGTCGTTCACCTTTTGTACTACACTATTATTGATATGTTGTGCTGTACCACCAAAGTTTTGATTTATGCACTTGTCTCCAGAACACTGAACAACATGTGCAAGGTGTGCTGAATCTTATTGACCTTGCTGGAAGTGAGCGGCTCTCAAGAAGTGGAGCAACGGGAGATAGGTTGAAGGAAACTCAGGTACAGTAGGTAGTAGCATTTTAAGATGGTGCTTATCTATTTTGCCTGATCATTGTCTTAAGCGCCTAAGTCTTTGTTTCTCAATGTGAATTAGGCGATCAACAAAAGTTTATCATGCCTGAGCGACGTTATATTTGCCTTAGCAAAGAGAGAGGACCATGTTCCGTTTAGAAACTCAAAGCTGACAACTCTTCTTCAGGTATATTTCCTTTCGCAGTTCTTCTGTTCATCCATTTGGATCATGGCCTGTATCTCGTCCCTATGCATATATCCTTCTTGTGATTTGACATATCTTACTGTTAAATTCTAATCAAATGTCTGAATCACAGCCATGCTTGGGTGGGGACTCTAAAACTTTGATGTTTGTTAACCTTTCTCCCGAACCTTCTTCCGTTGGTGAGTCCCTTTGTTCTCTTCGGTTTGCGGCAAGAGTAAATGCTTGCGAAATTGGTGTCCCCCGCCGCCAAACAGCCATACGTTCTGCAGATTCTCGATTGAGTTATGGCTGAATGTCGTCAAACTTTTAGATGTGCCACATTGAAGAAATTGTAATAGAAGGTTTTTTATTTTGAGGAATTTGATCTTTATTTCTCCCCATGATAGAAAAGCATGGCCGTGTTGTAATGTGTATGAAAGAAGTGACATTGGGGCACTGGATTATGTTTTGAGAGCAACTGATTTATTCCTGATAAATCCTGATTAGGAGGATATTCTGGTTTCCTCTGGCAAAAGGACATTTGTGGTGTATGAATTTTCATTTTGACATTGGATATTCTTGATCGATTAGGCGACTTATCCGAATTGGGTGTATTGTAACATTAATTTTTAGAACTGATGCCCTAAATGATGCGGCAAAGGTTATTGAATATGATCCGTTGTCTGCTTAAAATTTGCCCAAACTTAATATAGTGATTTTACGGGAAAATTATCAAAAAAGTCCTAAACCTATTGCACTTTTACCGATTTAGTCCTAAACCTCTCAATTTTGCCGATTCAGTCCTAAACCTTTTCATATTTTGCCGATTCAGTCCTAAGCCTTTCGATTTTGCCAATTCGGTCCTAAACCTTTTCATATTTTGCCAATTTAGTTCTAAACCTTTCGATTTTGCCGATTTAGTCCTAAATCTTTTCATATTTTTTCGATTCAGTCCTAAAATTTTTATTTTTTAAAAAATATCTTGGAAATAAATCCGAAAATTAAAAAAATTATAAGAAAATTATAAAAATATATAAAGAAAATTAAAAAAATTTAAAAAAAAATTAAAAAAATTTTAAAAAAAATTTAAAAATTTAAAAAAATTTAAAAAAAATTTAAAAATTAAAAAAATTAAAAAAATTTAAAAAAATTAAAAAAAATTAAAAATGAGTGAGCCATCGTCGCCGCTGCCCCACCATCGCCGGCTCGCCCGTTTGTTTTCAGCTTTATTTCCAAAATATTTTTAAAAAAATATAAAAGTTTAGGACTGAGTCGAAAAAATATGAAAAGATTTAGGACTAACTCACCGTCGCCGCTCATCTGTTTTTTTTTATTTAGCTTTTTTTCAAAATATTTTTAAAAAATTAAAAATTTTATGACTGAATTGGCAAAACATGAAAAGATTTAGGACTAACTCACCATTGCTAGCCGGTGAGGGGCCTAAACTTTTTAATTTTTTAAAATATTTTGGAAAAAAGCTGAAAAAAAGAGAAAAAAAAACTGACGATTTAATCCTAAATTTTTTAAAATATTTTGAAAATAAAGCTGAAAAAAATGGGCGAGCCGGCGATGGTGGGGCAGCAGCGACGAGGGCTCACTCGTTTTTTAATTTTTTTTTAATTTTTTAAGTTTTAAAATTTTTAATTTTTTTAAATTTTTTTAAATTTTTTTAAATTTTTAAATTTTTTTAATTTTTTTAATTTGTTTTTTAATTTTTAGTTTTTTAATTTTTTAATTTTTTTTTATTTTTTTTAAATTTTTTTTATTTTTTTTAAATTTATTTTTATAATTTTCTTATAATTTTTTTAATTTTCGGATTTATTTCCAAGATATTTTTTAAAAAATAAAAAGTTTAGGACTGAATCGAAAAAATATGAAAAGAATTAGGACTAAATCGGCAAAATCGAAAGGTTTAGGGCTAAATTGACAAAATATGAAAAGGTTTAGGACTGAATTGGCAAAAACGAAAGGTTCAGGACTGAATCGGCAAAATATGAAAAGGTTTAGGACTGAATCGACAAAATCGAAAGGTTTATGACTAAATCGGCAAAAGTGCAATAGGTTTAGGACTTTTTTGACAATTTTCCCGTGGTTTTACAGATCAATGCTAGCGCAAAATGAGAAGTTGCAAGTCCAGCTGGGTTGACTTTTTAGCAACTTCACATGCACTTAACTTGTCAAATCAAAAAGCTTCATAGCTTCGCCCGTTGAAAGCTGAAAATCCATTAGACTACTAATGCCCATAATAGAGTAGTTGACTTAGGACATAGCGCAAGAAACCATTCCGGGACTGATCTTCCTTGACCTGAAAAACCATTTCAAGAGCAACTCACCATCAGGGGTCATATTTCAAGATTAGAAAATCAACAGCTAATATGAGAATTTGCAATGTCCAATCAATGCTCACCATTTCACTGTCAGCTCTGGTATTATCAGGTTCCTGTAGCCTCTCCTATGCTGATTCGGATTACTTTGTGGGTGATTCTTGCTTGCAATCCGACAAAACCACTGGCTAGAAGCCATTTCGGACTGGTCTTGATGATCTGTTAGCTTCTCTGGCGGCAAATGAGCCACTTCATGGCGGCTTCTTCAAGAGCACCGCTGGACATGGCTCAAGCAAAGTTTATGGCGTTGTTCAATGCACAGGCAATCTCTCAGTGAATGATTGCGCCAAAGGCAGCAACAAAGCCATTGGAGAGGCACGGCATGAGTGCCCAAATGGCAAGCAGGTCACCATCTGGCATAGGTGAGAGCTCTATTTTCAACTTTGTTAAGACATACTTCTGCAAACTAAATGAAACAAAAGGTGAACTTCGTATTTATTAAGAAAGGTAATGGGAGTAAAACTCCGAATCCTTGTACTCATTCAATTCTACATCCATATAGTCACTCTAGTCTTGAGTCCCTGGCAATTTGAGTTGCATATTTTCTCCAAAAACATTTCAGCACCATGACTTCACACGGTTCAATCGCTTTTGAATTTAGGTGTCTCCAATTTTTTTTGACGGGGACACCAACATATTCCTCAGTAGTCCGCTGCTTTTGTATTTCTCGAGTACTAATGCTTCAATCACGGCTGTATCAGAAAATGTTATTTTGAGATGCAGTTGGTGTTTCCTGAGCTACTCACATGAGAATTTCTTTGGAAAAGTCGACGGACCTTCAACGGGGTTGTTCAATGAAACCAATTACAAAATCCCATCTGTTGCTCCAAGAGGAATCGTGTTCATGAGTGAACTCATGAAAACTGCTCTAGAGCAACCATTGATGTTCCAAGTTGCTGTTCTGGATGTTGGAGAGGGCAGGACAAGATATGGACTGGCTCAATGCAGGAGAGACATAAGCAAGTCCGATTGCGCGCAGCGTTTGGACAATTAAATGGTGGGATTTGCTACTATGATCGCAAACAAAAGAGGGTGGGAGATCCTCGGGGGTCTGGTTGCAACTTGGGATACCCTGATTATCAGTTCTATTCAAACATCTTCGACCTGGCGAATACAAATAGTAATGGTAAGCTAAGTCACTTCTCATCGATTAATCTTGAATTCGCTAAAGATATCATAGCCGCCACTACATAGTCGAGAAGTGCGAATCACAACAAACATCATAAAACTCATATCTGGTAACTGTCCTTACGAGTTTATGTGCAGATGATTGGAGACCCGCCACCAGCAGCGATGCAACGAGCATGACCGTTGGAGTATTAAACCTTCTGATATTCTTGTAGTCACTTATTCGCAACTCTTCTTGCTGGTTCATTTGCTACCACTAATCAGTCGTATCGTGGTGAAGAATGTCGGCTAGTGAAATTGCTAATCATGTTGGCCAATCCTTTGCTGACACGATGAACATGATTCATATTCAAGCAAAAACATCAAGAGTGAAAGGCGGTACTCGGACCACAACCCATTTCCTGATATTCCGGCAAGCACTGTGAATGTTTAATCCGTATAGGTCATAAGAACGCTAAAATGAAAAGGATTGATGCTATACCGGAAGAAAAGAACAGTCTTGGCTTCACCCAGAAGCACTCTAGTGTCGGAAGAAGAAAAAGCGATCTCAAAAACATAATAAACTTAGTAGCGGGCATAGAAAGATTCCTAGTCCTTTGAGGTTCATGAATCATGATAAGGAAAGATAGACGCACTTGCAATAGTAAAACAGGACAAAGCATAAGCAAAATATTGCAAGCAGACATTTTTCTTTTGTCACCTCCCTCAACTTTATGAAAGAGCAACTTCTTTTCAGGTTTTGTTATCAGAATATGAGGACCCCTACACACATCACTATCTTAAGAGGCCAGTCTACACCATTTGTTTCTAACATACCTATCGAATATCACACACGTTTAGCATTGAACCTGTGGCATTAGAGCCAACCTTCAACTTCTTTCATACCGCATTCAAGTATTAAACTACGTTTAGTTTGGATTCTTGATGATTTTAACTGATGAGATGCATATGTCTTGGTTTATAAGTAATAATGTGCGGAAGCCTTTAACATACGTTCTTCTGATATTGGGTAAGCATGCAAACCTATCTAACTTATTCTGTTTCTGGTCTACTTTCTTCTGGAAAATTGAAATATGATGCAATTTGACTAGACGAAAAGAGGAGGCATAAGCAATTACCAGTGTAAAATGGTAATATTACAGTCAAGGAAGTTGTTCTTTGTCAAGTAGTCAATGGAAGGTATTAGCTCAGCAATTTCCGCTGAAAGGAGTAGCTATCTTATAATTTCTTTTTTGTAGGCTCTGGTGAATGCAAAAGAATATTTTCTATCAATGAGTACCAAACTTAAAAGCAGCCCGAACAACGTATATTGGAGACGAGATACTGAGGCGGGGCTGCAAAGACCACGGTTCAAACCCTGACAATAGGCAAAAACACCCGCAAGTTTTGGAGAGATGGCACAATTCTTATAAATTCTCAGACTAAATGGCAGATCTTAGGAACGCTGGCTAAGTGCTCACACTGGCTAAGTGCTCACATTCTCAGTTACTTCTATTCCTTTATGGAAGAGCAAATGAATCTACTTTGTGTGTATAGGAACATTTTAAACAAAAAAAAAAAAAAAAGAACTCTTAAAAAGCATAAGACAGTCAGTTTTGTCGGTAATAAGGGAAAATTCAAACAAGCATGAGATTGAAGTGGGAAAGCATTCTAGAACCATTTGGAATGCACTCATCTGCTGATAAATTGATCAATATTTGCGACTGTGACTTTTATTGAACGATCCTTCATTAATATTTTTGAAAGATATCAGCAGGTGACTGGAAGCTCAAACACGAAGAAAGCACACCGGAAGGAATATCGTAGACAAGGTGTAATCCATATGCTATATGTAGCTTCACCGAAAAAACCTCCTTCATGTCGTTACTATACCACACTGTACCGCAAATTCTTATCAACCATAAAATTCAGATGCAATTGAAATTACTAAATGGTTATGCCTTCTTTCCTGTGCATTTTGCTCAGTTTCTTGCGCAACCACCATGAGCTTCAGTCCATTCCGATCCACATCCATAGCAAAACTGGAACTGGCACCTGCAATTGCAAGCCACCAAGGAACAATCGTTCATTTGCCATAGAAATTTGACGACCTGCATTCTGGTAACTGGCCATTGCATATTGATTGCCATGTCCTTGAACATATATATACCCCCAAAATAGTAGAAATGGATGAACAATTGGAACATCAGCAAAATTAGGCACCACTGACTCTGCTGCAGGTTTCATAATAAACCACTAATCGGTGGAATTTTCAGTACCGGTGATCCACGGAATTAAGACAGGTAGTGGCCATTTGCATATCATATCGAACATTCTATGATTAATTATGAAACTATCATACAGAATTTCGAAGTCATGAAGCTTCGACAGTGTGTATTTAACCACTACAATGTGATGAAACACAATAAGACCTTGTACTTCAATTACATTATCATGTGTTCATTAGCCTTTATGTGATTGAAAGCCACAATCAATAACAATTCCTCTGAAAAATGCAGGATCCCCTGTTTTCTCTGTTTCATCAATTAAGCACAAGCAACAACTCAGGGATATCTGCAGGTTTTCAGAAAAATATCAACAAAGGAGCTATATACTGTGTCAAGCTTCTTGATATTCATCGATAGATAATTCTCTATCCAGTGATTTTTTTTTTCCCGGTGAACGTAGCACAAACCTGCAAGTGATGTGAGGACAACCGTGAGTCCTCTCCACATAGAATTTGCATTTGGGACATCTCCCCCATTTCTTCTCCTTCGCAAGCTCCCTCACCACGAGATCCTCTCTCCCTCTCTCATCCTCGTTCAGCGACTGGAACTCCTCGCACGATACGCCGGCGTGCCACGGCGCGCAGCACTCGGCGCAGAACAACCTGTGGCAATACGGGCACTCGCACTCCCTGATCACCTTCTCATCATCACAGTCCTTGATCAGAAGGGCCGAGCAGTCCTTGAAAGGGCAGTAAAACTTCTGCGACTCGAGAAAGATCGCCTCGCACAGCGATTTCTCCCACATGGAAAGAACATTCTCAGGGAGGATTTGCCTGCAGGAATCAATCTGCAGGACGCCCTCGCACTCCATTCCCGGGCATCTGATGGCGGTGACATTGTCCCGGACTTTGGTCTCCACATGCCTGCTTATGCAGAGAGAGCAGAAGACGTGAGAACACACGGTCCTGTTCCCGAACATCTCTTTGGCCTCTTTCCTCTCCGCGCAAATCTCGCAGAAGCTCTCTGACGACTCGCCACCATCTTTTCGAACACCCATCTCGTCCGGGTCTATGATTTTCATTTGACTTCTTTCTGGGCTTGCGTCGGTCACGACCACCACAGACGAGGAAGACGACCCAGTATTTCTTTCCGCAGGATTCATGTTCATCACCCAGGAAACCTCTAAAACCTCCTGAAACTGCAACTCCTGGGCATACTCAGAGTCCGATGCTTCATGGGTCACCGTCTTCTGATCCCGACGATCTTCAGTCTCGTCGAACGTCGACGACAAGAAGAGATCATCTTGGGAGAGAAGATCAAATGCCGCTTCGTTTTCCATTCTCTGTAATACTCAATACGGATTATTTATGGCTTGTTTGCCTTTTGAAGATCGTAACTTTTTTTTTTTTTTGGTATCTAGACTTAGAAGATGTAGCGTATTGTCGATCAAATCTTATCGGAGAAATTGCTTGGTCTCTTTTGATTGGGGCTTGAATTTCCTTCTTCAGGAAGTTCTTTTTATCTTTTTGATTTTACTTTTTCCTGGAGAGTGCTATCATTTTTTTTTGGAAAAAAGTGGTTTTTTTACTACTCTAGCTTTGCTTGGATCATGTGGAGAGTTCATTTATCAGCGTTAACAAAAGAAAAGGCGGTTAAAGAGAGTGATCAAAGATTAAAGTATGCTGGCAAAAGGAAAGCTAAACTACGCTTTAGTGGAATAGTCTTTGGAAAATGACACAAATGCTTCATTAACTTTATCTCAAAGGGTAATATGGTTATTGAACTTTTAATTTGACTAATATGGTCCATAAACTTTAACTCAATGTGCAGTTTGGTCCCTAAACTTAAAATTTGTTCAATATGGTCCTGAACTTTGGTAGCACGTTCAACTTAGTCCTTAAAATTGGATATTTTCTTATAGTTTAATGACTAAGTTGAACGTGCTTGAAATGTTCGGGGACCATATTGAACAAATTAAAATTTTAGGGATTACATTGCGTATTAAACTAAAGTTCAGGAACCATATTGGTTAAATTAAAATTGCATATTAGGTCAGAGTTTAGGGACCATTTGTGTCATTATCCCAATAGTCTTTATATGGTGTCAATCTACAATAAAGGAAAATCAATTTTGAAATAGATATCGAGAGGGAAAATCTCCATGGATAAATCTCCATGATGATGTTAATCTAAGATTGGATTTAATTGGAAATTAAAAAATTGTGATCTAAATAACTTTCCAATTTTTTTTTGTTTAAGAGTCACCTAAATTCATTTGCGAAAATACCCACATCATACCTTATTTTTTACCCAATAACCAGAAAAGAAAACCTCTACTATTCCAAATATCACACATACATGAATTTTACAATTGAAAACCATTTTGCACTTTCATATCATTTAATCCCGTGTCCCTATTCCGATCGGAAAAAAAAAAAAAATCCCGTGTCCCTACGTCCGCCCTAAATCCTAAATTCTCACGCACCTCCAAAACACTTGAAACCAATTTAAAAAAACCAAGTCGCCAAAACCATAACCCAAATGATAAATGAGTATGTAAGGAAGAAATTTGTTTTTTTTTTACGATATAGGGTTTTATTTAGAGATATGTGAATGATATTCATAAAGATGAGGTATGTAAGTGGTTATTGGGTCAAAATTGAGGTATATTAAAATAAATTTGTGCTATTTGAACATTTATATGTTTTTACACTCATTTAAACTCTTTTTTTTTTTCCCTTTTTACTCAATACACACATACATGTATGCTATTCTTCCATGGCAAGCAAGAAGAAACAAAATGAGATTAAAAAGCATAATCGCTCAATCATAAAAATAAGGGCGCATATGTGTCGACATTGCACAATAAGATCCTAATACGGGCGCAGCTATATATTAAACATAGTCTAAATATAAGAAAAAAGATTGAGATTTCATGCTTTTGGAATTGACATCCTAGCCAGCTTTTTTCCTATGGGTGTGGCATCGTATCCCTATCAATCTTTGCTCAGTGGAAGATTATTCTCATGTTCTTTGTTTATTCAGTTTAATTGGTGAGTTCATGCTGTTGTCTTGCTCAAAGTGGTACGGAGTCATGCTCAAGTCTCATGAACACTCAATGTCTAAGAAATTGTTAGGCCTAAGAGTACCTTAAACTGGCAAAATAATTGGGAAGTTGTATCTCGAGATTGGGATAGTAGGAAAAATTATAATTTTTTTTTTGTAAATCTATCACAAATTCAGTCATGAACTTTTCTTTTTAGCTAATCGAGTCTTAAACTTTTTGCATTTATGTTAATTCAGTTCTTCTAGCCAACTTTCGCCGGCCGACGCTCATGTGGCAAATTTAAATAATTTTTTTTGTCATTTTTTCTTTTTCTTAGAAAAAAAGAAAGAAAATAAATAAAATTGAATTATTAAAATTGCCATGTCAGCGTCGGCTAGCCAAAGTTGGTCCAAGTGATTAAATTGACACAAATGAAAAATATTTAGCATTAAATTGACAAAAAAGAAAAAGAATGTCTAGAATTGAATTGGCACAATTACAATAGATTTAATATTTTTTTAGTAATTTTTCCTGTGATATTAGGTTCGATACTCACTTAATGTAGCTGTTTTGAGTTATTTTTTCAAAAAGTAAATCCTTACGAATCTTCTAGTATCTACATTGGCATAAATGATATGCCTTTGACTAAATCAGAATCTAAGAGTATTTATAGTATGATTTGAACTGATTTGTGACCCATTTTCAACTCAAATTATAACAATTTCAATTTTCGATGGAAAAAATTGTGGCCATTCATGTACAAATTACGAGAAGAGATATGCGATACCAACCGGATGCGATCAGAGAATCGATTCCCCTAATCACCCCTCTATTAACCACGACCGAACCAAGAAAACGTGGCACGCCTAGGCTTAAAATGTCGCCGTATCGGTTTGCAACGCATCGCGGTGCGAAATGTGATATTTTCAGCCTAATTTATTGAGATAAGACATCAGGTTTGATTTATATGAAGCTGAAGAGAAGAACCTGATCTTTTAGGTCCCCTTCGCTCGTATGGCTCACATGCATTCTCATGTATGGACCACGAAAATCTTAGGATCGTGGGACCAAGCTTGTCCTTGATGTTTATGGAGCAAAAAAAAAGGTGAAGTGATGTTAATTTATCTTCTGATTTCACCCCCACCAAATGAAAATCGCGAACGTAGGCGCACAATATTAGTGAACTTGTGGATTACTGATGGCATGAAGCTGCGTAGATAGGGAAAATGGTACAAGTAGTCCATGAACTTTGACCCAACATGTAGTGTGACCCCCAAAATTTTAATTTACTTAACGTGATTTCTGAACTTTAGCCTAAAATTCAATGTGATCTCTACACTTTAGCTCAATTTACGATGTGGTCACTAAATTTTTAATTTGTTCAATATAGTCTCCACACTTTTGGTACATGTTCAATGCGGAAAAATTGTTAAAAAAAGTCATGAACCTTTTGTGTTGATACCAATTCAGTCATAAATCTTTTGTATATGTGCCAATTCAATTTTAAACCTTTTGTATTGGTGCTAATTATGTCATAAACATTTTGCATTTATGTTAGTTGAGTCAATCCAGTCAATTTTGGCTGGAAATTCGCTGACGTGGATGTTAGTTGTTATGCGTGACATGGCTACTGTTGACATGGATATTTTTTGATATTTTAGATAATGCTCAATAAAATATTTTTTTCTTCCTTTTCTTTTCTCAACCATTAAAAAATCATTAAATTTATTTAAAAATATTAAAATAATATTCACAAATATTCATATCAGTGTCACCTGTGTCACGAATGACAACTGACATCCGCGTTAGCAAATTTCTGGCCAAAATTGGTTGAGTTGACTTAATTAACAGAAATGCAAAAGGTTTAGAACTGAACAAATGTAAAATATTTAGGAACGAATTGGCACAACTAAATTAGTATTAATACAAAAAGTTTAAGATTGAATTGGCACTAATAAAAGGTTTAGGAATGAATTGACATAAATGTAATAGGTTTAAAACTAAATTAGCATCAATAAATAGCTTATGATTGAATTGGCACCAATGCAATAGATTTATCACCACGTTGAAAAAATTAAACTTTACATGTTGGATCAAGGTTCAAGAACCATTTATGTCGTTAACCCGCATAGAATATCGAATTTTGATGGAGTTTTAGCTGTGGCCAGGCAGGCGGCATTGCAGCAGGGCGTGGACATGCGACATGAATCCTCATGTGTTTAGGCGGTCCCATTGACGGAGCTCGAACGGTACTCTACCACCAGAAACAAACTAGCTCAAATATGGCCCAGCACGAATTCTGTAAGAGCAAGCCGTTCGAGCCGTTCTTGTCCTCACCCAAGCAGGGTAAGGCATGACTTTTTCCAAGTATCCTTCGCTTACATTCTGTGAGTCTGGATTTGATCCCAAGCCAATCAGGCCATACACTCCATAATCCAGAGGACGAATTAAATCAAGCGAATGGAATTTAAATGATCCGAAATCAAGACAATCACTAATGTGCAGGGCATGCCGGTCTTCCGTTTTTTTTTTAAGGCTACCGTGGATATGGCTCGGTCAAGGGGACCTGTTTTTAGGAGAACTAGTTTGATTTGCTTCTCGATCTGTAATCCTACATGGATGACATAACGAATTCGATGTTGCCGTGCATGAAGAAATGCGGGTTGTGATCGCACTTTGGGCGTCACCGAGCGACTGTTGAGCATGAGAAGGACCAAGGCCACTGTCGGCCGGTTAGCCACGTTTTCTTGGATGCATAGTCGACCAATGTGGATGCGCCTCGCAATTTCGGCACTCATACCGGAAGTTATACAGGGATCGATGATGTCTGATATTGTTCCTTCTCTTCAACTTTTCCAAACCTGCAAACATTTGACAAACATTGAGCAGATTGATCTCCGAAAACATTATGCGAAACGACAAGGTATGTTCTTATACTCACATAGCTCATACTCACCATTATGTCTTCGTAATTTTCATACCCTTTTCTTTGATTTTTTTTTAAAATTTTTTTGCGTCAATGTTAATTATCTATTTGAATATCTCATATGATACCTTGTTAGCAATAAAGTGCCTCAAGTCGTGATTCAATGAACTGATCATGATAGTTGACCAGTGGCCCATATTTCCTTTTGCCGAAAGTATGGACCAATGCCCACCGTCGTTTTGGCAACAAAATATTTATCCATTGTACTGATCCGAAGGAAGAAATAAATCGCATGATGATCTATAAAAAATTATGCCTTCGCAATTTTCATACCCTTTTCTTTAATTTTTTTTAATTTTTTTTTGCGTCAATGTTAATTATCTATTCGAATATCTCATATAATATTATCACGGCCCGACAGATGGGATTAGTCTCTTAGATCCTGAGATGACCCACGGATCGATTCATAGATTGAATGAGCTAAGGAAAGAAAGCCTAAGACGGCCTGATCCAGTCATGCATTCTCCAAAATGACTGGGTACCCGGATAGAGGAGATTCCTCTAGAGTCTTTCATGAGTAACTGCGGAGGCCCCGACGATTATGATCCGTGAGTTATTAGGAGGTAAAATGGTTGGGTAGTTAATGCATTGTCTGATAATGAGTACAGTTAGTAAATGTCCCGACCCCACTCGGGCTAGAGCTTCCTTGTATTGTATAAGAGGGGATAACCCCCGTACTTGTACGTTGTCAAGAACTCAATACAATCAGAATTCTCTCGATTTCCTCAAGTGCTCTTATGTCTTTCCGGTTTGGTTCTGATAACCCGACTCTCGAGGAGCGTGAGTGATCTTGTAGGCTGACTTAAGATCGTATCCTAAGGTTACGTGGATTGTGAAATCGATAAATCGACCCTCGGTTCGTGACAATATTTTGTTATCGATAAAGTGCCACGAGCTGTGATTCAATGAACTCATCATGATAGTTGACCAGTGGCCCACATCTCCTTTTGCCGAAAGTATGGAACAACGCCCACCTTCGTTTTCCCAACAAAATATTTGTCCAATGTGCTAATCCGAAGGGAAAAAAATAAATCGCATGATGACCTATAAAACGAGTACTTTAAATTCATTTGAACGATTAAATGTGTAAATCTACGTGGAACCTGCATAATTAATTATAGAAAAAAGGGGCAAAATTAGATCAGAAATGACAATATTTATATACAGTGTTCACTTTAGTATCAATAGTTATTTTTTTGAATTACTTAAGTGCCAATTTTTTTCAAAATAATTATTTGAGTGCCAACTCTGGTGAGCATCATCGAAAAATTTATGTGGCTTGCCGAAGGATCTAAGTTAGCAATGAAAGAAGCCAAAAATTAATAAAAATTTTCCATGTAATATTAAAAAATTAAAAATAAGCTTAAAAATAAAAAATAAAACAAGAGGGGTAGCTACGAGGGTTTACATAGCCCTCGCCCCCTCTGCCCCACCATCATCGGCAATGGTCAAAGAGGGTGGGGGATGGGCTGATGGGCGTTATCGAGTCGCAGCTAGTGGCTAGTGACCCTGCTGATGACTGGCGAGACCTCAACGGCCTCGAACAACTGCGGCGAGGCTTGACCTTGCTAGATTTGCAAGCTCGAGGCCTCGCTAGCTATTGGTGGGGGTCGCTGGCCACTGGCCGAGGGTCAGCGACCTTGCTGGGCTATCCCCCACCCTCACCGACCATTGCCAGTGATGGTGGAGCGGTGAGGGCGAGGGTTGTGCAAGCCCTCATCACTCCGACTCTTATTTTCTTTTCTATTTTTATATTTTTAAATTTTTAAGCTTATTTTTTAGATTTACTTTAAATTTTCTAAAAAAAATTTGCCACATGTGACTTATCTTTTAAAAAAATTGCCATGTGGATTGTTTGGCTGGAATAGATATTTTGATTGTTTTTTTCTTCAATTTGGTAGTTAAGTAAGCCGACAAAAAATATTGATACTAAAGTGAGTACCCTACAAAAATATTTCATTTCAGGTGTCCTTTTGCAGTAAAAAAAAAGACATAATCGCCTGCTACCGAACTGCTAAACAATAGCTGATGTACTTGGTGGTGGAGGCAATGCATCCGCTAGGCCGGTGGCGGAAGTGGCTCGCCGACTAGGTCAGGAAACCAAACATTGGTCTCGTACCAGAATTGGCAACTTGGTGCCGTGATCCTCACTCCCATCTTCCTAGCACAGCACAATGGGAGCCTTGTGACCACATCACCAGGTAGTCGCTGCATTGCTGTTCTATCAAGTCTGGCGTGCACTGCACCATCGCGTAGATCGCGTCAAAACCTGCTGGCACGCTCCCCGTCGCGAACTTCCTCAGCAAGCCATTGGCCGCTGCCTCACCTTGCGAATCATCCGGCAGCTGTCGCAGTGCCATGTTGTACGTGTCTGGGCTTGTAATGATGTTCCAGCTGAATAGCTGGCCGTCAGGGGTCGGTTGTGACTGTGCGGAAGATTGAGGCGTTGGAGTACTGGACGGTGCAGTTCTCGTTGTAGAGGACTGCCTCTTTCTAGAGGAGGCATAGGCTGTAGATGTTGAAGGCCGAGGCATTGAGGCAGATGCGGCAACTCCTCGTTGCAGCAGGAGCCTATTGTTGGAGTTGACGAATACTTCGGAATCTCTTGTTTCTCATACTAGGTACGCCCACGTGAGCTTAGGGAAATTGAAGTGTTATCCAATAACATGTGATCCCTGCGTACGGAATGCGGGGGTTCAGGGGTAGCGCCCCCGACACGGGTGCCCCGCTGCTCAGTCATCGGGCAGGGGTGCGGGGGCAGTGCTTCCCGACGGGGGTTCCCGGTCAGCGGACGGCTGCCCCGCTCGTCGGTGAGCGAGCGGGGGCTCGGGGGTAGCGCCCCCCAAAACCTCAACGAGTTTGGGCTTTTATTTAAGCTGGCCCGTATAGTGTGATATTAATAGATTTATTATAGGTTTAGGTTTTGGGCCCGTTTTGGGGATATATATATTTTTCTCGTTTCTGATCATTGTAACGAGTTGAGCGGCTGTAAACTGAAAACATAGTGAAATCTCTTTGCAGGACGTAGCCCTAATCTTGGGGTGAACCTGAGTAATCTCTTGTGCATCGTTCTTCTTCTTCTCTATCGTGATTGTTTTGATACTCTATCGCGAACAAAAACCCATCACCTATGACATAGAGGGTTTGGGAAGCGCCGGAGACGGCGGCAGAGGAGTTGAAGAAGCCGTAGGTGAGGGGGAAGGATTTGGCTGTGGAGAGGGAGGAGAGGAGGGAGGCGAGGGTGGTTTGGTAGGTGCTGCCGGCGGTAGCGTAGACCTCGCGTGGGAAGAGATATTTGGGCGACAATGGTGGAAGCAAACGTGAGAAGAAGCATGAGATGGAGATTTGGAGGATCCATTTTTCTTACTTCTTTTTAGTGTTTTGGGTATTTATTTGATTAATGTCGATAGGTGAATAAGGTCTGAACATATAGCTTGTGCAGCTCCTACTCAAGTTGCTTCGTCGAAATCTGTTTCGTCCAAATTTTTTAATTTGGTAGGGGGTTTTGGCGACTTGAATTTCGATGCTGACGTCATTGAACCTTTTCTTGAATTAGATGAATATAACTTTATTTAACTTTATAACTTGATGATTCCCCTAGAAACCGGAGGACGCAAGCCAGATAAGGCATTTCTACCTCAATTTTTAATTGATCTTCGGCTGCTCTTTCCAGTCTTGTTTCTCTCTATTTTGTGGCCGTATGTTTAGGGCCCTTCTACCTCGTGTACATTATCTCTTTTTACCCTGGTCGCCTTTGCACTTCCAATGACACTTGTGATGTGTGCTCAGAGTTCATTTTGTAATCCGCGCTTCTCTAATTTAATATACTTCTTACATTACCAAAAAAAAAAAATAATCTTTGTAAATCATTCTTTTCTAATATAAATCATGACCAACCCAACGTTCCGTAGCGTTTCTTCAACAGTCGCCAACCCCCAACCCCTCCTTGTCCTTGAAGAGAGAGGGAGGTAATCCTATCTATCTCTTTATCTTTTCATCTTTTAGAATCGTCGATACTTCTTTGGTGATTTCATGAATATCATTTGAACCCTATGCAAGTCTTTGAAAGTCCTCTCTATGTATGCTTTGTAGCTCCTCTCCCGATTTAGATGTAGACATAGGATTTACAAGACGTTTTATGTGCCTTTTCAACCTTGTTGGTTTTGTCTATGTACAGTGTTGATACGAGTTTCGCTGATCGGTTACCGATTGTTTTATAATGCTAAGAAAAATCCGTTCTTGTGAAATGAGGGAGTTGCTTTAGGATATACCAAGTTGATTTATTTCTCGAATTTACATTGAATTGTAACGCTTTGTGATTGATTTTGTCTTGGAGTTATGTACATTTCTTTTAAGTAAAATGAAAATTTTTCTTTTGACAAAAAAAATCATTCTTTTCCTCAACCAGCCATTTCTATAGCATCTCCTAATATCTTTTATAATCTTTTGGCTAGCACTGCATATATGCGTCGATGATACCATGAACCCTATGTGGTCAGGGAGTTGCGATCCAAGGCAGAAAGAATTGGAAACAACGGACTCTGCTCCGCAATCGCTTCGGAATGTTGACATTTCTTTGAATGTGGTTCGTGGTCGAACGCATCTCGACCTCGCTAGTAGTTGAAGACAAAGAGGTAGCAAAAGCTGGTGGAAATGGATCCCCTAACATGGGAAATCCATGACATTCCCTAACATTGAGGGGAAAACATTGGGTGAGAACTTTTTTGGGGTTTGAAAAATTTTAAATCCCTTCCCGTTCAATTTTTTCCCTTAATGTTAGGGAATGTTACGGAATTCCCATGTCAGGGGATCTGGATTCAAAGCCGGTGGGGTATCCTTCTTTTCACGAAGCAATGACATACAAATTTCTAGGCATTGCCTGATGAAGGCGTCATCTCCACTTGTGGGATGGAGTTCGTCGTATGGCATCGATTGGCACATGCAACATACGTATTTTAGAACCAATTCCTCATCATCACTGATGTGCACTTCTATTGGACATCCTTACGAAGCCAAAAATTTTGGTAATAAGGAACAAGCAGAGTTTCGATTCAAATTTAACCTCAAATTTAAGACGAGAAAATTACAAAAAAGTCTCAAACCTATTGTAATTATATCAATTCAGTCTCAAATCTTTTTCTTTACCAATCGAGTCCTACATCTTTTGTATTTGCGCTAATTCAAAATATATTTTTTCTTTTTTTCTTTTCTCAATTTTTTTTCTCAATTTTTTTTCCATTCCCCGTTGTGGCCGGTTGCCTCGGCTAGGCAAGGCCATGGCAACCATGGGCGAGGCCATGGCCACCTTCGCTAGTTGTGAGCGAATGTAAAAAATTTTTGACTCAACTGACAGAAAAGAAAAAGATTTAAGATCGAATTAGTATAATTATAATAGGTTTAAGACATTTTAATTATGGTCAATGCCGCTACATTTAGAAAAGAATCACCCTCCTTATTTGCTAATTTCACTGACGCTATGCATGGAAACAAAATGAGTGGTTGCTTGACGGATAATTGTCGGACGGAAAAACATCCGTTGTATTGCTGAAACCTGCAAAAAGTCTTTCAACACCACAACAGCCGTCTTATCTTGTTATGCAATGGCGAAAGACTGATATTTCCATGCAAAACGACCCCCAAGCCACGGCGCTCACTTTGGTGCTAACATATTTTTTTTTTTGGATCTTAAGTCCCATACAAAAAATTTTATTAAAAATTATTCATAACATCGTCGGCCGCACCACGTCAGCGTTTTTCAGCTAAAATTGGCTGAATGAATTGAATTGACATATATGCAAAAAGTTTATGACTCAATTGGCAAAAAAAAAATAGAATTATTTTGACTCGATTACAATATGTGAATAAATTTTTTGGTAATTCTCGCAAACACATATGATAGATAGCTAGAATTTGAATATTGCCCATAAAATCATGTGAATATTTAATTAAGCACAACGATCTGTGTCATCGAATACCGACTTATCCGATTCTCTCGAACGGTTAATAATATATATATTTTCACATGCATCATCATGCCCACTTACATAAGACTGTTCCCTCCCGTAATTAATTTTCTGATAATCGTTGATCTTGACTTCGGTGACAACGCGTTTCTCTTTGTCTTAACTTCTAAGATCAGGCCCCTCTGACTCTATGTTGACTTTAAACAATTGCTACGAAGGTTTCAGACAATATCGTCTCATGTCTTATAATTATAGCCAATGATCGAGAATGGAGTTGATAAGGACAATAACGAAAGGAAACAATAAATCTTCGAAAGTTAAGCTTTTCCAACGCGCACCCGTGTGGCCTGGGTCTAGCGTGACATAAATTTATGTTTCATAAATTTATGTTGCATTTTATGCTTTCTTTTCATAAATTTTATCCATACCATCTATTATAGAACGTGACATATTTTTATGTTTCACCCAATCGAAATCTTATCTATGCCATTATTAATCCCCAAAAACACGAGATTTAAATAATAAGCGCTACAGATAATAAATTCTCTAGGATGTTTTTCTATATTAGAGATAATTAGGATATTTCTGTTGATTTTTTGAACTTCTCAAGATTGGGCGAATATCTCACTTTGATTGTGCATATCCTGATTGATATATATTACCTTAGATAGTCATCTCGTAAATGCTATAGATAGACTGATGTAATTGTCATTATGATAATTATACGAAAATTCTCCAATTCTTATTTTTCGCATTATTTTTATCTTGGTATTAGAGGTAGTGGCTCTATAGTGCAACCGGCACACACACAAGTATGCATCAAGAGCAAATCTCGCTTCATGTCATTTTTTTTTAAATAAGTTATAATATTCTCCAATTCAAGTTTTCGCGTCTTTCGTATCTATAGACATGTTAATTTGCTTATATAAAATTCTGTATGAAGTTGGAGGAATATTGTAAATTTGAACGGGACTCAAGGATCGACCAAGAACAAAGAAGTCAAGTGGGTAGTGCTAATTGGAATGGGAGACTAAATCAAGCACTACCACGAAGTCTCTTGAGCAATAACTCAACAATTGAAGAACTCCGAAATGAAAAAGAAAGAACTTGCGGATTGAATGATTGCCATTGAAATGGGCCAACCGTATTTTGAACTCCTAAGTACAACATTGACCCCTAATTTCGGTTTTTTCAGTTGGCTATTAATCAACTAATATCAAAAGTTAGTAACCCTGTAGATCTAAAAGTAAATGATTTCTAGGTACAACTGGACAAGTTCCTCGAGAGCTCTAGCGGAACATCCCAAATTCCACTTAGATTCCTTCACACTTTCCTATTCTAGGACGTCAAACTCTTATTCTCCCCAAATTACATGAACCTGAACATGGTGAATCGGCCTCGACACTGCTGAATAAACACGAGATATTATCAGGTGCATAGTCCTTCCTATGCCGATCCGTCGAGAAAGCCACCTGTGAGAAGCTGTCTCGGACTTAGTCTTAAAAATCTTTGAGCTCTACCGGGTGGCGATTGAGCCTCTTCATGGAGGCTTTTACAAGAGCCCGATAAGGGGTCGAACGGAGTTCGTGGCCTTTTCCAATGTAGAGGTGATCTCTCAATGAATGATCGAAAGGTTTAGGATTAAATTGACCGCCGTACAATAGCTATCAGACAATTTCCATCCTCAAGTCTTGGGAATAGTCGATGTCTTAGCAATTGATAGGCCTCGGAGAACCTTAATTTGGTAAGGTGTTTGGAAATTTGTAACTTAAAGAACTCGGGATCTTAGGTTCGGTTCATACTCAGTATAATTATTTTGAGCTATAACTGAAAAACTAATTCCTTACGAATCTCCTACGGTTGACACATACATGTATAGCACATCTCTGATTAAATCGGCAAACAGACTTAGTCTGATACATAAAATTGGCTCCATATGTCACTTGAGCACTACACAAAAAATAGTAATGGCTAGGAGTATTTATTGTATAATTTGAACTGAGTTGTGACCTCAAGTGCTTGTAAAAGTGCCACATTTACTTGCAACCCCACCTCCTCCCATCTTCCGCTTTAGTAGAGACATCGCCGAAGCTGGCGAGGGCAAGCCCCGTCAATTATTGCCTGAGACTGGTTGTTTGCCGTCGACAAGGCTAGTGATTGCAGAGAAAAAAGCAAAAAAAAAAAAAAAGAAAGAAAGAAAGAAAAAGGGAAAAGGAAACCAAAAAATGAACAAAATAAAGAATTCAAAAATAGTAAAATATCATTAAAAATTATTCACGTCAACGCCGGTTGCATCATGTATGATGACCGATGTTAGTGATTTTTGGCCAAAATTAGCCGGATGGGTTGAATTGACACAAATACAAAAGGTGTGGAACTCAATTGGCAATAAAAGATTTACGATTGAATTGACACAATCGCAAAAGGTTCATGACATTTTTTTTTTGGTAATTTTCTGACAATACCTAGTGTTTTCATATAATTCGGGGATTTCAATGATCATTGTTAACACCTGATTTTTAATCATTTTTTTTCTATTGCTAAAGTAATAAAAAATTCATAAAAATTCATAAAATTAAAAAATCAACTTTGGGGACCTTAGCCAAGCCTAGGGAACCAATTTTGACCAAAAAACGATTTTTCATATTTTCAGTATTTTTCGGTATTTTTATTTTCGAAAATTCATAAAACAAAAAATGAAGAAAAAATGAGAAAATTGAAAAATCAACTTTGGAAGCCTTGGCCAAGCCTAGGCAACCATTTTTGAACAAAAAATAAAATTTCATATTATATATATTTTTAATTTGTTTAAAAAAAATACAAAAATACTTGAAAATTTTGGAAAAATAACATTTGAGGCCAAAAAAAATACACAAAGATAGTTAATATTTTTATTTTAAATCTATTTTCATATTGGCCATCGCAAATTCAGAAAAATCCAATTCGAGTCACGTGTTCCTTCACGAGTATAATCTTGAATCGGGCCTAAAAAAATTTAATTTGAGTCAACTTATTTTTAATTTTCACTTTTTATGAGTTGTGACATTGTCTTCTAATATTTTAAATTTTCATCTTGGCCCAATTATACCCAGAATGACTTAATTTTGCAAAAGGGCTTTAATTAAATTCTGCATTATTTTCAACGGCAAGAAATGAGCTTAAATTTGACATGTGGTAAATTTTAGTGTGTCAAAAATTGTGAGGAGATTTGGACTTAAAGAAATATATTTTTTCAGGGACTAAATTGTAAATACTTAAAATTCAAGGACTAGAGTGCAAATACTTAACTCTTGAAGGATTATTTTACAAATAACAAAAAGAAGAGTTAGTGGATAAATTAGAATAGAGAAGGGAAGATGGAGAAGAGGAGATGAAGAAGAGAAGTTGGAGAAGAATGGATGGAGAAAATAAGATAAGAATAGAGAATGGAAGATGGAGAAGAGTTAGTAGAGAAATTAGAATGGAAGATAAGAATAGAGAAGGGAAGATGGAGATGAAGAAGAGTTAGTGGAGAAATTAGAATGTGAGATAAATATGGAGAAGGGAAGATGAAGATGAAGAAGAGTTAGTGGAGAGATTAGAATGTGAGATAGAGATGGAGAATAGAAGATGAAAATGAAGAAGAGTTAGTGGAGAAATTAGAATGGGAGATAGAGTTAGTGGAAAAATTAGAATGGGAGATAGATGAGTAGATTATAAAAGGAGAAAGAAGTGAGCTTGAGGGGGGGGATTCTTGGGAGAGAAAATTTGAAGTGTTTGGGAGGATTTTTTTTTGGAGAGAAAATTTTGGATGTTTGAGAGAGTTTTTGGAGATTGAAGAAAAATTTGAGAGAAAGAAAATACCAAAAGAGAGAGAATTTTGAAGATGATGGGAGTTCAAAGCTAGGGATTATCATCACAAATTCCTTCATTGATCAATATAAATCAAGAGTTCATCCTCGTCAACGAGCAAGCAAATTCGAGCTAAGTGTTTTTATTTATTCATTTGTTTATGGTTTTACTTGCAAATTAGCACAAATTGTATACATTTTCTCCATCTCTTTTTTCTTTCTATATTTTATGTCAGGAGAAGGATATCTCTACGTCAACAGCAAAAATCTCGTAGAGATGCAAAAATCGGCCCAGACAAGCTCCTAAGCTGTCCACCGATTTCTCAACTGATCTGTGACTAAAAGTCCCTCTTAACTCAAAAGAAACTCTCTATATTGGGAACATAGAGAGCGAAAATCAATTATAGAAATCCCTCCAAAAAAAATGGGAGATAAGTACTCTTTCCACTCTTCTGGTTTTAGGTGCAGATTAGCACATATTTTGTATACTGACATTTCACTCTATTTTATGTCAGGAAGCCGCAGCTTTATATCAATGGTCAACCTTATGGAAGCACAAAATCGGCTTGGAGGAGTCCTCAAGCGCGCACAAATTTCAAATTGTTGAATCAATTCGTTGTATTTTATTTTAAAGAATTCATACCCCAGAATGGAGAGGACAAAGTCCATCCGCAATTTAAATACCTGCACCATAAATCCTAAAGGGAAGAGCCAAGCCAATGCTTAGCCTCCCATTGGAGGTTTTTACTTACAGTAGTTAAATACCTACAACTTAAATACCTGTACCTTAAATCCCAAAGGGAAGAGCCAAGCCAATGCTTAGCCTCCCATTGGAGGTTTTTACTTACAGTAGTTAAATACCTGCAACTTAAATACCTGTACCTTAAATCCCAAAGGGAAGAGCCAAGCCAATGCTTAGCCTCCCATTGGAGGTTTTTACTTACAGTAGTTAAATACCTGCAACTTAAATACCTATACCTTAAATCCCAAAGGGAAGAGCCAAGCCAATGCTTAGCCTCCCATTGGAGGTTTTTACTTACAGTAGTTAAATACCTGCAACTTAAATACCTATACCTTAAATCCCAAAGGGAAGAGCCAAGCCAATGCTTAGCCTCCCATTGAAGGTTTTTACTTACAGTAGTTAAATACCTGCAACTTAAATACATGTACCTTAAATCCCAAAGGGAAGAGCCAAGCCAATGCTTAGCCTCCCATTGGAGGTTTTTACTTACAGTAGTTAAATACCTGCAACTTAAATACCTGTACCTTAAATCCGAAAGGGAAGAGCCAAGCCAATGCTTAGCCTCCCATTGGAGGTTTTTACTTACAGTAGTTTAAATACTTGCAACTTAAATACCTGTACCTTAAATCCCAAAGGGAAGAGCCAAGCCAATGCTTAGCCTCCCATTGGAGGTGTTTATTCACTGTCATGTACTTCCTATAATTTAATTTTTGAATCATCAGACCCAAAAGATAAGTAGGTCGTAATACTGCACAGAAGTCGTTAACACACTCCCTCTTTCGGCTTCAGGGAATCTTTAACACTTAAAAAAATATAACAAATAAAAATATATACCATCCATGCATCCTATTTAAAAAGTGAAAACACAAAAGAGAATACCCTACTAGAGCCTTAGGAATAAACCAAGTCTGAGTTGCCGAATTAGGATATCCATGAAATTAAGGTACCGAAAGGGCATTAGTTTTAATTAACTAGTGTAACCAAGTCCCCGAGCTCCTAATCTCTGGTTCGCAGGAATAAATTAGTTCTCCCGCTAATTTATTTAGGTTTCTAATCGACCTACCAAGAACGATTAGTGGCGACTCCAAATTTTAAAATCATTTAAACAAAAACCAAAGTTGCGATTCGGTAGGGCTTGGGAGGGTCCGCGTTAGGTTAGTCAAATCTAATTAACCTAATAATCCGTTAACCCCTTTTAAAATTTAAAATTAATTTTTTAGAGGGTCGCGACAGACTGGCGACTCCACTGGGGATAGAGATTTTTAAATTTTCGAAAAAAGATACCAATTGGAATACTTAAATTTTTTCGAAATTTTAAAAGTCTTAGTGGACTTAGGCCAATGAAAATTTCATGGATATCTCGCTTCTGGCGATCTTGCTTGGGACTCATTCTGTAGGTGTTATATGTTTTTGCAGGATGGGAGTTATAAGGGGCGGAGTGTTTGGCTAACCCATTTGTTTTGCAGGCTCGGTGTTGGGATTATGTTTAATTTCACACATTTTTAGAAGCGCTGTTTTGATATCAATTGTTGTGTATGTCTTGCATATTCTGAGGATCACAACACCTGCACACACAAGCGTCTAAACTCAAGTCGCGAAATTTTTCCTAGGTAACCATAGATAGGGATCGAATATGCAACGCTCTTGCGTCGATTGCGCTTCGGGTTGACCATATTTTATCCCGCTCATTATCTGAATTGACAATTCTTCCCATTGTGATTTGATTGCGCGGAGGGTAAGGTTGTCAATTCAGATAGTGGGGGCCTTTTAGGTCCATACCCTGTCTCTCCTTCTTTTATTTTCTAGAGTCCACTCCTCACTTGAGTCATGCGCATGACTATGTGATTTGCATTTCTCCAAGGTAAAAGTAAGTTCTCTAATTTTATCTTGTATTTATTTTCGGTCGGTCCATGCTAGGTGTTAGTTAGTTTTTGAGCTTGATATTACGACCATTCTTTTAAAAGAAAATAAAAATTAAATTTGTCCCTCATTTCTTTTAAAAATTTTTTTTTTTGAAAAAATGATGTGAAAAAATCCCTTCATGGACCCACCATCTGGTGGCCTAGTTGGTTTGCGCTCAGTTCCTTTCACGAGAGGTTCTGGGTTCAAAACTTCTCGGCGCCAGGTGACTTAATTGAGGGCCCGTGGTTGTGGGGTCTGCGGGTCCTCCCGAGGACTAGTCGTGCTTCACCGCTGGTTTGAGCACAAGCTCGCCGGCCGCGCGGACACCTCGGTTATCAAAAAAAAAAAAAAAATCCCTTCATGGGAATTTTATTAACCAATAAGGGATTTTTGTCATGTTTTTATTGCTTCAATAAAAATGAAATTTTCCTGAAAAAATTTTCCTCTGAAAATTTATTTCAATAAAAAGAAAAATTCCTTAAAAAAAAAACTCTAGTAGACATCAAGTGATTTTATCACATTTTTCAAATTATAAAAACTTGCAAGAAAATTCTTCTCGAGAAATTCGCTCATGTTTTTCTAAGAAAAGTTTCTCTAAATAAAATTAGACTAATGTCTCGGGGGAATTGTATTGACCAATAAGAGATTTTTGTCATGTTTTTCTTGCTTCAATAAAAATGAAATTTTCCTGACAAATTTTCCTCTGAAAATTTATTTCGATAAAAAGAAAAATTCCTTCAAAAAAAAAACTTTGGTAAACATCAAGTGATTTTATCACATTCTTTCAAATTATAAAAACTTGCAACAAAAATTCTTTTCGAGAAATTCGCTCATGTTTTTCTAAGAAAATTTTCTCTAAATAAAATTAGACTAATGTCTCGGGGGAATTTTGTTAACCAATAAATGATTTCTGTTATGTCTTTCCTCCTTCAATAAAAATAAAATTTTCTTGATAAATTTACCTCTGTAAATTTATTTTGATAAAAAGGAAATTCCTTCAAAAATTTTAGTAAACATCAAGAGATTTTGTCACATTCCTTTAAAAAAATAATAAAAAAAAAGAGTAATAAATCTGCAAAAAAAATTCTGTATCAGAAATTAACCCATTTCTTCCTAAAGAAATTTTTTTTTTCTGATTTCTCTATAAAATAGAAAAAATAAAATTGGACTAATATAGGAGTCATGGACCGACATTCCTTGTGTCGCATACTAATTATATCCTTTTCTTTTGCAGGGAGATCCTAGATACCCCAGACGGGTGTAAAAATTAAGTTCAATAATATATTAAGAATCATCTTCAGAAATACCAAAAGACGAAAAACACCAAGGCTTCAACCGTTAATTCAGGGGGGCAAACGAACACTGTCCATCTTTGACAGATAGAGTTGTGTCAATCCGTAAACTTGTATGGGCAGTGTATTGTGATATGATGGTGGACTTATACTAATTAAACACGGGGGCATATTTAATGTATTACAGAGGATCCCGCGTCTTTTGAAAGACAATATGGATTATATAATCAGAAACCATGAAATAAGTACCTTAACCTGATTAAATCAACCAGAGACCGGTCTTAAAATTTCCTCGGATCCGAAACACGCGGAGGGTTTTAGAGGACCGAGGTTCTATTAATGAATGTGACCCACAAGTATTTCTCCCAATGCTACAAGCGCCCGACAAGAGCAAGTGGGCACCGAAAGAAACAAAACACGGTTGAAGTGGGGCACGCAACAAATGGCCGAATTTATTGGCACACTAATTAAGTGGTGGTAGCTTTACATGATTGAACGCGGGTCTCTAGGCGGCTGGTGGAAAGCCAAACTGAATGCCTCTCTAATGTTCTTGATATCATCGTCTACCGCAACCCGCGAGAGCATCATGAAGAAAATTAAACCTAGACGAATACGTCTGCTTAGTTTCATCGCACGTTCTCGCCTTTTGTCGATGTCCAAAATTAATGCACAAACTAGAAGTAATCATTTCCCTTTCCCCCCTATTAAATGCTCGGAGCCGTTAACCGCACCAAACTCGAAAAAATTAATATCGAGACGAAATCTGCGTAAATTTGAAGGGTAAATCCGTATCGTTCCAATTTACCCTTAAATTGCTCCGGTTTTAAATTTGATCCCTTCTATTTTCAGGAATTTGCAAAAGCGACTCGAGAATACAGTTGTATCCAAAAACCAAATTTCCTGGTCGGGCTAAATTGGGGGCAAATCAACTCATGGACATTACCACGGGATGGACAGCTTCGGTTAAAGAAAAATACAAGCGAAAGATCCGAACAATCTCAGACATGGGTAATTCTGTATCGTTCTAATTTGCACATAATCATCTCGAGTCCTGAATTTTTTTATTCCATTCTTAACAGGGATTGCAAATTACCTCGAGAAATATCGTAACAAGGCCCAAGGTGATACAACAGGGCCGCGTTATCCCTAAGGATTAACCTTTGAAAAGAAAACCCCATGGACACCTATGGTCCAATGGACCGAATGGTATGGAGGATGACAGTAGGTCCGAAATATCCCGAGTTCGATCTCCAAAGTGGGGAATGTTGTATGTATTATAAATAAATGAAACAACTTTTTGTGTATTTCTTTTTGCAAGCAGGAATACTCGACGAGTAATACCGAAGTCAATATTTTGCCACATTCTCGGCTTAATGGTGAAGCATCCAACAAAAGTCGAAGAAAACTCAACCCAGCAAAATTGGTAAAAGACTTGTCCAAGGCATTCAAGATGAAGGGTAAATCAGTATCGTTTCCAATTTATCCCTTTTAATACCGGTTGACATGTCTCCTTTTCTTGTTACAGGAAATATTTATACTAACATGTAACATGTTGGAGGAGACAAATCTAAAAGAAAATGATGATCATTTGACAAGATCTATTCTGGTGAAAAATGGGGGGCATTTAACTGCTAAACCATGGCGGTCGCTGTTACTAAACAAACCAAAATGCTCCCTTACCCATATGCCTCATCGTGCAGGGGCAAAACTTGAGACAAACCGCTCCTCGACATAAGGAGTGGGCTTCCCAATTTGTTCAATCCACCCACATACCAGGGGCAATTCAAATCCGCCCATGTTTGCACATTATATAAATACACATGATGCTAAAAATTGTCACATCGGCATTGTGTTTACACATTTCACGAATTATGTATGATTATTCCGCATGTTTAATTTACCAACTCCAACTTAGAGCATAAACTGCATAGGAGACATTAAATGTGCAAAATGGGGCATAACAGGATGAGGAAAGTTAAACCATTTCTACACACGGGTCTAACATTTTAATCTACAGATAAACAGCCTTTCTCTAGAGTGAGAGAAAGCCCCTTCGGACTAAAGTCCCCCATTCAAATTACATTCGAGGCGTTCATATTATGAGAACCTCCTTAAATAGAATTGGTAATACAAACTTGACAGAATAGTTTTGCATGATCCACATTTTGATTGATTGCATCATGAGTTATCACACAGACTACTTCTAATCATTGCCAACTTAGCTGAACAATTTTGTATGAACCAATGAACGCATTGATGAAAATGCTTGCACATGTTAGCTCTGACATTGCCTGACAGGCAACACATTCCCGGTGTTTGAGTTACCTTCCAAAGTCTTGAAATTCATTCGGCGATTATTGAATGAACAAGCCTGGTTGTCGAGAAGCCACCAAGCATTTCTTCCAAATTCGCAGGTAAGTATATCTTCAACGTGAACTTTTCAAGAGAATGAATTCTGACGGTTGTTGGGGTACTCGAATCCATTGCGGTATATATAGGTATCCACCTTCTTCAATAAAGCATGATTTGTCTCAAGGACAGAAATGTTCGAGACCTTTTGATCTCTGCCTCTTTGGTTTATTCCTAAAGCAACAGGAGAATATAATTTGGGTTTGAGCTTCCGTAGGATTCCTGGTCTCCCCAGATTTCAGAATGGCACCCTTTGAGGTACACCAAGCCCTTCTTACAGGCAAACTAAGTCCTTCTTACAGGCAAACCAAGTCCTTCTTACAGGCAAACCAAGTCCTTCTTACAGGCATAAAGTCCTTCTTACAGGCAAATCAAGTCCTTCTTACAGGTACAAAGTCCTTCTTATAGGCACAAAGTCCTTCTTACAGGCAAATCAAGTCATTCTTACAGGCATAAAGTCCTTCTTACAGGCAAATCAAGTCCTTCTTACAGGCAAACTAAGTCCTTCTTACAGGCAAACCAAGTCCTTCTTACAGGCACAAAGTCCTTCTTATAGGCAAATCAAGTCCTTCTTACAAGCAAGCTAAGTTCTTCTTACAGGCAAACCAAGTCCTTCTTACAGGCACCAAGTCCTTCTTACAGGCAAATCAAGTCCTTCTTACAGGCACAAAGTCCTTCTTACAGGCAAATCAAGTCCTTCTTACAGGCAAATCAAGTTCTTCTTACAGGCATAAAGTCCTTCTTACAGGCAAACAAAGTCCTTCTTACAGGCAAACAAAGTCCTTCTTACAAGTAACGCAAGTCCTTCTTACAGGCACAAAGTCCTTCTTACAGGCAAAGTAAGTCCTTCTTACAGGCAAATCAAGTCCTTCTTACAGGCAAATTAAGTCCTTTTTACAGGCAAATCAAGTCCTTCTTACAGGCACAAGTCCTTTTTACAGACACCAAGTCCTTTCTACAGGCACCAAGTCCTTCTTACAGGTATCTCCATGGGGTGACCTACCATACGGGTCAAATCTCAATCAAAATTTAATCAGTAGAATCCTTTTATTAGGAATCTACCATGGTACGACCCACCATACGGGTCAAATGGTATGACCCACCATACGGGTCAAATTTTAATTCAATTTTTAATCAGTAGAATCCTTTTATTAGGAATCTACCATGGGTTGATCCACCATACGGGTTCAAGTTCAACCACCCTAAAGTTTTTTTATATAACGAATCCTTAGGTTCTCATTTCATTTTCAGTGGAACATTCATGTCACGACTCTTTTTATTTCCTTGTATTGAGTCGATTAGAATTCAGGTGTCATCTCGTCTTTGAAATAAACCTCTACCGAGCTTCCTTTCAAAGAGGGGCAGCTGTTAACACCTGATTTTTAATCATTTTTTTTCTATTGCTAAAGTAATAAAAAATTCATAAAAATTCATAAAATTGAAAAATCAACTTTGGGGACCTTAGCCAAGCCTAGGGAACCAATTTTGACCAAAAAACGATTTTTCATATTTTCAGTATTTTTCGGTATTTTTATTTTCGAAAATTCATAAAACAAAAAATGAAGAAAAAATGAGAAAATTGAAAAATCAACTTTGGAAGCCTTGGCCAAGCCTAGGCAACCATTTTTGAACAAAAAATAAAATTTCATATTATATATATTTTTAATTTGTTTAAAAAAAATACAAAAATACTTGAAAATTTTGGAAAAATAACATTTGAGGCCAAAAAAAATACACAAAGATAGTTAATATTTTTATTTTAAATCTATTTTCATATTGGCCATCGCAAATTCAGAAAAATCCAATTCGAGTCACGTGTTCCTTCACGAGTATAATCTTGAATCGGGCCTAAAAAAATTTAATTTGAGTCAACTTATTTTTAATTTTCACTTTTTATGAGTTGTGACATTGTCTTCTAATATTTTAAATTTTCATCTTGGCCCAATTATACCCAGAATGACTTAATTTTGCAAAAGGGCTTTAATTAAATTCTGCATTATTTTCAACGGCAAGAAATGAGCTTAAATTTGACATGTGGTAAATTTTGGTGTGTCAAAAATTGTGAGGAGATTTGGACTTAAAGAAATCTATTTTTTCAGGGACTAAATTGTAAATACTTAAAATTCAAGGACTAGAGTGCAAATACTTAACTCTTGAAGGATTATTTTACAAATAACAAAAAGAAGAGTTAGTGGATAAATTAGAATAGAGAAGGGAAGATGGAGAAGAGGAGATGAAGAAGAGAAGTTGGAGAAGAATGGATGGAGAAAATAAGATAAGAATAGAGAATGGAAGATGGAGAAGAGTTAGTAGAGAAATTAGAATGGAAGATAAGAATAGAGAAGGGAAGATGGAGATGAAGAAGAGGTAGTGGAGAAATTAGAATGTGAGATAAATATGGAGAAGGGAAGATGAAGATGAAGAAGAGTTAGTGGAGAGATTAGAATGTGAGATAGAGATGGAGAATAGAAGATGAAAATGAAGAAGAGTTAGTGGAGAAATTAGAATGGGAGATAGAGTTAGTGGAAAAATTAGAATGGGAGATAGATGAGTAGATTATAAAAGGAGAAAGAAGTGAGCTTGAGGGGGGGGATTCTTGGGAGAGAAAATTTGAAGTGTTTGGGAGGATTTTTTTTTGGAGAGAAAATTTTGGATGTTTGAGAGAGTTTTTGGAGATTGAAGAAAAATTTGAGAGAAAGAAAATACCAAAAGAGAGAGAATTTTGAAGATGATGGGAGTTCAAAGCTAGGGATTATCATCACAAATTCCTTCATTGATCAATATAAATCAAGAGTTCATCCTCGTCAACGAGCAAGCAAATTCGAGCTAAGTGTTTTTATTTATTCATTTGTTTGTGGTTTTACTTGCAAATTAGCACAAATTGTATACATTTTCTCCATCTCTTTTTTCTTTCCATATTTTATGTCAGGAGAAGGATATTTCTACGTCAACAGCAAAAATCTTGTAGAGATGCAAAAATCGGCCCAGACAAGCTCCTAAGCTGTCCACCGATTTCTCAACTGATCTGTGACTAAAAGTCCCTCTTAACTCAAAAGAAGCTCTCTATATTGGGAACATAGAGAGCGAAAATCAATTATAGAAATCCCTCCCAAAAAAATGGGAGATAAGTACTCTTTCCACTCTTCTGGTTTTAGGTGCAGATTAGCACATATTTTGTATACTGACATTTCACTCTATTTTATGTCAGGAAGCCGCAGCTTTATATCAATGGTCAACCTTATGGAAGCACAAAATCGGCTTGGAGGAGTCCTCAAGCGCGCACAAATTTCAAATTGTTGAATCAATTCGTTGTATTTTATTTTAAAGAATTCATACCCCAGAATGGAGAGGACAAAGTCCATCCGCAATTTAAATACCTGCACCATAAATCCCAAAGGGAAGAGCCAAGCCAATGCTTAGCCTCCCATTGGAGGTTTTTACTTACAGTAGTTAAATACCTGCAACTTAAATACCTGTACCTTAAATCCCAAAGGGAAGAGCCAAGCCAATGCTTAGCCTCCCATTGGAGGTTTTTACTTACAGTAGTTAAATACCTGCAACTTAAATACCTGTACCTTAAATCCCAAAGGGAAGAGCCAAGCCAATGCTTAGCCTCCCATTGGAGGTTTTTACTTACAGTAGTTAAATACCTGCAACTTAAATACCTATACCTTAAATCCCAAAGGGAAGAGCCAAGCCAATGCTTAGCCTCCCATTGGAGGTTTTTACTTACAGTAGTTAAATACCTGCAACTTAAATACCTGTACCTTAAATCCGAAAGGGAAGAGCCAAGCCAATGCTTAGCCTCCCATTGGAGGTTTTTACTTACAGTAGTTAAATACCTGCAACTTAAATACCTGTACCTTAAATCCCAAAGGGAAGAGCCAAGCCAATGCTTAGCCTCCCATTGGAGGTTTTTACTTACAGTAGTTTAAATACTTGCAACTTAAATACCTGTACCTTAAATCCCAAATGGAAGAGCCAAGCCAATGCTTAGCCTCCCATTGGAGGTGTTTATTCACTGTCATGTACTTCCTATAATTTAATTTTTGAATCATCAGACCCAAAAGATAAGTAGGTCGTAATACTGCACAGAAGTCGTTAACACACTCCCTCTTTCGGCTTCAGGGAATCTTTAACACTTAAAAAAATATAACAAATAAAAATATATACCATCCATGCATCCTATTTAAAAAGTGAAAACACAAAAGAGAATACCCTACTAGAGCCTTAGGAATAAACCAAGTCTGAGTTGCCGAATTAGGATATCCATGAAATTAAGGTACCGAAAGGGCATTAGTTTTAATTAACTAGTGTAACCAAGTCCCCGAGCTCCTAATCTCTGGTTCGCAGGAATAAATTAGTTCTCCCGCTAATTTATTTAGGTTTCTAATCGACCTACCAAGAACGATTAGTGGCGACTCCAAATTTTAAAATCATTTAAACAAAAACCAAAGTTGCGATTCGGTAGGGCTTGGGAGGGTCCGCGTTAGGTTAGTCAAATCTAATTAACCTAATAATCCGTTAACCCCTTTTAAAATTTAAAATTAATTTTTTAGAGGGTCGCGACAATCATGTACCCAAAAATTCACCAAATTGAAAATTTGCAAATCATATTGCATATTGCATCAAAGTTGAATTATCCAGCGCATATATCAAATTTTGACAAAGGCTTAGCTGCCGCCCGTAAGTGGCACTGCAGCAGGGCCTGGACATGAGACATGAATCCTCGTGTCTTATGGCAGTCCAATTGACGAAACTTCGAACAATACTCGGCTCAAGCCCAACAAACAATAATCCAGAGAGAGATTTAAATCACGAGAATGTAATTTTGATGATCTGAAAGCTACGGAAAAAAATAATAATAATGGGCAGGGCATGCCGATCTCCTGTTTTTCACGGCTACCGTGGATATGGCTCGGTCACGGAGACCTCGTTCCTCGAGAATTGGTTCGATTTGCTTCTCGATCGGTCGATCTCAGATACCCTCGAACTGTTATCTTGCATAGATGACATATCAGATTCGACGCCGCTGTGCATGAGGAATGCTGGTTGTGATGGCACTTGGAGTGTTATCGAGTGGCTGTTGAGCATGAGAATGACCGTGGCCATTGTCGGCCGGATAGCCACGTTTTCTTGGACGCATAGTAGACCAATGTGGATGCACCTCGCAATTTCGGCACTCAAACCAGAAGTTATACAGGGATCGATGATGTTTGATATTGTCCCTTCCCTCCAGTTCTTCCAAACCTGCAAACATTTAACAACATTGAGCAGATTGATCTCTGAAACATTATGCGAAATAATGAGGTGTGTTCTTATACTCACATAGCTTATAAGGACCTCTGCATTGTCGCCCACCAGGAAACGATTGTTCCTTTGACCACTCACAATCTCCAAAACCAGCACTCCAAAACTGAAGACATCGGACTTGACTGAGAAGTTTCCATGCATCGCATACTCTGGCGCCATATATCCACTATGGATCACAGTAAATCCATCATATTTGCTCTATAGTTTAGCTATGTTATTTTGGTAAGCATTAGATATAGTTGGTCGTGGTACTTACTAGGTCCCCACGATTCGGTTCGTTTCCGCCTGAGTTTGGTCCAACTCGAATAGCTTCGCCATACCAAAATCTGATATCTTAGGATTCATGTTCGAGTCCAACAAAATATTGCTGGCTTTGAGGTCCCGATGTATGATACGAAGTCGAGAGTCTTCGTGTAGGTAAAGCAGCCCTCGAGCAACACCCATTATTATCTTTTGACGCCTATCCCAATCGAGGCTTGCACGCTTTAGGGGATCTGCACATTTTGTTGAAAATCACATTTTTATGAGACATCCCTTAATCATTTCATGAGGATCCGATTTCAAGAACGACAACCCGAGAAACATACCAAATATGAACTGATCAAGGCTCGAATTGGGCACAAATTCGTAGATGAGAAGCCGCTCGACTCCTTCCAGACAGAAACCCAGGAGCTTGACCAAGTTCCTATGTTGTAGCCTAGCTAGTAACATGACCTCGTTCTTGAATTCTACTTCTCCTTGGCCGGAATTCCGTGAAAGTCGTTTCACTGCGATTTCTTGTCCGTTGGAGAGCCGACCCTGAAATTTCCATCAAAGTAAGCACTTCCGAGAGTATCACATGATGTCATCTATGACTATTCTATTGCGTTAATTTTGAATACAAGAGACCACAGGATGCTTTATTAGTTAGTACCATGTAAACGGCACCAAAACCGCCTTCTCCAAGTTTCTTGGAATTAGAGAAGTTATCAGTTGCCGCACTGATAGTGGTGAAATCAAATTGCAGCGACTCCGCCGTGCTTATTTCATCCTCCGCTTCACCTAGAAAGAGAAATACACGGTCATTCAGAGCATGAATGTCTTCATCACAGTTTTTAGATGAAAGCTTCACAAGCCAGAGTTGCACCTGCAGGCATTATTACTATCAACTTGCTATTTAGGCCTGCTCAATCAGTTTACGTTAACTGGAGACAACGAAAAATTTGTAATTGGACATGGACGAGTGGTGCGCATGAATGTAAAGATCGAAGTATCGATTCCATGCCCCGGAATTCTCAGCCCAATTTGTTAACTATTTTGCTGGTGCAAAAGAATAGTAATTAGTCAACTCCATCATTTTCATGATCTTTTCAGCCGCATGAACAGTTGCTGTTCCAATGCTGGAAGATAAAAGACTCACGTTCAACTCTTTTCCTGGGCTGCTTCTTCTTCCTTTTCACTATCAGGAGCACGATAACGCCAATAAGGAGCACCGCAGAAACACTCGTGGCAACTGCAATGATCACAGCCTTCTTTGAATTGCTTTTTCCACCTGCAGGAGCAAACTTCACATTATGTTTACGATCATTGCTTACCGACTACAAAGTAATACACTGGAGAAATCACGAAACTGCCATTTCGAATGCAGAAGCGAAACCCATGTTAGTTGTTAGATATACATCGCGCCATTCTTTGATAACTCGAGGGACAGTTATTCGGATTTCTGGATTTTGTCGTCTTACCGAGTTTCATCTAACGGAGTTTGTTAACACCCGAAAGATATCACATTACCCTGCAGAATTTGAAGCTTTTGGGTATAATCGGTTACCTTTTCAACTACAAGGTCATTACTTTCATGAATTTCTTACGGGAATCAGAGTAATGACAGTGCAATGGTTTACAGAAACCGCGTGTAGCAAGGAACAAGAACAACCAATGTGGGTTTGCGAATGCTCTGGTCAAAGATTCCTGCAGAGTTACAAAAATGCACGCCATGTGCACATGAGGACCACCAAACGAAAAGTTATAAAATAAGTCAATTACATTTTTTTTTTCTGTTAATTAGGGTTAATATTTATATCAGTATTTTGCTAGACCAAAAAATAAGATATAAAAGGTACAAAGGAATTTCTTATCTAACTCAATCTCGAGGAATGCTACCCGTAATAAGAGACCTCATGGAAACCTTCTTATTAAGCCGAGTTATGGATTTTTTAATCGGTAATGCACGGATTTCACTTATTTCAGCACCCAATTAAAAATTCGCCATGTGAGGATTTCGGCAAAACTTCTTAGATTGTTACTATTGCTAATCAATCTTATCCTAATTAATTTCATTTTTGGACGGTCAAACACAATTAAGGTAAGTGCCTGTCGCAAATGTTTCAATTATGTCTTCACAATTTCCAAACCCTTTTCTGTAATTAAAAAAAAAACTCTTTTGTCAATGTTGATTATTAATTTGAATATCTCATATGAAATCTTATAAGCAGTAAATTCCATCGGTTGTGATTCAATGAATTGACTTTTCTGCCGAAATTATGGACCAAGGCCGACCTTCTTTTCGGCAAGAAAGTATTTATCCAACGTAGCGACCCAAAAAAAAAAAAAAGGTACCGATCCAAAGGTGAAAAAAAAAATTCCATGATCTATAAAGCAGAACCTGCGTGAAACCTGCATAATTAATTATAGAAAATGAAGACATAATCGCCTTGTACCTAACTCCGAGACAAGAGACAACGTACCTGGGGTCGGAGGCACCGCATCTGGCGCCTGGGGTGGCGGTGGGGGGGCCGGAAGTGGCTCGCCAACCGTGTCGAAGAACCGAGCATTTGTCTCGTACCGGAATTGGCAACTCGGCGCCATGATCCTCACTCCCATCTTCCCGGCGCAGCACTGCTGGAGCCTCCCGACCACTGTCACCAGGCAGTCGCTGCACTGCTGCTCCGACAAGTCCGGTGTGCACTGCACCATCGCGTAGATCGTTGCGAAACCCGCCGACGTGTTCCCCGTCGCGTACTTCCTCAGCGAGCCCGCGGCCGCCGCCTCGCCCCGCAAATTGTCCAGCAGCGGCCGCAGCGCCGCGTTGTACGTGTCCGGGCTCGTGACGTTGTTGACGTTGAACAGCTGGTAGTCAGGGTCGGTCGTGACCGCGCCGAAGATCGAGGCGTTGGAGTACCGGACAGTGCAGTTCTCGCTGTAGAGGACCGCGCCCTTCTGGAGGGGACACAGGCGGCGGACGTCGGAGGCCGAGGCATTGAGGCAGGTGCGGCAGCTCTCGGCGGTGAGGTCACCGCGGCAGGAGCCAACGACGTAGAGGGTTTGGGAGGCGCCGGAGACGGCGGCAGAGTCGTTGAAGAAGCCGTAGGTGAGGGACAAGGAGTTGGCTGTGGAGATGGAGGAGAGGAGGGTGGTGAGGGTGGTTTGGTACGCTCCGTCGGCGGTGAAGTTGCCGGTGGTGGCACAGATCTCGTGTGGGAAGAGATCTTGGGCGTTCATGGTGGAAGCAAACATGAGAAGAAGCATCAGAGAGAGCTTTGGAGGATCCATCTTGTTTCTTTTTGTGTTCTTTTTGTGCGTTTGGGGTATTTATTTGACTAATTTTCGATAGGCTAATAATGCAAGAACATATAGCTTGTGTAGTTCCTTCGCAACTTGCCACGTCGAAATCATTTTCGTCCACATTTTTTTTAATTTGTAATTTTTTTTAAAATTTGGAGTTAGGTAGTGGCGGCTTGAATTTTGATACTTACGAAACCATTGAAAATTTTCTCTCTTTGCCCGAAAACCAGTGATCAGGTAAGACGAATATAACTTTTTGAATCGTTCTTTTTTTTTTTTTTTTTTGCAGTCAAGCATCTCCCGTTGCCTTTCATGACCTTTCAGCTAGTACTGAACGTGTGGCATCGGTAAGTTATGAGCCACGGTAGAAAGAATTGGGAAACAAGAAACTCCGCTTTGTGGATTAATGGACAAGTAAAATCTAGAAAATTTGTAATATTAACACTTTTTTAACGCAATTACTTGTTCATAAACTTTCACATTTGTCGTGTGTATCAACATCAAACTCTTTATTATCAATTGTCTTATGTACACATACATGTATAAGAGGATGATCGATGAAATCAAAGAAAAAAAATTATGTGAAGAATAGTTTAAGCTAAATCATAGTTATATTATCCATTATGAAACTTTAAAAAATGAAATGTAATTAAAAATAGTAACATTCATAAAATAAGAAATATTTTTTTTAAAAAAATGACAATGAAATCTCATCATTTCGGATTGGGAAAAATTATTATTATTTTTCCAAAAATTCATCAAGATAAAAATGGGTTTGATAGTGATATGCACTACTAAAGCAAAAGTTCATGAGGATAAGATTGTTTTACGAATTGTTTATTTTAATCTCTAGGGTCAACTTGACAATTAATTTCAAGAGTGCGTAGTAGAAGTCCAATACTTTTACTTGAGGAGATTACTAAAAGAGAGCACAAGTCCGAACCTGTTAACATATCCAGTTGAACCCATTTCACTCACAAGCTTAAATCAATGAGTGAGGTAATTATGATATATTATTTGCTAAACACCACATCAATTCTATGATGTGAGATTTCTCTAATATAACTCATATGTGCATCATAACAATTAATCCATAAATTTGGATGACAACATTAGAAAGAATTATATTTCTTGAAAATTGTACTTTTCCAAAAAAATTATTTTCCGAAAGTAAAATCTAAGAATAAAGAGAAAATACAATGCCTTTATTATACACGATATAGTCACATTAAACAAACACAAAACATGTGAAGTATTTAATTAGACAACTAGATTCTCGACAAAAATAGAAAAAGAATAAAAAATGGAATAAATAAATTTGGGGCTACCATTTTAAATTTTAATTGAATGATTGAGGGCAATTTTATTTTATTTACTGAAGAATGGGTTGATTTAATTATACAAGGAGTGAAAATAATGCGACCTTTAATAAAGTATTTTTGGAGGATGTTTTAGTACACCCAGCTTTATTCTTTCTCATCTATTAACTCAAAATGTTTAATGGATATAGAGAACCTACCGCCTCATCAACTCACAACAATTGAATTTTTTTAAAAAATATTTCCCCATATTGCTTGATAATCGTCGTTGTAATGAAATTTTTTCCTTTTGAACGAATCAAAACGGTGTTTTGGAAGCGAAGCCTAGGTTTTGGTTAACATCGACATTCACTATCAACCTTCCCAACCACTTAAAATATATACTCGATTCATTACGGTAGCATTTTAAATGCTATATAGCTTAAAACACATACAATACATAGCTTAGATTTTGAACACTTGGACATAAAATTGTGCTAAATATATCTCCATATGTTTAGTAAAAAATGAATGGTTCAAAAAATATTTTTTTTATTGCTCATCAAAATAAATGAACGCAAAGTATTTTTTCATCTTTTACGAACATATTTAAATAATAAAAAATGTTTTTTTATTAATTAATTATTTTAAGTGATATAAGTTATCATGTTTAGAAAAAAAATTTCAACTCATTTGCAAAACAAATAAAACCTTAAGCACCACGACCGGGCCACCGAAAACCGACTCATCCGCTCCTACCAAACTGTTAATAATATTCTTTTTACGTGAATCATCATGCCCACTTACGGAAGGCTGTTCTCTGACACAATTAATTTTTTTTTATAATAATAATTATCGTTGATATTGACTCACGCGACAGCGCGTTTAGACCGGACCACTATAATTCCCATATTGACCTTAAACAATTGCTGCGAAGGTTTCAGACTATATTGTATGATATACTATAACCCATGATTGAGATTGGAGTGGATAAGGACAATTACGAAAGGAGACAATAGAATCTTCGAAGTTGATCTTTTCCAACACGTACTCTTGTGGCTTAGGGTCAAAGTGCCTTCGCGTGACAAGCTAGAAAACCATGTGCTACGTTTTCTTTCCAGAGTTTACATTATATCATGTATTATGACATGTGACAGCTTTTATGTTTCACTTAATCTAAATCTAAATCTTATCAATGCCATTTTTGAGCCCAAATAGATGAGATTTAAGTAATACGAGCTACACATAATTAGGATATTTTTTTTTATGATATTTTCCTATACTAAAGATAATTAGGATTTTTATGTTGATTTTCTGTATTTATCAAGATTGTGCGAATATCTCATTTTTATTTTGCATATCTTAATTGATATCTATTATCTTCGATAGTCATCTTATATTAATCATCGTTACGATATCGAATTCTACAGAAAATTCTTTAGTTCTTATCTTTCGCATTCTTTTATCTTGATACAAGAGCTAGTCAATCCGAAGTGTAGCTGCATTATTTTATCTCGTGAGGCCGCTAATGTTTGACCTACGTAAGACTGTTCTTAGACATAATTAATGTTTTATTTCATAATCGTTGATCTCGACTTATGTGATGACACTTTCACCTCAGTCTTAAGACAAGACCACTATGATTCCCATATTGACTTTAAACAATTGCTGCGGAGGTTTCAGACTATATCATGTAATATCTTATAACCGATGATTGAGATTGGAGTAGACAAGGACAATAACGAAAGGAAACGATAGAACCTTCGAAGTCGACCCTTTCCAGCAGGCAATCTCTTAGACGGATTGACCAAGAACAAAAAGAAGCCGAGGAGTGGGTAGTGCTAATTGGAATGGGCGAATGTGATACGGGTAAACCAAGGACCTCCACAAAAGACTCTTGAGCAATAATAACTCGACATACGAGAATTTTCAAACGAGGGCTTCGTTCATTTTTTGGAAAATAACTTTGAAAAAAAATATTTTCTGAACTTTTGGGCATTCGATATACAAAAAAAAAATGAGTCAAGAAAAAAATTTTCCACCCACAAAAAAAATATACTTTCAAAAGTTGGCAAAATGATTTCCTCCTCTAAAAAAGAGGAAATCGTTTTCACTCATCTTTACTCGCTCGACTCCTTTATATATATTTTAAAAATTATTTTTAGTCTTATTTTCAATTTTTAATTTTTAATTTAATTTTTTCTCTTCGCTTTTGCCTCCCCCACCCCCCTATTTTGCTTCTTTTCATTCTTCTTTGACCGGTCGCTGGCCACAATGATGGTTGGCCATCTGTCAAAGAAGAAGGGAAAAGATAAAAAGGAAAAGAAAAGAGAAAAGTACAAAATGCAAAATAATTTTTTTTAATTTTAAAAACAACGATAAATAAAGAAAAAAATTATTTAAAAGAGTGCACGGGAGAAAATCAAATCCCATTTTCCATATTGAAAGATAGAAAATATTTTTCAGTTCATTTTCAAGTTTTTACGAACACTAGAAAATATTGTTATTTTCCTAAAAAATGATTTCCGATAAGACATTTTCTAGAAACATCTCATTTTTTGCCAAACGAACGGATAAAAAAAGTAAGAACTTGCGAATCGAATGGATCAACCATATTTTGAACTCCTAAGTTGAACATTTTAACCCTAAATTTCGTTTTTTCTATTGGCCATTACGCAACTAATATCAAAAGTTAGTAACCCTGTAGATTTAAAAGTAAACGATTTCTAGGTACAAGTGCATCGAGAGCTCTAACGCAACATCACAAATTCCCGTTGTGCATTCTTGTTCCAGGACTTTGATCTGCTGTTCTCCCCAATTTGCATGAACCCGTAGCCATGGCACCACTGAGTAAGCACAAGATATTACAAGCTCATAGTTCTTCCTATGCCGATTGAGATTACATCATGTGAGAGTCTTGCTTGCAATCCAAGAACCCTCCGGTGAGAAGCTGTCTCAGACTTAGTCTTAACAATCTGTTAGCTTCTCTGACGCGAATGCGCTTCTTCATGGTGGCTTTTACAAGAATGCCGTCCGACAAGGGCTTGAACACAGTTCACGGACTTTTAAAATGTAGAGGCGATCTCTCAGTGAATGATTGCACCAACTACGGCAACAATGCAATGCCCAAATAGCAAACCGATCACCATTTGGCGTAGGTGAGAGGTAAATTTTCAACTTTTTCGACAGACATTTGCAAACTAAATAATATAGAAGGTAAACTTTGTAGTTACTAATAAAAGTAATGTGAGATCAACTATGAATCTTCTTACTCATTTTCTTGAAATTACTTCTCCCATGGAAACATTTTGTATGGAGTCACATGGTTTTATCATTTTTCAATTTAAGGTGTGTCTGTTTGAGTGAAAGAATTTCCCGCAAAACAATCTTTTAGAGTTTCATGCTTTGAATTTGCTAAAGTTGATTTGTGAACAGAAAACAATTGACGCTTCTAATGAGTTTAGAGAGAGATTATTGTTATGGGATGAGATTCACAGAATCGGTGTGTTGAATTCTTTCCCTTGGATTTGTGGGGGACTTTAACGAAGTGTTGTATCACTGGGAAAAAGTAGGAAAAAGAATGGAAGAAGTCACCGCATTTTTTGCTTTCTAGGATTTTATAGATAGGCATTCCTTAATGGACTTATAATGCAAAGGGTGCGCTTTTACGTTGGCCAATAATACGAAGACAAGGAATTTGTGGGAAAAAAAATTAGATCGGGTGTTATGTTCCATCATGTGGAGAGTATCCTATCCAAATGTTGAGAGTTTTGCACTGCCGGCTTTAGGCTTAAATCGCAGTCCACTCATTTTATCATTAGAAACAGAGTTGAAGAAAAGGAGAAAAGAATTCAAATTTGAAGTTTTTTGGTTGGAAGAGCGTGGTTGGATCATTGTAGGGTGTTGGAATTCTACAGAGCTTCACCAAGCTACTTTGGTAGAAAAGCTATGGGTTGTCTCTAGGAAACTTGTTGAATGGAGCAAAAATAGGTTCTCCAATGCACAAAAGAAACTCCAGCTCCTGAAAGAGAAACTTCAAGACATTACAAATGCTCCTACAGTGCAGAATAACAAGGAGAAAGTGTGCTCTCTCAATAGAGAAATTGAAACATTATGGAGACAAGATGAGATTTATTGAGGTATACAATCTAAAATTAGTTGGCTGAAATGAGGTGATAAAAATACAAAATATTTTCATGCCACTACTATTCAGAGAAGGCAAAGGAAAAGAATATCGACGCTGAGAAACCCAGAAAGGGAGTGGATTCAAGATGTGCGTCAATTGAAAATATTAACAATGGGCTGTTTCACCAACTTATACAATTCGATGGGACATCGAGACTTCCAACCCATTATTGACCCGCTCCATTTTTTTTTTTGGGACAATAATGTAAATCAATCATTGATGGAGAGAGTAACTATAGAGGAAGTTTCAATTGCGGCTTCCCAGTTGGGAGCCACGAAGGCCCCTAGTCCGGATAGACTGAACAATTTATTTTATCAAAGTCATTGGAGGGACGTCCAGCAGGATATTCGTAAGTGTAGAATTTCTTTGAAACAAGCCTATTGAATCTTGAGATGAATAGAACATTAATATCTCTAGTCCCAAAAACCCCTAAACCCCAAAAAATTAGAGCAGTTTCGTCCAATTAGCTTGTGTAATTTTCTACACAAGATTATCTCAAACGTCCCAACAAATCATTTATAACCTTGGCTGCCTAACGTAATTGCTATTGAGCAAAGTGCATTCGTGAGCGGGAGATGAATTTAGGATAACATACTCATTTTTTAGTATTGACACCTGATTTTTAATCATCTTTTCTCTTTTAAAATTAATAAAAAAATCCATAAAATTCATAAAATTGAAAAATTTAACTTTGGGGACCTTGATCAAGCCTAGGGAACCAATTTTGACCAAAAAATGATTTTTCATATTTTCAGTATTTAAAATTCATAAAAAATTAAGAAACAAACGAAAAAAATTATAAAATCAACTTTGGAAGCCTTAGCTAAGCTTAGGTAACCATTTTTGAACAAAAAATAATTTTTTGTATTTTGTGTATTTTATATATATATTTTTTTTAGAAATTAGGAAAATATTTAATAAATAAATAACATTTGATACCACAAAAATACATAAAAATAGTCAATATTTTTATTTTAAATCCCTTTTCTTGTTGGCCATCACAAATTTAAAAAACCTAATTCGGGATCATGTATTCCTTCACGAGCATAATCTCGAATTGGGTCTAAAAAATTCAATTTGAGTCAATTTATTTTTACTTTTTACTTTTAGGAGTTGTGACATTGTTCTATAATATTTCAAATTTTCATCTTGGCCCAATTATACCCAAAATGACTCAATTTTGTAAAAGGGCTTTAATTAAATTTTGCATTATTTTCAGTGGTAAGAAATGAGCTTACATTTGACATGCAGTGAATTTTGACTAAGCATAGGGGAGGTGTGTTGAAAATTGTGAGTAGATTTGGACTAAAAGAAATATTTCTCTAGGGACTGAATTGCAAATACTTAAAATCTCAGGGGTTAGAGTGCAAATATCTAACACTTAAGGGGTTATTTTACAAATAACAAAAAGAAGAGTTAGTGGAGAAATTAGAATAGAGAAGGGAAGATGTAGAAGAGGAGATAGAAAAGGGAAGATGGAGAAAAGGAGATGGAGAAGAATAAATGGAGAAAATAAAATAAGAATAGAGAAGAAAAGATGGAGATGAAGAAGAGTTAGTGGAGAAATTAGAATGGGAGATAGATATAGAGAAGGAAAGATAAAGATGAAAAAGAGTTAATGGAGAAATTAGAATGTGAGATAGAGATGGAGAAGGGAAGATGAAAATGAAAAAAAGTTAGTGGATAAATTAGAATGAGAAATAGAGTTAATGGAGAAATTAGAATGGGAAATAAATGAGTGGGCTATAAAAGGAGGAAGAAAAAAGCTTGGAGGGGGGATTTTTTAGAGAGAAAATTTTGGATATTTGAGAGGGTTTTAAGAGATTGAAAAAAATTCGAGAGAAAGAAAATACTAAAAAGAGAGAGAATTTTGAAAATGATGTGAGTTTAAAGTTAGGGGGCTATTATCACCAATTCATACATCGATCAACATAAATCAAGAGTTCATCCCCGTCGTTCGAGTCGCAATCTTAATCCACAAGGTGATACGAGGTCCGAATTCGGCCATCAAATCCGTCAAATCAGGTAACGATCATAACCATTAAAATCTTCAAGCATTTCGTTACCAAAATGGATTGATTTTAATCTCGATTATGTCATGTCATACTCATATGTCTCCATATCCACATATTGCATTCGTACTATAATTTTCTGCAATTTAATTATTGTATTATTAAACCCCAAAATGGGAAGGCCGACTCACCCACTGGTGGTCCTTTATTTTCTGCAATTTAATTTCCTGTAATTTAATTTCTGTACAATTAAATCCCACGATTGGTAGGCTGAGCCAAGGCCGAGTCATCCGTTAGAGGTCCTTTATTTAATGCAATTTAATTTCAGTACCATCAAACCCCAAGATGGGTAGGCTGAGCCAAGGTCGAGTCCCCCGTTGGAGGTCCTTTATTTAATGCAATTTAATTTTTTGTAATTTAATTTCAGTACCATCAAACCCCACGCTGGGTAGGCCTAATCAAGGCCAAGCCCCCGTTGGAAATCCTTTATTTAATACAATTTAATTTCTTGCAATTTAATTTCAGTACCATCAAACCCCACGATAGGTAGGCCGAGCGAAGGCCGAGTCCCCCGTTGGAGGTTCTTTATTTAATACAATTTAATTTCCTGCAATTTTATTTTAGCACTATCAAACCCCACGATGGGTAAGCTGAACCAAGGCCGACTCCTTCGTTAGAGGTCCTTTATTTAATGTAATTTAATTTCTTGCAATTTAATTTTAGTACCATTAAACCCCACGATGGGTGGGCCGAATCAAGGTCGAGTCCCCCGTTGGAGGTCCTTTATTTAATGCAATTTAGTGTCCTGTAATTTAATTTTAGTACCATCAAACCCCATGATGGATAAGCCGAGCCAAGGTCGAGTCCCCCGTTGGAGGTCCTTTATTTATTGCAATTTAATTTTCTGCAATTTAATTGCTGTACCATTAAACCCTAGAATGAGTAGGCCGAGTCACCTGTTGGAGCTCGCAACACTACACAGAAATCGTTAGTTCACGCCCTCTTGCGGCTGCGGGGAATTTTAATGATTTGAAAATACCAAAAAATGTCATTCATATGCATTTCATCTAAAAAGTGAAAATACAAAAAGAGGTCACCTTACTAGAACCTTAGGAATAAACCAAGCCTGAGTTGCTAAATTAGGATAATCATGAAATTAAGGTACCGAAAGGGCATTAGTTTTAATTAACTAGTGTAACCAAGTCCCCGAACCCAGAATCTCTGGTTCGTAGAAGTAATTTAGTTCTCCCGCTAATTTACTTAGGTTTCTAATAAACTACCAAAAATGATTAGTGGCGACTTCAAATCTAAAATCATTTGAACAAAAAAATAAAGTTGCGATTCGGCAGGATTTGGGAGGGTCTGTATTAGGTTAATTAATTTAATTAACCTGATAATTTGTTAACTTGCAATTTTTTCCACCGATCGAGAAATTTTAGGGTCGCGACATTTAGGAAGTACTTCATCAACTATGAATTCGCAATAGGAAAAGAAAATTTCAAGTGCTTCTCAAGCTGGATATGCAAAAGGATTGTAATAGGATGGAATGGGATTTTCTAGAAGCATGAATGCTGAAGATGTGTTTTAGTACCGTTTGGGTGGGGTTGGTGATGTGGTGTGTAACTACGGTATCGTTTAGCGTGAAATTCAATGGTGAACCTCTTTCCTATTTCAATCCAGCTCGGGGCATCTAACAAGGTGACCTACTCTCTCCTTACCTATTTATTTTGGTGACAAATTTTTTGTCTCATTTAATGAATAAGGCTGTGGATGATGGTTCTATTCAAGGAATTAAGCTAAATAGAAGTTGCCTTACTCTATCACACTTGTTGATGATTCAATATTCTTTCTGGATGGAACTATCCTCAAATGTCAAAATGCGGCTATTGCTTTGAATCAATACTACTTTGCCTCTGGTTAGACCATTAATCTCAACAAATCAGGGATGTATTTTAGCAAGGGATGTCCATTGAGTCCAAAGAGGAAAATGACTTCAGAGTTGAGAGTGCCAAAACTAGAGAAGACTGGAAAGTATTTGGGTATTCCTTTCGGTTGGGGTGCTTCAAAGAAAGAAATGTTTGCTTGGATTCTAGTGAGAGTGAATATGAAATAAGAAAGTTGGAAGGATAATTTAATGTCACCATCTGAGAAGGAATTATTAATTAAAGCAGTGGTACAAGCCTTACCCCAATATGCCATATCAATTTTCAAAACACCATTATCAATTTGTAGAGCCATCGAAAATAAAATAGTTTCGTTTTGGGGGAGAAACAACAACAAGAATTTTGGTCTACACTGGAGGAGATGAGATATTCCAAAAGTTAGGAAGGATGAGGGAGGACTTGGTTTCAGAGACTAGATTGATTTCAATAGGGTCATGCTAGGAAAGCAAGCATGGAGGACATTGGAAAATCTTGGGTCTCTTTGGAGTCGGATATTGAAAGGCTTATATTTACCAAACTGTAATTTCTAGTAAGCAGGCAAAGGAACTTGATCGTCCTGTGGTTGGCAAAGCCTAATCACAGGAATAGAGGCGATTCTGCCCCATGTTATATGGGCAGTGGGCAACGGAGAGAGAATCAATATTAGAGAGGATAAATGGCTGAGAAGAAGTTTCATTGGTGGCCTGACGACAAGGGATGAACCAAGAAGAGTGGCTGATCTAATTATAAGGGGGGAACACAAATGGAATGAAGAGATGCTGAGTAATCTGTTCGATGCAGAAATAGTTCAAGAAATTCTAAGCATCCCAGTCACGTCAGCATCAATATAGGATAAATTAGTGTGGATGGTCACAGAATCTGGAATTTATTCAGTCAAGAGTGGTTACCACAGCGACAGGCAGGAGGAAGTACAAAACTATACAAGCTCAGCTTCCACATCATACCCGCTAGCCAAAAAACTTTAGAAATCGGTATGGAACTCAAAAATCATTTCAAAGATTATAATTTTCTATGGTCAGCATGTCAATATGCTTTGCCAATGATAGAGAACCTATACAACAGGAAAGTCGTGCTTGAGCCATTATTTGCCCAACAGTCCAGCATATTCTACTGCTTTGTCCCTGGACGCGTGAAGTGTGGCTTAACCCAATTCTGAAAATCAACATAAATAGAAAGGGGTTAACCAGATTTGAGAACTAAATAAAGGAAAATCCAATACTTCAGTTGTCTTTCGAACTGGTCGCCACAACTCTGGTTTATTTGGAAATCAAGGAGCCACTTTGTCTTTTGCAAGAGAAAACCAGATCCGAAGCTTCTCCTAACAAACATCATAGCTATGCAAGAGAACATGGTCAGCTGGTGTGAAATTTGGGGAAACAAGAAAATTGGAGGCCGCAGCTTACCTCGGATCTAGATACCGCCGGACCAAGGCACGCTAAAGATCAATGTCAGTGGTTCTTTCGTCCCAAGTTCTTCTGAGGGGGTTGTCGCTTGTGTTTGTAGAGATTATTTGGGTCAATTGCTGGGAGGATTCGTGAAGACCATTCGCGCGAGTTCAGTTGCGGAGGTGGAGGCAAGAGTAGTAGTGGAAACCCTAAGTTTCCTTACCGTACGAAGAAGTGAAGACTTAGACCTGGAATTAGACAATGAAGAAGTGATAAGGACGCTTTTGTCTTCACTCTTCAGACCATTTGAATTGGGAATTGGACGAATTTATCATTAAAGGGTGAGATCTGATAGCCATCTTTTCTAATATTAAGGTGGCCCATTGCAGCACGGAGACGAACAAAGTTGCAGATTGGGCAGCAAAGCTCAAAGAAATAGAAATCTACCTAGCAATTTTATCCTTTATCACCCTCATGCTTTGTGAGACATGTTATGTTTTGAAGCTCTAGATGTGTTTACACCAAACTTCCTTTGTTAAATGCTAAGAATTTTTATTCGACCAAAAAAAAAAAAAAAATTGAAGTGGAGAAAAAATTTCTTGAAAAGCATTTTCCTTAGTCATAAAGTTTTCATCGAAAAAAACACACCCTTAGATTAAAGTTCTCTCATGTTTCTGATTGTTACACCAACATTAACCTCAACGTCAATTATTCAGATTTTTTTTTCTTATCTTTTCATTAATTTATCAATCAAACCAGTCAATTAAGACTAACGCTCTCTATGTTTCCTGGTCGATTTTTCCCCCCTCATTTTTCAAGTATTCGGATCAATTAGGAAGATGAATTAATAAAAAATATTTAAATTGTCAATGGAAAACATATACTTAAATAAAAAAAATTTTTCTCTTCTAAATATGTGTCGCGACCCTCTCGAGATTTTTACGGATCTCGAGGGAGTTAATGGATTGCTAAGCCCATTGAATATCTGGGCTTAGCTCGAGCCCTCTGAGGCCCATACCAAATCGAGTCAGGAAAATTTAAATCGAAGTCGACCTTAGTATGGTCGGGTGACATGTGAATATTGTACATGCCAACGGAGTCGCCACCAGCCATTATTAGAGGGTATGACTGGAAACCCCATCGGACAATTGGGAGAGATCGTTCGATCCTACGAAAACTAGAGATCTAGATTCGGGGACTTAGTTACATCAACCCGCAAGTCAACGCCCTTTCGGTACCTAAGTTGAATGTTTTCCTAATCTAAAGAGTTCATGCAGGCAAGATTGGATAAGGTAGGCTCTGAAAATCTAATGGGTTCACGCGAATGGGAGCTTTTATCCTATCGATCGCAATCATGAAATAAATTTGCAACCAGGGAAATCACGTCGAAATCAGTCAATACAAATAAAAGGGAGTCTTAAAAGTCTAGGAAAACACATCAATTTAGTTCTAGGATGGTTCGGGGTGATCTGGAATGGCTTGGGTCAAATTGACCAGAAGGGCAGAATGGTCATTTTAGAGGGTTCTGGAAGTCAAAAACTTGAAATTAGGTCAAACCAGTTGAATGTGGTTTTTCCTTAATTTTCATGATTTTTGGAAATTTTTCTGAATTTTCTAAGATTTTCTAGAAATTTTTTTGACTTTCTAAGAATTTTTTAAGGATTTTCCCTATTTTTGGACGTTTTTCGGAAATTTTTTTTAAGGATTTTCCTATGACTTTTGGGATTTTCCCCATTTCTTTAGAATATTTTCTATATTTTCGTGAATTTTTATTTTTGATTTCTGATATTTTTCCTATTTTTTAGGATTTTTTAAGACTTTCTGGGGTTTTCCTTTTTAGAATAATTTCTATATTTTCTGGAATATTTATTTTTAATTTCTAATATTTTTCCTAATTTTTCAAAACATTTTTTATATGTTCTAATAACTTCTAAAAAAAATGTTTAGGGTTTCTACGAATTTTTACGATTTTCCTATTGATTTTTATTTTTTTTATCTTATTTTTCTATTTTTTATTTATTTCCCTATAATTCCCTGATTTTTTCTAAGTTTTTACTGGATTTTTTTAGAATTTTTTTATCTCTTATTTTTGTATTATTATTATTATTATTATTTTTTATTAGTTTATTATTATTTTTACCGAATTTTCTATTATTTTATTCTCTGGGCCGGGTCGGGTCAACACGACCCGTTTGACCCGAGTCCTATCCGAAATGGCTAGATAAAAAACGACGTCGTTCTCCTTTTCGATTTTTATTTCTATTATCTATTATTTTTTATTTATTTGATTTGACTTTTCTTTTTTTATTAAAAAAGTCATTATTTCCTAACTAGGTTATACGGACCGGGCCGAATGGGCCCGACCCTTTGAACTAAACTAGACCCGAGGCCCATTATTCCGAGCCTGACTCAAAACGACGTAGTTTTAGGGATTTTTTTGAATTTTTTTTCGAATTTTTTTAGATCTTTATTCTAATTCTTTTATTTTCCACTGCTTTTAATCCTACGGTCCAGGATGGCCCACGTGGCTAAGCCACAACCCTTGGATGAACAAACTAAATCCCACCGTCAGATCCACCTTTGATCAAATCCGGGCCATCTATTCCGATTACTAAAATCTACGGTCAATATTAAATTCGAGACTAATCCTAACCGTCCGATCGAGATCACTATTTGGACTAAGCGGCCGTGAGGATGAAGCGACACGGACTCCACCTCAGCACTTGATCGAATCAACTTCTGACGTGGCATATGACGTGTCCTGCCACGTCATCGCCACGTCAGATTTTGACCAGGTCAAACGGCTGACTCAACATCATCTTCTTCCTCCAGCCACCCTGGGTGGACGGTCGTAATTTTCCGGTGACGATCCGGCGGTGAAACTAACTCCGATCAGGCCAATTCCCCTCTTGGTTGACTCGTACTCAAACCCAAATCAACACATCAGAATCCTACTGAGATCTAACGACCAAAAGTTTACTAATCGAAGCTTTTACAGTCACAGCCATGGCAGACCAATCAGGCAATATAGACCATAACTATTTAATTCCACTCGTCTACAGCACAAGAGGGAGGTCAGAAAACTTACCTTAGGCTCAGATCGGGCTCTGGGTTGCTAGATTTGGCTGACCAACGATCGGAAAATCGCAAAGGTTGGAGGTCACAGTCGGGGATTAAGACTCGAAATCAATGCAAAAAGGAAGTGTAATCGAGCTTAGAGTGGTTCAAAGAGTAAAACCCCCCCAAGAATTACATGAATGCACGTCGGGAACTCGAGTTGCCATTAGAAGGCCGAGCTTAGCTCGAAAATGGGACTCACCTCTTCAGGTGTCGGCGAGCTCCGGAAATGGCACGGGTCGCTTCCTCTAGGCTTGGGCAAACTTCCTGATGTTGTTCTGAGCCTTGATTTCCTTTCAATCTCTCCAATCTTCCAATTACAGTCCGTGTTTTTCTCTGCCAACCAGTTGCCGAAAATGACTTCCTCCATTGCCTTTTAAACTCGATTCTTCGTGGCCCAACCTCCCCGAGATTGCCTCCCTCAAATCCTGCTCAAATCTTCGCCTCAAACTAACTTCCAATCTCTCAAAATCACATGCAATTGCTCTGTTTGGATTTGGTCAGCTTTGAATTGCTTTCGCACGAAGGAGGAGAACCAGAAATGGTTCTGGGTCAGACGGGTCAGACGGGTTGATTGGGTCGGGTCAACTCGACCCGGTCGACCTGTTTGGCTAAAAAAATGCAAATTAGACCCGATTTCACTCGAATTTTCCAAAATTGATGTCAAAATTGACTTTGGGAGGGTGATTTCTATCAAAAAATGGGCTTTTGGCTTGCGATTCTCAGGAAATTCGCATAAAACCCCAAATTTCAATTTGGACCCGAGGGACTATTTTGCAAAATCCAAAGTCTTAGGGTCCTTTATTGCAAAAATTGTTGCCACCATTGAATTCAGAGGGTCAAAAACTAGGGGGTGACGTCGCCCTATTTTCAATTTAGTCCCTAGAAAATTTTTAATTTCATTTTTAGTGATTTTAGGGACTAATTCGAAAAATCAGAAATTGTATTTTGGACTCGATTTTAATTTTGAAAAATAGAGGAGGATGACATGACTCTAAAAATACAAAAAATGGAAAATTCAAAAGGTAAAATGGAATTTCTAGAATTATTTGAATATTCTGAAAAATGAAATTAACAAAAAAACCCTAGATTCCAGACTTGATTTTTCAAAATTTATTCATTAAAAATAAAGGGAAAATTGAATAAAAAATATTGACTATTTTTTGGTAATTTTCTGACTTCAAATGCTATTTTATATTAAATTTTTTTTATTATTTTCCTAATTTCCGAAAATATTAAAAAATGCGAAAAATAAGGAAAATTATTTTTCGCTCAAAATTGGTTCCCTAGGCCAAACCAAGGTCCCCAAAGTTGATTTTTCAATTTTCTCACTTTTTATGGATTTTTAATGAATTTTTGAAAATAAAATGCAGAAAAATAAAGAAAATAAAGGAAATTATTTTTTGTTCAAAATTAGTTCCCTAGGCTATGCTGAGGTCTCCAAAGTTGATTTTTCAATTTTCTCATTTTTATGGATTTTCTAAAAATTTTGAAAAATGAAATTGGCCAAAAATCAAGTGTCAACAATATGAAGCCAAATTTCCAAAATATGACTAGATTTCGGCACTTAGATTAGAGACTTTGGCACTTGGATATGGAAACCTTAATGGTTGTGCTCGATCCTCGACTGCTAGGCTCAGCTCCATGGAGGCTAGGCTAGGGTCTCTCGAGGTTGAGCCTTGGAAACCAGTGCTTCGCTTGAGTCCCCGGAGGCCATGCCTGGGTACTTGGTCCCGCGTCCAAGTTATCGATGCTCGGGCTAGGCTTCATGAAGGCCAAGCATGGTTCCTTGGTGGATGTGCTTAGGTCTGCAAAGGCTAGGCCTAGGTCCCTTGAGTATAACGACATTGTTACGATCACCCGTGGATGAGCTCAAGACCCAACTCTTACTAAGTTGGAGAATGTACGAGCCAACCAAGCGACTTTACACAGACAATTGTCTAAGGAATTAGACAAGGATGATCGAAAGTGCACTTCTCAGTAACAAAGGAGGGTTCAACACTGGAGATGCGAAATAGAGGCAAGGTCATGGAGCCAGGCAGAGATGGCCAAAAGCGACAAGCACTCAACTAAGGGGAACTCAATTAAGAAAAGAACAGTCAGTGGTGAGACGGTCGCTACTGCATTTGTGGCAAAGCAAGCCACTTTAGCAGAGAGTTTTGATTCAAATGAGTATTATAATTCAAGAAAAGGTAGGATGCATTAGCACCTTTGATAGATCAAGATGACAATTCATGCATAAGCCACATTAGCGATTTTCGGGGATTTTGTTTTGAAAATTTTCCCCAATTAGTTAAAGCCCAACATAAGCAAAGGATATTGAACTTTTTGATTCATCAAGACAATAAATACTCCAATGACAAGCTCATTGGAGAAAAAGTAGGATGCAGGAGCACCTTTGATAGATCAAGGCGACAATTCGTGCATAGGAGAAGAAAGGAAGTAGTCCCATAAATAGGAGTAAGTACTGGACCAGTCCGAATTAATAAATCGGGGATTGGATACGTTTTTGAGGACCTACATCGTATCTTCGAAGGTGTGATGGTTATTGGATCATGCGAGATCAAACCTTAGTTTTGGACACCAGATTACTTTACATTTTGTATGTTGTGACAATTCACACATAAATTACGAGAAGGGACACATGATTAAAATCGGATATGATTGGAGAATTGATTGTGATGTCAGTTTGTGTGATCAACTTTATACTAGAAAAGGTTCCCTACTTCGATCAAACTAAGCTAATGTGGCATGCCTAAGCTTAAAATTTTGATGTAGACATATTCGTCTACATTGGGCGTTGGTGTGAAATGTCATACGTTTAGCCTAGTTATTGAGGTAAGACATAAAGCTTGATTTGTCTGTCTTGTCTTGTATGAAGTGTGAGAGAAGAACTTGCTCTCTTTCACCGCTCACTGCTACTACGAGAATCGCTTTTTCTTTCTAGTGACAGATCTAGAACTTAGGGTTGGGGGGTCAAGCTTGTGCTTGATGTTTATGTATAAGTGGAATCAGAGTTTGAAATGTGATAACACCCTTTTTAAGAAATTATTTGCTTCAATGCCGCTAATAATTACCAGCAAAAATCATTTAGGATAAATAAAGTCTCAAGCGAGAATATTAGATAGTAGTTATAATATTTTTGCAAGAACTTGAAAAGAAACGACAATGAAACTTGTTCTTCAGCTAATGAACATAACGTAATGTATATGGATTAGCGAAGAGAACACAACTCTTCATGTCTAAAATCAGTTAATTCGAACACACCTCTTCATATCCGAATAATTGTGAATTCGAACGCACCTTGTCGCGTCCTATAAATTAAAAATTTCATGTTAATGGATTGCCAGATTAATTAATTGAATTAACTAACCTAATCTGAACTTTCCCAAGTTCTACCAAATCCTGACTTAAGTTCAATTTCAGAAAAGAAGATTTATCAAGGAGTCGCTATTAATCATTTTTGGTGGGTTGATTAGAAACCTAAGTAAGATATCGGGAGAAATACCATACTTCTACGAACCAGAGATTTAAGTTCGGGACTTGGTTACATTAATTTTTTTTTAATTAATGCCCTTTCGGTACCAATTTCATGAAGAAATGTTTGATTTGGCAATTTTGATGAATTTTGAATTGAAGTTCAAATGTGCAATTTTTTTGGTTTTTTTTTTAATGTGATGCAAATACAATCTAACTATATGACATGTGAAATGTAATGACGTGGCAAGGACTATGCTATATGCATGACGTAGTAGATATGACATAGCAATATATGCATGATGTTTATATTACATGTTATGCAAAATGAATGACTTTTTTTTGTATTCTTTTATGATTTTTTTTAGATTTTGGATGTATTATAAAAGAATGCAAAATCACCAAAAGTAAACAAAAGATGTGAAGAGAGAGCAGGTAAAATAAAACTACCTTAAGGACAGTGAAAAAAAACCCGCAACTCGTCGGGTGAATAATTACAGACCAATTAAATAAAACCCGAGACATGATCGGGAATACAACAAAAATGGACCGGAATGGACATCGGTCAAACACCTGTCACCAAGCCTCATGGGTAGGAAACCAAATGAAAATAATGAACTATCCAATCAGACATGCACAATCACCAATGAGTTAAGACAATTCAAACGCTCAAAGAAAGTTTAACACGTGCTGATTAAACTTCATTGAGACCATTTTTTACATTTTCCAATGCATTAACACAAAAAATACGAATTAAACCATACTGTCCATGAACATGCTTAGGGAGAAAGCAGTAACCATAAAATACAAAAGAAATAATGAAATCTATGCAAAATTTCTGAGATTTTTTATGTGGATGGGAAAATATGTCGTTGATAACTTTCATGTTTTACATTCTTATTGAAGAGACACTCATTTTCGTGTAGAAAATGGTCTTTCATGAGAGCTTAGCAGCAAGCAAACAAATTTCACAGAACAGACATACTTTAGGATTAAGCTCAAATGGACACTCAAATCTCAAAATTAATGCACCAAACTTTCTAGTCTACTAAATAAGACCCCAATGAACAACTTTCATTTTTTGTGAAGTTTCAAAAGAAGACTCTAACATGAGATAACTACGAATCAATATGACCACGCACAGAAAAAACACTCAGACTCAATGACACCAACAGAATTGCATAATTTCATTAAATGCATTAAAAATATGAAACGTGCATGAATATTTTTTGTATTTTTTATATGTTATGCATCAGGATGTTATGAACAAATTTGATAAAGACGTTTTTATGAAACAAAGTCTAGAATAACCCATGGAAAATCACTAAGCATCGAAGATCAAATCAGAAAAATTCAATCTCAGGTTCTGATCACCATATTTCCAGATTCTGCTCTCAATTTTGGGACCTTTTTGACATAGCAAACGACGTCCATTTTCGCGCCATAATATATCAAATCGAAGATCTCGAAGTCATCTACGAATGTTCAGTATATTTGTTTTCGAGATTTCGTCATCTAGACATGGAAAAGCTAGTTACAAGACCACTTGGCGTGCTGATCCGAAAATAAAAGTCTACGAACTTGCATCTCAACATCAACCATCATCAATAAACGTACAAGTCCAACACATCTATGGCATATACATTTAACTACAGCAGCAAATGATCACTGGTCACTCCCAAACTCCTCTCATTTAAGCTCAAATAGTCATCCATTCGCAATCCTTGCCATACATGCGACTACTAGGTTTGAGAAAAACTACCTATCGTGGCGTGGTGAGTTGCGTTGACGATGAATCCGAGACAATGGCGCGACGAAGGGAGAAATGTTCCGGACTCTTCCTCCCTTGCTCTCTGTGGTCGCTCTTCCTCTCCCTCTCTCCGTCAAGTTCCGTTCGTGTTTTTTTTTTTTGAAAATCCCTCTCTGCCTAGTCTTCTTTCTCACCTCTGTTCTTCTGAATCTCCCTTCCGTTTTATGAGTTCTCTCGGGGCTCGAAGAGCTCCTAACAAGCATGTGCAAAAAGCTCTGAAAAAGCTCCTCAAAGTTGCTGGAAAATCACCTGTTAAAGCTGGTCTTGGCGCATATTCAGAGTTGGATTGGCATGTGAACATGTGCTCTCTTTTTGCTCCGCTGGAGATTCTTGCTTGCTGTCCTCTTTATTTCTTTCACGTGCAGCAAAGCTGAATGGAAATGCAACATATGAAGCATGCAGTTTGCTTTCTTCTGCCACTCATTGTCTCTTGCTGGAGTCAGCGCCAGTTGGGAGAAAGAAAATATTCAACCGAGCCTCGCAAAGCTGGATTGGTGTCCATCAAAGCTGCCGAATCCACATGGCCTCCATTTTGCTGTCTTGCTTCTCCTCTTTACATGTGAAGCTGCAGTTTCTTTTCCTTTTCTTTGCTAGAAACGAACCATGTGGAAGATGTTCCCGGAAATGAGCCTGGAAAAAGAGCACTTAAAGATGGGAACCTCCTGGGACAAAGCTAGAAAAGATTGAGCATATCCAAGATTGGCGTATGGATCAAAATTTGCAATCAGTGAATAAAAAAAAATGGAAGTGTACGGCTGGAATTGAGCATGTGCGAGGGATGGAACATGCAAAAACAGAGCTGGCGATGAATCATGTGGAGCCAGGTTGGCTTAAAATGAAGCTGGAGCAAGGCTAGAAATCAGATGCTGGAATGTTCATAGATCTAAGTTAATGCAAATGCAATGTTGAAAAATTAGACATGCTATGCATGAAAAATTATATATTTTTTTTGCTAGAAAAAATTCTCAATTTTTTATGCAAAATAGTAATAAAAATCAAAAATCAAAATTTAGGTGTCAACACACCTTTGGGATGTTGTAAGAGCCCCTAATAGCCATTAGACATAATTAGATATTTAAAAATTCAAAATTAAAATTAATAAAGAAATAACTATCACTTTTACGTGAACAATTACACTGTTTCACTAGGATACAATATTAAAATTATTATTATAATTTCGAAAATAAAAAAATTTGTTGATTAGTGTCAATTTTGATCTGCGACTGCACATACGTGTCAAGTATGCTTAATAATCACACACCCACATGTGAATATAGTAACGTGTAGCTCAATTGCTCATTTCTTTATTATAATAATCTATCACTTATAAAGTGTCTCACACTTTTTCATTTTTTCTATGTAAGACGAGAAAAAAAGGGGCACTTTTATTTGCTTTACAAACAAATATCAACGTATATAAGGCACAACTTTTTGTGAATGTCCTTCACTCCCAACATTCTAGACCTTTGAAGCCATTTAACTCCTCGAAGTCACAAACATCAGACAGAAAACCTTAATTTTTTTAGTAATATTGATGATCCAAAAACCACAGGAAACATAAAAAGTAATGGTTGGATTTTTTTAGTAATCAGATACTTTTGCACCGTAATACTACATCATAGAGGCATCGTTTATCAAGAACTGGTTGGATTTTCCTCTTGATCTCTTGACATCAGTTACCCTTGAACTGTCAGTGGAGGACAGATCAGATTCGATGGTGCTATGACAAAAGTAGGCTGGTCTCGACGGCACTTCGAGAGTAACTGAGTGGCTGCTAAGCATGAGAATGACCGAAGCCATCGTTGGCCGGCTAGCCGTGTTTTCTTGGATACATAGTAGACCAATGTGGATATACCTTGCAATTTCAGCACTTGAACCAGAAGTTATAGAGGGATCGCGGAATGAGAAGTTATGCTTTCATACCCACATAGCTTATAAGGCGCTCCGTGCGGTCGCCCCGCGGGAAGTTCCTCTGACCACTCACAATCTCCAAAACCAGCACCCCGAAATTGAAGAGACCGGACTTGACCGAGAAGTTTCCATGCATCACATACTCCGGCGCCATATATCCGCTGTGCATCACAATAACTTTTAGTAAAGATTGTTTGCTTTGTTCTGTTGGCAATTAGTAATTCTAGGAGGTTGTGACACTTACTAAGTCCCCATGATTCGGTTTGTCTGCGCCTGAGTTTGGTCCAACTTTAACATCCTTGCCATGCCGAAATCCGATATCATAGGATTCATGTCTGAGTCCAACATGATGTTGCTGGCTTTGAGGTCTCAATGGATGACACGAAGTCGAGAGTCTTCGTGTATGTAAAGCATCCCTCGAGTAACACCCATTATTATCTTGTGGAGCCTATCACAGTCGAGATTTGCACGCTTCAAAGAATCTGCACGTTTTGTTGAAAATCACACTCTATCAGACGTCCCTTAGCCATTTCATGAGGATCCGATTTTAGGAAACAAAACCTAAGAAACATACCGAATATGAACTGATCAAGGCTTGAATTGGGCGCAAACTCATAGATGAGAAGCCGCTCGACTCCTTCCAGACAGAAACCTAGGAGCTTGATCACGTTCCTATGCTGTAGCCTAGGTAGGAACATGACCTCGTTCTTAAATTGTAGTTCTCCTTGCCAGGAATTCAATAACAGCCGTTTCATAGCAATTTCCTGTCCGTTGGAGAGCCCACCCCGAAATTTCACCAAATTAGGTCATTGTACATTGAAGCATTTTGAAGAGTATTAGATTGATATCATCTTAGACTATTTAGTTGCTTAAATTGTGAATATAAGAGAGTAGAGGATGTGCTCTATCAACTATTACCTTGTAAACAGCACCAAAACCTCCTTCTCCAAGCTTCTTGGAATCAGAGAAGTTATCTGTTGCTGCTCTGATAGTGCAGAAATTAAATTGATGCGAATCCACCATGTTAATTTCATGCACAATTTCACCTAGAAAAACAAAAACACGGTCATTCAGAGCGAGCATCATTATCTTTTTAAGTTTTCAAAATGAAAGTGTCACAAATTTTAGTATATATAATTGCACATGTAGGCATACCAATATACCCAAAACCCTTATAAAGTTTTTCGCCTAATTGTCAAAAGCGATGCAGCTCTTCCTACTTTGCTGGTGCAAAAGCATAGTCATTAGTCAAATTCAATATTTTCATGATCTTTCTTAACCGCATGAACAGTTGCTATTCCAATGCAAAAGATTAAAGACTAGCCTTCAACACTTCGTCTGGGCTGCTTCTTTCCTTTTCATTTTCAGAAGCATTACAAACGAAGAACATGTACCCACCCATTGGTGGCCCAGTTGGTTTGCGCTCTGGTCCTTTCACGAGAGGTCCTGGGTTCAAACCTTGCTGGGTGCCGGTGATTTAAGCGGAGGGTCGTGCCGGTGGGATGCTGCGCTAGCCCTCCTGGAGGATTAGTCGAGGTGCGCGATCCGTACGGACGCTGGCCCGGACATCTTTGATACAAAAAAAAAAAGAACATTCAATGCAAATTTGCAATTTTTCTTTTTGCAGAGTTAATAGACGCTCCCAATGTGCAGACCAAATGAATTTTGTCGAACACTTTTGAAAGAAGTCAACAAGAAACATTGACTTTTTGACCCAAAAAAATACAAAATAAACAAGGAACATCGACTTATGTACTTATTTTATTTTTCACTACGAATTAATATGTAATCATTGTCTTTTTTTATTAGATCACATTTGAAAGAAGTTTCTGCCTTTCGTGTGAAGGTCGATTAGTTTATTCTTCCTTTTGGATTGATCGACAGAGAGAACATTTAATAGGATTCAATTATTCAAAAGAGGAACATCGTTCGGGCAATAACTTATGTATACCATAATTACAAAAAAAAATTCTAAATCTATTATACATATAACAATTTAGTTCTAAACCTTTTACTTTTTCCAGTTCTTTTGTTGTTGGATTCAATTTTGTCAATTGAATCTTAAAGCTTTTGCGATTTTTCAACCTGGTCTTTTGACTAATTTTTGCCGGAAATTACTAATATGGAGGCAGAACATTCCACATGGCACAATAAACACCGACCTGGACTATTTTTACAACTTTTTAAATTTTTTGTTATTTTTTGGTTTTTTAATATTTTTCTTTCATTTCCATTATTTGTTTTTACTAAGTCTGGCAAGGTTCACCAACCAACCTGTTCGGCTCACAATCCTCGCTGGTCTAAGAAGAAAGAAAATAAGGGAACGAAAGAAAGAAAAAGAAAAGAAAGGAAAAATTTTAAAAATTTTTAAAAATTAAAAAGAAAATGCAAAACTTGTGTGTGTCAGTGCAAGGACAACCTTATGCTAAAATTAGCCAAAAGGACTACACTGACAATTCGTCAAAAGATTTAGGATTAAATTAACATGCACACAACATGCACACAATATGCCTAAGGCTGCTTTGCTAATTTTCGCCATAATTAGCAAGGATTAAGTCAATTAATTCATCCCTACTTTGTTTAGTTCTGGATCAATTAAAGTACTAATAACACACACATACCTTCACTTGCCGCTTCAGACATCCCTACTTTGTTGAGCTTTCTTGAGGACTCCTCCACCTCCGACCTGACAATGAAATCGGGCGCCGCAGGAACCGTAAGGTCGCCCAAAGCCTCAGGCCCACTCTGGAAGGCTCCGGTTGTCAACACGCACATGGAAGTAGTTACCTTGTCCTCGAGCTCCTTCATCTTTCCCACCATCTCCTTCATGTACACCAGCATTTCCTGTTCTTTCATCGCATTCCGCAGTGGCATGTAAAGCTGGAACTTTTCCACTAGCGCCGCGTTGAAGGCGGCAAGCTTTTTCGAGTGCGCAGTAGGCCCTCGATCGGAGCCATCACTTTAAGCTGATCATTGTTGTTGTCGATGGTCTCGATGATTCGTTCTATGTCGCCCAAAGTGGCGTGGATCTTCCCTTGCTGGCCATGGAATGCGGCAGCATTTTTCATTTCGCCCTTAACGAGCTTGAACAGCTCACCGAAAGCTCCTCCCACAGCAGCTCCTCCAAAATCAATCATTTCTTATTCTTTCTTTCTTCACGGACCAAACAAGCCTAGGAAATCCGAAACTTTGATGGGTCTTTTGCAGAGACAAGAAGGAAGAGGGAGCCTTTTGGCCCTTGAAGCGGCAATGGAGAATGAGAAGAACGAAAAAGTGAGAGGCTCTTTGTTATAAAGTTAGTCATCACATGAAAGTTTCCTAGGAAGAGTCCTACTCCTCGATGACTTAGGGCACGTAGTCCGGAAGATTCCTAGGAAGAGTCCTCGATGGCCTAAGTCATCTATGTTACACGGACTAGGGCACGTAGTCCGGAAGATTCCTAGAAAGAGTCCTCGATGACTTAGGCCATCTATGTTACACGGACTCGGACTGCCATCTATGTTACATGGGCTCGGACACGTAGTCCGGAAGTTTCCTAGGAAGAGTCCTCGATGACTTAGGCCATCTACGTTACACGGACTCGGTCACACAGTCCGGACACGAGTTGACAACGAAAGGGACACCTGCGGTAATTTGGAAAAATTTAGCTAAGTGAAACCAAAATTCGAAATCCCCAAATTGCTAACCTAATTTCATCGTCCTCTTCTCTCTGCTCTGGGCCCTGCCTCACCATGCCATGGGAGATTATTAGGGTTTCGAAGCGGGAGGGGTCGGGGGCCGAGGACCATCGCGAGATGCGCTTGCCGGAACTGGGTGGATTGGGAATCCATGGCGGCGACGGAGAATGAGGGTTTTCTTCTGGCGGCTGTGATGGCGGTGGGACGACGATGGAGGAAGGAGGAGACGGAACGGTTACAGCTCTCTCTGATCGTCCAAATTGTACGATCGATGAAAGGCCCAAAGGGCCTGAGCTGGGAATTCTTCCAACTGAATAAAAGTATCATTATGACCATAAAAAGAAAAAGAGAAAACGGTTTGGCGTTATAGAGAGAGAGAGGGTTTTGATTTTTGGTGGGATTTTTTTATGAATTTATTTTATGTTAATTGGGCTGCGATTTCTGTATTAGTAATTTTTCTAATTTTCATTTTATTCATTTTTTAGGGAATATAAAAAAATAAAAGTAGGAGGTGGGGGCTAATTAGGGCTAGGCGTGAAATGTGAGGAACGATTGGTGTCTTTGGATTCTTTTTGTGTATTTGTTATTTGTTATTAATTTATATTTTAAAGGGAAATTGAATTTGTCATTGAGATAGAAATTATGGATCATTGTTTTTAATAGGGATTTTTGATTCAAACTAGTATTCTAATTCAAGAAAAGGTAGGATGCATTAGCACCTTTGGTAGATCAAGACAACAATTCATGCATAAGCCACATCGGCGATTTTTGGAGATTTTTTTGATAATTTTCCTCAATTATTTAAAGCCCAACATAAGCAAAGGATATTGAACTTTTTGATTCATCAAGACATGCAATAAATGCTCCAATGACAAGCTCAATGAAGAAAAAGTAGGATGTAGTGGCACCTTTGTTAGATCAAGATGACAATTCGTGGATAGGAGAAGAAAAGTACTCCCATTTGTCACGGCTTGAAATTTTTTTAAATTTATTTATCAATCGATCGGGTGAATGGATTATCAGGTTAATTAGATTGACTAACTAACCTAACGCGGACCCTCCCATCTCCTACGGAATCGCGATTTTGATTTTTGTTTAAATGATTTTAAAATTTGGAGTCGCCACTAATTGTTCTTGATAGGTCGATTAGAAATCTAAGTAAATTTGAGGAAGAACTAAATTATTTCTATGAACCAGAGATTATGAGTTCGGGGATTTGGTTACGCTAGATTACTCTAACGCCCTTTCAATACCATTTTATGTCATGTAAAATCATTTGGGATGATTGAGGAAAAGTTTGGATCAGACTGATCAAAAGGGTAAAATGGTTATTTTTCAAGGCTTGGGGGATTGGAAATAGGTCAAACCAGTTGAATGTGGTCATTTCCTATTTTCTCCATTTTTTTTTGAAAATTTTCAGAATTTTTTTTGGAGACAATTTTTCTATAAGGGGCAAAATCATCATTTTTGAAAAGATTAGGAGGGAAAATCCTTAAAAATGGGATTGGCCAGTCAAAATGGTCTGTTTCCTAATTTTTGGGATTTGCCAGTGATGGTGGAGCGGCGAGGGCGAGGGTTGTGCAAGCCCTCATCACTCCGACTCTTGTTTCTTTTCTATTTTTCAATTTTTTTTAATTTTTAAGCTTATTTTTAGATTTAATTTGAATTTTCTAAAAAAGTTTGCCACATGTGACATATCTTTTAAAAAAATTGCCATGTGGATTGTTTGGCTGGAATAGATATTTTGATTTTTTTTTCTTCAATTTGGCAATTAAGTGAGCCGACAAAAAATATTGACACTAAAGTAAGTACCCTACACAAATATTTCACTTCACATGTCCTTTTGCAGTAAAAAAAAAAAGACATAATCGCCTGCTACCGAACTGCTAAACAAGAGCTGACATACTTGGTGGTGGAGGCAACGCATCCTCAGGAAACCAAACATTGGTCTCGTACCGGAATTGGCAACTTGGTGCCGTGATCCTCACTCCCATCTTCCCAGCACAGCACAACGGGAGCCTCGTGACCACCATCACTAGGTAGTTGCTGCATTGCTGTTCTATCAAGTCGGGCGTGTGCTGCACCATCGCGTAGATCGTGTCAAAACCCGCTGGCACGCTCCCCGTTGCGTACTTCCTCAGCGAGCCATCGGCCGCTGCCTCACCCCGCGAATCATCCAGCAGCTGCCTCAGTGCCATGTTGTACGTGTCTGGGCTCATGACGATGTTCTAGCTGAACAGCTGGCCGTCAGGGTCGGTCGTGACCGTGTGGAAGATTGAGGCGTTGGAGTACTGGACGATGCAGCTCTCGTTGTAGAGGACTGCCTCCTTCTAGAGGAGGCATAGGCTGTGGATGTTGCAGAACGAGATATTGAGGCAGGTGCGGCAACTCTTCATTGTAGCAGGAGCCTATGACATAGAGGGTTTGGGGAGCGCCAGAGACGGCGACAGAGGAATTGAAGAAGCCGTAGCTGAGGGGGAAGGATTTGGCTGTGGAGAGGGAGGAGAGGAGGGAGGCGAGGGTGGTTTGGTAGGTGCTGCCAGTGGTGGCGTAGACCTCGCGTGGGAAGAGATATTGGGTGTCAATGGTGGAAGCATACATGAGAAGAAGCAAGAGATGGAGATTTGGAGGATCCATTTTTCTTATTTCTTTTTAGTGTTTTGGGTATTTTTTACGATTAATGTTGATAGGCGAATAAGGTCTGAATATATAGCTTGTGCAGCTCCTACTCAAGTTGCTTTGTCAAAATCATTTGGTAGTGGGTTCTGGCGGCTTGAATTTCGATGCTGATGTCATTAAATCTTTTCTTGAATAAGACGAATATAACTTTATATAACTTTGTAACTTGATGATTCCCCTAGAAACCGGAGGATTGAAGAGATTTATTTGATCGAATCAGAAGAACGGTAGAGATAAGAGAAAACGCTGGCCTAGACAATTTCGATACAAAAAAAAAAACAAAAACAACACGATTTACCCAGGTTCACCCAGAAAAGGGTTATGTCCTGCAGTCTGTATTATTATGTTTTCAGTTGCACGGTCACAAGGAACGAAAAATAATATATATAAGCTCCAAACAGGCCCTACAACTAATGGACCAAATTAAATAAAAGCCTAAAATCGAAATTTTCTTGGGGGCGCTGCCCCCACATCCCTGCCCGCTCACCAGTGAGCAGGGTAGCCGTCCGCTCACCAGGGAGTAGAATCCCTGGCCGCTAACAGGCCAGCGGGACTTCCATGTTAGGGGCGCTGCCCTCGAATCCCCGCATTTCGTACGTAGGGATCACTTGTCGTTGGTTCATACTTCTGTTTCCTTAAGCTCACGTGGGCATGCCCGATGTGAGAAACAAGGATCTCGAAGTATTCGCCAACTCCAACAAGGATACACGCCAAATAAGGCATTTCTACCTCAATTTTTAATTGATCTTCGGTTGCTCTTTCCAGCCTTGTTTCTCTCTATTTTGTGGCCGTCTGTTTAGGGCCCTTCTACTTGTTGTGTATATTATCTCTTTCTACCCTGGTTGCCTTTGCACTTCCGATGACACTTGTGATATGTGGTCGGAGTTCGTTCTGTAATCCGCGCTTCTCTATTTAATATACTTCTTACATTACCAAAAAAAAAAACTTTATAAATCATTCTTTTCCTGTATAAATCATGACTAACCCAACGTTCCGTAGCGTTTCCTCAATAGTCGCTAGCCCCCAACCCCTCCTCGTCCTTAAAGGGGGAGGGAGGTATCCCTAGCTATCTCTTTATCTTTTCATCTTTTAGAATCGTCGAGACTTCTTCGGTGATTTCATGAATATCATTTGAGCCCTATGCAAGTCTTTGAAACTCTTCTCTATATATGTTTTGTAGCTCTTCTCTCCCGATTTAGATGTAGACATAGGATTTATGAGACGTTATATGTGCCTTTTCAGCCTTGTTGGTGATGCGAGTTTCGATGATCGGTTACCAATTGTTTTATAATGCTAAGAAAAATCCGTTCTTGTGGAATGAGGGAGTTGCTATAGGATATATCAAGTTAATCTATTTCTCGAATTTACACTGGATTGTAACGCTTTGTGATTGATTTTGTCTTGAAGTTATGTACATTTCTTTTAAGTAAAATGAAAAATTTTCTTCTAACAAAAAAAAAAACCATTCTTTCCCTCAACCAGCCATTTCTATAGCATCTCCTAATATCTTTTATAATCTTTTGGCTAGCACTTCATATATGCGTCGATGATACCATGAACCCTATGTGGTCAGGAAGTTGCGATCCATAGCAGAAAGAATTGGAAACAACGGACTCTGCTCCGCGATCGCTTCGGAATGTTGACATTTCTTTGAATGTGGTTCGTGGTCGAACACATCTCGACCTCACTAATAGTTGAGGACAAAGAGGTAGCAAAAGCCGGTGGGGGTATCCTTCTTTTCACGAAGCAATGACGTACAAATTTCCTAAGCATTGCCTGACGAAGGCGTCATCTCTACTTGTGGGATGGAGTTCGTCGTATGGAATCGATTGGCACATGCAACCTACGTATTTTAGAACCAATTCCTCACCATCGCTGATATGTACTTCAATTGGACAACCTTACGAAGCCCCAAATTTTGGTAATAAGGAACAAGCAGAGTTTTGATTCAACTTCTACCTCGAATTTAAGATGAGAAAATTACTAAAAAAGTCTTAAATTTATTTCAATTGTGTGAATTTAGTCCCAAAGCCTTTTCTTTGTCAACTGAGTCCAAAATCTTTTGTATTTGCTCCAATTTAGTCCATTTTGCTAGCCGGAGCTAATGTGCGCCGCATATGCTGACGAGGATAAATTTTATAATATTTTAATATTTTTCTCTTTTTTCTTTTCTTTCTCATTTTTTTCCCTTCCCCATTGTGGCTGGCGAGGCCATGGTCACCTTTGCTAGTCGCGGGCGAATGTGAAAGATTTAGGACTCAGTAGATAAAAAAGAAAAAAAATTTAAGATTGAATTAGTATAGTTATAATATGTTTAAGACATTTTAATTCTGGTCAATGCCGCTTCATTTAGAAAAGAATCACCCTCCTTATTTGCCCATTTCACTGACGCCATGTATGGAAACAAAAAGAGTGGTTGCTTGACGGATAATTGTCGGACCGAAAGACATCCGTTGCATCGCTGAAACCTGCAAAAAGTCTTTCAACACCGCAACGACCATCTTATCTTGTTATGCAGTGGCGAAAGACTGATATTTCCATGCAAAACGACCTCTCAAGCCACGGCACTCACTTTGATGTTAATATATTTTTTTGAATCTTAAGTGCCATACAAAAAGTATTATTAAAAAATATTCGCAACATCGTCGGCCGCACCACGTCAACAGTTTTCAGCCAAAATTAGCTAGATGAATTGAATTGGCACATATACAAGGTTTAGGACTCAATTGACCAAAAAAAGGAAAAAAAATTTAGAATTATTTTGACGCAATTACAATGTGTGAATGACTTTTTTTGGTAATTCTCCCAAACACATATGATAAATAGCTAGAATTTGAATATTTGCCCATAAAATTATGCGAAATATTTAATTGAGCATAACGATCTATATCATCGAATACCGACTTACCCAATCCTCTCTAACGGTTAATAATATATATATATATATATATATATATATATAGGGAACAGTCTTATATGATAGTCGTCGATCTTGACTTGGTGACAACGCGTTTCTCTTTGTCTTAACTTCTAAGATCAGGCCACTATGACTCTATGTTGACTTTAAACAATTGCTACGAAGGTTTCAGACAATATCGTATCATGTCTTATAATTATAACCAATGATTGAGATTGGAGTAGATAAGGACAATAACGAAAGGAAACGATAAATCTTCGAAGTTAAGCTTTTCCAACGCGCACCCGTATGGCCTGGGTCTAGCATGACAAAGCTCGTACTAGTGCTATGCTTTCTTTTCATAAATTTTATCCATAACATCTATTATAGAATGTGACATTTTTATGTTTCACCTAATCGAAATCTTATCTATGTCATTATTAATCCCCAAAAACACGACATTTAAATAATATGCGCTACGGATAATAAATTCTCTAGGATGTTTTTCTATATTAGAGATAATTAGGATATTTCTGTTGATTTTTTGAACTTCTCAAGATTGGGCGAATATCTCACTTTGATTGTGCATATCCTGATTGATATATATTACCTTAGATAATCATCTTGTAAATGCTATAGATAGACTGATGTAATTTTCATGATGATAATTATACCAAAATTCTCCAATTCTTATTTTTCACATTATTTTTACCTTGGTATTAGAGGTAGTGGATCTATAGTGCAACCGGTACACACACAAGTATGCATCAAGAGCAAATCTCGCTTCATGTCACTTTTTTTTAAATAAGTCATAATATTCTCCAACTCAAGTTTTCGCGTCTTTCGTATCTATAGACATGTTAATTTGCTTATATAAAATTCTGTATGAAGTTGGAGGAATATTGTAAATTTGAAAGGGACAGTTTTAAAAAGTGGTAATTGTTTCTGACTTACAGGGATCGACCAAGAACAAAGAAGTCGAGTGGGTAGTGCTAATTGGAATGGGAGACTAAATCAAGCACTACCACGAAGTCTCTTGAGCAATAACTCAATAATTGAAGAACTCCGAAATGAAAAAGAAAGAACTTGCGGATTGAATGATTGCCATTGAAATAGGCCAACCGTATTTTGAACTCCCAAGTACAACATTGACCCCAAAATTTCGGTTTTTTCAGTTGCCACTGAAATGGGTCAACCGTAAATGATTTCTAGGTACAACCGGACAAGTGCCTCGAGAGCTCTAGCGGAACATCCCAAATTCCACTTAGCTTCCGTCACATTTTCCTGTTCTAGGGCGTCAAGCTCCTATTCTCCCCAATTTGCATGAACCCGCATATGGTGGATCAGCCTCAACACTGCTGAATAAACACAACATATTATCAGGTTCATAGTCCTTCTTATGCCGATCCGCTGAGAAAGCCATCTTTTGAGAAGCTGTCTCGGATTTAGTCTCAACAATCTTTTAGCATTGTGGGGGTGGCGATTGAGCCTCTACATGGCAGCTTTACAAGAGCCCGACAAGGGGTCAAATAGAGTTCAAGGCGTTTTTCAATGCAGAGGCGATCTCTCAGTGAATGGTCAAAAGGTTTAGGATTGAATTGACCGCCATCCTCAAGTCTCAGGAACAGTCGATGTCTTAGCAATTGACAGGCCTTGGAGAACCTTAATTTGGTAAAGTATTGGGAAATTTGTATCTTAAAGAACTCCCGATCTTAGGTTCGTTTCATACTCAGCGTAACTGTTTTGAGCTATAACTGAAAAACTAATTCCTTACGAATCTCCTACGATTGACACATACATATATAACACATCTCTGATTAAATCGGCAAATAGACTTAGTCTGATACATAAAATTGGCTCCATATGTCACTTGAGCACTGCACAAAAAATAGGAATGGCTAGGAGTATTTATTGTATGATTTGAACCGAGCTGTGACCTCAAGTGCTTGTAAAAGTGCCGCCTTCACTTGCAACCGCACGTCCTCCCATCTTCCGCTTTAGTAGAGACATCGCCTCGCTAGAGGCTGAAGCTGGCGAGGATGAGCCTCGTCAATTCTTGCCCGAGGCCGATTGTCGGCCGTCGACGAGGCCAGTGATTGCAGAGGAAAAAGAAAAAAAAAGAAAGAAAAAGGGAAAAGGAAACCAAAAAAATAAACAAAAGTAAAGAATTTGAAAAAATATTCAAATATCATTAAAAATTATTCACGTCAATGCCGGCTGCACTATTTATGATGACCGATGTTAGCAATTTTTCGACCAAAATTAGTTGGTGGGCTGAAGTGACATAAGTACAAAAGATGTGGAACTTAATTGGCAACAAAAGATTTATGATTGAATTGACACAATCTCAAAAGATTTATGACTTTTTTTGGTAATTTTCTTGACAATACCTAGTGTTTTCATATAACTCGGGGATTTCATTGATAATGTACCAAAAATTCATCAAATTAAAAATTTGGATATCATATTGTACATTGAATCAAAGTTTAATTATCCAGCACATATATCAAATTTTGACGAAGGTTTAGCTGCTGCTGGTAAGTGGCACTGCAGCAGGGCCTGGACATGAGACATGAATTCTCATGTCTTATGGCAGTCCTATTGACGAAACTTCGAACAATACTCTCCTCAAGCCCAACAAAAAATAATCCAGAGGAGATTTAAATCACGAGAATGTAATTTTGATGATCTGAAAGCTATGAAAAAAAATAATAATAATGCGCAGGGCATGCCGATCTCCCGTTTTTCAAGGCTACCGTGGATATGGCTCGGTCATAGAGACCTCGTTCCTCGAGAACTGGTTCCATTTGCTTCTCGATCGGTCGACCTCAGACACCCTCGAACTGTTATCTTGCATAGATGACAAATCGGATTCGACGTCGCTGTGCATGAGGAATGCGGGTTGTGATGGCACTTGGAGTGTGATCGAGCGGCTATTGAGCATGAGAAGGACCGAGGCCATTGTCGGCCGAATAGCCACGTTTGCTTGGACACATAGTAGACCAATGTGGACGCACCTCGCGATTTCGGCACTCAAACCAGAAGTTATATAGGGATCGATGATGTTTGATGTTGTTCCTTCCCTCCAGTTCTTCCAAACCTGCAAACATTTAACAACATTAGCCAGATTGATCTCTGAAACATTATGCGAAACAAGGAGGTATGTTCTTATACTCACATAGCTTATAAGGACCTCCATGTCGTCGCCCACCCGGAAACGATTGTTCCTCTGACCACTCACAATCTCCAAAACTAGCACTCCGAAACTGAAGACGTCGGACTTGACCGAGAAGTTTCCACGCATCGCATACTCCGGCGCCATATATCCGCTGTGGATCACAGTAAATCCATCATATTTGCTCTATAGTTTCGCTATGTTATTTTGGTAAGCATTAGATATAGTTGGTGGTGGCACTTACTAGGTCCCCACGATTCGGTTCGTCTCTGCTTGAGTTTGGTCCAACTCGAACAGCTTTGCCATACCAAAATCTGATATCTTAGGATTCATGTTCGAGTCCAACAAAATGTTGCTGGCTTTGAGGTCCCGATGGATGATACGAAGTCGAGAGTCTTCGTGTAGGTAAACCAGCCCTCGAGCAACACCCATTATTATCTTTTGACGCCTATCCCAGTCGAGGCTTGCACGCTTTAGGGGATCTACACATTTTGTTGAAAATCACATCCTATGAGACGTCCCTTAATCATTTCATGAGGATCCAATTTCAGGAACGACAACCCGAGAAACATACCGAATATGAACTGATCAAGGCTCGAATTGGGCACAAACTCGTAGATGAGAAGCCGCTCGACTCCTTCCAGACAGAAACCTAGGAGCCTGACCAAGTTCCTATGTTGTAGCCTAGCTAGTAACATAACCTCGTTCTTGAATTCTACTTCTCCTTGGCCGGAATTTCGTGAGAGCCGTTTCACTGCGATTTCTTGTCCGTTGGAGAGCCGACCCTGAAATTTCCATCAAAGTAAGCATTTTCGAGAGCATCACATGATGTCATCTATGACTATTCGGTTGCTTTAATTTTGAATACAAGAGACCAGAGGATGCTTTATTAGTTGGTACCATGTAAACAGCACCAAAACCGCCTTCTCCAAGTTTCTTGGAATTAGAGAAGTTATCAGTCGCCGCTCTGATAGTGGCGAAATCAAATTGCAGCGACTCTGCCGTGCTTATTTCATCCTCAGCTTCACCTAGAAAGAGAAATACACGGTCATTCAGAGCATGAATGTCTTCATCACAGTTTTTAGATGAAAGCTTCACAAGCTAGAGTTGCACCTGTAGGCATTATCACTATCAACTTGCTATTTAGGCCTGCTCAATCGGTTTATGTTAACTGGAGACAACGAAAAATTTGTAATTGGACATGTACGAGTGGTGCGCATGAATGTAAAGATCGAAGTATCGATTCTCAGCCCAATTTGCTAACTATTTTGCTGGTTCAAAAGCAAAGTAATTAGTCAACTCCATCATTTTCGTGATCTTTTCAGCCTCATGAACAGTTGCTGTTCCTATGCTGGAAGATAAAAGACTCACTTTCAACTCTTTGCCTGGGCGGCTGCTTCTTCCTTTTCACTAGCAGGAGCACGATAACACCAATAAGGAATACCGCAGAAACACTGGTGGCGACTGCAATGATCACAGCCTTCGTTGAATTGCTTTTTCCACCTGCAGGAGCAAACTTCACATTATCTTTACGATCATTGCTTACTGACTACAACGCAATACACTGGAGAAATCACGAAACCGCCATTTAGAACGCAGAAACGAAACCGATGTTAGTTGTTAGATATACATCGCACCACTCTTTGATAAGTCGAGGGACAGTTATCCGGATTTCTGGATTTCGCCGTCTTACCGAGTTTCATCTAACGGAGATTATTAACACCCAAGATATATCACATTAATCTGCAGAATTTGAAGCTTTTGGGTATAAACGGTTGCCTTTTCCGCTCCCCATGTCCACATAAGGACCACCAAACGAAAAGTTATAAAATATTTTTTTTAATTAGGGTTAATACAAGGGGTGATCGATTCCCAATTTGGTCCGGTTCCCCTCAAGAACCTGGAATCGGACCGGTGCTCTCAATTTCCAATTCGTTGGAACCGGAAACTAGACTGACCATCTCGAGAACCGGACCGGATCGGATCGGACAAAAAAAAAATGTAGCCAAAATTACTCTCTAATTGTTGAAATCAATAACGTTATAGAATTTTAACATCTATATGAAATGACTTCCTAGTAGCAAAAAACAAGAGGCCCAACGAGCCGAAAGAGATTCACTGACCAAATTAGGAAAAAAAATTAAAAAAGGGACCGGTCCGATCCGGTCCTAAGAATAAGGAACCGGACTGCCCGGTTACCGATTCCAATTTTAGGAACCGGGAATCGGACCGGACCTCTATAGAATCGGGAACCGAACTACTGGTCCCGGTCCGGTTCGGGCAGTCCCGGTCCGGTCGATCGGTCCAACTTGCTATCCCTAGTTAATACATATATATATCAGTACTTTGCCAGACCCAAAAATAAGATATCAATTATGTCTTCACAATTAAGGTAAGTGCGTGTCGCAAATGTATCAATTATGACTTCACAGTTTCCACATCCTTTTCTGTAATTTAAAAAAAAAATCTTTTGTCAATGTTGTTTATTAATTTGAATATCTCATATGAAATCTTGTCAATGAATTGACTTTTTTGCCGAAAGTATGAACCAAGGCCCACCTTCTTTTCGGCAAGAAAGTGTTTATCCAACGTAGCGACCCAAAAAAAAAAAAAAGGTACCGATCCAAAGGCGAAAAGAAAAATATCCATGATCTATAAAGCAGAACCTGCGTGGAACCTGCATAATTAATTATAGAAAATGAAGACAAAATCGCCTTGTACCTAACTCCGAGACAAGAGACAACGTACCTGGTGCCGGAGGCAGCGCATCTGGCGCCTGGGGTGGCGGTGGGGGGGGCGGAAGTGGCTCGCCAACCGTGTCGAAGAACCGAGCATTTGTCTCGTACCGGAATTGGCAACTCGGCGCCATGATCCTCACTCCCCTCTTCCAGGCGCAGCACCGCTGGAGCCTCCCGATCACTTTCACCAGGCAGTCGCTGCACTGCTGCTCCGACAAGTCCGGCGTGCACTGCACCATCGCGTAGATCGTTGCGAAACCGGCCGATGCGTTCCCCGTCGCGTACTTCCTCAGCGAGCCCCCGGCTGCCGCCTCGCCCCGCAGATCGTCCAGCAGCGGCTGCAGCACCGCGTTGTAAGTGTCCGGGCTCGTGAGGTTTTTCAAGCTGAGCAGCGGGTACCTAGGGTTTGTCGTGACCGCGCCGAAGATTGAGGCGTTGGAGTAACGGACAGTGCAGTTCTCGCTGTAGAGGACCGCGACCTTCTGGAGGGGGCAGAGGCGGCGGACGTCGGAGGCCGAGGCATTGAGGCAGGTGCGGCAGCTCTCGGCGGTGAGGTCCCCGCGGCAGTAGCCAACGACGTAGAGGGATTGGGAGGCGCCGGGGACGGCGGCAGAGACGTTGAAGAAGCCGTAGGTGAGGGACAGGGAGTTGGCTGTGGAGATGGAGGAGAGGAGGGTGGTGAGGGTGGTTTGGTACGCTCCGTCGGCCGTGAAGTTGCCGGTGGTGTTGTTACAGATCTCGTGTGGTAAGTGATGTCGGGCGTTCATGGTGGAAGCAAACATGAGAAGAAGCATGAGAGAGAGCTTTGGAGGATCCATCTTGTTTCTTTTTGTGTGTATGGGGTATTTATTTGACTAATTTCCGGTAGGCTAATAATGCAACCACATATAGCTTGTGTAGTTCCTACACGTACACAACCTGCTACCGTGCTACGTCAAAATCATTTTCTTCCACATTTTTTAAATTTGTAATCTTTTTAAATTTGGAGTTAGGTAGTAGGGGCTTGAATTTTGATTCTCATTGAAGTTTTTCTCACTCTTTGCTCGAAAACCAGTGACGAGGTAAGATGACTATTACTTTTTGAATCATTCTTTTTTTTTTTTGCAGTCAAGCATCTCCCGTTGTCTTTCATAATCTTTCAGCTAGTACTGAACGTGTGGCATCGGCACGTTATGAGCCGCGGTAGAAAGAATTGGGAAACAAGAAACTCCGCTTTGTGGATTAATGGACACGTAAAATCTAGAAAATTTGTAATATCAACACTTTTTTAACACAATCACTTGTTTATAAACTTTCACATTTGTCGTTTGTATCACCATCAAACTCTTCATTATCAATTGTCTTCTGTACACATACACGTATGAGAGGATGATCAATGAAATCAAAGAAAAAAATTATGTAAAGAACATTTTAAGCTAAATCATAGGTATATTCTCCAATACGAAACTTTAAAAGATGAAATGTAATTAAAAATAGTAACATTTATAAAATAAGAAATATTTTTTTTAAAAAAATGACAATGAAATCTCATCATTTTGGATTGGCAAAAATTATTATTATTTTTCCGAAAATTCATCAAGATAAAAATGGGTTTGATGGTGATATGTACTACTAGAGCAAAAGTTCATGAGGATAAGATTGTTTTACGAATTGTCTATGTTAATCTCTAGATTCAACTTGATAATTAATTTCGAAAGTGTGTAGCAGAAGTCCAATACCTTTACTTGGGGAGATCCCTAAAAGAGAGCTCAAGTCCAAGCCTGTTAATATATCCAGTTAAACACTTCACTCAAAAGTTTAAACTAATAAGTGAGCTAATTAGGATATAGTATCCACTCAACACCACGTCAATTCTATGATGTGAGACTTCTCTAATACAACTCATATATACATCTTAACAATTAACACATAAATTTGGATGACAACATTAGAAAGAATAATATTTCTTGAAAATTGTACTTTCCGGAAAAAATTATTTTCCGAAAGTAAAATCTAAGAATAAAGAGAAAACAAAATGCCTTTATTATACAAGAGATAGTCACATTAAACAAACACAAAACATGTGAAATATTTAATTAGACAACTAGATTCTCAACAAAAAAAGAAAAAGAATAAAACACGGAAAGTAAATAAATTTGGGGCTACCACTTTAAATTGTAATTGAATGATTGAGAGAAATTTTATTTTTTTAGCGAAAAATGGAGTTGATTTAATTATACAAGGAGTGAAAATAGTGTCGACCTTTAATAAAGTATTTTTGCAGGATGTTTTAGTACATCCAGCTTTATTCTTTCTCATCTATTAACTCAAAATGTTTAATGGATCTAGAGAACCTTCGACTCTTCAACTCACAACAATTGAAAATTGTTTTTTAATATTTCCCCATATCACTTGATAATCATCGTTATGTTGAAAATTTTTGCTTTTGAACAAATCAAAACGATGCTCCGAAATCGAAGCATAGGTTTTGGTTAACATCGATATTCACTATCAACATTCCCAACCGCTTAAAATATATACTTGATTCATCACAGTAGCATTTTAAATGCTATATAGCTTAAAACACACACGATATATAGCTTAGATTTTGAACATGTGGATATAAAATTGTGCGAAATAAATCTCCATTTATTTCGTAAAAAATGAATAATTTAAAAAATATTTTTTCTATCGCTTATCAAAGTAAATGAACATATTTTTCACCTTTTCATGAAAACATTTAAATAATAAAAAATATTTTTTTATTGAGTAATTATTTTAAGTGATATAAATTATTATGTTTAGAAAAATATTTTTCAACTCGTCTGCGAAACAGTTAGAACCCTCGAGCACAACGATCTGTCCAATCGAAAACCGACTCTTCCGCTCCTCCCAAACTGTTAATAATATATATATATATATTTTTTTTACGTGAATCTTCATGCCCACTTACGTAAGACTGTTCTCCGACACAATTATTTTTTTTTTCTTTTCATAATCGTTGATATCGACTTATGCGACAACGCGTTTAGACCAGACCACTATGATTCCCATATTGACTTTAAACAATTGCTGCGGAGGTTTCAGACTGTATCATGTAATATCTTACAACCGACGATTGAGATTGGCGCAGACAAGGACAATAACGAAAGGAAACGATGGAACCTTCGAAGTTGATCTTCTCCAGCATGCAGCGTCGTGGGTCAAAGTGCCGTTGCGTGACGACCTCCAGCCGACAGCACCGTAGATATTACGTTTCACTTAATTTAAATCTTGTTGGATGTCTTTTTTTTATCCTAAACATTGGAGATTTTAATAACATATTAGTGCGTAAACTCGCTTGTATATAATCTTATAAGATTTAAATTTCAACAGGACAATTTAAAAAGTTTGTAATTTTTTCCGACTTACAAGCATCGACCAAGAACAAAAAGATCCCGAATGGGTAGAGCCAATTGGAATGGGAGAATTTGATACGGCGAACGAAGGACCACCACAAAAGTCTCTTGAGCAATGATAACTCGACATACGAGAATTTTGAAATGAATGCTCCGTTCATTTTTTTGGAAAATAACTTTTTTAAAAAAATATTTTTTCGGATTTTCCTATATTCGGTACATGAAAAATAAATAAGTCAAGGAAAATATTTTCCACTCATGAAAAAAAATAACTTCAAAAGCGGAGAAAATGATTTTCTCTTCTAAAAAAGAGGAAATCATTTTCTCTGATCTTTACTACCGCCACTCCTTTATATTCATTTTCTTTTTAATTATTTTTATTTTCTTTCTTTTTATTTTCAAAATTTTTTATTTTTATTTTATTTTTTTCTTTTCCTTTTCTTTTTCTATTTTGTTTCTTTTCCCTTTTTCTTTGACCGGTCGTTGGCTGACCATCGGCCAAAGAAGAAGGGAAAAGAAAAAAAAAGAAAAGAGAAAAATGCAAAGTGCAAAATAAAAAATAAAAAATTTAATTTTAAAAATAAAAATAATTAAAAGGAGTATTTGGAGTAGAATCAAATCTGATTTTTCTAACTGAATGATAGAAAATTTTTTTCAGCTCATTTCCAGGTTTTAGCTACCACCATAAAATATTATCATTTTCGTGAAAAATGACTTCCTATTAGACATTTTCTAAAAAAACCTCATTTTTTGCGAAATGAACGGATAAAAAAAGTAAGAACTCGCGAATCAAATGGATAAACCGTATTTTGAGCTCCTAAGTAGAACATTTTGACCCCAAATTTCAACAGGACAATTAAGGGTGCGCATGGTAACACTTCCAGAATTACTTCTGGTAGAGAAAACAACTTCTAGTAGGGAAATCCGTTTGGTAAAATCACTTTTGAAATAGAAATTCGTTTGGTAAATTTTTTCACTTTTGATAAACCTTTTCACTTATGGTAGGATTTTTTGCCCAATTTGAGAAGTAAACAAAAGGTTACTTCTTAGCTTCAAAAATCACTTCTGAGCGCCGCAATCGCCACCGTCGCCGCTGGTTGCCACCGCTGCCTGCTGCCAGTCGCCACCCACCATTGGTTGCTGTTGCGGGCCGCCGCCGATCGCTGCCCGCCGGTGGCCTCCCGCCGCCGATCGTTGGCAAAGAGAAATGTTACCATGTGCACTCTAAATGCATTTCTCTATCAGAAATCAACTTCTGATAGAAAAGTTGAAAAATTAACTTCTTGCTAGAAGTTGATTTCTGATAGAAAAATGTTATCATGCGCGCCCAACCAACTAATATCAACAGTTAGTAATATTGTAGATTTAAATGTAAATGATTTCTAGGTACAAGTGCATCGAGAGCTCTAATGCAACATCCCAAGTTCCCGTTGCGCATTCTTGTTCCAGGACTTCGATCTGCTGCTGTTCTCCCGAGTTTGCATGAACCCGCAGCATTGACACCATTGAGTAAACACAAGATATTATCAGGCTCATCGTTCTTCCTATGCCGATCCAGATCACATCACGTGTGAATCTTGCTTGCAATCCAAGAAACCCTCCGGTGAGAAGCTATCTCAGACTTAGTCTTAACGATCTATTAACTTCTCTGACGGCGAATGCACTTCTTCATGGTGGCTTTTACCAGAGTGCCGTCCGAAAAGGGCTTGAACACAGTTCATGGCCCTTCACAATGTAGAGGCGATCTCTCGTTGAATGATTATGCCAACTGCGGCAACAAATCCAATTGCAGAGGACGGCATGGGTGCCTAAATAGCAGACCGATCACCATCTGGCGTAGGTGAGAGGTAAATTTTCAACTTTGTTGACAGACTTTTGCAAACTAAATAAAATAAATGGTAAAATTTGCAATTAGTAATAAAAGTAATGTGAGATCAACTATGAATCATCTTACTCATTTGCTTGAAATTACTTCTCCCATGGAAACATTTCGTATGGAGTCACATGGTTCTATCGTTTTTCAATTTAAGGTGTGTTTATTTGAGTGAAAGAATTTCTCGCAAAGTAGTTTTTTAGAGTTTCACGCTTCTAATTTGCTAAAGTTGATTTGTGAACAGAAAACAATTTTTCACTCCTAATGAGTTTAGAGAGAGATTATTGTTATGGGATGAGATTCACAGGATCGGTGTGCTGAATTCTCTCCCCTGGAATTGTGTGGGGGACTTTAATGAAGTGTTGTATCACTGGGAAAAAGTAGGAAAAAGAATGGAAGAACATTACCGCCTTTTTGCTTTCTAGGATTTTATAGATAGGCGTTCCTTAATGGACTTAGAATGCAAGGGGTGTGCTTTTATGTGGGCCAATAATAGGAAGACAAGGAATTTGTGAAAAAAAAAAAAATAGATCAGGTGTTATGTTCCGTCAAGTGGAGAGTATCCTACCCAAATGTCGAGAGTTTTGCATTGCCGGCTTTAGGCTCCAATCACAGTCCACTCATTTGATCATTAGAAATAGAGTTGAAGAAAAGGAGAAAAGAATTCAAATTTTAAGCTTTTTGGCTGGAAGATAAAGAGTGTGGCCGGATCATTTAGGGGTTTGGAATTCTACAGAGCTTCACCAAGTAACTTTGGCAGAAAAGTTATGGGTTGTCTCTAGGAAACTTGTTGAATGGAGCAAAAATAGGGTCTCCAATGCACAAAAGAAACTCCAGCTCCTGAAGGAGAAACTTCAAGACATTACAAATGCACCTAAAGTGCAGAATGACAAGGAGAAAGTGTAATCTCTTAATAGAGAAATTGAAACATTATGGAGACAAGATGAGATTTATTTAGGTATACGATCTAGAATTAGTTGGCTGAAATACGGTGATAAAAATACAAAGTACTTTCATGCCACTACTATTCAGAGAAGGCAAAAGAAAAGAATATCAATGCTGAGAAACCCAGAAGGGAAGTGGATTCGAGAGGTGCATCAATTGAAAATATTAACAATGGGCTATTTCACCAACTTATACAATTCGATGGGACATTGAGACTTCCAACCCATTATTGACCCGCTCCATTTTTTGGGACAATAATGTAAATCAATCATTGATGGAGAGAGTAACTATAGAGGAAGTTTCGATTGCGGCTTTCCAGTTGGGAGCCACAAAGGCCCCTATTCCCGACAAACTGAACGGTTTATTTTATCAACGCCATTGGAGGGATGTCCAACGGGATATTCATAAGGAAGTCCATAATTTCTTTGGAACAAGCCTATTGAATCCTGAGATGAATATAACATTAATATCTCTAGTCCAAAAAAACCCCAAACCCAAAAAAATCAAAGCAGTTTCGCTCAATTAGCTTGTGCAATTTTCTACACAAGATTATCTCAAAAGTCCTGACAAATCATTTATAACCTTGGCTGCCTTACGTAATTGCTATTGAGCAAAGTGTAGTCGTGAGCGGGAGACAAATTCATGATAGCATACTCATTTTTTTAGGAAGTACTTTATCAACTAAGAATTCGCGACGGAAAAAGAAAATTTCAAGTGCTTCTCAAACTGGATATGCAAAAAGCTTATAATAGGGTTGAATGGGATTTTCTGGAAGCATGCATGCTTAAGATGTGTTTTAGTACCGTTTGGGTGGGGTCAGTGATGCAGTGTGCAACTACAGTATTGTTTAGTGTGAAATTCAATGACCAACCTCTTTCCTATTTCAACCTAGCTCGGGGCATTTGACAAGGTCACTTACTCTCTCCTTACCTATTTATTTTGGTGGCAAATGTTTTGTCTCATTTAATGAATAAGGCTGTGGATGATGGTTCTATTCAAGGAATTAAGCTGAATAGAAGTTGCCCTACTCTATTGCACTCATTGCTCGTTGATGATTCAATACTCTTTCTGGATGGTACTATCCTCAAATGTCAAAATGTGGCTGCTGTTTTGAATCAATACTACTTTGTCTTTGGTCAGACCATTAATCTTAACAAATTAGGGATGTTTTTTAGCAAGGGATGTCCATTGAGTTCGAGAAGGATAATGACTTCAGAGTTGAGAGTGCCAAAACTAGAGAAGACTGGAAAGTATTTGGGTATTCCTTTCGATTGGGGTGCTTCAAAGAAAGAAATGTTTGCTTGGGTTCTAGCAAGAGTAATATGGAATTAGAAAGTTGGAAGGATAATTTAATGTCATGAGCTGGGAATAAATTATTAATTAAAACAGTGGTATAAGCCTTACCCCAATATGCCATGTCAATTTTCAAAATCCCATTATCAATTTGTAGAGCTATCGAAAAGAAAATAGCCTCGTTTTGGGGGAGAAACAACAACAAGAATTTTGAAAAGAAGTTTCATTGGTGGCCCGACGACAAGGGATGAACCAAGAAGAGTGGCTGATCCAATTATAAGGGGGGAACACAAATGGAATGAAGAGATGTTGAGTAATCTGTTCGATGCAGAAACAGTTCAAGAAATTCTAAGCATCCCACTCGGGTTAGCATCAATATAGGATAAATTAGTGTGGATGGTCACAAAATCTGGAATTTATTCAGTCAAGAGTGGTTACCACAGCAACACGCAGGAGGAAGTACAAAACTATACAAGCTCAGCTTCCACATCATACCCGCTAGCCAAAAAACTTTGGAAATCGGTATGGAACTCAAAAATCATTTCGAAGATTATATTTTTTCTATGGTTAGCATGTCAATATGCTTTGCCAATGATGGAGAACCTATACAACAGGAAAGTCGTGCTTGAGCCATTATTTGCCCAACAGTCGAGCATATTCTACTGCTTTGTCCCTGGACGCGTGAAGTGTGGCTTAACCCAATTTTGAAAATCAACATAAATAGAAATGGGTTAACCAGATTTGAGAACAAAATAAAGGAAAATCCAACACTTCAGTTGTCTTTCGAACTGGTCGCCACAACTCGGTGGTTTATTTGGAAATCAAGGAGCCACTTTGTCTTTTGCAAGAGAAAACCATATTCGAAGCTTCTCCTAACAAACATCATAGCTATGCAAGAGAACATCGTCAGCTGGTGTGAAATTTGGGGAAACAAGAAAATAGGAGGCCGCAGCTTACCTCGGATCTAGAAACCACTGGACCAAGGCACACTAAAGATCAATGTCAATGGTTCTTTCATCCCAAGTTCTTCTGAGGGGGTTATCGCTTGTGTTAGTAGAGATTATTTGCGTCAATTGGTGGGAGGATTTGCGAAGACCATTTGTGCGAGTTCAGCTACGGAGGTGGAGGCAAGAGTAGTAGTGGAAACCCTAAGTTTCCTTACCGTACGAAGAAGTGAGGACTTAGAACTGGAATCAGATAATGAAGAAGTGATAAGGGCGCTTGTGTCTTAAGATCATTTGAATTGGGAATTGGACGAATTTATCATTACAGGACGAGATTTGATAGCCATCTTTTCTAATATTAAGGTGGCCCATTGTAGCACGGAGACGAACATAGTTGCAGATTAGGTAGCCAAGGCTCAAAGAAATAGAAATCTACCTACCAATTTTATCCTTTATCCCCCTCATGCTTTGTGAGACTTGTTATGTTTTGAAGCTCTAGATGTGTTTACACCAAACTTCCTTTGTTAAATGCTAAGAATTTTTATTCGACCAAAAAAAAAGTTGAAGTGTAGAAAAAATTTCTTGAAAAGCATTTTCTTTAGTCATAAAGTTTTCATCGAAAAAAACACACCCTTAGATTGAAGTTCTCTCATGTTTCTGACTAGGACACCAACATTAACCTCAAAGTCAAACTAGTCAATTAAGACTAACACTCTCTATGTTTCCTGGTCGATTTTTCCCCCCTCATTTTTCAAGTATTCGGATCACTTAGGAAAATGAATTAATAAAAAATCTTTAAATTGTCAATGGAAAACATATACTTAAATAAAAAAAATATTTTTTCTTCTAAATATGAAACCAAATTTCCAAAATATGACTAGATTTCGGCACTTAGATTAGAGACCTTGGCACTTGGATATGGAAACCTTAATGGTTGTGTTCGATCCTCGGCCTCTAGGCTCGGCTCCATGGAGGCTAGGCTAGGGTCTCTCGAGGTTGAGCCTTGGAAACCAGTGCTTTGCTTGAGTCCCTAGAGGCCATGCCTGTGTACTTGGCTCCCGCATCCAAGTTACCGATGCTCGGGCTAGGCTTCATGAAGGCCAAGCATGGTTCCTTGGTGGATGTGCTTGGGTCTGCAAAGGCTAGGCCTAGGTCCCTTGAGTATAACGACATTGTTACGATCACCTGTGGATGAGCTCAAGACTCAACTCTTACTAAGTTGGAGAATATACTAGCCAACCAAGAGACTTTACACAGACAATTGTCTAAGGTATTAGACAAGGATGATGAAAAGTGCACTTCTCAGTAACAAAGGAGGGTTCAACACTGGAGATGGGAAACAGAGGTAAGGTCATGGAGCCTGGCAGAGATGGCCAAAAGCAACAAGCACTCAACTAAGGGGAGCTCAATTAAGAAAAGAACAGTCAATGGTGATACGGTCGCTACTGCATTTGTGGCAAAGGAAGCCACTTTAGCGGAGAGTTTTGATTCAAGTGAGTATTATAATTCAAGAAAAGGTAGGATGTATTAGCACCTTTGATAGATCAAGATGACAATTCATGCATAAGCCACGTCAACGATTTTCGGGGATTTTTTTTGAAAATTTTCCCTAATTAGTTAAAGCCCAACATAAGCAAAGGATATTGAACTTTTTGATTCATCGAGACAATAAATGCTCCAATGACAAGCTCATTGGAGAAAACGTAGGATGCAGGAGCACCTTTGATAGATCAAGGCGACAATTCTTGCATAGGAGAAGAAAAGAAGTAGTCCCATTACATAGGTTGGGAAGTCAACGAATTCAGTTCATGAATTTTACCTGTATAATAATAGGAGTAAGCACTGGATGAGCCTGAATTAATAAATGGGGGATTTGATAGGTTTTTGAGGACCTATATCGTATCTTCGAAGATGTGATGGTTATTGGATCCAGCCAGATCAAACCTTAGCTTTGGAGACCAGATTACATTACATTTTCTTATGTTTTGACGATTCACACGTAAATTAAGAGAAGACACGCATGATTAAAATTAGATGCAATTGGAGAATTAATTACGATGTGAGTTTGTGTGACCAACTTTATACTAGAAAATGTCCCCAACTTCGATCAAACTAAGCTAATGTGGCATACCTAAACTTAAAATTTTGATGTAGACATATTCATCTACAATGGGCGTTGTGACATCCCCAAATTGTTCAGCTAATGGACAAAAAGAAATTCAACACTTTTGAGCCACTTTTTTCTTGACTTTCCTCCCACTTTGCTTTCTTCATTTCGGCTGAAGCCCCAAGCCCACGTGCTCACTCTCATTTAAATCCCACTCCCATTTTTGATTGAGCCGGAACCTTTCATTTGGTTATACTTGCGGCTGCCTGCTTTATTTTCTGCTGAAGTTCAACTCCCATGCAGACAAGACAAATTTGCATGATTTTCAAGCCATCAACTCCATTGTTCACGTAATAATTACTACTGCAGCTGGCTTGGGCTTCCTTATCTTCTCTTTTTCTTCTCTTGTTCTTCAGCTGCACAAAAAAAAAAATCTGCTGGCCCCCAACTCCCTCTACGCGAACCACTTGCTGCTGCCCATTTCTTTCTCTCGGTGCTGCTGTCTTTTTTGGCTTTCTCCTTGGCTGTGCTCGTGCTGTTTACTACTTCTTTCGGCAGCTGAAATTTTTGCTGCTTGATCATCTGCATCTTCCTCGGCTGCTTGATCTTAAACTGCTGGAATTTACCTTGTCGTTTGTTGCTGCTTCCCTGCTGGATTTTCTTCTGTTCTTCTCGGATTCTTGCGTTCCAGCACGCGCCCCCGAGGAAATCGGCTCATTCAGGGTCGTCCGGTGTCCGAATCGAGCTTTGTTTTCGCCTGTGTACTCGTAAGACTTCAAACTTCAATATTCTGGAAGCAGATCAGCAAAAAACCTCCTAGAAAACTCCCAGTTTTGAATCAAAGTTGACCTTGTTTCGCCCGTGTTTGTTGTAGCTAGTTCCTCACTCTCTCGGCTAAAGTTACCTTGCTCAAAGCTTGATCATTGTCGTCCGTGGCCCGAGCTCAAACTCGAATTTTTAGGTGAGCACATTTCTAGACTTGACTTAAAACGTCGGGTATGCTAGGGACTAGTAGGGAAAATTTTATGATGAAAAATATTAAATTCTTTGAACGTAGAGTATCGATAAATTGCTACTAGCCATAAGAGTAATATTGGTAATTTTTGTGGACTCTAGAAATTGACGTGTGTGTCAGATTGCTTACCTTTGAACCAAGGTGACTTAGAATGGAAACCGGGTCCTGGAATATGAGTTTTTGTAACGTTAAATGCCTGATTATTATATCTAATTTATTTAAAGTTGAATTGTGTACTTTGGTGAATAATATTGAGAAATGCATATGGCAAAGTTGACTTGCATGAGTGTTTATGGGATGGGCCAATTGAGAATTCTATGATATTCATCATTGATCTGCATACCGGCATGAGACATGTGCGTTTGGCGGAGTGTGTAGAACCGTGCGGGGCAGCCCGGCAGTGTCTAGGAGGCCATCAGGAATGCGGGGAAATAAGGAGGTGCCGATCGCAGTGTTAATTGAGCTACGGTCGTTGCACTTGCGCCTGAACGTGCTCGGCACGGGGTAGCTAGAGAGACAAGGGTGCCAACTTCGGTGTGATTTGACATGGGTTGAGGCACAAGCCTGAGACGTCTATGACGTATCCGAGACTGGAAGTGTTGTTAAGCCACTGGTGGGGTTCGGTTCGGAAGAGCTAGTGAGCCACCGGGGACCCCAAGAGAACCAATGAGCATTTGCATTTGCATCTGTTTGATTTGAAGTCGTAACATGCATATGATGATTTAAATTTTTTGCATGAGGTATATGCTTCATTCTAAATTGAGTCTAGACATGTGCTTGCTGAGTTTCGACTCGCATATTTTTTGTTGATCGCTATTTCAGATCCCAGGTCCTGAGATGAGTTCCTATTTTGTTCGGTTCGGGATACCTATTAAGATAGTGAGCGATGAGGCCATTTACAATACGATAGGTTATACTTCGTATAAGAAGGTTAGTAGTACAGTATAGATAGATGTGGGAGGTGAATGCCTGATACCCCACCGATACGAGGCCTGGATGTATCGCATAGGTTATTTTATAGGGGTCCGATTCAAGGTTTTGATGTGCTTGCACCTATATCGGATTGGAGGGGATCGGTTTACCCTTTGACCTTTGAAGGGGAGATCGTAAACCCCGAGTCGATGGACGCCTTGGATTCAGATGGAGACGTGGTTATGGAGATAGAGGGCGAGGAGGACGAGTTTGAGTTTGACCCAATGGCCAATGATAGTGATTCCGAGTTTGATCCCCCAACGCCAAAGGAGTCAGACCTTGAGGAGTTGCCGTCCTCAGAGTGGAGTGAAGTTGAGTCAGAGTAGACTTAGCGTTTAGTTCATCATTTTGAGAGTAGGAGGCCCTGTACTATCTTTTGAGGGTTGTATATAAATGTTGTTAATGATATAATATAAATGTTTAGTTTTTGTTGCGTTGTTGTCTCTCTATCTTTCTATCCTGCATGTGTGTCTGTCAGGAGATTGTAAGCGTTTCTGCTGTCACACTAGATAGCAGTCATTTGGCCACGACGAGTCTTGGGTCGTTATCAGTTTTAACCAGGCGATGAGCGAATTGGCTGGTGAAGGGATGTTGCGCGTCCGACGGGTCCATGACGTGACATCCCCGTTCGGAGTGGTATCAGAGCAAGGTTAGCCCGATAAGAGATTATTCATGGTTTGGAGTGATAAGGCTGACGATTATGGGATAGTTAGATAGAAAGAGACCTCTAAGTTAGACTAGGGATTGGGTATAATGCTTGTTCTTGACTAGCGTATATTGTTGCTAGAATTTAGGGTTCCTTTCTGTGACTACTAGACCTTAATTGGCGATATAAGTCTTAATTTCTTGATGGAATTATAGCAAGTATAAGTGAATCAGACTAAGGAAAATGAGCCGCAGAAATAAACCAAGGAAGTATGCAAGTGTATCTGGCTTAGGTGCTCCAGCTGCAAGAGCTCCAGCTCCCGGTACTTCAGCTGCAGGAGCTCAAGCTGCAGGTGCTCTAGCTGCAGGAGCTCAAGTTGCAGAAAACCCAAGTATATGAGATATTATGAGGGTATTAGTAGAAGTCAGTACCTAGATGGGCAGGCAAGCTGAAAAAAGAACTACCATTGTAGCCTAAGCTGCTGAGGCTGCTTTAGCTGCCGTGCATGGAGCAATGTGAATAATGCCTCGGGCAATGGAGGTCGGTAGACACCTCATCTCGTGGAGCAATTCCTGAAGTTGCATCCACCGAAATTTGATGGGACAGGAGGACCTGAAGCAGCCTCCCTTTGGACAGAGCAACTGGAGAAAGCGTTTGAAGTGATAGGCTATACTGGGGAAGAAAGGGTTTCATTAGCCGTCTACCAGCTCCAAGGCACTGCAGATGATTGGTGGAAGGCCACCCAAGGAAGAGTCTTCCCTGAAGGTACCGTGCCTGACTGGACGGCTTTTTGTGAAACGTTCAATAGGAAATATTTTTCGGAAGCGCGCAGGAAAGAAAGATGGAAGAATTCCTGTGGCTCCGTCAGGGTCAGATGACAGTGGACCAGTATGAAGCAGAATTCGCAAGGCTATCCAAGTTGGCTCTGAGAATGATTGAGAATGCCTAGGACAAGGCAAGGAGATTCCGTGAAGGATTGAGGCCGAAACTCCGCAGTCGATTGAATCACCACAGGATTGAGGGATTATGGTGCCATGTATGAAAGAGCACAGGAGTTTGAAAGAGATATAAATAAAAGAGCCGCAGCATCTGGGTTGCGATTCATGCCCAGACAAGATGACAGGAGTTTTGGAAAAAGGTTAATAATGGATAATAGAAGGTTTGTCCCTCCACCCCAAAGGACTTTGGGAAAACCGACGCCTCTTGGTAATGCAAGGTGTCGTGATTGTGGACAGAGGCATCCAAACAGTCTGTGCCCAAGGAAGATAGGAGCATGTTTCGAATGTGGACAAATGGGGCATATCGCGAGGCATTGCCCAAGAAGGAATCGTGGACTGTAGTTTCAACCGCAAAGACTACCAGCTGGACCACAAGCGATAGCTGCTCCCCAAGAAAATCTGAATCGACCACCAACGCAAGGAAGAGTATACGCGATGGCTCGAGGAGAAGTTGAAAATGCGCCAGGTATGATCACAGGTATCGTCTCTCTTTGTGATCATGCTGTTTATGCCCTGTTTGACCCTGGAGCATCGCATTCATTTGTGTCTGAGCAATTTTTTGTATTGGTTGGTATGGATGTGAGACCATTAGAAACACTGTTGCATGTGGTCACCCCACTAAAGGATAAAATGATCATCTTGTTAGGATGTTAAGGGTGTAAGATATCCTTGGGTGGTAGAGAGGAATTGATTGATTTGGCTGTCCTACCCATGTTTGACTTTGATGTGATAGTAGGAATGGACTGGTTAGTTAAACATGGGGCAGTAATTGACTGTAGTAATAAGGTGATTCAGTTTAACTCGATTGGTCACCCTAGATTTGAATTTCGAGGAAACCGAGGAGGGACCTTGATTCCTTGGATATCGTCGTTGGAAGCGACTAAATTGATGGACGAAAGATGCCAAGGATACCTAACCTCTGTAACTAATTCGTCAATTGAGGAAGTAAAACTTGAAGACTTGCCTGTAGTGCGTGATTTTTCGGATGTCTTCCCGCAAGAGTTGCCAGGACTACCACCTGAAAGGGAAGTAGAGTTTGCAATTGAACTAGCTCCTGGGACAGAGCCAATTTCTAAGTCGCCTTACAGGATGGCATTGTCAGAATTGAAGGAATTGAAGGTCCAATTACAGGAATTGTTGGATAAAGGATTTATCCGCCCAAGTGCTTCACCATGGGGTGCTCCAGTGTTGTTCGTAAGGAAGAAAGACGAGTCACTGCGTCTGTGCATTGACTATTAGCAGTTGAATCAGGTGACGGTCAAGAATAAATACCCGTTGCCTAGGATAGATGATTTGTTCGATCAACTACAAGGAGCATCTGTATTCTCTAAGATAGACCTGAGAATAGGCTATCACCAGCTGAGGATCAGAAAGGAGGACATACCGAAAGCGGCGTTGAGGACAAGGTATGGACACTATGAATTTATGGTCATGCCATTCGAATTAACCAATGCCCCTGCCGCTTTTATGGATATGATGAATAGGATATTCAAGGAGTTCCTAGATCGGTTCGTAATAGTGTTCATCGACGACATACTGGTGTACTCGAGAAGTTCTGAGGACCACGAACAGCACTTGAGTATTATTCTACAGACTTTAAGGGAACATTCTCTTTATGCCAAATTCAGTAAATGTGAATTCTAGCTTAATCGAGTAGCATTTCTCGAACATATAATTTCTAGAGAAGGGATTGTCGTGGATCTGTCAAAGATTGAAGCAGTTGAAAAGTGGCCTAGACCGACAACCGTGACAGAAGTGAGAAGTTTCTTAGGTCTGGCAGGTTACTATAGACGTTTCGTGGAAAAGTTTTCTACGATAGCTGGACCATTAACACGTCTATTGAAAAAGGAGACGAAGTTCGAATGAACGGTAAGTGTGAAGAAAGCTTTCAGGAACTTAAACATAAACTGACGACTACACCAGTGTTAACCATACCGTCAGGATCTAGAGGATTCGAAATTTATAGTGATGCGTTGTTAAGAGGTCTGGGATGTGACTTGATGCAATATGGACGGGTTGTAGCGTATGCATCTCGACAGTTGAGGCCACATGAGATGAACTATCCGATGCATGACCTAGAATTGGCAGCAATAGTGTTTGCACTGAAGATCTGGAGACATTATCTGGTTGGGAAAAAGTTTCAGATTTATACAGACCACCAGAATCTAAAGTATCTATTCTCTCAAAAGGAGCTGAATTTGAGACAACTGGATGGGATTATCGAAGGATTACAACTGCAACATTTTGTATCACCCTGGAAAGGTGAACAGAGTAGCTGATGCACTCAGTCGAAAGTCGAGTATAGCGCATACACGATGGTTAAAGAGTGGAAGTTATTAGAGGGGATAAGAGGCTCGGAATTCAAGATAGAGGTAGGGCACCTCTTGAGTCCAATGGCCACCTTGAGAGTCGAATCGAAAATTCATTCGAAGATTAAGGAACTACAGTCCACAGATCCTGATATTTAGAAGATCTTAGCTATGGATGTGGCAAAGAGAAAATCGGAATTTCAGGTGACAGAGGATGGAATTCTAAAGTTCAGAGGATGCTTGTTTGTGCCAAATAATGAGGAATTAAATGAAGAGATTTTAATAGAAGCGTATCGTAGTAGCTATAGTATTCATCTAGGTAGCACGAAGATGTATCAGAACCTGCGTCAACACTACTGGTGGAACGGAATGAAGGTGGATGTGGCCAAACACGTGGCAAAGTGCTTGACCTGTCAGCAGGTGAAAGCACAACATTGCAAATCTGGGGGATTACTACACCCATTGGAGATTCCAGAATGGAAATGGGAACATGTTACGATGGACTTCGTGACTGGTTTACTAAGGAGTCAAGGGGACAACGATTCGATCTGGGTTGTGGTCGATAGGCTGACTAAATCTGCTCACTTCTTAACATTGCGAAAGGACCTTGCTCTGGAAAAGCTAGCTGAGTTATATGTACATCAAATCGTTCATCTGCATGGAGTACCAGTTACCGTCACGTCAGACCGTGACCCTCGATTTACTGCGACATTTTGGAAAAGTTTACAGGCTGCCTTAGGAACTGAATTGAGGTACAGTACGGCATATCATCCGCAGACCGATGGACAAACAGAAAAGACGATTCAGACATTGGAGGACATGTTAAGAGCCTGCGTGATAGACTTTAAAGGTGGATGGGAAGAGCAATTGCACTTGGTGGAGTTTGCGTACAATAACAGCTATCAGCAAAGTATCAAAATGGCTCCATTTGAGGCTATATATGGAAAAGCTTGTAAAACTCCAATATGCTGGGACGAGATTGGTGAAAGAAGCATAACAGGCCCAGAACTGGTTCAGCAGTCCGTTGAGGTAGTGAAAGTGATAAGAGAAAGGCTGAAAACTGCTCAGAGTCACCAAAAAAGCTATGTAGACACGCGACGTAGGTCGTTGGAATTTCAAGTGGGAGATCATGTATTTTTGAAGGTGTCGCCAATGAAAGGTCTATCTTGATTTGGGAAAAAGGGAAAGTTAAGCACAAGATTTGTAGGCACATTCGAGATCTTGGAAAGAATTGGAATGTTGGCGTATCGTCTTGTGTTGCCACCAAATTTGTCCCAAGTGCATAATGTGTTCCATGTTTTGATGCTGAGGAAGTGCAAGCCGGACCCGAGCCATATACTTGATCATGAAGTCATTGAAGTGGATGACTGATTTTCGTCTGTGGAAAGGCTCGTTCGAATAGTAGATCGAAGAGAACACGTCCTACGGAACAAGACAATACCCCCGGTCAAAGTAATCTGGGAGTATCATGGGATTGAAGGTGCAACGTGGGAAAACGAGGATGAAATGAAGCGTAAGCACTCTTACTTATTTGTATAATTAGTAGTGTTAGTAGAATGAAAATTTCGAGGACGAAATTCCTGTAAGGTAGGGAGAGTTGTGACATCCCCAAATTGTTCAGCTAATGGACAAAAAGAAATTCAACACTATTGAGCACCACGGAACAGAAGGTGCCACGTGGGAAAGTGAAGATGAAATGAGGCGTCTGTACCCTTCTTTGTTTAAGTAGTTTGTGATAGTAGTATGTTGTAAATTTCGAGGACGAAATTTCTGTAAGGGGGGAAGAATTGTGACATTCTGAAATTCGACCCTTTTTCGGAATTTGAAAATAGAATGGTTATTTCATAGAGGCGCTATAAATGGATCTCACTCGAAACTGATCACTTCGGGATAACTAACCAGAAGGGAAAGACTAGCTAGGAATATAAGCACGTGGACCAATTGGTCGATATGCATGACTCCTAAAAGCCACCCGTTAGTTTGAGAATTTATTTAAAGTTGCCATCTTATGAATGAGGCCGCGAATTGAGCTCCGGAATAGGACAATCGACTCTCATGAGTGTCACAGTTGTGAATATGGACATTGCCTAGAAAGGCGTGAATGAGCAGATTGATCTCGGAATGCCTAGAGAAAAGGGCAAAATTGAAAATTGCCATCTCGCCCCCGTCTTGTGCTAGAATCCATGGCTAGAGAGTGTTAGTAATTTTAGCGAGGCTAGAAAAATTGTTCGGCGGTATCCTGAGTTTTTTCCGATCGCGGTTGAGCCAAATCAGCACTGATTAAACCCCGACCGGTCTTGAAATTTCACGAATTTCGAGAAATGCCTCATCATTCATTGTTAATCACATCAATCACATCAATCGACCATCAGTCGCCGTCGGTCAAAACTTTTGACCGGTCAACCGATGAATAGTGCCGGTCAATGGATGAATAGTACCCCCCAATAATTGAAGATATTTTCTCTTTCTCTCTCTCTTCAATTATTGTGACAGATCACTCTCTCTTCCCAGAAAATTCGTGGCTCTCTCTCTCTCTCTCTCTCTCTCTCTCTCTCTCTCTTAGTTTTCTCTTGAGTTTTGGCCGCCGGAAAACCGCCGCTTGTTCGCTGCCCAAACGTTGTCGGTTTGAGACGCCCTTTTAACCTGATCTTCACCTACCTCTCTTGAATCTCTCCACCAAAAATCAGCTCAAGATGAGCCCTAGAACCCCCTCAAACAGAGCCAAAACCGGACCTTGCACAGGTTGAATTCCAGTTTCTGACCTCAACTTCAATCGGCCACCGACGGAAAACCGACCATTGGATCGTCGTGATTTTCTGATATGTCATAGTTCATTGTCTTGTGGTTCTTTTCCAACTTGAATCACTCCGATCCACGGTCGTTGGACCTTCCAAATCAGCTTCGCCATTTCGGTCGACGAACCCGTCTTTGTTACCCCAATTTCATATAGGGTTCAAATTGATATATGTTGACCCCAGCGACCCCTAGAGATCATTTTCGTGTGAAAACATTGATTTTCAGCTTGTGAACCAACTCGTTCAGCCCTGCGCGTGGTCGTCTCCCATCAGTTTTTGCTGTTTTGGTCTCGGCTTTGTTCGTGGACTTCTCCGCTGAATTTCTGGTGAGTTTTCCTCCTAAATCTTGAGTAGGATGATAGGTAATCGTTAGACGAAGGCTAGGGCGAAATCGAGGCTCGAATCGGAGTCGTTTTTGAGGTGTCGAAAAATACTATTCACGATCGAAAAACACTATTCACTGCCGGAGTTCACTATTCATGCCGGAAAACACTATTCACTACCGGAGTTCACTATTCATGTCGGAAAACACTGTTCACTCCGGGGATTAAATTAAAGTGCTTGACTGAATCGTTGCCTATTGATTTCATTTGGAATTAAAGTGCTTGACTGAAATTGCGTGTCTCTAACTTGTCATGTATGGGAAAATTTCATAAGATGCATCGTGTTGCTTTGGCATGTTTTTGGCTGTCGTGTGAAATGATCGTTAAGCAGTAATGTTAGCCCTGAGGCGTGTTATCGCGGGAGGGCGGCCTCGAGGTTCCTGTAACAGGCTCGCGGAATGGGAGTTATAAAGGCGCCCGAACGTGCTCAGCACGAGGTTGCTGGAGAGAAAAGAGTGCCGGCCGGGAGGCCAGTAGAGCGGGCTGAGGCACGACCTGAGGCGACTAGCGCGGGTCGGAAATGTTAGCCCTGAGGGACGGAGGGCAGCCCTAGAGATACAGGGAAATGGAGTCATAAGGGGAAATTGTGGTATTGGCAACCGTGGTATTTCTTGTGTGAATATGCGAATCTAAAGCACGAGCATGTTGTTATCGAATGTTCATTCGCATGTTGAGCTCTTTGACTTCTGTGATTGAGTTGTTGATCTTTTGCATGCCTAAGTTTAGTCGCATGGTTACGCGTCGTCCTAAGCGAGGTTTAGGGGGCGAACTTACTGAGATGTGTTCTCATTGTTGTCGTTATTTCCCCCACATTTCAGACCCTAGATCGTGATCATGAAAACACCACCACTAGTTCGTCGTGGGATACCTCGTAAGATTGAGACCGAGGTGAAGGAGTACTATTTTGGTGAGAATCGGATGTACCTTAGATATATTACTAGAGTTTGGGTAGACGAAGGGGATGATATCTGGAGAGCGCATTTTTATGTTGCTTGGAGACGTCACGATGAGGAGGGATTTTTGAGTAACATACTCCATGGATTTGAGACCCCATCAGAGATCGTTGACGAGATAGATGCTTCAATTGTCATGGAGGATGGAGAGGTAATGGATCCCGAGGAGATGCCAGTGCCGATGGACACCGAAGAGAGCTTACTGGCGAGAGACTCTGACGATGGCGAGGTTATGATGGAGAGCGACCCTAAGGAGGTTCCTCTGCCTGATATCAGTAGTGGAGGCGAGTAGATCTCAGTGTGTACTTTATCGGGTGTGATCTTTTGTTTACAGTACAGCCCTTCCGACCATAGATCCTGTTGACGTATAGTCAACCTAGTTTGTATCGCTTGTACGGTTGATGTAGTTAATGGCATGAATAATTGTTGACACCTGACTTTTAATCATCTTTTTCTTTTTTAAAATGAATTAAAAATCCATAAAAATTCATAAAAATTGAAAAATCAACTTTGAGGACCTTGGCCAAGCCTAGGGAACCAATTTTGACCAAAAAATGATTTTTCATATTTTTAGTATTTTTCGGTATTATTATTTTTATTTTTATTTATTTTTTTTAGAAATTAGGAAAACATAAAAAAAAATAGCATTTGAGGCCACAAAAATAAAAATATATATGGTCAATATTTTTATTTTAATTTTCTATTCATTTTGGCCAAATAAATTTTTGAAAAATTAATTTGGAATGGAAATTACTTTGTTAGCCACATTTTCAGGTTAATCGAAAAAATTATAGAAAATTTATTTTAGCTATGTAATTTTCGAATTTTCCATTTTTTATGAGTTGTGGCATTATCCTCTAACATCCAAGATTTCTATTTCAATCCAATGGTGCCCGAAATTTCTTAATTTTCGATAGAAGGGGTTTAATTAGAATTTTTATTCTCAATTTAGCCCTCGATGAAATTATAATTATTCCGGGACCACCCATGAAAATCAAAACCCGTTACTAGAGAGAGGAAGAAAATCGTGAAGACTCTTTTGGCCTGGCTCAAAACATGCAGGAAATGAAATTGGTAGCGTTGATGAATGTGATTTTTCCTTTTCTCTCTCTGAGGATTGGATTCCACATCGGTCTAGTCCAGTTTAAACCAATCGGAGCTGCTCCTTTATCGAGACTCACCAAAATTGTATGGAGAATAGGGGGGCCGGATAAAGGGTATTTGTACTGGAGGTGAAAATCGAGAAAATTGTGAAGTGCCAGCATTCGGTGTGCGGAGGTTTCTCGAGTTCATGAGGAACAAGGCATGGGCGTGGATTGGTGATTCGATTTCTCGCAACCGTGTGCAGTCTTTGCTATACATGCTTTCAACTCAAGAATAGCTCGCAGAGGCCTCGGGGTTAGTCGGAATGAGAGTGGGTTATCGTTACGCAGGCCATAGCAATATCCATACAAAATATCAAGATGGATGCCGCTATACCCAAGTACTCTAGGGGGCGTTATGATGAAATCGTGAAAGAAGTCTGTTCATACTTGGGGAAAACTGAAGTCGATGTAGCTTGCAGCAGGATCGACGCTTACATTAGATCATCATTGCGCACTGCTTTTGCTCAGAAAATGGAGGAAGCAGATTCAAGAAGGGGAGCCTCAAAGGCTATTCTAATCCTCCTCCGGTGCTTACTATCCTCGCAATGTAGGTGAACCAGCGCTTAATGAGAAGGAGACCTTTAGTCTCATGCTGATAAAAGTGGCATCCTTTTGCAGCTGAAGTTGCGAAGCCTCAACCCAAGAGACCCCATGCTGGTAGGGTTGCTAATGCGCAGCATGTCGTTACTTATGCTGTTGCCAGCAAGACTTTCCATCCAAACGTGGCAGATGGGTACCCACGGTTTGTTTAGGACAGACATTATGTTTACCCCGCATCCACCGATCGTGGTCAGCCCATCTTGGTCGCTGCAGCGTACAGCCTACCACTATCATGTCCCTTTTGTTAGTTAGGAGAAAACATGTCTCCACTATGGGGCAGTACACACATAGGGGACTACCGACAGTCATCCACCCGTAAATGATTGGAAAAGACGCTCCTTTATATCAGCGAAGCCAATCACCGTTCTAGGAAGGTAAGGTGGTCACGAGGGGTTAGCAATCTACCCCGTGCAACCACCAGCCAGAGGGAATGGATTCTTCGTTGAATGAGAAGTTGACAGGGGATGGTGGGTAAAAGAAAGAGTAAAATGTAAAAAAAAAATGGGGGAATCCTCTCTGGGGGGTCAACAACTCTCTCGGAGAGCAATGGGAGGGGAGGATGGTGAATAAGGAAGCTTAAAAGAGACCCTTGAACCTTTCTCACGGGGATCTTCCTGGGTGTCCAGCCTCATACCTCCGCTTGGACTGAACATATTCCAAGAAGGTAATTCTGGTGGAAAAGAATTGTTGTTGGAAGCTCATGCTGAAAAGCCCAAGGAAACGCAAAAGGCTGTTGAAGACGTTCACGAAAAGCCTAGGGATGTTATGGCGGTGCAAAGCGAGCTTAGGAGAATTCAGAAGTTATAAAAAGGTTCAGGGCTATCGAGTTGGATCATTCGGGGATCGGGGTCGCTCAAAAGAAGGAAGAATAACGGGAGAGAGAGCCTGAAGTTGTAAGAAGCCAACGTGCCTTGGATGTTGCTGTTCCTCTCCCCTCCTTGAGAACTACAAAGGATTCGACATGAGTTGAGCCATGCTGACGACGCGAGTAAAGATGCCGAGATACATGCAGAAAAGATGCAGATGCTCTCGGCTGAGCTGACCAGATTGAAAACCTTGCTTGATTCAAGGCGAGGGACGCAGAATACTTCCTGGAACCGGAGAAGCTTAACCTGTCGCGACACGACGACCTCGAACCAGTCCCGAAGTCGCCTCGATGAGCCAAGAGAACCTAGTTGTTTTCCCAAGATGCCATTGCCGGCTTCAGTTTCTACCCAGTTGGACATCCAAGCTGATGGTTCTGGTCATGGTGCGCCAATGCCACAAGGTTCATATAATGGATCATATGGCATTCCAGCCTTACCCTCCACACGAAGAGATTCAGGTGTACAAGCTAAGCAAACAACAAGTGAGCCATCAAGGGACGATTCAGACGATGATGAACTTGAAGGCGACACAGGAACCACTGAAAACAGAACGTTGAGGTCAGACGTGCTAGAACGATGCAGTCAAATCAAGAACTAGCCAGACGACCCAGTCGTAGGAGTAGGCTCGGAGGAAAAGATGTCGGAGGCTCAAGATGGTATTCTCAAATACATGCTGAAGATTATGGAAGTCTGTAAAGCTCAGGGCTTTGTGTACGGGACCATCTTTTTGGAAGCACAGGAGGGATCGTGTATCCAGCAAGTTGCCGCTACGTCATCACCATGCCGTCGTGCAGCCGCCGCGCTTTCGCCACTTCCAACGAGAAAGGTCAGTCCGAACCCGCATTCTCTTTCTGTGTTTGCTGTGATTGATCAGTTCAATGCAATTTCGATCGTGCCGAACTGAATCAATGAAGAGGACGACCGGTCTAGATCAAGAAAAAACAAGAATAGACGTTTAGTTTCGATCGGTTTGATTCGCGAATAAACGATTCTTGCTTTTATACACCACACATGAGTTGTTTGATGAAATGCTATATAGAACCATGATTTACAGTCAAAACCGTGAGCTCTCAAGCATGTCATTTGCGTGTATATTGTTTCGATTCAGACTTAGAACGTATTCTAAACAAATTCCCGTCATCCTTTTGCATTATCTTGGTGAAAAATGTCGCGGCCGAACCTCTCGAATCTTACCCGAACCACGAGTGCTCGCATCGTGAAGAGGTGTTTGTCTAGCTTCAAGGAGGTTTAGCTGCTGATGGCGACTGGGAGATTGAGAGTAATGTTGCGTGGCATGATATCAACAGCAATGTTGTGAAGTTGAAGTTACAAGGATCGTGGGGGCCTTATCTTAGTTCCATAATAACAACGAAGGTGGGCCTTGAGCGTCGTCTGGTAAAGAAAATTCCTGAAATTGTTGCAGTGGAACCAATAGTAGACGAAGAAATTGGCCTTTGGACCAGATGAAGGACTGCTCTTGCGATGGGTCGGTAAGTTTTCCTCGCTGATCCTTTGCCTTTGTTTTAATTTCGTTTGGGTTAAATGACTTGTGGACTAGTTTTAGTAAATTCAGAATCGGGCTAGGTTTGGTCAAGTTAATTGGGTCAAAAATTGAATTTTTGGATTGGGCCCAATGAAGAATAGATTAGCAAGAAGGTCGGGTCTAATAAGTGGGCTTATATTTAAATTTGAGCAGCAAGTAGGCTTTAAACTCCGGCTTCCTTGAAGAATACAAATTTTAATTCTAACCCGAATTAGGCTTTTGTCCTTTAAAATGACTCGTGCCCTTAAGGCTCAAGCTGGTCTGCAGTCGTGTGGGCCGAGTCGATCCGACCCAGCCGGAGAGAATAAAAAAATAAAGAAAATAAGAAAAAAAATAATAACAAAAAATTCAAAAAAATAGATATATATATAAATTCAAAAAATTCAAATCAGAAACCAAAATCAATCAGAAAATGTTTTTTTATTATTTATCAAAAAAACAAAATTAAAAAAAAATCATAGGAAAAAATAATAAAGATAAATAAAAAAATTTCAAAATTCTCAATAGCTTCAAAAATCATCAAAATAGATCATTTTAGCTGATGAACGCTATTCTTGGCAATTTTGTCCTTTCCGATCTTTTCAAAATGACGATTTTGCCCTTTATGGGCAAATCGTCTCCAAAAATTCAGAAAAATTCTCAGAAAGTGTGGAAAATAAGGAATGACTACGTCCAACTGGTTTGACCTATTTTCACTTCCTGATCCTTGAAAAATGACCATTTTACCCTTCTGGTCAGTTTGACCCAAAATCTCATCCCAAATGAGTTTTCATGAAATTGGTACCGAAAGGGCGTTAGAGTAATCTAGCGTAATCAAGTTCCCGAACTCATTATCTCTGGTTCGCAGAAGTAATTTAGTTCTCCCGCTAATTTACTTAGGTTTCTAATCGACCTACCAAGAACGATTAGTGGCGACTCCTAAATTTAAATCATCTAAACCAAACCCAAAGTTGCGATTCGGTAGGGCTTGGGAGGGTCCGTATTATGTTAATCCATTTAATTAATCTAATAATCCGTTCACCTAAAAACTAATTATTTTTTCGGGTCGCGACAATAATGTATAAAGGATGTGAATATGTATATGTATATAAGTGTTGAGGTCGCTTGTTTACCTTACTCAGTTGTTGTCGGGTTATTGTGTCGTTTCTGCTAGCGTTCGCATTTAATCGAATCGATTTGGGTCAGTGACAAATCCTAGGACATCGCATTATCCTTATCGACCAATGTATTAGTGCGAGATGTTGCGTGCTCGTGGGGTTTGGGGCGTGACACCTTTGAACCTAGGTGACTTAAAATGGAAACCGGGTCCTGGAATACGAGTTTTTGTAACGTGAAATGCCTGATTATTATATTTAATTTATTTTAAGTTAAATTATGTGCTCTGGTGAATAATCTTGAGAAATGCATGTGGCAAAGTTGACTTACATGAGTGTTTACGGGGTGGGCCAATTGAAAATTCTTATATTCATCATTGATCTGCATACCGGCATGAGACATGCGCGTTTGGCGGAGTACGTAGAACCGTGCGGCACGGCCCGACAGTGTCTAGGAGACCACCGGGAATGCGGGAAAATGAGGAGGTGTCGATCGCAATGCTAATTGATCTACGGTCGTTGCACTTGCGCTTGAACGTGCTCGGCACGGGGTAGTTAGAGAGACAAGGGTGTCAACTTCGGTGTGATTTGACACGGGTTGAAGCACAGGCCTGAGACGTCTATGAAGTGGCCGGGACCGGAAGTGCTGTTGAGCCGCCGGTGGGGTTCGGTCCGGAAGAGCTAGTGAGCCACCGAGGACTCCAAGAGAACTAATGAGCGTTTGCATTTGCATCTGTTTGATTTGAAGTCGTAACATGCATGTGATGATTTAAATTTTTGGCATGAGGTATATGCTTCATTCTAAATTGAGTTTAGACATGTGCTTGCTGAGTTTCGACTCACATATTTTTGGCTGATCGCCATTTCAGATCCCAGGTCTTAAGATGAGTTCCCATTTTGTTCGATTCGGGATACCTGTTAAGATAGAGACCGATGAGGCCATTTACAATACGGTAGGTTATACTTCGTATAAGAAGGTTAGTAGTACAGTATGGATAGATGTGGGAGGTGAATGCTTGATACCCCACCGATACGAGGCCTGGATGTATTGGACAAGTTATTTTATAGGGGTCTGATTCAAGGTTTTGATGTGCTTGCACCTATATCGGATTGGAGGGGATCGGTTTACCCCTTGACCTTCGAAGGCGAGGTCGTAAACCCCGAGCCGATGGACGCCTTAGATTCAGATGGAGACGTGGTTATGGAGATAGAGGGGGAGGAGGACGAGTTTGAGTTTGACCCGATGGCCAGTGATAGTGATTCCGTGTTTGATCCCCCGACGCTAGAGTAGTCAGACCTTGAGGAGTTGCCGTCCTCAGAGTGGAGTGAAGTTGAGTCAGAGTAGACTTAGCGTTTAGTTCATCTTTTTGAGAGTAGGAGGCCCTGTACTATCTTTTGAGGGTTGTATATAAATGCTGTTAATGATATAATATAAATGTTTAGTTTTTGTTATGTTGTTGTCTCTCTATCTTTCTATCCTGCGTGTGTGTCTGTCAAGGGATTGTAAGCGTTTCTGCTGTCACACTAGATAGCCGTCGTTTGGCCACGACGAGTCCTGGGTCGTCGTCAATTTTAGCCAGGCGATGAGCGAATTGGCAGGTGAAGGGATGTTACACGTCCGACGGGTCCGGGACGTGACAGACGTTGGCGTGAAATGTCATAAGTTTAGCCTAGTTATTGAGATAAGACATAAAGTTTTGATTTGTCTGTCGTCTTATATGAAGTGGAAGAGAAGCACTTGCTCTCTTTCACCGCTCACCGCTATTACAAGAATCGCTTTGTCTTTCTAGTGACGGATCTAGAACTTAGGGTTGGGGGACCAAGCTTGTGCTTGATGTTTATGTATATTATTGTGATCGAACGGGAATAAGTGGAATCAAAGTTTGAAATGTGATAACACTCTTTTTAAGGAATTATTTGCTCTACAATGCTACTAATAGTTACCAGCAAAAATCATTTAGGACAAATAAAGTCTCAAGCGAGAATATTAGATAGCAATTATAATATTTCTTCAAGAACTTTAAAGAGAAACAATAAAAAAGAGGTTGTTTTCTTTGGAAAGAAACGAAAATGAAACTTGTTCTTCAACTAATGAACATATCGTAATGTACATGTATTAGCGAAGAAAACACAACTCTTCATGTCTAAAATCAATTAATTCGAACACACCTCTTCATATCTGAATAATTGTGAATTCGAACGCACCTTTTTGGATGTTGTAAGAGCCCCCAATAACCATTAGACATAATTAAATTTTTAAAAATTCAAAATTAAAATTAATTAAAAAAATAACTATCATTCTTTCATGAACAATGGCGCTGTTTCACTATTATATAATATTTAAATTATTACAATAATTTCAAAAATAAAAAAAAATTATTGATTAGTGCCAATTCTGACTTCGGACCGCGTAAGCGAGCCAAAAATGCCTAATAATCACACACCTGCATGTGGATACGGTGGGTGCAGCTCGCTTGCCTATTTCTTCATTATAATAACCTATCACTTATAAAGTATCTCACACTTTTCCATCTTTCCTATGTAAGATAAGGAAAAAAAAGTTTTTTTTTTCCTTTACAAACAAATATCAACATATATAAAGCATGGCTTTTTGTAAATATCCTTCACTTCCAACATTCTAGGCCTTTGAAGCCATTTAACTCCTTAAAGTCACAAACATCAAACACAAAACCTTGATTTTTTTTTAGTAATATTGATGATCCGAAAACCATGAGAAACATAAAAAGTAATGCGCGGGGAACACCGGCCTCCCATTTTCTAAAGCTACAGTGGGCCTCCGTCATAGAGGCCTCATTTTTTGAGAACTGGTTGAATTTGCCTCTTGATCTCTCGACATTGCATTCCCTCGAACCGTAATCCTGCATGATAGAGGCCTCATTTTTCAAGAACTGGTCAGATTTGCCTCTTGATTTCTCGTCATCAGATACCTTCGCACCGTAATACTAAGTCATAGAGGCATCGTTTATCAAGAACTGGTTGGACTTTCCTCTTGATCTCTCGACATCAGTTACCCTTGAACTGTCAGTGGATGACAGATCAGATTTGATGGTGCTATGAAAAAAGTAGGCTAGTCTTGACGGCACTTCGAGAGTGACTGAGTGGCTGCTAAGCATGAGAATGACCGAGGCCATCGTTGGCCAGCTAGCCGCGTTTTCTTGGACACATAGTAGACCAATGTGGATATACCTTGCAATTTCAACACTTGAACCAGAAGTTATAGAGGGATCGATGATGTTCGATATTGATCCTTCCATCCATTTTTTCCAAACCTGCAAACGTCTGACAAACATTGAGCAGATTGATGTCTGGAATATTATGCGGAATGAGAAGTTATGCTTTCGTACTCACATAGCTTATAAGGCACTCCGTGCGGTTGCCCCGCGGGAAGTTCCTCTGACCACTCACAATCTCCAAAACCAGCACTCCGAAACTGAAGACATCGAACTTGACCGAGAAGTTTCCATGCATCACATACTCTGGCGCCATATATCCGCTGTGCATCACAATAACTTTTGGTAAAGATTGTTTGCTTTGTTCTTTTAGTAATCATTAACTCCAGGAGGTTGTGGCACTTACTAGATCCCCATGATTCGGTTTGTCTGCACCTGAGTTTGGTCCAACTCTAACGTCCTTGCCATACCGAAATCCGATATCATAGGACTCATGTCTGAGTCCAACAAAATGTTGCTAGCTTTGAGGTCTCGATGGACGACACGAAGTCAAGAGTCTTCGTGTATGTAAAGCATCCCTCGAGCAACACCCATTATTATCTTGTGGAGCCTATCACGGTCGAGATTTGCACGCTTCAGAGGATCTACACATTTTATTGAAAATCACACTTTATTAGACGTCCCTTAACCATTTCATGAGGATTCGATTTTAGGAACCAAAACCTGAGAAACATACCGAATATGAACTAATCAAGGCTCGAATTGGGCGCAAACTCAAAGATGAGAAGCTGCTCGACTCCTTCCAGACAGAAACCTAGGAGATTTATCAAGTTCCTATGTTGTTGCCTAGGTAGGAGCATGACCTCATTCTTAAATTGTAGTTCTCCTTGCCATCAATTCAATGATAGCCGTTTCACCTCGATTTCCTGTCCGTTGGAGAGCCGACCCTGAAATTTCAACAAATTAGGTCCTTGTGCATTGAAGCATTTCAAAGAGTATCATATTGATGTCATCTTTGACTATTTGGTTGCTTAAATTTTGAATACAAGAGAGTAGAGGATGTGTATTGTCAATTATTTACCTTGAACACATCACCAAAACCTCCTTCTCTAAGCTTCTTGGAACCAGAGAAGTTATCCGTTGCTGCTCTGATAGTACCGAAATCAAATTACTGCAAAACCTGCCGTGCTAATTTCATGCACAATTTCACCTAGAAAGACAAAAACGCGGATTCACAGCGAGCATTTCATCATCTTTTTAAGTTTTCAAAATGAAAGTTCCACAAATTTTAGTATATATAATTGCACATGTAGAGGGGGGGATTTCCTATGTTCCAGAGTGCCATATTTAGTCATTTATATTTATATTTATATTTATCTATATTTATATTTATATTTATATTTATTTCTTATTTATATATATTTATATATTTTTTATTCTTTTATTTTATTTTTCATTATTACTAATATTATTGTTTTTCTTTTTAGTACCCATATTTTTACTTTTTTAGTATATTTTAAGCTTTTCACTTCGGGTTCATTGACCGCCGACTCCAACTACTTTGGGATAAAGGTGATGTTGATGTTAATAATTGCACATGTAGGCATACTAATATAACCAAAACCCTTATAAAGTTTTTGGCCGAATTGTCAAAAGCGATGCAGTTCTTACTACTTTGCAGGTGCAAAAGCATAGTCATTAGTCAAATTCAGTATTTTCATGATCTTTCTTAACCGCATGAACAGTTGCTATTCCAATGCAAAAGGTTAAAGACTTGCCTTCAAAACTTCGTCTGGGCTGCTTCTTCCTTTTCATTTTCAGGAGCATTACAAACGAGGAACATCCAATGCAAGTTTGTAATTTTCTTTTGCAGAGTTAATAGACGCTCCCAATCTGCAGACCCAATGGATTTTGTCGAACACTTTTGAAAGAAGTCAACAAGGAACATTGACTTTTTGACCCCAAAAAAGATACAAAATAAACAACGAACATCGACTTATATACTGATTTTAATTTTTACTACGAATTAATATGTAATCATTGTCTTTTTTTACTCGATCACTTTTGAAAGAAGTTTCTGCCTTTCGTGTGAAGGTCGATTAGTTTATTCTTCCTATTGGATTGATCGACAGAGAGAACATTTAATAGGATCAATCATTCAAAAGAGGAACATCGTTCAGGCAATAACTTCTGTACGGTAATTACAAAAAAAGTTCTAAATCTATTATGCATACGCCAATTCAGTTTTAAATCTTTTAATTTTGCCATTTCTTTTGTTGTTAGATTCAATTTTGTTAGTTGAATCTTAAAGCTTTTGACGATTTTTGAACTTAGTCTTTTGATTAATTTTGGCCGGAGATTATTAATGTGGAGGCCGAACATCCCACTTGGCACAATAAACACTGACGTGAACTATTTTTACAACATTTTAAATTTTTTGTAATTTTCTGATTTTTTTATCGTTTCCATTATTTATTTCTACTAAGTCTGGCAAGGTTCAGCGACCAACCTTCGCCTGTGTTTGGCTCACAATCCTCGCTGGTCTTAGAAAAAAAAATAAGGGCATAAGAACGAAAGAAAGAAAAAGAAAAAAAAGGAAAAAAATTTAAAAACTTTTAAAATTTAAAAAGGAAATGCAAAACTTGTGAGCGTCATAACAGAGCGGATAACCTTATGCTAAAATTAGCCAAAAAACTATGTTGACAATTCATCAAAGATTTAGGACTAAATAACATGCACACAATATTTCTAAGGCTGCTTTGCTAATTTTCACCATAATTAGCGAGGATTAAGTCAATTAATTCATCCCTACTTTGTTTAGTTCTGGATCAATTAAAGTAGTAATAACACACACATACCTTCACTTGCCGCTTCAGACATCCCTACTTTGTTGAGCTTTCTTGAGGACTCCTCCACCTCCGACCTGACAATGAACTCGGGCACCGCAGGAACCGCAAGGTCGCCCAAAGCCCCAGGCCCGCTCTGGAAGGCTCCGCTTCTCAATATCACGGACATCGAAGTAGTTACCTTGTCCTCGAGCTCCTTCATCTTTCCCACCATCTCCTTCACGTACGCCAGCATTTCCTCTTCCTTCATCGCATTCCGCAGCGACATGTAAAGCTGGAACTTTTCCACGAGCGCCGCGTTAAAGGCGGCAAGCTTTTTCGAGTGCGCAGACTTCGCGCGTATGTTGTGCGCCTGGATCCTCGAGCACTTGTTGACAAGGTCTTTGCCTTGCTCCAGTAGGTCCTCGATCGGACCCATCAATTTAAGCTGATCATTGTTGTTGCCGATGGTCTCGATGATTGGTTCTATGTCGCCCAAAGTGGCTTGGATCTTCTCTAGCTGGCCACGGAATGCGGCAGCATTTTTTATTTCGCCCTTAACGAGCGTGAACAGGTCGCCGAATACTACTCCCAGAGCAGCTCCTGCAAAATCAATCATTTCTTCTTCTTTCTTTTTTCGCGGACCAAACAAGCCTAGAAAATCCAAAACTTTGATGGGTCTTTTGCAGAGGCAAGAAGGAAGAAAGAGATTTTTGGCCCTCGAAACAGCAATGGAGAAAGAGATGAACAAAAAGGTGAGAGGCTCTTTGCTATAAAGTTAGTCATCATAGCAGACCGGAAGTTTCCTAGGACGAGTCCTCGATGACTTAGGCCATCCATGTTACACGGACTGCGAGTCCGGAACGATGACTTAGGCCTTTTCCTAGGAAGAGTCCTCGATGACTTAGGCCATCTATGTTACACGGACTCGGTCACGCAGTCCGGACAAGAGTTGACGACGAAAGGGACACGCGTCGTAATTTGGAAAAATTTAGCCAAGTGAAACCAAAATCTGAAAGCCCCAAATTGCTAACCTAATTATCGTCCTCTCCTCTCTGCTCTCGGCTCTGCCTCGCCACGCCATGGGAGATTATGGTTTCGAAGTGGGAGGGGTCGGGGCCGAGGACCATCGCGAGATGCGCCTGCTGGAACTGGATGGATTGGGGATCCATGGCGGCGACGGAGAATGAGGGTTTTCTTCTTGCGGCTGTGATGGCGGCGGGACGACGATGGAGGAAGGAGGAGGAGACCGAAGGGTTACAGAGAGAGAGAGAGAGAGAGAGAGAGAGAGAGATTTTGAGATGGAAGCTCCCTCGCACTCTCTCTCTAAAAAGGCCCAAAGGGCTTGGGCTGGGAATTCTTCCAAATGAATAAAAATATCATTATGACCTTAAAAAGAAAAAAAGAAAACGGTTTGGAGTTATAGAAAGGGGGGTTTTTTATTTTTGGTGAGATTTTTTTTGAATTTATTTTATGTTAATTGGGCTGTGATTTCTGTATTAGTAATTTTTCTAATTTTCATTTTATTCTTTTTTTAGGGAATAAAAAAATAAAAGTAGGAGGTGGGGGCTAATTAGGGCTAGGCGTGAGATGTGAGGAACGATTGGTGTCATTGGATTCTTTTTGTGTATTTGTTATTTTTTTGTATTAATTTCTATTTTGAAGGGAAATGGAATTTGTCATTGCGATAGAAATTATGGATCGTTGTTTTTAATAGAGAGTTTTGATTCAAACGAGTATTCTAATTCAAGAAAAGGTAGGATGCATTAGCACCTTTGGTAGATCAAGACGACAATTCATGCATAAGCCACATCGGCGGTTTTTTGAGATTTTTTTTATAATTTTCCTCAATTATTTAAAGCCCAACATAAGCAAAGGATATTGAACTTTTTGATTCATCAAGACAATAAATGCTCCAATGACAAGCTCAGTGAAGAAAAGGTAGGATGCAGTGGCCCCTTTGTTAGGTCAAGATGACAATTCATGCATAGGAGAAGAAAAGAAGTAGTGCCATTACATAGGTCGGGAAGTCAACGAATTCGGTTCATGAATTTTACCTGTATAATAATAGGAGTAAGTGCGTGACTAGGCCCGAATTAATAAACCAGGGATTTAATAGGTTTTTGAGAACCTACAGCCTATCTTCGAAGATGTGACAGTTATTGGATCAAGCGAGATTAAACCTTAGTTTTGGATATCATATTACATAACATTTTCGTATGTTGCTACGATTCACACAAAAATTACGAGAAAAGATACATGGTTAAAATCGGATATCATTGGAGAATTGATTGTGATGTGGTTTGTATGACCAACTTTATACTAGAAAAGGTCACCTACTTCAATCAAACTAAGCAAATGCAGCATACCTAAGCTTAAGATGTAGACATATTCGCATGCAATGGGCGTTGGCGTGAAATGTCATACTTTTAGCCTAGTTATTGAGATAAGATATAAAGTTTTGATTTGTCTATCTTGTCTTGTATGAAGTGGAAGAGAAGAACCTACTCTCTTTCATTGCTCACCTCTACTACGGAAATTGCTTTTGCTTTCTAGTGATGGATCTAGAACTTAGGGTCGGGGGACCAAGCTTGTGCTTGATGTTTACGTATAATATTGAGAAATATGATGATAAAACGGGAACAAATGGAATAAAAGTTTGAGACATGATAACTCTTTTTAAGGAATTATTTGCTCTACAATGCTGCTAATAGCTGCTGGCAAATACATTTCGGCATAAACAAAGTCTTTGGCGATAATATTAGATAGCAATTCTAATATTTTTCCAATACCTTTAAAGAGAAACAATCGGGAAAGTGGCTTTTTTTTTTTTGAAAAGAAACGAAAGTGAAATTTGTTCTTCAAATAATGAACATAACGTAATGTAGATGTATTAGCAAAGAGAACATGACTCTTCAAGTCCATAATCGATTAAGTCGAACACTACTCTTCATATGCGAATAACTGTAAATCTGGACACACTTTTTTGGATGTTGTAAGAGCCCCTAATAACCAGTAGACATAATTAAATATTTAAAAATTCAAATTAATAAAAAATAATTGTCACTCATACGTACACCTGCACATGGACATAGTAGGGTGTAGCCCACTTGCTCATTTTTTAATTATAATAGCTTTTCACTTATAAAGTATTTCACACTTTTCCATTTTTTTTTTATGTGAGACAAGGGAAAAAGGGTACTTTTGTTTGCTTTACGAATAAACATCAACATATATAAGGCACGAATTTTTGTGAATATCCTTTATTTCCAATCCTAGACATTGAAGCCATTTAACTCCTCGAAGTTACAAACATCAAACACAAAAGCTTAATTTTTCTTTTGTAATATTGTTGATCCGAAAACTATGAAAAACATAAAAAGTAATGCGCAAGGAACGCTGGTCTCCCATTTTCTAAAGCTACTGTGGGTTTCGGTCGTAGAAGCCTCGTTTTTCGAGAACTGGTTGGATTTGCCTCTTGATCTCTCGTTGTCACATTCCCTCGAACTGTAATCCTGCATGATAGGGGCCTCCTTTTCGAGAACTGGTCGGATTTGCCTCTTGATCTCTCGTCGTCAGATACCCTCGAACTGTAATATTGCGTCATAGAGGCATCGTTTATCGAGAATTGTTTGGATTTTCCTCTTGATCTCTTGACGTCAGATAACTTGGAACTATCAGTGGATGACATATCGGATTCGATGCTGCCGTGCATGAAGAACGCAGGTTGTGACGGCATTTTGAGCATGACCGAGTGGCTGTTGAGCATGAGAAGGACCGAGGCCATTGTCGGCCGATCAGCCTCGTTTTCTTGAATGCATAGTAGACCAATGTGGATGCACCTTACAATTGCAGCGCTTGAACCAGTAGTTATAGAGGGATCAATGATGTTGGATATCGATCCTTCCCTCCGTTTTTTCCAAACCTGTAAGCATCTGACAAACATTGAGCAGACTGATGTTCGGATTATTATGCAAAATGAGAAGGTATGTTTTCATACTCACATAGCTTGTAAGGCCCTTTGTGTTGTCCTCCCCTAGGAAATAATTGTTCTTCTGACCATTCACAATCTCCAAAACTAGCACTTTGAAACTGTAGACATTGGACTTGACCGAGAATTGTGCATACATCGCATACTCTGACGCCATATATCCGCTGTGCATCACAATAACTTTTGATAAAGATAGTTTTTATTGTTCTTTTGGTAATCATTAACTCTAGGAGGTTGTGGCACTTATTAGGTTCCCATGATTAGGTTTGTCTTTGCCTGAGTTTGGTCCAACTTTAACCTCATTGCCATACCGAAATATGATATCTTAGGATTCATGTCTGAGTCCAACAAAATGTTGCTGGCTTTGAGGCCTCGATGGATGATACGAAGTTGAGAGTCTTCATATATGTAAAGCATCCCTCGAGCAACACCCATTATTATCTTGTGGCGCTTATCACAATTGAGAATCGCACGCTTCAGAGGATCTACACATTTTGTCAAAAATCACATTCTATAAGACGTCCCTTAACCATTTTGTGAGGATCCGATTTTAGAAATGACAACGTGAGAAACATACCGAATATGAATTGATTAAGGCTTGAATTAGGCACAAACTCGTAGACGAGAAGCCGCTCGACTCCTTCCAGATAGAAACCTAAGAGCCTGACCAAGTTCCTATGTTGTGGCCTAGATAATAACATGACCTCGTTCTTAAATTTTACTTCGCCTTGGCGGGAAATTTGTGACAACCATTTCATCACGATTTCCTGTCTATTGGAGAGCTGGCCCTGAAATTTCACCAGATTAGGTCCTTGTGCATTGAAGCATTTTGAAGAGTATCAGATTGATGTCACCCTAGACTATTTGGTTGCTTAAATTTTGAATGCAAGAGAGTAGAGGATGTGCTTTGTCAATTTTTACCATGTACACAACACCAAAACCTCCTTTTCCAAGCTTCTTGGAATTGGAGAAGTTATCTATTACTGCTTTGACAGTGCTGAAATCAAATTGCTATGAACCCGCCGCAATAATTTCACACAAAGCTTCACCTAAAAAGACAAAAACACGATCATTTAGAGTGAGCATCATTATCTTTTTATAGTTCTCCTAATGAAAGTTTTAGAAACTTTTAGTATATATGATTGCACCTGTGGGCATACTAATATACCCAAAACCCTTATAAAGTGTTTGGCCTAATTGTCAAAAGTGATGCAGCTCTTACTACGTTGCTCGTGCGAAAGCATAGTAATTAGTCAACTTCAATATTATCATGATTTTTCTTTCTTAACCTCATGAACAGTTGCTATTCCAATGCAAAAGGTTAAAGACTCACCTTCAATACTTCGTCTGGGTTGCTGCCTTTCAATTTCATTTTCGGGAGCATGGAAAACAAGGAATGTCCCATGTAAGTATGAGCAGAGTTATTAGACGCTCCTAATGTGCCAAACTCAAATTGCCGCGTTGTTGCTCTGATAGTGCTGAAATCAAATTGCTGTGAATCTGCCATGCTAATTTCATGCATAGCTTCACCTAGAAATACAAAAACATGGTCATTCATGTTATCAACTATAATTGTTCGTATGTGCAAAATAGAAAAGTTTTTTAGACAAACCTTAATCGCGAAGCAAGCGAGAAACTCAATTAAAAATTAAGATCCGAGCCCAACGAATTCACGTTGTGTCCTTAAGACAAATTAGTCCCCTAAACTAGTACCAAAGGTTCTTGGACAAGTCGTCTTTCAAGATAGAACGATTCGCCTCTCTCTTAGAAGTGGTACTCTTTTAAGAGAAAATGTCGAGTGCAAGTTTTGGGAGAAAATCGCACAGAGAATGAATGAAGATGATTTTCAAAAAAAAAAAAAGAATGTATGTCACGAGCCGAAGAGTCACTAAAATCGAACAAACTCGTTCGGTGTTTGGTTGTAAAAAATAAATAGTCATAAGCTGAATCAATGCCTTTGTTCAGTGTTTTGTTATTGATGGACTCGAATTGATGGAAATTACAAATAAACATATATGTTCAAAAAAATATTTTAGAATGAAAAAAATATGTCTATTCGAACACTAGTTCATAATGTCCTTTCGAAAAGATAAAATTGATGAAATAAATGAGCCGAGTTCCAAAAAGATAAGATTGGACCCAGACCCGGGCCCGATCCGATTGGATCCAAGTTGGCTAGATGGGCGGGCGGCGGCGAGAGTGCGCACGCGTGTGGGCTGATCCAGCTTTGTGTAGGTCCTCTCTTTTCCACAAAAGTGGAGTACCCCTTAAGGCCCAAACCCATTAGAGAGGCTCTTCTATTTAAACCCATTTCCATATTCTCTTTTATCCTATGTGGGACTAATTTCTACCCACAATTCTCATTCACTTTCTATGGGCTTTTGTTGTCCAAAACCCAACAATCCCCCACATGAATGAGAGATTCAGATATCATGACTCTTCGTGCATGCATGAATGTAATGTGCAATTATTCCATGAGAGAACGCTGCATTGGGATAAGCAATCTAGAACTTTGAACTTTCCCTAATGAGACCTATATGACTTACTAGGTCAATTAGTAGACTTGATGTCTTTGAATTGTCGACCTTCAATATAAGTCAAGATAATAAGAATCACACAATTTTTCTTAAACAAAGTTGGTTCTCACTGTTGTGTTCATTTTTGCCATGAACACTGCTTGATTTTATGGGTGCTTTCGGAAATTCGGCCTTTTAAATTCTCCTTAGAAGCGGCCCTCACTTCATACTTACATAGGTGATTTCTGATTAGTGACATTTCATATACCGAAATCAGAATCATTAAAAGCTTACGTTTAACCTTTATGTGTCAGTACTGTCTTTATACGGAAATGAGTAAGAGTTGACAGTATTTTACTTAGCCTGCATAACTTAGTTGTCCCTTTGAACCTGGATCTTAGGATCTCCAATCAACTAGATAGGGTTTCCCCTATGACGACTTATTTCATAGGCCTTAAACCCATTCCCCTCGATGTTTTCACAATCATCTCTCTAGTTAGGCTTTTTGTTAATGGATCCACAATATCATCTTTTGACTTCATATAGTCAATTCTGATAATTTCACTAGAGAGTAGCTATCTTATGGTATTGTGTCTACGACGTATATGTCGAGACTTTCCGTTATAAGTAACATTCCTTGGCCTTCCTATTGCCGCTTGACTATCACAATGAATACATACAGCTGGCGCTGATTTAGGCTAATTAGGAATGTCTTCTAAGAAATTTCGGAGTTACTTTGCTTTTTTACCAGCCTTATCCAAAGCAATAAATTCTGCTTCCATAGTAGATCTTGCAATGCAGGTTTGTTTGGATGATTTCCAAGATACTGCTCCCTCACCAAGTGTAAACACATACCCACTTGTGGATTTTGTATCTCTTGTGTCGGTTATCTAATTTGCATCACAGTATCCTTTAAGTACCGCTGGATACTCTGTGTAATGCAAAGTATAATTTTAAGTATGCTTCAAATAGCCCAACACACGATTCATTGCTTTCCAATGATTTTCATTTGGACCAATAGTAAATCGACTTAACTTGCTCACAGCACAAGCTACGTCCGGCCTAGTTAAGTTCATGATATACATTAAACTGCCTAGTATACTGGTATAACCATTTTGAGCCTTACTTTCACCAATATTCTTTAAAAGGTGTAAATTAACATCTATTGAGGTCTTTGCTGGTATAATATTTAGATTTTTTCATTTTCCAAGAATCTTCTCAATATAATGAGACTGTGATAAAGTTAATCCTCCATATGTCTGTTGGATCTTAATCCCTAGAATAACATCTGTAACCCCCATATCTTTCATATCAAATTTATTTGTGAGTATGCGTTTGGTCACTTTGACAATCTCATTATCGTTGTTCATTATAAGCATGTCGTCCACATACATGCATAATATAACAAAACCATGATGAGTATTCTTGAGATAAACATATTTATCACACTCATTTATCTTAAAGCCATTTGACAATATGATTTGATTGAATTTAGCATGCCATTGTTTGGGTACTTATTTCAATCCATAAAGGGATTTCATAAGCCAACATATTTTCTTCTCTTGTCCTGGAACAATGAATCCTTCAGGTTATTCTAAATAAATTTCTTCTTCCAAATCCCCATTTAGGAAGACAGTTTTCATATCCATTTAATGAATTTTAAGCTTATACATCACTGCTATAGCAATTAACATCCTTATAGATGTAATTCTAGCGATAGATGAATAAGTGTCAAAATAATCTACACATTCTCGTTGCTTATATCCTTTCACCACAAACCTAATCTTATATTTATCAATAGTACCATTCATTTTCATTTTTTTCTTGAATATCTACTTACATTGTAATGGTTTATAACTAGGAGAAAGGTTAACCAATTCCTAAGTATGATTTAACAAGATGGATTCAACCTTACTATTGATGGCTTCTTTCCAGAACGGAGTTTCTGGTGATGTCACAGCCTCTTTAAAGGTTTTCTCTAATAAATATGTAAGAAAATTAGGTTTAAAAAACTTAGAAGTTTTTTGTCTTTTACTATGCTAAATTCATCCTCCATAGGATCGCTTCGAGGTGTAATATCTTGAAGCCTCTTATCACTGTTCATTGGCTCATAGACTCTGTTATACGGAAAAAATATTTTCAAAGAACGAAGCGTCCCTTGATTTAATAATCATATTAACATGTATATCTGTGATTTTAGACTTGTGAACCAGAAATCGATATGCATTACTGTTAAGAGCATATCCAATAAAAACACCATCAACGGTTTTCGGTTCTATTTTAACCTTTTTCGATTTAGGAACTACAACCTTAGCCAAACACCTCTACACTTTGAGGTATTTCAAATTCGGCGTTCTGCTTTTCCACTTCTCATAGGTAGTTTGTTTTGTCTTTTTATGTGGTACTCTATTTAAGATAAAATTTGCTGTTAGAATAGCTTCCCCCTACAAGCTCTGTGGTAAACTAGAATTATTCAACAATACATTCATCGTTTCCTTCAACGATCAATTTTTCCTTTTGGCCACGCCATTTGAATGTGGCATATAAGGAGGCTGTCGTGACTCGAAGGAAATTTTTGATTTTTCGAGTTCGATCGGGTGAACAGATTATCAGGTTAGTTAGATTAACTAACCTAACACGGACCCTTCCTTACTGAATCGCAACTTTATTTTTTTTATTTAAATGATTTGGAGTCGCCACTAATCGTTCTTGGTAGGTCGATTAGAAACCTAAATAAATTAGTGGGAGAACTAATTTATTTCTGCGAACTAGAGATTATGAGTTCGGGGACTTGGTTACATTACATTACTCTAACGTTCTTTCGGTACCAATTTCATGAAAAATCATTTGGAATGATTGGAAAAAGTTTGGATCAAACAGATCAGAAGGGAAAAATGATCATTTTTCAATGCTTGGGAAATGAAAGTAGGTCAAACTAGTTGAATGTGGTAATTTCCTATTTTCCACAATTTTTGAGAGATTTTTTAAATTTTTGTGGAGACAAATTGCCCATGAGGGGCAAAATTGTCATTTTGAAAAGATCAGAAATGGGAATCATAAAAAATATGATTGGCTAGTCGAAATGGCCCGTTTCCTAATTTTTGAGATTTTTGAGAATTTTTGAGAATTTTTCGAGATAATTTACCCATAAGTGGCAAAATCGTCATTTTGGAAAAAGGATTGGCCAGTTGAAATGGCCCGTTTCCTAATTTTTGAGATTTTTCGGAATTTTCCGAAATTGATCAGTCGAAATAGTCCGTTTTCTAATTTTTGAGATTTTTCTGAATTTTTCGAAATTTTCCAAGACAATTTACTCATAAGGGACAAAATCGTCATTTTGAAAAAATAGGAAGGAAATTCATCAAAAATAGGATTGACCAGTCGAAATGGCCCGTTTCTTAATTTTTGAGATTTTTTCTGAATTTTTCTAAATTTTCCGAGACAATTTACTCGTAACGGGCAAAATCGTCATTTAAAAAAAACGAGAAGGAAATTCATCAAAAATAGGATTGGCCAGTGGAAATGACCCGTTTCCTAATTTTTGAGATTATTGAGAATTTTTTTGAATTTTCCGAGACAATTAACCTATAAGGGGCAAAATCATCATTTTGGAAAAATGGAGAAGGAAATCCATCAAAAATAGGATTGGCTAGTCGAAATGGCCCGTTTCCTAGTTTTTGAGATTTTTCTTTTGAATGTTTTGGATGAATATGCATGAATCAATGACAATACAAATACGAATGCGACATGACAAAATACACATGAGTTATGTTATGTGAAATGCACTTGAATGACTTTTTTTGGTATTTTCAAAGCATTAAAAATTCCCTGAAGCCGAAAGAGGGAGTGAGCTAACAACTCCTATGTAGTGTTACAACTTCTAGTAGGTGGCTCGGCCTACTCATTATGGGTTTTGATGATGTAGAAATTAACTGCAAGAAGTGAATGGCAATATATAAAGGATTTCCAACGATGGGCTCGGCCTTGACTCGACCTACCCCTTCTGGTGTTTGATGGTGCAAGAATTTAAATTGCAGAAAGTAAGGACAGTAAATAAAGGACCTCCAATAGGTGACCCAGTCTTGGCTCGGCCTGCCCTTTCTTGGGTTTAATGGTGCAAAAAATTAAATTGTAGAAAATAAATGCAATAAATAAAGGACCTCCAAGGGGAGACTCGGCCTATCCTTTCTGGAATTTAATGGTGCAAAAATTAAATTGCAGAAAGTAAATGAAGTATATACAGAACCTCCAACGAGGGGTTCGGCTTTGGCTCGGCCTACCCATTCTAGGATTTGATGGTGCAAGAATTAAATTATAGAAAGTAAAGGCAATATATACAGAACCTCCAATGGGTGGGTCAGCCTTCCTATTCTGGGGTTTGGATTTGTTAAACGAAAAATATAGAAAATTGTAGTACGAATGCAACATGTGGATATGGAGACATACGAGTACGACATGATATAATCGAAATTTAAATCAATCAATTTAGACAACGAAATTCTCGAAGATTTTAATGGCTAGGACCGTTACCTGATATGACGGATTTGGTTGCCGAATTCGGACCTCGTATCACCTTGTGGATTAAGATTGCTGCTCGAACGACGGAGATGAACTCCTGATTTGTGTTGACCGGTAAAGAAATTGGTAATGAATACCCCCAGCTTTAAACTCCCATCATTTTCAAAATTTTCTTTTGAAAAAGAATTCTCTTTTTTTTTGGTATTTTTTTCTTTCTAATTTTTCTTCAATCTCCTAAAACCCTTTCAAACATCTAAAATTTTCTCTCTCCAAAAAAATCCCCCCCTCCAAGCTCTCTTCTTCCTCCTTTTATAGCCCACTCATTTATCTCTTATTCTAATTTCTCCACCAACTCTATCTTCTATTCTAATTTCTCCACTAACTCTTTTTCATCTTCATTTTTATTTCTCCATCTTTAACTCACATTCTAATTTCTTCACTAACTCTTCTTCATCTTCATCTTCCCTTCTCCATATCTACCTCTCATTCTACTAACTCTTCTTCATCTCTATCTTCCCTTCTCTATTCTCATCTTATTTTCTCCATCTATTCTTATTCATCTTCCCTTCTCTATTGTAATCTTATTTTTTCCATTTATTCTTCTTCATCTTCCCTTCTCTATTCTAATTTCTCCACTAACTCTTCTTTTAGTTATTTAAAAAATAATCTCTCAAGTGTTAGGTATTTGCACCATAATTCTTGAGATTTTAATGCAAAATTCAACTAAGACCCTTTTACAAAATTGAGTCATTCTGGGTACATTGGGCCAAGATGAAAATTCAAACTATTAGAGGATAATGTCACAACTCCTAAAAGTGAAAAATGAAAATAAATTGACTCAAATTAAAAAAAAAATTTGCCCGACTCGAGATTATACTTGTGAAGAAATACATGACCCCGAATTGGATTTTTCAATTTGTGATGGCCAACATGAAAAGAGATTTAAAAGAAAAATATTGACTATTTTTATGTATTTTTGTGGCCTCAAATGTTATTTTTTCCGAATTTTCAGATATTTTTGTATTTTTCGAAAAATATTAAAAATACTGAAAATATGAAAAATCATTTTTTGGTCAAAATTGGTTCCCTAAGCTTGGTCAAGGTCTCCAAAGTTGATTTTTTTAATTTTATGAATTTTTATGGATTTGTTTTATTAATTTTAAAGAAAAAATGTGATTAAAAATCAAGTGTCAACAGATGCGTAATTTAGTGAATAATGCCAAATTCAGAACAAATTTCCTCAAAATGAAATTCATATTCACCGCCTCTATCACTTCTTACCATTTTAATTTTCCTATTTAATTGGGTTTCAAATTTAGACTCATAGATTCTAAAAGCATTCACAGCTTTATCTTTGCTACTAAGAAGATAAACATAACAATACCTTGAACAATTATTTATAAACGTGATACAATACTTCTTACCACCCCTTGACGGTATTGTTTTCAAATCACATATGTTAGTGTATATTAAATCTAAAGATTCGGTGATTCTATTATCTATAGAGTGAAAAGGAGGCTTAGAGAAGTTAGATTCAACATATACCTGACATTTTTCACTTGGACATTCAAATTTTGGTAATAACCCCATAGTCATTAATTTCTTTATTGATTTATAATTAACGTGTCCTAATCTAGCATGTCATAAATCAAGAGACTCAAGCACGTAAATAGAAACTACTTTATTCATAGTAACATTGGGTACAATAGTCATTACATTCAACTTGAACAAACCATCACTCAAATAACCATTTCCTACATACATCTCACTTTTGGAGAGTACAAATTTATCATATACAAACACCAACTTGAAACCATTTTTGCTAAGGAGAGATCCAGACATTAGATTCTTGTGTATGTCAGGCACATGCAGCACATTGTTTAGTATCATTGTTTTTTCAGATGTCATTTTCAGAGCAAGCTTGCTAATGCTTTCAACCTTAGAGATCGATGAATTACCCATGTAGAGTTTGTCATCACCTCCCAAAGGCGTGTAAAATGAGAACATCAATTTATAGGCGCATATATGACGAGTTGCTCCAGTATCAATTCACCATTCTTTAGGGTTTCCCATCATGTTGCACTCGAATATCATAGCAGTAAAATTGATATTGTTAATGCCATTGAAAATCTGTTTCACCACGTTCGCCTAAGTGTGCTTTCTTTTCTTGGCTCTACAATCCTTGGCATGATGTCCAGATTTTTCACAGTTGTAGCATTTTCCAAAAAACTTCTTTAGGCCTTGGTTGGATTCCTCTCCAAACTTTTTCCTTTTCTTGTTGGGTTTCGATCCTTCTTCAACAATATTGGCCCTTGAGACCTCTAGTTTGCTGCCAACTTTCTTCTTAGAAAGTCTATTGTCTTCTTCTATCCTCAATCGAACAATTAAGTCCTCAAGCGATAACTCATTTCTCTTATGTTTGAGATAATTTTTGAAATCTTTCCAAGATGGTGGTAACTTTTCAATGAATGCAGCCACTTGAAATGATTCACTAATCATCATACCTTCTGCATGAATGTCATGCAAGATCACTTGGAGTTCTTGAACTTGACTTAAGACGGTTTTGAAGTCCACCATCTTGAAGTCCAGAAATTTGCCGACAATGAATTTCTTCAATCCGGCATCTTTAGTATTGTATTTCTTGTCTAGACTGTCCCATAATTCCTTAGCCGTTTTTGACGAACTATAAATGTTACAGAGGGAATTATCCATACCATTAAGGATGTAATTGCGACATAGGAAGTCAGAATGTTTCCATGCATCTATTGCAACAAACGTTTCCTTGTCTACCTCTCCTTCATTCAACTTAGGAGCATCCTCGGTGAGGAACCTCGCCAAATTCAGAGTCGTGAGATAGAACAACATCTTCTGTTGCCATCTCTTGAAATCAGTTCCATTGAACTTTTCTGGCTTTTCTTCGTGAGCGGAAATAAGCGCAATAGGAGTCATGGATGTTGTAGCAATTTCTATTACCAAAACATAAATGATTGAAAATATAAGTACACGAACACACATGAAGGACGAAGAACAAAAATATAAGTACTTGCACGCACGCACGAATGGCGAAGAGCAGAAATATAAGTACTCTCACACACGCATGAACGGCGAAGAGAAATAATTTATCTTAAGAGTGTTCTCAACTATAATTGTTCGTACGTGCAAAATAGCAAAGTTTTTTAGACAAACTTTAATCGCGAAGCAAACAAGAAACTCAATTGAAGATGAAGATTCGAGCCCAACGAATTCACGTAGTGTCCTTAAGACAAATTAGTCCCCTAAACCGATACCAAAGGTTCTTGGATAAATTGTCTCTCAAGATAGAACAGATCGCCTCTCTCTTAAAAGCTGTACTCTTTCAAGATAAAATGTCAAACGCGAGTTTTGGGAACAAATCGCACAAAGATTGAATGAAAATGATTTTCAGAAAAAACAAAATGTATGTCACGAGCCAAAGAGTCACCAAAATCGAAAAGAGTCGTTCAGTGTTTCGTTATAAAAATGAATAGTCATGAGCTGAATCAATGCCTTTGTTTGGTGTTCCGTTATTGAAGAACTCGAATCGATGAAAATTACGAACAGACATATATGTTCGAAAAAAAATATTTCAAAATCAAAAACATGTTTATTTGGACACTAGTTCATAGTGTCCTTTCGAAAAAATAAAACCGATGGAATAAATGGGTCGAGTTTTAAAAAGATAAGATTGAACCTAGACCTGGGGCGTGTGGGTGGCGCGCGCGCATGTGGGCCGATCTAGTTTTGTGTATGTCCTCTCTCCTCCACGAAAGTGGAGTGCCCCTTAGAGCCCAAATCCATTAGAAAGGCTCATCTATTTAAACTTATTTTCATTTTCTCTTCCATCCTATGTGGGACTAACTTCTATCCACAATTTTCATTGACTATCTATGGGCTTTTGTTGTCCAAAACCCAACAATTCAGAGCAAGCGTCATTATCTTTTTATAGTTTTCATAATAAGAGTTTCAAGAACTTTTAGTATATATAATTTCACCTATAGGCATACTAGTAAATCATAAGCCCTTATAAAGTTTTTGGCCTAATTATCAAAAGCGATGCGGCTCTTACTACTTTGCCGGTGCACAAGCATAGTCATTAGTTAACTTCATTATTTTCGTGATCTTTCTTAACCTCATGAACAGTTGCTAATCCAATGCAAAAGGTTAAAAACTCGCCTTTAAGACTTTGTCTGGGATGCTTCTTCTTCCTTTCCATTTTCAGTAGCATGACAAACGAGGAACATCCAATGCAAGTTTGCAAATTTTTTTGCAGAGTTAATAGACGCTCCCAATGGATTTGGTCAATTACTTTTGAAAGAAGTCAACAAGGAACATCGACTTTTTGACCAAAAAAAATAAAAAATGAAAAAGGAACATCGACTTATATACTTATTTTATTTTTTACTTCGGATTGATATATAATTATTGTCTTCTTTTGCTTGAGCACTCTTGAAAGAAGTTTCTGTCTTTCGTGTGAACGTCGATTAGTTTACTCTTCCTTTTGGATTGATCGACAGAGAACATTTAATAGGATTCAATCATTCAAAAGTGGAACGTCGTTCAGGAATAACTCTTGTACATGATAATTAAAAAAAAAAGTCCTAAATCTATTATAACGATACCAATTCAGTTCTAAACCTTTTAATTTTGCCGTTTCTTTTGTTATCATATTCAATTTTATCAATTGAGTCTTAAAACTTTTGACGATTTTTCAATCTAGTCCTTTGGCTAATTTTGGCCAAAAATTACTAATGTGGATGCCGGACATCCCACGGGCATAATAATCGCTGACGTGGACAAGTTCTACAACTTTTTATAATTTTTTTTTATTTTCTGATTTTTTTTATATTTTTCTTTCATTTCCGTTATTATTTCTACTAAGTCCAATAAGGTTCAGTGATTGACCTTCACCTTTGTCCGGCTCACAATCCTCACCGGTCTTAGAAGGAAAAAAAAAATAAGGGCAGAAGAACGAAAGAAAAAAAAAAGAAAAAAAGGAAAATAAATAAAAACTTTTAAAATTTAAAAAGAAAATGCAAAACTTGTGTGTGTCATCACAGGACAGACAACCTTATGCTAAAATTAGCCAAAAGGACTACATTGACAATTCGACAAAAGGTTTAGGACTAAATTAATATGCACACAATATGCCTAGGCTGCTTTGCTAATTTTCACCATAATTAGCAAGGATCAAGTCAATTAATTCATCCCTACTTTGTTTAGTTCTGGATCAATTAAAGTAGTAATAACACACACATACCTTCACTTGCCGCTTCAGACATCCCTACTTTGTTGAACTTTCTTGAGGACTCCTCCACCTCCGACCTGACAATGAAATCGGCCCCGAAATCGGGGGCCGCAGGAACCGCAAGGTGGCCCAAAGCCTCGGGCCCGCTCTGGAAGGCTCCGCTTCTCAATATCACGGTAGTTAACATGTCCTTGACCTCCTTCACGTCTTCCCCTATCTGCTTCATGTCCACCAGCATTTCCTTGTCGTCCCTCGCATTCAGCAGCAGCATGTAAAGCTGGAACTTTTCCACGACTGCCGCGTTGAAGGCGGTAAGCCTTTTTGAGTGCGCATACTTGGCGCGCACGCTGCCCGGCTGGATCCTCGAGCACTTGTCGACAAGTGCTTTGCCGTCCTCCAGTAGGTCCTTGATCGGAGCCATCTCTTCCGGACCACGGTTCAGCCGATCATTGTACTTGTCAATGATCTTGATGATCGGTTCTACCTGGCCCAAGGTGGTTTGGATCTTCCTTAGCTGGCCACGGAACGCGGCAACAGTTTTCACTAGGTGCTTAACGAGCGCGAACAGCTCGCCGAATGCTGTTCCCACAGCAGCTCCTGCATAATCAACCATTTCTTCTTCTTTCTTTCTTCACGGACCAAACAAGCCTAGAAAATCCAAGACTTGGATGGGTCTCAAGGATGCTTCGAATCCCAAGATTTGCAGATGCGCGAAGGAAGAGGTGCTTTTTGGTCCTTGAAGTTGAAGCAACAATGGAGAACGAGATGAACGAAAAAGGTGGAGGAGACCCTTTTTTGTCAAAGTGGTAGTTAGAAGTCCGGCCAAATGGAAGTTTCCCAGGAAGAAGAGCCTTCGTTAGTCGTGTGGTTGGTCACGTCCATGTCGCAAGTTGCACTTCGATGGCCCAGGTTTAAGTCTCGGTCAACAGAAAGCCATCGGCGACTTTTATCATGGTTAGCACAACACTTTCCGTCAAGCGCGTCACGGCTGCGTTTTATTCATTTGGGAAAAATAACCAGAAAGATCATAAACATATTGCAAGGGTACTAATTTAGTTATAAACTCTCTCTTTGATTATCAATTCAGTCATAAATATTTCTCATTTGCATCAATTCATTTCATCCAGCTAATTTTGATCAGAAATAGACGACATGAATATCGGCCGTCCTATGTGGTAGGACCAATACTAACGTAGATAATTTTAATAGTATTTAGATATTTGTCTTTTATTTTCCCTTTATTAATTTTTTTCCCTTCCTTCTTCCTCTTGCCAGTATAGCCTTGCCCAGCAACAACGAGGTTGAACTCTCTTGGGGCGGGTGAAACTTGCCCTAATCCGATTTGGTGAGGTTGACCTCCCCTAGCGGCTAGTTGGAGGAAGAAGGACCGAAAAAAAAAAAAACAAGAAGGAGAAAGAAAAGAAAAGAGAAAATAAAAAAAAATACAAATACGAAAAATAAAATAAATATTTAAATATTAAGTCGGCGCCACGTAAAATAGCTAGCAGGCCATATTAGCTATTTCCAGCTAAAATTGATCGAATGGACTGATTCAGCTCTATTTCTCATCCTACTGAATTCATTAATCCACCGACTCATGACGACCCAGCGGAACTTTTTTGTCCATGTGTTACGGTTGATGATAGAAGTATGGGTGCCCCAAATGCAAAGCTCTTTATTATTATTTTTTTCTTTTTTTGGGGTCGAATGAGGTATATTCTTGCTTGCGTGCATCAATTATACGACTTGTTATGGTAATCGAAACTCTGGGTTAGTTTCTTCTTTAAAAGAATATGTTGAGTAATTTCAAGCCTGCCTATCCTTACTTTCTTCTCTCGTTCATCAAAACAGGCGCCTTGCTTTGTACTAATCACGATTCCTACCAAGTTTCCATTAATTGCTTCTTCTTCTTTTTTTCCTGGGGCAGATGGTGGAACACCGTCAGCGATTCCCATTGGTTATCAAAGTCGTCGCCAAGTCTCCCCGGGGAACAGGATTATGCATCTTGGAGAAGAACGCGTTGCTTCAGGATATATTGTCGCCCCACGCGTTACTTCGTGGTGAGCTTCTTACTGGAATTTTGTGGCTTTCCGCAGTCTACATCTTTGATGTTTTTCTTCTCCACAGCATGCATTAGAATATTCTCAAGTCGATGGTTAATCTGATTCAAACTCTATGAGATTTTACCTGCTTCGATATGTTATGGTAGGAGTCCTATTCATGGCGAGCTGATCGAATTGGGAGAAGCTATAGGCATTAGTCGGGACTCAACTAGAAAAAGGATCCTCTTTCCAAAGTGATTGGATTCCAAACATTATATGTCTAAAGTCCAATATTGAAATGATTTCTGGAACACTATTATAAATTCGTCTTTCCTATCTTGTCGTGTCTTGATCCAAAATCGAACTAACGGATTACTAAATCTCTAGGATCGGTTTAGCTCGGGCCTTCCCAGGCCCCTATCAAATCGCAACAAGGTATATCAAATTTGATCTCAAGTGTGATTGAGCAACATGTGTATGTATACATGCAAAAAGAAAGTCGCCACTGGTTTTTGAGAAAGGTAAGTCGGAACCTAATCGAGTGGTCGGGAGAAACCGTTCGATCCTACGCAACCAGAGATTTTGAATTTGGAAACTTGGTTACGCGAGTATTTCTATTAGAGTCCTTTCAATTACCGTGAGGTTCGTCATGTTACCTAATATAATCACGCGAGATTTAATTGATTTTTGACTCCCAAAAATGTTCTTTTGGTGTTTACCAAAAAAAAAATAAAGACTTTACACAAAAAAAATGTGTTTTTTGACTGTGTTAAGTGTTTATGCAAAATGTTCTTGTGGGGGTTCATTTCATAGCATTTTTTTCTAAGTTTACAATCCTATTTTAAAAGAAAAGCAAAACAGCCAAAGCACTCAAAGGGATAAGGAGGGTAAAGTAAAAATAAGAAGCTACGCTAAAGCAATAAAAGGAAATCGGTAACTCATCAGGTATTGACACTCCCAAATAAATGAACTCGAGACATGATCGAGTGTACAATAAATCAAATCAGAATGGACATTGGTCATCCTCCATCACGAAACTCCAATGGGCCATCATCTCCGTGGACATCGCCAACTATCGTTACATCGGAATATCGATCTCATGCATATGAGCATTTAAAAACATGCATTTATTCAACACAAATAATAAGCAAAGTTCAACCAATCAAAAGATAAAATCAGACATCCCGCATTTAAACCTTAATCACTATGCTAATCTAACTGCCAAGGCGTGCATCACAAATCGGATCATTCATCACAACATTCACATGAAAAGCCTAAGTCATGCCAATAAAACACGAAAAGCAGTCAACAATCAAGCACATACTAGACAAAATAGGTAAGCAAAGGCATTTTCCTACCCATTTTCTATTTTTTGGCATTTTCTCGATTCCTTTAGAATTTTTTAATATTAAAAATATTAAGTGGAACCGGTTGGGGTCGAACCTGGACCAAGTCTGTCCAAAATGGACTTTCCGCACGGGGGTGGGCTCAACCACTGAGCCCAACTCATGCTAAAAGGCAAAACAAGCCAGCCCAAATGTAATTTTACTACAAAACAGACCCATTAACAAAGCAAGCCCAATCTAGTCAAAGATTTACCTGACCGGCCCAGTCCCTCATCCGGCTTGGCCCATCCCGTCCGCCTTGAAGGCTCTACAGCATGGACTAGCTGTCCTGACCCAACCCGGCTACTCTTCTTCTTCACGACGTCCCTCACGCGACGTTCTCTCTGCAACGTTTCATTGAACACCTGCGGAGCTGCCTCTTTCACCGTCGACAACCATGAGCGGCGGCGTCGCCCAAGCCTCATTCCCCACCGTCCCATCTGACTCGACCGCTTCTTCTCGTACGCCCGAGGCCGCTGGGTTCTGCTCTCGCCTCTGGACTTGCTGGAAAATCCCGACTCTGGCATGATGGTCGGCTCAGTCGACCACCAGGCTTCCTGAAGGTCCAGCCCGACCTCCTCGAAGCCGATCCGTTCACGAACTGCTGTGGCCGCCTCTGACACGTTCCTCCGGACGTCCTCGACCTCGTGGACCCTTCCTCCTGGTGGAAAAAATTATTTTCCAAAAGTAAAATCTAAGAATAAAGAGAAAACACAATGCGTTTATTATACACAAGATAGTCACATTAAACAAACACAAAACATGTGAAATATTTAATTAGACAACTAGATTATCAACAAAAATAGAAAAAGAATGAAAAAAACGGAAAGTAAATAAATTTGGGGCTACCACTTTAAATTGTAATTGAATGATTGAGGGCAATTTTATTTTTTTAGTGAAAAATGGGGTTGATTTAATTATACAAGGAGTGAAAATAGTGCCGATCTTTAATAAAGTATTTTTGCAAGATGTTTTAGTACACCCAGCTTTATTCTTTCTCATCTATTAACTCGAAATGTTTAATGGATCTAGAGAACCTTCCGACTCATCAACTCACAACAATTGAATTTTTTTTTATTAATATTTCAACATCTCGCTTGATAATCGTCGTTATGTTGAAATTTTTTGCTTCTGAACGAATCAAAACGGTGTTCTGGAAGCGAATCCTAGGTTTTGGTTAACATCAACATTCACTATCAACGTTCCCAACCGCTTAAAATATATACTTGATTCATCACGGTAGCATTTTAAATGTTGTATATAGCTTAAAACGCGCACGATAAATAGCTTAGATTTTGAACATTTGGACATAAAATTGTGCGAAATATATCTTTATTTATTTAGTAAAAAATGAACAATTCAAAAAAATATTTTCTCTATCGCTTATCAAAATAAATGAATGAAAAAATATTTTTTTATTAATTAATTATTTTAAGTAACATAAATTGTCGTGTTTAGAAAAATATTTTTCAGCTCGTTTGCGAAACAAATAAAACTTTTAAGCACCACGATCTGGGCCATCGAAAACCGACTCATCCGCTCCTACCAAACTGTTAATAATATTTTTTTACATGAATCATCATGCCCACTTACGTAAGACTGTTCTCTGACACAATTGATTTTTTTTTTATTATTATCCTTGATATTGACTGATGCGACAACACGTTTAGACCAGACCACTATAGGCCTGTTTAATAACGTTTCTGTTCCAAAAAAGTGATTTTGATTAAAAATATTTTTTTATTTTGTTCTTTTAGAAAATCATAATGCGTTTGGTAACTACATAAAATTTTTTATTTTTTGTCTAAAAGTGATCCTAAAAAAGTATCATGAGAAAAGGCTGAGAAGTTCATATTTGAAAAGTGATCCTAAAAAAGTATTCTTTTTTCGAGAAACAACTTTTTTTTATTTCTGATTTTTGATCCAAAAGTATTTCGGGAGCAGAATTAGAAACAGAATCATTTGCGTTACCAAATATGTCTCTGATCCTTTTTTGTTCTTGGAACAGAAATAGAGAATAGAAACGTTACCAAACATGCCCTATAATTCCCATATTGACCCTAAACAAGTGCCGCGAAGGTTTCAGGCCATATTGTATGATATATAGGAGACCATGATTGAGATTGGAGTTGATACGGACAATTACGAAAGGAAACAATAGAATCTTCGAAGTTGATCTTTTCCAACAAGGCCTGGATCAAAGTGCCTTTGCGCGACAAGCTAGAAAACTATGTGCTATGTTTTCTTTTCAGAGTTTATATTATAACATGTAATATAACATGTGACCGATTTTATGTTTCACTTAATCTAAATCTTATCGATGTCATTTTTAAGCCCAAATATATGAGATTTAAGTAATGCGAGCTGCACATAATTAGGATATTTTTTTAGGATATTTTCCTATATTAGAAATAATTAGGATTTTCATGTTGATTTTCTGTATTTATCAAGATTGTGCGAATATCTCATTTTGATTTTGCATATCTTAATTGATATCTATTATCTTCTATAGTCATCTTATATTAATCATCGCTGTGATATCGAATTCTACATAAAATTCTTCAGTTCTTATCTTCCCCATTCTTTTATCTTGGTACCAGAGCTAGTTAATTTAAAGTGTAGTTGCATTATTTTATCTTGTGAGGCCGCTAATGTTTGACCTGCGTATGACTGTTCTTAGACATAATTAATGTTTTATTTCATAATCGTTGATCTTGACTTATGTGATGACACTTTCACCTCTGTCTTAAGACAAGACCACTATAATTCCCATATTGACCTTAAACAATTGCTGCGGAGGTTTCAGACTATATTGTGTAATATCTTGTAACGGATGATTTAGACTGGAGTAGAAAAGGACAATAACGAAAGGAAACGATAGAACTTTCGAAGTCGACCCTTCCCAGCAGGCGCTCTTACACGGATTGACCAAGAACAAAAAGAAGCCGAGTGGGCAGTGCTCATTGGAATGGGCGAATGTGATACGGGTAAACCAAGGACCTCCACAAAAGTCTCTTGAGCAATAACAACTCGACATACGAGAATTTTGAAACGAGGGCTTCGTTCATTTTTCGGAAAAAAAAAACTTTGAAAAAAATATTATCCGAATTTTTGGGCATTCGGTACACGAAAAACAAATAAGTCGAGGAAAAAAATTTCCACCTACGAAAAAAATACTTTTAAAAGTTGGGAAAATGATTTCCTCCTCAAAAAAAGAGGAAATCGTTTTCACTCGTCTTTACTCCCTCCACTCCTTTATATTCCTTTTTTAAAAATTATTTTTAGTTTTATTTTAAATTTTTATTTTTCAATTTATTTTTTTGTCTTTGCTTTGTCCTTTTTTAATAAATAAAATAAAAAATTATTAAAAAGAGTGCACTGGGGAAAATCAAATCCCATTTTCCATATCGAAAGGTAGAAAATATTTTTCAATTCATTTTCAGGTTTCAGTGAACACTAGAAAATATTGTTATTTTCCTGAAAAATGATTTCCTAGAAGACATTTTCTAAAAACACCTTATTTTTTTGCAAAACAAATGGATAAAAAAAAAGTAAGAATTTGCAAATCAAATGGATGAACCGTATTTGAACTCCTAAGTTGAACATTTTGACAAATTCAATGGCCATTAACCAACTAATATTAAAAGTTAGTAACCCTGTAGATTTAAATGTAAATGATTTCTAGGTACAAGCGCATCGAGAGCTCTAATGCAACATCCCAAATTCCCGTTGCGCATTCCTGTTCCAGGACTTCGATCTGCTGCTGCTCTCCCCAGTTTGCATGAACCCGCAGCCTTGACACCATTGAGTAAACACAACATAGTATTAGGCTCATAGTTCTTCCTATGCCGATCCAGATCACATCACATGCGAGTCTTGCTTGCAATCCGAGAAACGCTTCGGTCAGAAGCTATCTCAGACTTAGTCTTAACAATCTATCAGCTTCTCTGACGGCGAATGCGCTTCTTCATGGCGGCTTTTACAAGAATGCCGTCCGAAAAGGGCTTGAACACAATTCATGGCCTTTTACAATGTAGAGGCGATCTCTCGTTGAATGATTATGCCAACTGCGGCAACAATGCAATTGCAGAGGACGGCACAGGTGCCCAAATAGCAAACCGATCACCATCTGGCGTAGGTGAGAGGTAAATTTTCAACTTTGTGGACAGACTTTTGCAAACTAAATAAAATAAATGGTAAACTTTGCGGTAACTAATAAAAGTAATGTGAGATCAACTATGAGTCATCTTACTCATTCGCTTGAAGTTACTTCTCCCTCTTAAGACTTGAGCCCCTGGCTATTTCAGTTGCATCTTTCCCTCTGAAACATTTTGGATGGAGTCGCGGGGTTCTATTTTCAATTCAGGATGTGTTTGTTCGAGTGGAAGAATTTTCCGCAAATCAATTTTCTAGATTTTCATTCTTTTAATTTGCTAAAATTGATCAATCAACGGAAAATTATTTATGGCCAACTAAAATATGCATGCGTAAAATTAGGAAAATGAGCTTCTTAAGTTGAAAGAGCGAAAATATTTCTTAAAAAGTATTTTCTTTTGTCATAAAATTTTCCTTGAAAAAACACATCCTTAAATTAGATTCTCTTATGTTTCTGACTGGGACACCAACATTATCCTCAGAGTCAGTTAGTCACATTTTTTTTTCTTGTCTTTTTCTTCAGTATTGATTCATCAATTCGAACAATCAATTAAGACTAACTCTCTGTATGTTTCCTGGTCGATTTTTTGCCCCTCATTTTTCAAGTATTTGGATCGTTTAGGAAAATGAATCAATGATAAATTTTTAAATTGCCAATGAAAAATATATACTTAAATAAAAAATTCTTTTCTCTTATAAATATGAAACCGTTTTTCCAAAATACAACTAAATTAGATTAGAGACCTTGGCACTTAGATATGGGAACCTTGAAGGTTGTGCCCAATCCTCAGCAGCTAGCCTGGGTCCATGGAGGCTAGGCAAGGGTCTCTCGAGGTCGAACCCTGGAGACCAGTGCTTAGTTTGAGTCCCTGGAGGCCATGTCTGGGTACTTGGCTCCCCTAGGTTCCTTGGGTATAACAACATCGTTACGATCACCGGTGGATGGGCTCAAGACCCAAATCTTAACTGAGTTGGAGAATATACTGGCCAATCAAGAGACTTTACACAGACAATTGTCTAAGGCATTAGTCAAGGATGATGGAAAGTGCACTTCTCAGTAAAAGAGGAAGGTTCAAGAGTAAGATGAGAAACGGATCGACACGAGATGGGAAACAAGGTAAGTTCATGGAGCCTGGCAGAGATGGCCAGAAGCGACGAGCACTCAACTAAGGCAACTCGTCGAGATCGAGGGAAAGGTAACAATAATTAAGAAAAGAACAGTTGGAGGCAAGATGGTGGCTGCTACATTTGTGGAAAAGTAAGCCACTTTAACGGAGATTTTCGATTCAAATGAGTACTCTAATTGAAGAAAGGGTAGGATGCAGTAGCACCTTTGATAGTTCGAGACGACAATTCATGCATAATCCACGTCAGCGATTTTTGGGAATTTTTTGATAAAATTTTCAATTATTTAAAACCCAACGTAAGCGAAGGATATTTTACTTTTTGATTTATCAAGATAATAAATGCGCCAATGACAAGCCAATTGAGGAAAAAGTAGGATGCAGTGACACCTTTCATAGATCAATAGGACAATTCATGCATAGGAGAAGACAACAAGTAGTCCCATTACATAGGTCGGGAAGTCAACGAATTCGATTCATGAATTTTACGGGTATAATTAAAAAAGTAAATACATGACGAGGCCCGAATTAATAAACTGGGAATTTTATAGGTTTTTAAAAGATGTGTGACGCGGATGGGTCGGGTCTAGTTCGGATCGAATCAAATATGGTCCGACCCATCTCATTTAACCCGTTTTTTTTTAATCTATTTTCATATAGTACAAATATTATGACTCATACCCGATTCAATCCATACCTAATCCGATCTGTATTATTTAAATACTTATATATTTAACCAAATCATGAAATATTTTTTTCATAAAATGAAAAAAAAAATACAAAAACTGTTTCGCTGACCGCCCTAGCCCGCGTCCCACCACTGCCCGCCGCTGCCGCCTCTCACCCACATGCCACCACCCACCGCCACCAACCTTATGTATTTTTTTACTTCTACGAAGGAAGGCATTTTGCATCTCTCGCTTTTTGTGTAGCTGTGGTTGAATTACTGTGTCTTGATTTATTAGATTCAAGAAATGTCCTCCGCCGTTCCCTACCTCTGCTTCTTTGTACCCAAAACTTACTTCTGGATCGACAAGAACGAAGGTTTGAAAATGCCATGGGAGGTTTCCTTCATTCATACTCTACAAATTGCGAACCGGAGGTTGAAAGTTGGATGGAGTATGAATCTTTATCTTTGTCGCAGCCTCGAGGGAGATTCATACCCTGGACAAGGAAAGGTGGGAGGTTGGGAGGTGTGGACGAGGAGGCCGATCAAACTCAACAAGATGCGGCCTCGAAGGGAGATTAATGTACTGCGGCCATGGCAGGGGGCAGGCTTCTGAGGTGGCAAATGGGTGGCGGTGGTGGCTACATACGGACGGCGGTGGGCGACAACGGCAAGCGGGCAATGGACGGTAGTTTACAAGTGAATAAAATGATCCTACGAAGCTATAGGTCATAAGTCGAAAATGAGTTGGGTTAAAATTCATACTTGAATATGCTTTATAAGTCCAAACCTATATTTGAATCATTTTTTAAATTTGTTGAATCCATATTTGACATAAGTAAATAAAAAAGGTTTAAAAAATTGGAAAGACCCACATTGGCGCCTCTAGTTTTTGAAGACCTATATTGAATCTTCGAAGATATGATGGTTATTAGATCAAGCCAGTCTAAATCTTAGTTTTGGGACCACAGATTACATAATTTTCTCGTATGTTGTGACAATTCACACACAAATTACGAAACAACACATGATTAGAATTGGATACGATTGGAGAACTGATTGTGATGTGGGTTTGTGTGAACAACTTTATGCTATAAAATGTACCCCCGGCTTCGATCAAACTAAGCAAATGCGGCACGCCTAAGCTTAAGATGTACACATATTCGCCGGCAATGGGCGTTGGCATGAAATGTCATACTTTTAGCCTAGTTATTGATATAAGACATGAAACTTTAATTTCTCTATCTCGTCTTGTATGAAGTGGGAGAGAAGAACCTGCTCTCTTTCGTCACTAGCCGTGCTACAAGAATCGCTTTTGCTTTCTAGCCATGGATCTAGAATCTTAGGGTCAGGGGACTAAGCATGTGTTTGACGTTTATGTATATTGCTGAGAGACATGATGATCGAATGGGAACATATGAAATCAAAGTTTGAGACATGATAATCTCTTTAAAGAATTATTTCCCATACAACGTTGCTTAAGGTTATTGGCAAAAATCTTCTAGAATGAACAAAATATTAAATAGCAATTCTAATATTTTTTTTAAGCACTCTAAATGGAAACAATTGAAAAATGTGGCTGTTTTTCTTTGAAAAGAAACAAAAGTTGTTCTTAAAACAATGAACAAAACGTAATGTATATATTAGCGAAGAGAACACAATTCTTCATGTCCAAAATCGGTTAATTCGGACACAAATCTTCATGATCGAATAACTATCAATTCAAACACTCCTTTTTCGGATATTGTAAAAGCCCCTAATAACCATTAAACATAATTAAATATTTAAAAATTTGAAATTAAAATCAATAATAAAAAATAACAGTTTCACTATGACACAACAATTAAATTATAATTATAATCTCGAAAAATAATAATAATAATTGATTAGTGTCAATTATCAAGTGCGCCTAGCAATCGTGTGTACACACAAAAGTGGATATAATAGGTCGTAACCCACTTGCTCATTTTTTTTTAAAGCTTATAATAGCCTTTCATTTATGGAGTATCTCACAAATAACCATCAACATATTCAATTGTAAAAAAATAAAAAACAACCATCGACATATATAAGGGACAAAATTTTGTGAGTATCCTTCATTTCCAACATCCTAGACAGTGAAGCCACTTTAACTCCTCGAAGTTACAAACATCAAGCACAAAAACTTAACTTCTTTTGTAATACTGATGATACGAAAGCCACCATAAATATAAAAAGTAAAGCGTAGGGAAAGCTGATCTCCCATTTTCTGAGGCTACCGTGGGGCTTGGTCATAGAGGTTTCCTTTTCCGTGAACTGGTTGGATTTTCCTTTCGATATCTCCATGTCAGATACCCTCGAACTGTAATCCTGCAACATAGAGGCTTGGATTTGCGAGAACTGATTGGATTTGCTTCTTAATCTCTCGACATCATCAGATACTCTTGAATTGCAATCCTGCAACATAGAGGCCTCGTTTTTCGAGAACTGGTTGGATTTGCCTCTTGATATCTCGACGTCAGAGTCCCTCGATCTGTAATCCTGTGTCATAGGAGTCTCGGTTTTCAAGAACTGGTTGGATTTGCCTCTTGATCTCTCGACGTCAGATACCCTCAAACTGTAATGTTGCATGGGTAACGTATTAGATTTGATGGCGCCATGAATCAATGGAGGGAGAGTGACCGAGTGGCTGTTAAGCATGAGAAGGACCGAGGCCATCGTTGGCCGTCTAGCCGGGTCTTCTTGGACACATAGTAGACCAATGTGGATACACCTTGCAATTTCAGTACTTGAACCGGATATTATAGAGGGATCAATGATGTTCGATATTGATCCTTCACTCCATTTTTTCCATACCTGCAAACATCTGAAAAAAATCGAGCAAATTGATCTCCGGAATATTATGTGAAATGACAAGGTATGTTCTTATACTCACGAAGCTTATAAGGGTCTCCATCTCATTGCCCATGCAGTGACTGTTCCTGTGACCACTCACAATCTCCAAAACCAACACTCCGAAACTGTATACATCCGACTTGACCGAGTAGATTCCTATCCTCGCATGCTCTGGTGCAATGTATCCGCTGTGCATCACAGTAAGTCCATATTAGTTCTATCGTTTGCTTTGTTATTTTTGTAATCATAAGCTATAGGAGGTTGTAGCACTTACAAGGTCCCCACGATTTGGCGGGTCACTGCTTGAGTTTGGTCCAACAAGAGCTGGCTTGCCAAACCAAAATCCGATATCTTCGGATTCATGTCTGAGTCCAACAAAATGTTGCTTGCTTTGACGTCCCGATGGATAATACGAAGTCGAGTCTTTGTGTAGGTAATGTATTCCTTGAGCAACACCCATTATTATCTTGTGGCGCCTATCCCAATCAAGATTCGCACACTTCTCATCTACACATTTTGTCAAAAATCACATTTTGTAAGACATCCCTTGACCATTTTGTGAGGATTTGATTTCAGGAACGACAATCCGAGAAACATACCGAATATGAACCGATCAAGGCTTAAATTGGGCATAAATTTGTAGATGAGAAGCCGCTCGGCTCCTTCCAGACAGCAGCCTAGGAGCCTGACCACGTTCTTATGGTGTAGCCTAGCTAGTGACATGAACTCGTTCTTAAATTGTACTTCTCCTTGCCGGGAACGCCACGACAGCCGTTTCACCGCGATTTCCTGTCCATTGGAGAGTTGACCCTGAAATTTCACCAAATTAAGTCCTTGTACATTGAAGCATTTTGAAGAGTAGCAGATTGATGTCATCTTTGACTATTTGGTTGCTTAAATTTTGAATACAAGAGAGTAGAGGATGTGCTTTGTCAATTATTTACCTTGAAAACATCACCAAAACCTCCTTCTCCAAGCTTCTTGGAACCAGAGAAGTTATCCGTTGCTGCTCTGATGGTACCAAAATCAAATTGCTGCAAACCTGCTGTGATAATTTCACGCACAATTTCACCTAGAAAGACAAAAACACGGATTCAGAGCGAGCATATCCTTATCTTTTTAAGTTTTCAAAATGAAAGTTCTGCAAATTTTAGTATATATAATTGCACCTGTAGGCATACTAATATACCCAAAACCCTTATAAAGTTTTTGGCCTAATTGTCAAAAGCGATGCAGCTCTTACTACGTTGCTGGTGCAAAAGCGTAGTCATTAGCCAATTTCAATATTTTCATGATCTTTCTTAACCTCATGAACAGTTGCTATTCCAATGCAAAAGGTTAAAGACTTGCCTTCAACACTTCGTCTGGACTGCTGCTTCTTCCATTTCATTTTCTGGAGCTTGGCAAACAAGGAATGTTCAATGGAAGTTTGGAATTTTTTTGCAGAGTTATCAGACGCTCCCAATGTGCCAAACTCAAATTGCTGCGTTGCAGCTCTGATAGTGCTGAAATCAAATTGCTGTGAATCCGTCGTGCTAATCTCATGCACAGCTTCACCTAGAAATACAAAAACATGGTCATTCAGAGGAAGCATCATTATCTTTTTATAGTTTTCATAATAAGAGTTTCAGAAACTTTTAGTATGTATAATTTCACCTGTAGGCATACTAGTAAATCATAAACCCTTACAAGTTTTTGGCCTAATCGTTGAAAGCGATGCGGCTCTTACTACTTTGCTGTTGCAAAAGCATATTCATTAGTCAACTTCATCATTTTCATGATCTTTCTTAATCTCATGAACAGTTGCTAATCCAATGCAAAAGGTTAAAGACTCGCCTTCAACACTTTGTTTGGGCTGCTTCTTCTTCCTTCTCATTTTCAGGAGCATGACAAACAAGGAACATCCAATGCAAGTTTGCAATTTTTTTTTTTTTTTGCAGAGTTAACAGACGCTCCCAATGTGCAGACCCAGTGGACTTGTCGAACACTTTTGAAAGAAGTCAACAAGGAACATTGACTTTTCGACCCAAAAAAAATACAAAATAAACAAGGAACATCGACTTATATACTTATTTTATTTTTTTATTACGAATTAGTATATAATCATTGTCTTCTTTTACTCGATCACTTTTGAAAGAAGTTTCCGCCTTTCGTGTGAAGGTCGATTAGTTTATTCTTCCTTTTGGATTGATCGACAGAGAGAACATTTAATAGGATTCAATCATTCAAAAGAGGAACATCGTTCAGGCAATAACTTCTGTATACGATAATTACAAAAGAAAAAAAAGTTCTAAATCAATTATATATATGCCAATTCAGTTCTAAACTTTTTACTTTTTCCACTCATTTTGTTGTCGGATTCAATTTTGTCAATTGAATCTTAAAGCTTTTGATGATTTTTCAACCTAGTCTTTGGACTAATTTTTGTCAGAAATTACTAATGTGGAAGCTGAACATTCCACATGGCACAATAAACACTGACGTGGGCTATTTTTACAACTTTTTAAATTTTTTGTTATTTTCTGATTTTTTTTAAAAAATTTCTTTCATTTCCATTATTTATTTCTACTAAATCCGGTATTTTTCTTTCATTTCGATTATTTATTTCTACTAAGTCCGGCAAGGTTCAGCGACCAACCTTCGCCTGTGCTCGGCTCACAATCCTCGCCGGTCTTAGAAGGAAAAAAAAAATAAGGGCAAAGAACAAAAGAAAGAAAAAGAAAAAAAAAGGAAAAAAATTAAAAAATTTTAAAATTTAAAAACCTGTTTAGTCATTTCTATTTATTTATATATTTATTTATTTATCTATTTATTTTTGGGTAGTCATATTTTTACTTTTATTTTAGTATATTTTAAGCTTTTCGTTTTGGGTTCATCGACCGTCGACCCCAACTGGTTTGGGATAAAGGTGATATTGATGTTGATGTTTTAAAATTTAAAAAGAAAGGGTTAATACCACGAAAAACCCCAAACTGGTACGCCTGTGACAAATTTACCCCAAACTATTTTTTTGACCACGAAAAACCCCAAACTAGTACACATGTGACAAATTTACTCCAAACTATTTTTTTTACCACGAAAAACCCCAAACTGGTACACCCGTGACAAATTTACCCTAAACTATTTTTTTTACCACAAAAAACCCCAAACTGGTACATTTGTGACAAATTACCCCAAACTAATTTTTTTTTTCACCACGAAAAACCCCAAACTATTATACCTATGACAAATTTACCCTTTATCAAATTGGACCAGTACCATGAAAAATCCTAAATTGATAAACTTGTGGTAAACGGATGGTAAAAATCCTAAACCGGTATACCTGTGAAGTGCCATATGCCATCTAACTAAGTAATTTAACGTTAAATTTAACGAAAATTAATGGAGGGTAAATTTGTCGCAAATATATCAGTTTGGGGTAAATTTGTCACAAACGTACCAGTTTGGGGATTTTTGAGGTTAAAAAAATAATTTTGGGTAAATTTGTCACATGTGTACCAGTTTGGGGTTTTTCGTGGTCAAAAAAATAGTTTGGGGTAAATTTGTCACATGCGTACCAGTTTAGGGTTTTTCGTGGTATTAACCCAAAAAGAAAATGCAAAACTTGTGTGCGCGAGCGCAGGACGGACAACCTCATGCTAAAATTAGCCAAAAAGACTATACTGACAGTTTATCAAAAGATTTAGAACTAAATTGACATGCGCACAATATACCTAGGCTTGCTTTGCTAATTTTCGCCATAATTAGCAAGGATTAAGTCAATTAATTCATCCCTACTTTGTTTAGTTCTGGATCAGTTAAAGTACTAATAACACATACCTTCACTTGCCGCTTCAGACATCCCTACTTTGTTGAGCTTTCTTGAGTACTCCACCACCTCCGACCTCACAATGAAATCGGGCGCCGCAGGAACCGTAAGGTCGCCCAAAGCCTCAGGCCCGCTCTGGAAGGCTCTGCTTCTCAATATCACGGACATGGAAGTAATTACCTTGTCCTCGAGCTCCTTTATCTTTCCCACCATCTCCTTCATGTACGCCAGCATTTCCTCTTCTTTCATCGCATTCCGCAGCGGCATGTAAAGCTGGAACTTTTCCAAGAGCGCCGCGTTGAAGGCGGCAAGCTTTTTCGAGTGCGCAGACTTCGCGCGTATGTTGTGCGCCTGGATCCTCGAGCACTCGTTGACAAGGTCTTTGCCTTGCTCCAGCAGGCCCTCGATCGGACCCATCAATTTAAGCTGATCATTGTTGTTGTCGATGGTCTCGATGATTGGTTCTATGTCGCCCAAAGTGGCTTGGATCTTCTCTAGCTGGCCACGGAATGCGGCAGCATTTTTCATTTCGCCCTTAACGAGCTTGAACAGGTCGCCGAATACTACTCCCAGAGCAGCTCCTGCAAAATCAATCATTTCTTCTTCTTTCTTTTTTCACGGACCAAGCAAGCCTAGAAAATCCAAAACTTTGATGGGTCTCTTGCAGAGGCAAGAAGGAAGAAGGAGCTTTTTTGGCCCTTGAGGCAGCAATGGAGAATGAGATGAACCCCTTTGTTATAAACTTAGTCATCACAGCAGTCCAGAAGTTTCCTAGGACGAGTCCTCGATGACTTAGGCCATCCATGTTACATGGACTGCGAGTCCGGAGCGATGACTTAGGCCATTTCCTAGGAAGAGTCCTCGACGACATAGGCCAATACGTCACACGGACTCGATCACGCAGTCAGGACACGCGTTGACGACGAAAGGGACACCCGCCGTAATTGGGAAAAATTTAGCTAAGTAAAACCAAAATCCGAAAGCCCCAAATTGCTAACCTAATTTCGTCGTCATCTCCTCTCTGCTTTCCGCTCTGCCTCGCCACGCCATGGGAAATTAAGGTTTCCAAGTGGGAGGGGTCGGGGCCGAGGACCATCGCGAGCTGCGCCTGCCGGCTGGATTGGGGATCCATGGCAGCGACGGAGAATGAGGGTTTTCTCCTTGCGGCTGTGATGGCGGCGGGACGACGATGGAGGAAGAAGGAGACCGAAGGGTTACAGAAAGAGAGAGAGACTTTGAGATGGAAGCTCAATGGGCTTGGGCTGGGAATTCTTCCAAATGAATAAAAATATCATTATGACCGTAAAAAGAAAAAGGAAAAACGGTTTGGAGTTATAGAGAGAGAGAGGGTTTTGATTTTTGGTGAGATTTTTTTTTAAAATTTATTTTATGTTAATTGGGCTGTGATTCCTGTATTAGTAATTTTTCTAATTTTCATTTTATTCTTTTTTTAGGGAATAAAAAAATAAAAGTAGGAGGTGGGGGCTAATTAGGGCTAGGCGGAACGATTAGTGCCTTTAGATTCTTTTTGTGTATTTGTTATTTTTTTCATTAATTTCTATTTTGAAGGGAAATGGAATTTGCCATTGCCATAGAAATTATGGATCATTGTTTTTAATAGAGAGTTTTGATTCAAACGAGTATTCTAATTCAAGAAAAGGTAGGATGCATTAGCACCTTTGGTAGATCAAGACGACAATTCATGCATAAGCCACATCGGCAATTTTCAGAGATTTTTTTGATAATTTTCCTTAATTATTTAAAGCCCAACATAAGCAAAGGATATTGAACTTTTTGATTCATCAAGACAATAAATGCTCCAATGACAAGCTCAGTGAAGAAAAAGTAGGATGCAGTGGCACCTTTGTTAGATCGAGATGACAATTCGTCCATAGGAGAAGAAAAGAAGTAGTGCCATTACATAGGTCGGGAAGTCAACGAATTCGGTTCATGAATTTTACCTGTATAACAATAGGAGTAAGTGCTTGACTAGGCCCTAATTAATAAACCAGGGATTTGATAGGTTTTTGAGGACCTACAGCCTATCTTCGAAGATGTGACGGTTGTTGGATCAAGCGAGATTAAACCTTAGCTTTGGATACCATATTACATAACATTTTCGTATGTTACAACGATTCACACAAAAATTACGAGAAAAGACACATGATTAAAATCAGATACGATTGGAGAATTGATTGTGACGTGGGTTCGTGTGACCAACTTTATACTAGAAAAGGTCGCCTACTTCAATCAAACTAAGCAAATGCGGCATGCCTAAGCTTAAAATTTTGATGTGGACATATTCATCTACAATGGGCGTTGGTGTGAAATGTTATACTTTAGCCCTAGTTATTGACATAAGATATATAGCTTTGATTTGTCCGTCTTGTCTTGTATGAAGCGGAAGAGAAGAACCTGCTCTCTTTCATTGCTCACTGCTACTACGGAAATTGCTGTTGCTTTTCTAGTGATGGATCTAGAACTTAGGGTCCGGGGACCAAGCTCATGCTTGTTATGTATACTATTGAGAAATGTGATGATCAAACGGGAACAAGTGGAATCAAAGTTTGAGATATGATAAGTCTCTTTAAGAAATCATTTGATCCACAATGCTGCTAATAGTTGCCGGCAAAAATATTTCAACATGAACAAAGTCTCTGGCGAGAATATTAGATAGCAATTCTAATATTTATCCAGGAATCTAAAGAGAAACAATCGGGAAAGTGGCTATTTTTCTTTGAAAAGAAACGAACGTGAAATAATGAACATAAAGTAATGTATATGTATTAGCGAAGAGAACATAAATGACTCTTCATGTCTATAATCAATAAAGTCGAACACTGCTCTGTAAATCCGAACACACCTTTTTGGATGTTGTAAGAGCCCCCAATTAACCAGTAGACATAATTAAATATTTAAAAATTCAAAATTAAAATTAATAAAAAAAATAATTGTCGCTCCTATGTACACCCGCATGTGGACATAATAGGATGTAGCCTACTTGGTCATTTTTTTTTTTCATTATAATAGCCTTTCACTTATAAAGTATCTCACACATTTCATTTTTTTTTATGTGAGACAAGAAAAGAAAAAGTGCTTTTGTTTGTTTTACAAACAAACATCAACGTATATAAGGCACGAATTTTTGTGAATATCCTTTACTTCCAATATCCTGGATATTGAAGCCATTTAACTCCTCGAAGTTACAAACATCAAACACAAAAGCTTAATTTTTTTTGTAATATTGTTGATCCGAAGACCATGAAAAACACAAAAAGTAATGCGCAGGGAACGCTGGTCTCCCATTTTCTAAAGCTACCGTGGGGCTCGATCGCAGAAGCCCCGTTTTTCGAGAACTGATTGGATTTGCCTCTTGATCTCTCGACGGCACATTCCCTCGAACTGTGATCCTGCACGGTAGGCGCCTCGTTTTTCGAGAACTGGTCGGATTTGCCTCTTGATCTCTCATCGTCAGATACCCTCGAACTGTAATATTGCGTCATAGAGGCATCGTTTATCGAGAACTGGCTGGATTTTCCTCTTGATCTCTCGACGTCAGATAACCTGGAACTGTTAGTGAATGACATGTCGGATTCGCTGCTGCCGTCCATGAAGAACGCGGGTCGTGACGGCATTTCGAGCGTGACCGAGTGGCTGTTGAGCATGAGAAGAATCGAGGCCATTGTCGGCCGGTCAGCCACGTTTTCTTGGACGCATAGTAGACCAACGTGGACACACCTCACAATTTCGGCACTCAAAGTAGAAGCTATGTAGGGATCGATGATGTTTAATATTGTTCCTTCCCTCCAGTTCTTCCAAACCTGCAAACATTTGACAAGACATTGAGTAGATTGATCTTCGAAACATCATGCGAATCAAGCATATATGTTCCTATACTCACATAGCTTATAAGGACCTCCGTGTTGTGGCCCACGCGGAAATGATAGTTCCTTTGACCACTTACAATCTCCAAAAGCAGCACTCCAAAACTGAAGACATCGGACTTGACTGAGAAATTTCCATGCATCGCATACTCCGGCGCCATATATCCACTGTGCATCATAGTAAGTCCATCATATTAACTCTATAGTTTAGCTATGTTATTTTGGTGAGTATTAGATATAATTGGTTGTGGAACTTACTACGTCCCCACGATTCGGGTCGTCTCTGCTTGAGTTTGATCCAAATCGAGGAGCCTTGCCATACCGAAATCTGAAATCTTAGGATTCATGTCCGAGTCCAACAAAATGTTGCTGGCTTTGAGGTCCCGATGGATGATACGAAATCGAGAGACTTCATGTAGGTAAAGCAACCCTTCAGCAACACCCATTATTATCTTGTGACGCCCATCCCAGTCGAGACTCGCACGCTTTAGGGGATCTACACATTTTTTTTTTGAAAATCACACTCTATCAGACATCTCTTAATCATTTCATGAGGATATGATTTTAGGAACGACAATCTGAGAAACATACCGAATATGAATTGATCAAGGCTCAAATTGGGCACAAACTCGTAGATGAGAAGCCGCTCGACTCCTTTCAGACAGAAACCTAGGAGCCAGACCAAGTTCCTATGTTGTAGTTTAGCTAGGAACATGGCCTCGTTCTTGAATTCTATTTCTCCTTGGCCGGAATTCCGTGAAAGCCGTTTGACTGCGATTTCTTGTCCGTTGGAAAGCCGACCCTGAAATTTCACCAAATTAGGACCTTGTGCATTGAAGCATTTCGAAGAGTATCAGATTGATGTCATCTTAGACATTTTGGTTGCTTAAATTTTGAATACAACAGAGTAGAGGATGTGCTTTGTCAATTATTACCATGTAAACGGCACCAAAACCTCCTTGTCCAAGCTTCTTGGAATCAGAGAAGTTATCCGTTGCTGCTCTGACAGTTTCGAAATCAAATTGCTGCGAACCCGCCGCAATAATTTCCCACAAAACTTCACCTAGAAAGACAAAAACACGGTCATTTAGGGCGAGCATCATCATCTTTTTATAGTTCTCCTAATGAAAGTTTCAGAAACTTTTAGTATATATAATTGCACCTGTCGGCATACTAATATACCCAAAACCCTTATAAAGTGTTCGGCCTAATTGTCAAAAGTGATGCAGCTCTTACTACGTTGCTGGTGCGAAAGCATAGTAATTAGTCTACTTTAATATTATCATGATCTTTCTTTCTTAACCTCACGAGCAGTTGTTTTTCCAATGCAAAAGGTTAAAGACTCACCTTCAACACTTCGTCTGGGCTGCTGCCTCTTCCATTTCATTTTCCGGAGCATGGCAAACAAGGAACGTCCAATGCAAGTTTGACCGGAGTTATTAGACGCTCCCGATGTGCCAAACTCAAATTGCTGCGATGCTGCTCTGATAGTGGTGAAATCAAATTGCTGTGAATCCACCGTGCTAATTTCATGCACAGCTTCACCTAGAAATACAAAAACATGGTCATTCAGAGCAAGCATCATTATCTTTTTATAGTTTTCATAGTAAGAGTTTCAGGAACTTTTAGTATATATAATTTCACCTGTAGGCATACTAGTAAATCATAAAACCTTATAAAGTTTTTGGCCTAATTGTCGAAAGCGATGCGGCTCTTACTACTCTGCTGGTGCAAAAGCATAGTCATTAGTCAACTTCATTATTTTCATGATCTTTCTTAACCTCATGAACAGTTGCTAATCCAATGCAAAAGGTGAAAGAGTCGCCTTTAACACTTTGTCTGGGCTGCTTCTTCTTCCTTTTCATTTTCAGGAGCACGACAAACGAGGAACATCCAATGCAAGTTTGCAAATTTTTTTATGGAGTTAATAGACGCTCCCAATGAATTTTGTCGATCACTTTTGAATGAAGTCAGCAAGGAACATCGACTTTTTGACCCAAAAAGAACTACAAAATGAACAAGGAATATCGACTTATATACTTATTTTATTTTTTACTAAGAATTAATATATAATCGTTGTCTTCTTTTACTCGAGCACTTTTGAAAGAAGTTTCTGTCTTTCGTGTGAACGTCGATTAGTTTATTCTTCCTTTTGGATTGATCGACAGAGAGAACATTTAATAGGATTCAATCATTCAAAAGAGGAACATTGTTCAGGCATAACTCTTGTACATGATAATTAAAAGAAAAAGTTCTAAATCTATAATACGAATACCAATTTAGTTCTAAACCTTTTAATTTTGCCATTTTTTTTATTGTCAGATTCAATTTTATCAATTGAGTCTTAAAACTTTTGACAATTTTTCAACCAGTCCTTTAGTTAATTTTGGCAAAAAATTACTGATGTGGATGCCGGACATCCCACAGGCACAATAATCGTTGATGTGGACAAGTTCTACAACTTTTTAGAATTTTTGTTATTTTCTGATTTTTTTTTATATTTTCTTTCGTTTCTATTATTTATTTCTACTAAGTCCGGCAAGGTTCAACGATCGACCTTCACCTATGTTCGGCTAGCAATCCTCATCGGTTTTAGAAGAAAAAAAAATAAGGGTAGAAGAACGAAAGAAAGAAAAAGAAAAAAATAAAAAAATTTAAAATTTAAAATTTAAAAAGAAAATGCGAAACTTGTGTGTGTTAGCGTAGGACGGACAACCTTATGCTAAAATTAGCCCAAAGAACTATATTGATAATTCGTCAAAAGATTTAGGACTAAATTAACATGCACACAATATGCCTAGGGCTGCTTTGCTAATTTTCAGCGTAATTAGCAAGGATCAAGTCAATTAATTCATCCCTACTTTGTTTCGTTCTGGATCAATTGAAGTACTAATAACACATACCTTCACTTGCCGCTTCAAGCATTCCTACTTTGTTGAGATTTCTTGAGGACTCCACCACCTCCGACCTGACAATGAAATCGGGCGCCGCAGGAACCGCTGGGTGACCCAAAGCCTCAGGCCCGCTCTGGAAGGCTCCGGCTCTCAATATCACGGTAGTCAACATGTCCTTGACCTCCTTCACGTCTCCCCCTATCTGCTTCACGTCCACCAGCATTTCCTTTTCGTCCCTCGCATTCAGCAGCAGCATGTAAAGCTGGAACTTTTCCACGAGTGCCGCGTTGAAGGCGGTAAGCCTTTTCGAGTGCGCATACTCGAGCACTTGTCGACAAGTGCTTTGCCGACAAGTGCTTTGCCTTCCTCCAGTAGGTCCTTGATCGGAGCCATCTCTTCCGGACCACGGTTCAGCCGATCATTGTACTTGTCAATGATCTTGATGATCGGTTCTATCTGGCCCAAAGTGGTTTGGATCTTCCTTAGCTGGCCACGGAACGCGGCAACAGTTTTCACTAGGTGCTTAACGAGCGCGAACAGCTCACTGAATGCTGTTCCCACAGCAGCTCCTGCATAATCAACCATTTCTTCTTCTTTCTTTCTTCACGGACCGAACAAGCCTAGAAAATCCAAAACTTTGATGGGTCTCAAGGATGCTTGGAATCCCAAGATTTGCAGATGATGATTTTCTATACCTTTTTAATTCTGGGTCTTTTGCAGATGCACGAAGGAAGAGGAGCTTTTTGGTCCTTGAAGTTGAAGCAACAATGGAGAACGAGATGAACGAAAAAGGTGGAGGAGACCCTTTTTGTCAAAGGGGTGGTTATAAGTTTACTCTCCGGCCAAATGGAAGTTTCCCAGGAAGAAGAGCCTTCGTCACTGGTTGACCATGTCCATGTCGCAAGTCCACTGCGATGGCCTTGGTTTAAGTCTCGGTCAACAGAAAGCTGTCGGCGGCTTTTACCATGGTTAGCACAACACGTTCAGTTAAGCGCGTAAAAGCCGCATTTTATTCATTTTGGGAAGATTACAAGAAAGATCATCACGTATTATATTAGAAGGGTGCTAATTCAGTCTCAAACTCTCTCTCTCTTAATTATCGATTGAGTCATAAATTTTTTTCATTTGTGTCGATTTATTTCATCAGACTAATTTCGACCAGAAATAAATGATATGAACGCTGGCCGTCCCATATGACAAGACCGATGCTGACGTGGACAATTATAATAGCACTTAAATTTGTCTTTTCTTTATCCTTTTTTTTTTCCTTCCTTCCTTTTTCCTCTTGCCGGTGGAGTCTCGCCCAGCGATGGCAAGGTTGAACTCACTCGAGGCGAGCAAGCCTTGCCAATGGCTGGGCGAGCCTTGCCCTAGTCGGATTTGGTGAGGTTGACCTCGCCCAGCGACTAGCTAGAGAACGAAGGACCAGTGGGAAAAAAAAAGTAAGAAGGAGAAAGAAAATAAAATAAAAAGAAAGAGCAAATAAAAAATAAATGAAATTGTAAAAAAAAAATTACAAATTAAAATATTGTGTCAGCGTCACTGTAAGCAGTGGCCATTGGTTATTAAAGTCGTTGCCAAGTCTCCCCGGGGGGACAGGATCAGGCACCTTGGAGAAGAACGCGTTGCTTCATGGTGAGCTTCTTACTGGAATTTTGTGGCTTTCCGCAGTCTACATCTTTGATGTTTTTCTTCTCCAGCATGCATCAGAATATTCTCAAGTCGATGGTTAATTTGATTCAAACTCTATGAGATTTTACCCGCCCTGATATGTTATGTTAGAAAGATTTTGAAGACCACGTCTAAAGCAATATTGAAAGGCAAATTCATGTGGTATTCTTATTTTATTATCGAATGACAGGATTTTGGAGAATTGTATCTGGATTTTATTTTTTTTATATATAGTTCTCTTTAATGGCATTAAAAATGTTTTTCCTTATAATGCTTCCAACCAAATCGCTCCAAAAAGTGCAACCTAACTATCCTCATTTTTCAGTGATCCACAAAATGCATGAATCACTTAACGAGTAAAATAATCCCCTGTCTGATGAACTTGCTGAAAATTGTCGATTTGGAACACTAATTATTGTTTCGGGAGAGAAAGAACTTGATTCACTAACCTTAGGTCATTCAATTTGAGGCTGCTTTTTTTTTTCCCCAACTTTTTTCTCTGGAAAAATTTTAAATAAGGGCCTGAAGTGCCTTTATTTTCTCAAATAAGGGCTCAAAATGGACTTTGTTTCAAATAAGGGCATGAAGTGCTTTTTTTATTTCAAAAAAGGGCCTGATCGAATGGTTTTTTGTCCTTTTACTTTTTTGAATTTTTTTGAATTTTTTTGAATTTTTTTCCTTTCTTCCCCTCCCCCTCCCCTATGTCTTCTGCAACCGTGGACGCCTTCATCTTCTTTGACCCTGACGTCTTCTGCAACGCTTCGACGGCTTCCTAGTGAGAGTGCAGTGGGTGGCCAAAGCAACCACCGACCGCGAGCATGGCAGCTAGGATGCCCCCGATGCCAGTCCCGATGAGGATGTCGAAGAAGTCGCGATGGAGGCCTGGGTCGTCGGTCCTAAGGTGGATCTGATCCTCGAGGCGGACGAGGGCGGAGTCGGTGATAATGCAAGTTTAAAGCAATATTGAAAGGCAAATTCAAGTGGTATTCTTATTTTATTATCGAATGACAAGTGGTATTCTTATTTTATTATCGAATGACAAGATTTTGGAGAATTGTATCTGGATTTTTTTTTTAATATAGTTCTCTTTAATGGCATTAAAAATGTTTTTCCTTATAATGCTTCCAACCAAATCGCCCCAAAAAGTGCAACCTAACTATCCTCATTTTTCAATGATCCACAAAATGCATGAATCACTTAATGAATAAAATAATCCCCTGTCTGATGAACTTGCTGAAAATTGTCGATTTGGAACGCTAATTATTGTTTCGGGAGAGAAAGAACTTGATTCACTAACCTTAGGTCATTCAATTTAGGGCTGCTTTTTTTTTTTCCCATCTTTTTTCTCATTAGACTGTCGCGACCCTCTAAAAAAATTTTAAATTCTAAAGGGGTTAACGGATTATTAGGTTAATTAGATTTGACTAACCTAACGCGGACCCTCCCAAGCCCTACCGAATCGCAACTTTGGTTTTTGTTTAAATGATTTTGAAATTTGGAGTCGCCACTAATCGTTCTTGATAGGTCGATTAGAAACCTAAATAAATTAGCGGGAGAACTAATTTATTCCTGCGAACCAGAGATTATGAGCTCGGGGACTTGGTTACACTAGTTAATTAAAACTAATGCCCTTTCGGTACCTTAATTTCATGGATATCCTAATTCGGCAACTCAGGCTTGGTTTATTCCTAAGGCTCTAGTAGAGTATTCTCTTTTGTGTTTTCACTTTTTAAATAGGATGCATTGATGGTACATATTTTTATTTGTTATATTTTTTTAAGTGTTAAAGATTCCCTGAAGCCGAAAGAGGGAGTGTGTTAACGACTTCTGTGCAGTATTACGACCTACTCATCTTTTGGGTATGATGATTCAAAAATTAAATTATAGGAAGTACATGACAGTGAATAAACACCTCCAATGGGAGACCTAGCATTGGCTTGGCTCTTCCCTTTGGGATTTAAGGTACATGTATTTAAGTTGTAAGTATTTAAACTACTGTAAGTAAAAACCTCCAATGGGAGGCTAAGCATCGGCTTGGCTCTTCCCTTTGGGATTTAAGGTACAGGTATTTAAGTTGCAGGTATTTAACTACTGTAAGTAAAAACCTCCAATGAGAGGCTAAGCATTGGCTTGGCTCTTCCCTTTGGGATTTAAGGTGCAGGTATTTAAGTTGCAGGTATTTAACTACTGTAAGTAAAAACCTCCAATGGGAGGCTAAGCATTGGCTTGGCTCTTCCCTTTGGGATTTAAGGTGCAAGTATTTAAGTTGTAGGTATTTAACTACTGTAAGTAAAAACCTCCAATGGGAGGCTAAGCATTGGCTTGGCTCTTCCCTTTGGGATTTAAGGTACAGGTATTTAAGTTGCAGGTATTTAACTACTGTAAGTAAAAACCTCCAATGGGAGGCTAAGCATTGGCTTGGCTCTTCCCTTTGGGATTTATGGTGCAGGTATTTAAATTGCGGATCGACTTTGTCCTCTCCATTCTGGGGTATGAATTCTTTAAAATAAAATACGACGAATTGATTCAACAATTTGAAATTTGTGCACACTTGAGGACTCCTCCAAGCCGATTTTGTGCTTCCATTGGGTTGACCATTGATATAGAGCTGCGGCTTCCTAACATAAAATAGAGTGAAGTGTCATTATACAAAATATGCGCTAATCTGCACCTAAAACCAGAAGAGTGGGAAGAGTACTTATCTCCCATTTTTTTGGGAGGGATTTCTATAATTGATTTTCGCTCTCTATGTTCCCAATATAGAGAGTTTCTTTTGAATTAAGAGGGACTTTTAGTCACAGATCAGTTGAGAAATTGGTGGACAGCTTAGGAGCTTGTCTGGGCCGATTTTTGCATCTTTACGAGATTTTTGCTGTTGACGTAGAGATATCCTTCTCCTGACATAAAATATGGGAAAAAAAGATGGACAAAGTGTATAGAATTTGTGCTAATTTGCGAGTAAAACCATAAATAAATGAATAAATAAAAACACTTAGCTCGAATTTGCTTGCTCGTTGACGAGGATGAACTCTTGATTTATATTGATCGATGAAGGAATTTGTGATGATAACCCCTAGCTTTAAACTCCCATCATCTTCAAAATTTTCTCTCTTTTGGTATTTTCTTTCTCTCAAATTTTTCTTCAATCTCCCAAAACTCTCTCAAACATCCAAAATTTTCTCTCCAAAAAATTCTTCAAATACTTCAAATTTTCTCCCCAAAAAATTCCTCCTCTCAAGCTCACTTCTTCCTCCTTTTATAATCTACTCATCTATCTCTCATTCTAATTTTTCCACTAACTCTATCTCCCATTCTAATTTCTCCACTAACTCTTCTTCATTCTCATCTTCCATTCTCCATCTCTATCTCCCATTCTAATCTCTCCACTAACTCTTCTTAATCTTCATCTTCCCTTCTCCATATTTATCTCCCATTCTAATTTCTCTACTAACTCTTCTTAATCTCCATCTTCCCTTCTCTATTCTTATCTTCCATTCTAATTTCTCTACTAACTCTTCTTCATCTTCATCTTCCCTTCTCTATTCTTATCTTATTTTCTCCATCCATTCTTCTCCAACTTCTCTTTTTCATCTCCTCTTCTTCATCTTCCCTTCTCTATTCTAATCTATCCACTAACTCTTCTTTTTATTATTTGTAAAATAATCTTTCAAGAGTTAGGTATTTGCACTCTAGTCCTTGAATTTTAAGTATTTACAATTCAGTCCCTGAAAAAATATATTTCTTTAAGTCCAAATCTCCTCACAATTTTTGACACACCAAAATTTACCACATGTCAAATTTAAGCTCATTTCTTGTCGCTGAAAAAAATGCATAATTTAATTAAAGTCCTTTTGCAAAATTAAGTCATTCTTGGTATAATTGGGCCAAGATGAAAATTTAAAATATTAGAAGAAAATGTCACAACTCATAAAAAGTGAAAGTTAAAAATAAGTTGACTCAAATTAAATTTTTTTAGGCCCGATTCGAGATTATACTCGTGAAAGAACACGTGACTCGAATTGGATTTTTATGAATTTGCGATGGCCAATATGAAAAATAGATTTAAAATAAAAATATTAACTATCTTTGTGTATTTTTTGGCCTCAAATGTTATTTTTCCAAAATTTTCAAATATTTTTGTATTTTTTTAAAAAAAATTAATATATATATATAAAATATGAAAAATTATTTTTTGGTCAAAATTCGTTCCCTAGGCTTGGCTAAGGTTCCCAAAGTTGATTTTTCAATTTTATGAATTTTTATGGATTTTCTATTAATTTTCGAAAATAAATAAATAAAAAATACGTAAAAATACTGAAAATATGAAAAATCATTTTTTGGTCAAAATTGGTTCCCTAGGCTTGGCTAAGGTCCCCAAAGTTGATTTTTCAATTTTATGAATTTTTATTGATTTTTTTATTACTTTATCAATAGAAAAAATGATTAAAAATGAGGTGTCAACAGCTGCCCCTCTTTGAAAGGAAGCTCGGTAGAGGTTCATTTCAAAGACGAGATGACACCTGAATTCTAATCGACTCAATACAAGGAAATAAAAAGAGTCGTGACATGGATGTTCCACTGAAAATGAAATGAGAACCTAAGGATTCGTTATAAGAAAACCTTAGGGTGGTTGAATTTGAACCCGTATGGTAGGTCAACCCATGATAGATTCCTAATGAATGGATTCTACTAAATAAATTTTGACCCGTATTGTAGGTCACCCCATGGTAGATTCCTAACGAAAGGATTCTACTGATTAAAATTTGATTGAAATTTGACCTGTATGGTAGCTCAACCCATGATAGATTCCTAATGAAAGGATTCTACTTATCAAATTTTGACCCCTATGGTAGGTCAACCCATGAAACTGCCTGTAAGAAGGACTTTATGCCTGTAGAAAGGACTTGGTGCCTGTAAAAAGGACTTTGTGCCTGTAAGAAGGACTTGATTTGCCTGTAGAAAGGACTTGATGCCTGTAGAAAGGACTTGATGCCTGTAGAAAGGACTTGTGCCTGTAAAAAGGACTTCATGCCTGTAAAAAGGACTTTGTGCCTGTAAAAAGGACTTAATGCCTGTAAAAAGGACTTTGTGCCTGTAAGAAGGACTTAATGCCTGTAAAAAGGACTTTATGCCTGTAAGAAGGACTTATTTTGCCTGTAAGAAAGACTTGATTTGCCTATAAGAAGGACTTTATGCCTGTAAGAAGGACTTGTTTTGCCTGTAAGAAGGACTTGATTTGCCTGTAAGAAGGACTTGTTTTGCCTGTAAGAAGGACTTGATTTGCCTGTAAGAAGGACTTGTTTTGCCTGTAAGAAGGACTTGATTTGCCTGTAAGAAGGACTTTGTGCCTGTAAGAAGGACTTGTTTTGCCTGTAAGAAGGACTTTATGCCTGTAAGAAGGACTTGTTTTGCCTGTAAGAAGGACTTGATTTGCCTATAAGAAGGACTTGATTTGCCTGTAAGAAGAACTTGTTTTGCTTGTAAGAAGGACTTTATGCCTGTAAGAAGGACTTGATTTGCCTGTAAGAAGGACTTGTTTTGCCTGTAAGGAGGACTTGATTTGCTTGTAAGCAGGACTTGATTTGCCTGTAAGAAGGACTTTATGCATGTAAAAAGGACTTGGTTTGCCTGTAAGAAGGACTTTGTGCCTGTAAGAAAGACTTGGTTTGCCTGTAAGAAGGACTTAGTTTGCCTGTAAGAAGGGCTTGGTGTACCTCAAAGGGTGCCATTATGAAATCTGGGGGAGATTAGGAATCCTGCAGAAGCTCAAACCCAAATTATATTCTCTTGTAGCTTTAGGAATAAACCAAAGAAGCAGAGATCAAAAGGTCTTGAACATTTCTGTCTTTGGGATAAATCATGCTTTATTGAAGAAGGTGGATACCTGTATGTATCGCAATGGATTCAAGTTCCTCAACAACCATCAGAATTCATCCAGGTTGAAGATATACTCACCTGAGAATTTAGAAGAAATGCATAGTGGCTCCTCGACAACTAGGCTTGTTCATTCAATAATCGCCGAATGAATTTCAAGACTTTGGAAGGTAATTCGAACATTGGGAATGTGTTATCTGTCAGGCAGTGTCAGAGGTAACATGTGCAAGCATTTTCATCAATGAGTTGATCGGTTCATGCAAAACTATTCAACCAAGTTGGCAATGATTAGAATTAGTCTGTGTGATAACTCATGATGCAATCAATCCAAATGTGGATCACGCAAAATTATTCTGTCAAGCTTGCATTACCAATTCTGTTTAAGGAGATTCTCATATTATGAACGCCTCGAATGTAATCTGAATGGGGAACTTCAGTCCGAAAGGCCTTTCTCTCACTCTAGAGAAAGGCTGTTTATCTGTAGATTAAAATGTTAGACCTGTGTGGAAATGGTTTACCTTTCCTCATCATGTTATGCCCCATTTTGCACATTTGATGTCTCCTATGCAGTTTATGCTCTAAGTTGGAGTTGGTAAATTAAACATGCGGAATGATCATGCATAATTCATGAACTGTGTAAGCACAATGCAGATGTGACAATTTTTTAGCATCATGTGTGTTTATATAATGTGCAAATATGGGCGGATTTGAATTGCCCCTGATATGTGGGCGGGCCGAAAAAATTTGGGAAGTCTGCTCCTTATGTCGAGGGGCGGTTCGTCTTAAACCTTGCCCCTGTGCGATGAAGCATATGGGTGAGGGAGCATTTCGGTTTGTTTAATGACAGCGACCACCATGGTTTAGCGGTTGAATGCCCCTGCAAAAAGTAGAAAAATTATTCTTGAAATCAAACAAGATAAGGAAGACATATTTGCTTTTTGCTTCAGAGCTTGCAATCAATTTGCCCCATCTTTCACCAGAATAGATCTTGTCAGATGATCATAATTTTCTTAGGGATTTATCTCCTTCAACATGTTAAATGTTAGTATAAATATTTCCTGTAAAAAGAAAAGGAGACATGTCAGCTAATATTAAAAGGGATAAATTGGAAACGATACTGATTTACCCTTCATCTTAAATGCCTTACACAAGTCTTTTACCAATTTTGCCGGATTGAGTTTTCCTTAACTTTTGTTGGACGCTTCACCATTAAGCCGAGAATGTGGCAAAATATTGACTTCGGTATTACTCGTCGAGTATTCCTGTTTGTAAAAAAAAAGAAATGCACAAAAAGTTGTTTCATTTATTTATAATACATACAACATTCTCCACCCTCGGGGATCGAACTCGGGATATTTCTGACCTACTGTCATCCCCATACCATTCGGTCCATTGGACCGTAGGTGTCCATGGGGCTATCCTTTCAAAGGTTAATCTTTGGGGATAAAGTAGCCCTGTTGTATCACCTTAAGTCATGTTACGGTATTTCTCGAGGTAATTTGCAATCCCTGTTAAGAATGGAATAAGACAATTCAAGACTTGAGATGATTATGTGCACATTAGAACGATACAGAATTACCCATTTCTGAGATTGTTCGCGTCTTTCGCTTGTACTTTCCTTTGTCCGAAGCTGTCCATCTCGTGGTGATGCCCATGAGTTGATTTGCCCTCAAATTTTGTTCAACTTGTATTCGGATATGATTGCGTTCTCGGGTCGATTTGCAATTTCCTGAGAATAGAAGGGGCTTAATTTTAAAACTTGGAGCAACTGAAGGTAAATTGAAACGATACGAAGTTACCCTTCAGGTTTATGCAGATTTTTACTCGCCATCAATTCGTCGCGAGGTTGGTGAGGTGGCGGATTCGAGCATTTAATAGGGGGAAGTCAGATTATTACTCTTTGCTTTTACACATTCACAAAAGCAGAAAAACACATAACGCAAGGAAATAAAACACATTCACTCATTCAGGATCAGTTCTGCTTCATCTGCAGGCTCTCCCATGATCAGCTGGCTTAATCCCAAATTAGGTATGCATCGGCCAAATTAAAGGTCTCGTGGTCACTGGCTGAACAAATGCATCACAGTCCCGATGCTTTACCGATATCAAACTGGTTGATTATGGCGAAAAGATCATCGTCAATGTCCGCTTGGTGGTGATTTGTCCCTTCTTCCTCGGGAGGTATTGATGCTGATTCAGTATCATTGGTCCTTTTGTACCCTGCTCCAACAGAACTCGATCCTGTTATAAACTGGTCTAACTCACATCTTAAACGTGCATTTTCGATCCTTAGATCATACATTTCATCGAGGGGGAGGAGGAGGCTATTGCAGTTCGGGCAGGTGGCGGAGTCAAAAGTCTCTTTATACATCTTGTTTTCTGCTCGGAGGTTTTCATTTTCAACTCTTAGAAACTCGACTTCGTTGTGCTCATGACGAGCCTTCATTCGGGTTCGCCTATTTTGAAACCAGAACTTGATTTGCAAAGGTTCAAGTCCTAACTCTTGACTCAGTTCCATTTTTTGTTTGCCGTCTGGCATAGGGCATGTTTTGAAGAAATCCTCAAGCCTTTGTACCTGCTCCCTAGTATGGCGACGGTAACGCTTCTTTTGACCCTTACCATTATTATCCTTATCTTTACTGAGATCTTGGACGTCGTCGGCAGAAGAGCCAGGCTCCATAGGCTCGATCCTAAACATGGCTTCGAACTCTTCCTCTCCCATATTCAGCAGGCAATGATAGCTCTCGGGAGTATTGGGTTGAGACATCTTCGATTTGGTTGATGATTTCTCAAGATTTGCTACTCGCTTCCGGTGTTTTCACTCTCTTTGAATTTTTCTGAGCGATTGCCTATGCCTTAAGACCCTCTTCCGAGTATGGCGTCTCTTTTAAAATTAAACGTGGGTTTAGTAACTGCATTGCTTCTCCCGAGGGTCCGGCCTTTCTCAATCCTTTTTTCTTATCGTGTCTCTTGCTCGGCTCGTCTCCTTCCATCTTTTCGTGATAGGGGGCCCCTATCGTTATCTCCACCGTCGATTTTGCTGGCGAGTCCCTCAATAAAAACGAGCCGTCTCCTCTTTTCTGCTGAAAATTTCTTTGTCTGCCACTCGGCTCATTTTCTTCTCTCTTTTTCAAAGTGGTGGCGTCCCCTCAAACCCTTTTTTTTTTGCAAAGATGTCGAATCTGCTTGGCTCAAGATTGGAGACGAGTAGCGGAGTTGATACTGATAGAGAATGGTAGATAGGAAAATCGGGCCAGTAGAGACTTCCCCTGCAAAAATGAAAGAGAATGCGGCAGTATATGTTCTTCATATTCTAGAAAAATTGGAACGATACTGTTTTACCCTTGTGTGTACTTCCATTGAATTTATATTGAGGAAGTTCCTTCATTTGGGCTGGATTGAATTGTATGTCCCGAGTTGCCCTTCACTTTGAGCTTGCTACATAAGTGCTTTGCTTAGTTGGGCCTTGTTTTCTTTCGGGTTGCTTTGGACCATCATCATTTTCTATGCCATCGGGTCCGTGGACCGGAGGGCTCCTTTAATTTGAAGGTTACCTTCAAGGTAAATGAGTCCTATCGCATTCCATTGGGTCATTTCATTTTGCAACACTCTTGAGGCAATTTTCAATCTCCTGGGTGAGAATGGAATAAATCCAATTTAGCATTTTGCAACGATTGAGGGTAAATTGGAACGACACACAGTTACCCGTCTTCGAGCTCGCCTGGGCTTTTCACTTGAAATTTCCCTACGTGAGGCCATTCAACATTTCTCATTATGGCAGTCAGCGACATTGCCACAAATTGATCCGCCCTGAGTCTAGCATAAAAAGGGATTCACGCATTCGACGAGATAAAAAACAAATTACCCCCTTGCCCCTAAATTAAATCTAGACACCTAGAAAGCTGGAAATATCATACGCAGGGGAATTAAGCATGAAATGAAAGGTGCACTTATTCAAGGTCAGTTCTGCCTCTCCTGTGGCTCTTTGATAATCAGCTAGTCTCGTGTTGGTTCGGGTGTGGATGACTGATGTTTGAGAGTCCTTACTCACTAGCTCCTGATCGCGGCTTGGGACGTCTGTCAACCCTAAACTGGTTGACCAGGGCAGTAAGCTCATCATCTGGGTAATCTCTTGAACCTTCCAGCAACTGATACTCGAATTGGGTATTGTTGTTGGCAAATGCTGGCGGTAGATTTCTCATTCTTTCATCGCCATGAGCAATTTGACTTCTCGTGCTGGAACCTTCATCATTACTTGAGAAAGTGTGAGGATCACCAACTGTCCTGCTGCTAAAAACTCATTCCATTTGAGGATTAGAGAAGTGGAAGTGCTCAGGATAATTTCTTGTCTGATTCTCTGGCTGCGCAGGCGCGCTGATCATGGGATGAATTCTAGCCACGGGTTGGTGCTCAAACCAAGGAGTCTGAATACACTGCCCCTGCGGTCTATACTCTTGAAGGGCATTAGGGTGATTCTGGGGGATACTTTGATTAACGCCTGGAGGATTGATGGCACGGCTACTGGCTTGGTTGATGATGGGAAGTGGCTCACCCCATGCTAACCTGCGGAACTTATGGTGGCGAGGAGACTCGACGTTCAGGCTTGGATCAGTCCCGCCTTGGTTTTCTTGATTCTGAGCTGCATTGTGTTCTCTCACCCTTTTTCTGTACTTCTGAAGATGACTCGAAACATTTGCTTTAGTGAGTCCCTCTACCTTCATAATTTCCAGTATATGTTGCGGCCGTGCCGAATCGATTCCTAGCTGCTGAACTGCATTAACAAACATACGATGCAGCTCGGGAGACCAACTCATCTTCTTTCTCCAGTTGCTTGGAACAAAATTGAAGGCTTGATGCTTGTTCTCATGGTCGTGCAATTGCTTCTTTACCACGTGCTGCCATATGTTTTGAAGCATCTGAACCCTAACTGGTTTCGTTACGATGTCTTGGGCCCCATTTAAGACAGCCTTCATTATGGCTTGCTGATCATCGCTTGCCGATATTACGAGGACTGGCATGTTTAATTTAGAATTGATGACTTCCAAGAGAGTGAAAACATCCATGTCAATCCCTACCATGGCGGTGAGGACGATATCAAACGGGTCACTACTCCTCCTTAATATCTCTAAGGCCTCTGTCGCCTTTGCTTGAGCTACAACCTTATACTGGCATTTTCTTAATACGGTAACAAGGATTGACAGAGAGACTGGATTACCGTCAATGGCCATGACCAGTAGACCCTCAGGGTAAGGAACTTCATCAGCTTCGACCAGGGTTGAACATGCGCCCGTTCCCCTAATGCTCGACATATTTCTGGATCTAGGACTGCCGATTCGAGACCGCCTCAGGATGTCTTCTCGGACTTGAGGGATCACGGGATCGTTGATGACTTCTCGTAACAGGCTTTGAAAGCCAATGCTTTGATGGTGAAGGTTTTGAATTCCTCTCCCAGGAGAACTCCTTCCTCTCTATCTTTCTCCTGCGAGTTCGTGCAGATGAACCCTCACTATCAAATGAGGACAAATTCTCTCTCTGGCAATAGCAACGACTTCCCCCTTCATGGGCAGTGCTATTAGATTTACCGAGGGGAAAATCTGACATTCAGCTTTTGATCAAAAGGGGAAATCCTCGTTTATCGCTCAGTTTGTCTTCTTCTTTCTTTTCGCGGTAGAGGGCCCCTGTCAAGATTTCCACAGTCGATTTACTGGCGGGTCCTCCAATGAAGACGAGTAATATCTCTCTTTCTGCTGAAAATTTCTTTGTCCCCCACTCAGCTCGTCTTTTCGTTCTTTCTTTTTTCAAAGCGGTGGAGTCCCGTCCAGCTTTTCCACAGAGACGTCGGGTTTTTTCGGCTCGAGGTTGCCACTTGGCTGGAATTTGAGCCACCGGGGGTGTTGCCGACAGAGAATGGTAGATAGGAAAACCTATAAAGACTGCCCCTGTGAAATCAGTATTTAAATTGAAGCAGCTTACCATCTTCGCATTCTGCTCATCTGCCTCACCTCTCTTCCCTTTTCTTTCGTATTCTGCTTTAAAAAATGGCCAATTCTCCTAACCACACATTATCCACCGAAGTCCTGGCTGGGTGGGAGAGACTTTACAATCTTCTTGGTAGAGGTTACGCTCATGTAGCCAAAAACTCTACCGTTGAGGCTGAAATCCTCGGTTTATTCAGGACCGTGGACGCTACTTCTGTTGAGGGTACCCAACTAGGAAAGGAGTATCGGAACTTCTCAACCCTCTTCATCAATTTTCTAGCTGCCTATAACCGCACTTATGAGACGGTCCTTGTGACCGCTGTCGTGAAAGCCCGTTACCGAGACCGGCACGAGCGTCTGGCAACAGTTACATTTGTGGCTGATAATCACAAAAAGGCCCTCAAGTTTGCCAACGATCAGCTTTCGTGGCTGGTTCGTGAGAGGGGAAAGTTGGTGGACCGTCTAGCCTTGGTCCGAACTTACGCCGAACAGGAGCCAGGCAATATTGTGATGAGGTGCAAATGCGATTGACTGCAGGAGAGACTTGATGACATTACGGCAGACATTGCTTTCGAGAGGGCAGCGATTCCGGACCTGGAGTTTGCCGTTGAGCATTACGAGACCACTATGGCCCAGGTTAAAGAGAAGTGTGATCGCCTCTTCTTTAGGCTCGCGGAGCTTGATCCCGAGAGCGCCCGATGCATCCAGAGCATCAACTGTTTGGAGAGTCAGTTGAGCTCTTTCGTAATGGTTATCAGGGCCCAGTTTGGCTTTACCTTTCCTCCCAAGTGAGTTGTTGTAATACTCTTTGATGAATGGAATGAAAGAAAAGCTTCACGTGTTTTGTTTTGTTTTTTTTTTTAATTTTCCTGCTATCGTTTCTTCCGCATAGCATAACAGAACGATTTGAGGTACCGAAGATATCGAGGCTTAATGTTCTTCTTGATGTTCTTGTTTAATTGCTCCAGACGATGATATCGAGAACATTGATGATGGGTTCGGCGGTGGCCCCCACTATCCATCTTGAGATCACGAACAATAACGCTATGACAACTCGATCAGTGCGTTGGTAGTAAATCCGGCCACCTGTTGTGTGCCCACTTTTATCCATATTTTGTTTCTTTCGGCGTCTACTTGCTCGTGTCGGTCGCCTGTAGCGTCGGGAGAAATTCCTGTGGACTACGTTCATTAATAGAACCTCGGTCCTCTGAAGCCCTCCGCGTGTTTCGGATAAGAGGAAATTTTAAGACCGGTCTCTGGTTGATTTAATCAGGTAAAGGTATTTGTTTCATGGGTCCTGATTATATAATCATTATTGTCTTTCAAAAGACGTGGGATCCTCTGCAATACATTAAATATGCCCCAGTGTTTAATCGGTGTAAATCCACTGTCATATCAGAATATACGGCCCGTACGTGTTCATTAACTAACACATGTCTGAGTCCGAAAGGATCGACCTCCTCACTTGCCCCCAGGATTAGGAAATCAGCAATTTCCTGTCTTTTCGTACTTCTAAAAATAATTCGTGGTGTGCATTATTGAACCAAACTTTACCGCCTCCTGGGATACCTAGGATTTCCTACAAAAGTAAAGGATATAATTAGTACATGACGCAAGAAAGGTCGGCCCATGATTCCTACATTAGTCTAATTTTATTCTTTCATTTTGTTGAGAAATGAAATTTTCTTAGGAGGTCACATGTGGATTTTTCAAAACTAATTTTCTTGAGATTTTCATAACTTGGAAAGTGTGATAAAATCTCTTGATCAAATTTTTTGAAGGAATTTTCTATCAAAATAAATTTTCAGAGGTATATTTGTTAGGAAAATTTTATTTTTATTAGAGCAGGAAAGACATAACAAAAATCCTTTATTAGTCAATAAAATTCCCCCGAGACATTAGTCTAATTTTATTTAGATACAATTTTCTTAGAAAAACATGAGCGAATTTCTCGAAAAGAATTTTTGTTGCAAGTTTTTATAATTTGAAAGAATGTGATAAAATCACTTGATGTTTACCAAAGTTTTTTTTTGAAGTAATTTTTCTTTTTATCGAAATAAATTTTCAGAGGAAAATTTGTCAAGAAAATTTCATTTTTATTGAAGCAAGAAAAACATGACAAAAATCTCTTATTGGTCAATACAATTCCCCCGAGACATTAGTCTAATTTTATTTAGAGAAAATTTTCTTAGAAAAACATGAGCAAATTTCTCGAGAAGAATTTTCTTGCAAGTTTTTATAATTTGAAAAATGTGATAAAATCACTTGATGTCTACTAGAGTTTTTTTTTAAGGAATTTTTCTTTTTATTGAAATAAATTTTCAGAGGAAAATTTTTTCAGGTAAATTTCATTTTTATTGAAGAAATAAAAACATGACAAAAATCCCTTATTGGTTAATAAAATTCCCATGAAGGGATTTTTTTCACATCATTTAAAAAAAATTAAAAATAAATGAGGGACAAATTTAATTTTTATTTTCTTTTAAAAGAATGGTCGTAATATCAAGCTCAAAAACTGACTAACACCTAGCATGGACCGACCGAAAATAAATACAAGATAAAATTAGAGAACTTACTTTTACCTTGGAGAAATGCAAATCACATAGTCATGCGCATGACTCAAGTGAGGAGTGGACTCTAGAAAATAAAAGAAGGAGATACAAGGTATGGACCTAAAAGGCCCCCACTATTTGAATTGACAAACTTACCCTCCGCGCAATCAAATCACAATGGGAATAATTGTCAATTCAGATAATGAGCGGGATAAAATATGGTCAACCCGAGTGCAATCGACGCAAGAGCTTTGCATATTCGATCCCTATCTATGGTTTTCTATGAAGAATTTCGCGACTTGGGTTTAGACGCTTGTGTATGCAGGTGTCGTGATCCTCAGAGTATGCAAGACATGCACAACAATTGATATCAAAATAGCGCTTCTAAAAATGTGCGAAATTAAACAAATAAACCCAACACCGAGCCTGCAAAATAAAGGAGTTAGCCAAACACTCCGCCCCTTATAACTCCCATCCTGCAAAAACATATAACACCTATAGAATGAGTCCCAAATAAGATCGCCAGAAGCGAGATATCCATGAAATTTTCATTGGCCTAAGTCCACTAAGACTTTTAAAATTTTGAAAAAATTCAAGTATTCCAATTGGTATCTTTTTTCGAAAATTTAAAAATCCCGTCCCCAGTGGAGTCGCCAGTCTGTCGCGACCCTCTAAAAAAATTTTAAATTCTAAAGGGGTTAACGGATTATTAGGTTAATTAGATTTGACTAACCTAACGCGGACCCTCCCAAGCCCTACCGAATCGCAACTTTGGTTTTTGTTTAAATGATTTTGAAATTTGGAGTCGCCACTAATCGTTCTTGATAGGTCGATTAGAAACCTAAATAAATTAGCGGGAGAACTAATTTATTCCTGCGAACCAGAGATTATGAGCTCGGGGACTTGGTTACACTAGTTAATTAAAACTAATGCCCTTTCGGTACATTAATTTCATGGATATCCTAATTCGGCAACTCAGGCTTGGTTTATTCCTAAGGCTCTAGTAGAGTATTCTCTTTTGTGTTTTCACTTTTTAAATAGGATGCATTGATGGTATATATTTTTATTTGTTATATTTTTTTAAGTGTTAAAGATTCCCTGAAGCCGAAAGAGGGAGTGTATTAACGACTTCTGTGCAGTATTACGACCTACTCATCTTTTGGGTATGATGATTCAAAAATTAAATTATAGGAAGTACATGACAGTGAATAAACACCTCCAATGGGAGACCTAGCATTGGCTTGGCTCTTCCCTTTGGGATTTAAGGTACAGGTATTTAAGTTGTAAGTATTTAAACTACTGTAAGTAAAAACCTCCAATGGGAGGCTAAGCATCGGCTTGGCTCTTCCCTTTGGGATTTAAGGTACAGGTATTTAAGTTGCAGGTATTTAACTACTGTAAGTAAAAACCTCCAATGGGAGGCTAAGCATTGGCTTGGCTCTTCCCTTTGGGATTTAAGGTGCAGGTATTTAAGTTGCAGGTATTTAACTACTGTAAGTAAAAACCTCCAATGGGAGGCTAAGCATTGGCTTGGCTCTTCCCTTTGGGATTTAAGGTGCAGGTATTTAAGTTGCAGGTATTTAACTACTGTAAGTAAAAACCTCCAATGGGAGGCTAAGCATTGGCTTGGCTCTTCCCTTTGGGATTTAAGGTGCAAGTATTTAAGTTGCAGGTATTTAACTACTGTAAGTGAAAACCTCCAATGGGAGGCTAAGCATTGGCTTGGCTCTTCCCTTTGGGATTTAAGGTACAGGTATTTAAATTGCGGATGGACTTTGTCCTCTCCATTCTGGGGTATGAATTCTTTAAAATAAAATACGACGAATTGATTCAACAATTTGAAATTTGTGCACGCTTGAGGACTCCTCCAAGCCGATTTTGTGTTTCCATAGGGTTGACCATTGATATAGAGCTGCGGCTTCCTGACATAAAATAGAGTGAAGTGTCATTATACAAAATATGCGTTAATCTGCACCTAAAACCAGAAGAGTGGGAAGAGTACTTATCTCCCATTTTTTTGGGAGGGATTTCTATAATTGATTTTCGCTCTCTATGTTCCCAATATAGAGAGTTTCTTTTGAATTAAGAGGGACTTTTAGTCACAGATCAGTTGAGAAATCGGTGGACAGCTTAGGAGCTTGTCTGGGCCGATTTTTGCATCTCTACGAGATTTGTGCTGTTGACGTAGAGATATCCTTCTCCTGACATAAAATATGGGAAAAAAAGATGGACAAAGTGTATAGAATTTGTGCTAATTTGCGAGTAAAACCATAAATAAATGAATAAATAAAAACACTTAGCTCGAATTTGCTTGCTCGTTGACGAGGATGAACTCTTGATTTATATTGATCGATGAAGGAATTTGTGATGATAACCCATAGCTTTAAACTCCCATCATCTTCAAAATTTTGTCTCTTTTGGTATTTTCTTTCTTTCAAATTTTTCTTCAATCTCCCAAAACTCTCTCAAACATCCAAAATTTTCTCTCCAAAAAATTCTTCAAATACTTCAAATTTTCTCCCCAAAAAATTCCTCCTCTCAAGCTCACTTCTTCCTCCTTTTATAATCTACTCATCTATCTCCCATTCTAATTTTTCCACTAACTCTATCTCCCATTCTAATTTCTCCACTAACTCTTCTTCATTTTCATCTTCCATTCTCCATCTCTATCTCACATTCTACTCTCTCCACTAACTCTTCTTCATCTTCATCTTCCCTTCTTCATATTTATCTCCCATTCTAATTTCTCCACTAACTCTTCTTAATCTCCATCTTCTCTTCTCTATTCTTATCTTCCATTCTAATTTCTCCACTAACTCTTCTTCATCTTCATCTTCCCTTCTCTATTCTTATCTTATTTTCTCCATCCATTCTTCTCCAACTTCTCTTCTTCATCTCCTCTTCTTCATCTTCCCTTCTCTATTCTAATTTATCCACTAACTCTTCTTTTTATTATTTGTAAAATAATCTTTCAAGAGTTAGGTATTTGCACTCTAGTCCTTGAATTTTAAGTATTTACAATTCAGTCCCTCAAAAAATATATTTATTTAAGTCCAAATCTCCTCACAATTTTTGACACACCAAAATTTACCATATGTCAAATTTAAGCTCATTTCTTGTCGCTGAAAAAAATGCATAATTTAATTAAAGCCCTTTTGCAAAATTAAGTCATTCTTAGTATAATTGGGCCAAGATGAAAATTTAAAATATTAGAAGAAAATGTCACAACTCATAAAAAGTGAAAGTTAAAAATAAGTTGACTCAAATTAAATTTTTTTAGGCCCGATTCGAGATTATACTCGTGAGGGAACACGTGACTCGAATTGGATTTTTATGAATTTGCGATGGCCAATATGAAAAATAGATTTAAAATAAAAATATTAACTATCTTTGTGTATTTTTTGGCCTCAAATATTATTTTTCCAAAATTTTCAAATATTTTTGTATTTTTTTTAAAAAAATTAATATATATATATATATAAAATATGAAAAATTATTTTTTGGTCAAAATTCGTTCCCTAGGCTTGGCTAAGGTTCCCAAAGTTGATTTTTCAATTTTATGAATTTTTATGGATTTTCTATTAATTTTCGAAAATAAATAAATAAAAAATACGTAAAAATACTGAAAATATGAAAAATCATTTTTTGGTCAAAATTGGTTCCCTAGGCTTGGCTAAGGTCCCCAAAGTTGATTTTTCAATTTTATGAATTTTTATGGATTTTTTTATTACTTTATCAATAGAAAAAATGATTAAAAATGAGGTGTCAACATAGACAAAACAAATTTTTGATTGACAAAACTACAAGTGTGAAAAATGATTTACATCGATACTATTGTTAGTAGTTATTCTGTCTTTATTTTCTCTTAAAAGTAAAAATATTTACATCGTTGTTTTTTGCACTTAATATAAAAATATCTAATAATGATAATGTTCATAAGCTTCTTTTATTCCTTTAATTTTTTTTTTGGCTGATTTTTTTTTATAACATAAGAAATCCCACTCCGTGGGTTTTAGCAAACCCACAAAGTGGGATTCCTGATTTTCCCGGGGTCACCTGGTTTCCGTGGGAAAATATGTGGTACAGTACTGTCACTCGTAGGTAATTATCCCGAAATAGTTCTAAACCTATTATAATTATATAGCTTTTGTCCTAAATATTTTTATTTTCAATTGGGTCCTAAACTTTTTATATTTGTGCTAGTTTAGTCTATGCAGCCGACTTTGGTTGATGAACATTGACATGGCGCTGCAAGTGCTGATTTATCGATTTTTAAAATTTATTTTTAGTTTTTTCCGTTTTATTTCTTGACCTTGTTGGCCCTCACCTCTAAACGAAGAAGGAGAAGAAAAAAATAATAAAAAAATTAAAATATTATTAAAAATTGATAAGTTAGTGTCGATTGGCCAAAGATGGCTGAATATATTGAATCGACATAAATATAAAAATTTTATTACTCAATTGACAAAAGAGATTTAGAATTAAATTGACACAATTGCAATAAATTTATGACTTATTTTTTTGTTTTTGAAATTTTTCCCCTGGACCAGTGACATGAATTGTCATATCTTTAGGAGGTCCGATTGATAAAACTTGAACCGTTCTCGGCCACCAAAAACACTCAAACTCAGACATAGCCCAACTATACACACACACACACACCAACCGTACTCAACCACCAAAAACGTTATTATATATATAGCCCAACACGTATTTTGTAAGAGCAAGCTGTTCTAGCTGTTCTTGCCTTCACCCAAGTAGGGGTAAGGCGCGACTTTTTCTAAGTATCCGTCACTTACATCCTGTGTAAGTCTGGATTTGATCCCAAGCTAATGAAGCCATACACTTAATAATGCAAAGGAAGAATTAAATGTTGAGATTTAAGTGATCTGAAAATCATGACCATCACAAAATCTATATGTGCATGGCACTCTGATCTCCCGTTTTTCAAGGCTACCGTGGATATAGCTCGGTGATGGAGACCTCGTTTTTCGAGAACTGGTTCGATTTGTTTCTTGGTTTGTAATCCTGCGTAGATGGCATATCGGATTCCATGCTGCCGTGCATGAAGAACGCGGGTTGTGATGGCATTTTGAGTGTGACCGAGTGGCTGGTGAGCATGAGAAGGACCGAGGCCATTGTTGGCCGGTTAGCCATGTTTTCTTGGACACATAGTAGACCAACGTGGACGCACCTCGCAATTTCGGCACTCAAAGCAGAAGCTATGCAGGGATCGATAATGTTTGATATTGTTCCTTCCCTCCAGTTCTTCCAAACCTGCAAACATTTGACAAGACATTGAGCGGATTGATCTTCAAAACATCATGTGAATCGAGCATATATGTTCCTATACTCACATAGCTTATAAGGACCTCTGTCTTGTCACCCACCCGGAAAGGATTGTTCCTTTGACCACTCACAATCTCCAAAACCAGCACTCCGAAACTAAAGACATCGGACTTGACCGAGAAATTTCCATGCATCGCATACTCTGGCGCCATATATCCACTGTGCATCACAGTAAATCCATCATATTAGCTCTATAGTTTGGCTATGTTATTTTGGTAAGCATTAGATATAGTCGTGGCACTTACTACGTCCCCACGATTCGATTCGTCTCTGCTTGCGTTTGGTCCAACTCGAACAGCCTTGCCATACCAAAATCTGATATCTTAGGATTCATGTCCAAGTCCAACAAAATGTTGCTGGCTTTGAGGTCCCGATGGATGATACGAAGTCGAGATTCTTCGTGTAGGTAAAGCAACCCTCGAGCAACACCCATTATTATCTTGTGACGCCTATCCCAGTTGAGGCTCGCACGCTTTAGGGGATCTACACATTTTGTTGAAAATCACATTCTATGAGACATCCCTTAATCATTTCGTGAGGATCCGATTTCAAGAATGACAACCCAAGAAACATACCGAATATGAACTGATCAAGGCTCGAATTGGTCACAAACTCGTAGATGAGAAGCCGCTCGACTCCTTCCAGACAAAAACCTAGGAGCCTGACCAAGTTCTTATGGTGTAGCCTAGCTAGTAACATGACCTCATTCTTGAATTCTACTTCTCCTTGGCCGGAATTCTGCGATAGCCGTTTCACCGCGATTTCTTGTCCGTCGGAGAGCTGACCCTAAAATTTCATCAAAGTATGTCCTTGTGAGTATTGATTGGTACATTGAAGCATTTCTAAGAGCATCATATTGATGCCATCTATGACTATTTTGTTGCTTTAATTTTGAACACGAGACCAGAGGATGCATTGTTAATTAGTACCATGTAAACGGCGCCAAAACCGCCTTCTCCAAGCTTCTTGGAATTGGAGAAGTTATCCGTTGCCGCTCTGATAGTGGCGAAATCGAGTTGCAGCAACTCTGTGGTGCTGATTTCATCCACTACTTCACCTAGAAGGAGAAATACGCGGTCATTCAGTGCATGAATGTCTTCATCACAGTTTTTGTGATGAAAGCTTCACAAACTACAGTTGCCCCAGCAGGCATTCTTACTATCAACTTGCTATTTTGGCCTGCTCAATCAGTTTATGATAACTACAGAGGATGATAGATGCATAATCGGAAATGTATGAGCGGTGCGCATGAATGTAAAAATCGAAGTATCAATTCCATGTTCAGAAATTCTCAGCCCAATTTGTCAAAAGAAGGTTGTCCTAGTTGTCACCGTTGTGCTGGTGCAAAAGCATAGTAATTAGTCAACTTCATTTTTTTCATGATATTTTTAACCTTATGAACAGTTGCTGTTCCAATGCAAAGGATAAGGACTCACCATCGACAATTTGTCTGGGCTGCTTCTTCTTCCTTTTCACTTTTAGGATCATGAAAACGCCGATGATAAGTAGTGCAGAAACACTCGTGGTGACCGCAATGATCACTGTCCTTGTCGAATTGCTCTTCCCAACTGCAAGAGCAAAGGCGCATTATGTTTATGATCATTGCTCACTGATTACTAAGTAACAAGTTATAGAGAAATTACTAAGGCGCCATTATGACTGTGGAAACGAAACTCATGTTGCAAAGATATAACAAGAACAGATACGCACCACAAATTGTGATGCGAAAGTTACATTGGGCCGGTCTCTGATAACTCAAGGTAAAGTTATTTGAACTTCTGAATTTTGCCATCCTACCAGATTTCGTCTAATAAAATTTGGAATGTATCACATTGTACTCTAAATTTTTAAGATTCTAGGGATAATTGGTTCCCTTTTGGACCTCAATTTCATTACTTTCATGAGTTTCTCATAGAAATCAGAATAAAGACGGTGAAATGGTTTACAGAAACAAAGTGGAGCAAGGAACATCCAATTCAAGTTTGCAAAATTTGTTGCAGAGTTATTAGTCTCCCAAGGTGCACATATGGGGCCGATATATAGATGCGGCCCACCAACAATTGATTTTCTAATCTTAGAGGAACACTGCAACGGGGAGGACTACCATTGTGGTGGTGATCACTTCACTGCTAATGAAGAAAACCAGGGTGACCCTAAATATGGTTACCGTGGATTGAAACCCTAGATCGATTAAGGTATCTCTCTCTCTTAGATGTCCTTTTTGACTCGAAACAAACCGAGCTTTAATCTTAGGTTTTTTTTTAAATTAATTAATTAATTATTATTTTTTATTTATCTTGTCTTACCTTATTTTCATAAAATCTTAAAATGTCAAAATATGTGGGGTCACCAGACCTCACTTGTGGCCTGTCGCCAGCTATCATTGAGAGTTGGGGACAGTTGGAAGAAGAAGGAAAAAGAAAATAAAGAAAATAAAGAAAAGAAAAACAAAGATAGAGAAGAAAAAATAATGTAAAAAAACAAAAAAATAAATTATAAAATCTGTCAACGTCAACAATTTCCAACTAAATGAGATTTTTCATTCCAAACAACCAAAAAAACATTTCTCAATTTATTTTCAACACTCAAATAAATATAAGAAAAAATTCTCATTTTTCTAGAAAATGACTTCCAGGACATTTTTAAATAATATCACATGATTTGCGAAATAAATTGAGCCTAAGCATATCTTTTTTTTCCAAAAATATTGACCAACTGATGCTTTTTTTTTTTAGCAAAAAGCATTTATTCAATAAAAATTACATATTTCAACCAACAAAAAAAATTACATAATCTACTGAGCATATGTCAATAAATAGAGCACGTAGATTTAGCTCCCACGAAGAATTGATTATGTGAATCTCACGCCTAACTGCATAATTTTATAAAAATAAAAAGGACCCAAACGACATGTACCTAACTCCTAAACAGGAGCCAACATACCTGGTAGTGGAGGCGGCACATCTACCTCTTGCGATGGCAGTGGCGATGGCGGTGGCGGAAGTGGCACACTAACCGGGTCGAAGAACTTATGGTTGGTCTCGTATAAAATTAGGCAACTTGGAACCATGAACCGTCCTCCTGTGTACCTGACGCAGCAATCCTTGATCGCCTGGACGCCTATCAGTAGGCAGTTTGTGCATTGCTGCTCCGTTAAGTCTGGTGTGCACTGTGTCAACGCGTAGATCATGTCAGTCCCCGCTGATTCATTCCCCGACGCGTACTTTCTCAGTGAGCCGCCACCCGCTGCCTCGGGCCACAAACTGTTCAGGAGCTTCCTCATGGCTGCATCGTATGTGTCCGGGCTCGAGACATTTTCAGAAGTTCTCGCCACGTACATGGGTTGTGTTGCGACCACGCCGAAGAACAAGGCATTCGAGTACCGGATGATGCAGTTCCCGGTGTAGAGGAGTGCCTCCTCCTGGAGGGGACAAAGCCGGCGGATGTCGGTGGCCAAGGAATCGAGGCAGGCACGGCAGCTCAGAGCGGTTAAGTCACCGCGGCAGAGGCCGAATACATAGAGGGTTTGGGAGGCGCCGGAGATGGGGGCGGAGGCATTGAAGAAGCCGTAGGAGAGGGACGAGGAGTTGGTGGTGGAGATGGAGGAGAGGAGGGTGGTGAGGGTGGTTTGGTAGGTGCTGTTGGCGGTGAAGTTGCCGGTCGAACCACAGTAGGTGGCTGGGAATTGGGCGTTTACGGTGGAAGAGAACATGAGAATAAGCAAAAGAAGGAGATTTGGAGGATCCATTCTTTTCTTTTCTTTTTTTTCTGGGTGGGTGTTCTGGTCACTCTGTGGTAGGAGTATTCCTCAACAGGCCCGTTCCCCAGGCAATTTGAATTCCCATGTCGATGGAGTGCAAAACAAAATGTGTCGAATAATTTTATATAGTGGGGCCGCAATGCTTGACCTGCTAGGCACGGCACATATTAGTTTGCTTGCACAATGTCTATGTGTAAGACATTTAAAATATCCTTTGTATTTTCCATTTAGATCGACATCATACCTCAATGTTTAAAAGTTGTAAAGACCTTGAGTTGAGTTTTAAATTTACATTGATACAAGAATACGCTTGGGATCACAAAAAGCTGCATCTTATAAAACCTTAAAAAGAATGGAAGGCTAGAGCCACCATCCACCTCACTAATTTTGGCCTAAAAGATCCATTTTTTGAGCGGGAAGAATTCAACATGGGGTGACCAAAATATCATTTTTTCAAGATTATTGCCTAGGACGGACTGGCGACACTTCTATTCTAGAAATTAATTTTTCGTTTTTTGGAGAGAAGTAATTTTTTTTTACTTCTTCAAGTGGCTTCAAAACTGCTTCTGAAGTATTTTCACGCGCCCTTAGTAAATATGAAAATCGCATGACTCGTTAACACCTCCGGTGAAAAACAGAAACACAAACCATGTGTGAACCCGGATTACCAAACCTTTGAAGAGTTGCTGCAGATTTGTCATGTTTCCCAAGGAGCAGCGTCGGGGCCTCGAAAAAAACGTCGACTTCTTCTACTGCCTATCTGTCTTTTGCCAAGTATAATAAGACGACCGGCGAGAAATTCGGGTCTCGAGGAATCATCGACTCTATTAAGAAAAGCAAAGACTCCCTTTCTACCAAGTCTCCCTCCACTCCATTAAAAAAGCAAAGACCCCTTTCTACCAAGTCTCCCTTGGCTGCGATTATAATGGAAAAGGAGTCTCTGTTTCTTTTGCAGCTACGATAGAAAAGCATTGACGCCTTCTGTCGAGTCTTTTGCAGCTACAGTAGAAGCCTGGCTCGTAGTCCAGTGGGAATGGCAAACCAATGACGACCTAAGAGTCTCCTGAAGAATAATTCAGCACAAAAGATTTCTGAAATGAAAAAAAAAAAAGAACTTACAAACTGAACTATAGTTAATGAATGGATGAATTGTACTTTGCCTAAGAGTTTTTCTGATGTGGGCTACATTAATTAAGATTGTAATTTACCGTTTTATAGGACGGATTTAATAAGATAAGATATAAATATTCGTAATAAGCCTATTCTATGCATGACTTGTGTGTCCGGCTCGTAGCTGAAACTCTATAAATGGCTCTAAAGTCTTTCCTCTACCCCTAATGAATGCATAACCAAGCTCACATCAGGTTTTGTGAGGGACAGTCTCATTCCACTAGTGATACGGATGGCAATTGAGGAGAAGCACTTGAGCAATAGATCGTCACTATTTCGTATCAAGAACGATAGATTTAAAATCGAATGCATGAATTCCTTTTCTCTATTATTGTGTTTTTAGAATCTAGTTATGGCGATTTTGAGCTACCGTTTTTTGCGATTCAGATGTGGGTATCAAAGCTTTCATAGTCTTGAGCTAGAACTTTTGATTTTTTTTTCCCGATCTCCAAATTTTTGTTCAATGATAATTGATTTTGATCACATATTCGGACTCCTCTTGTCGAGACGAGCAAAATAGTGGATGGCATACCTCTCGTGGAACCCCCACATGCCAATTTGAGATGGTGTGCACTTCCCACGCACAACCACACCTATTCTAGGTGATGTGCACCGCCCACACACTTGGTCACCTCTGGCGCGTGCTATATTAGCATCCGCTACCCGCCTTTGCCTGACTGCCCTCGCTAATACATTTGGAGAGTTGGCTGCCTCTCTAGCGATGCGCTTTAAATAAGATATTGACACATTTTATTATTATTAGGGGGTAAGCAAGGCGGACCGATCGAATCGGGAACCACTTCGATTGGATCCAACCAGCCAGTTCAGTTCGATTTCAAGGAAAACTCGCCTGATTGCCTATTTCATAAAATTGGTATCGGTGATTTTTGATCTGGTTCCTATTTCAAGGGGAAAACACGTCGATTCACTTTGTGTTTTGCAATCACGTATTACACTTCCTTCGACAAGGTAGTCGTCATCCTTGCCGATGGCCTCTTGGGTCTTTATGCCTTGCTCTTGAAAAAGAATAATCAAATCAAGCAACTTTCTTGCCATAGAACAGACATTCCATTCCCAGACCGATTATATTTTTTTAAAGTTCATAATTCTTGAATGGAAACCTAATTTTAATAAGTATATTAAAATTAAAGTTCGTCTTACTCACCCCTACTAATAACTCACCGGTTGCATTGGATTGCTCGGGAACCAGACCAGACCGATTGTCCTGTCTTGATTTGTAATACATCATGTAAGATGATGAAGTAATAATACCTGCGATCCTGAAATATTTTCTTAGTAAATTGCATATATCAAAAGCTTGAAATTAAGTATTAACTATTATATATATATATATAAACAAGAGTTTTCATTTTGTACTTCACATTCCCACCGCATATCCGTGGATTAGATTTCTACTGAACTGACCTTGACTTTAGACCTTTCAAAAGCACAAACTAATCTGAACAACAACTTGCATCGTCTTACATGTTAGTGATGAGCCTTGAACTGGTTTGTGGAAAGAGGGAAAGAAAGAGGGAGGATAACGATGAGAAATTGTTCAAGAATTTCAAGAGAAGATATGGTGGTTTTATCGCCGTAGGGAGATATGGTGATTCACCTTCAACGAGAAGGAGTTATGCATCATCGTTTTGTTTTTTTTTATTTTTTTGTAACCGGGGGTTCCACGCGGCCGGAGAGCTTATGTTCACGCTCGGCGGTGAAGCCCGACTAGTCCCCCGGGAGGGCCGCAGGAACCCACCACCACGGCACTCCGGGTAAGACACCTGGTACCCAGGATCGTGTTTTCCACGTGAGCCTATTCGCTCGAGTCGAGACTCGAACTTTCGACCTGCAGCCGTGTAATCGCCCAACCACTGGGCCACCAAGCCGGTAGGCTGCAAATAGAATGGATCGACCGTATATTACGTTAGGATTTGTTGCACAATTACAATGAAGTGTAAAAGCGACAAAAAGAAATCGAGGCATAAATTTTTATCCTAATTCACTCTTAAATTAGAACTAGAACTACATTCAGTAGAGTATTCCACTATAATTAACACATCACATCTCCCGTTATATGCCTTAATTACTAGAGAAACAGATAATATGTAACAGTAGCTATTTATACGCCCAAATCCAAACAATTAATGAAAAAAATATGGGCTCAAACTATAAAACTAAGACTCCCGTGCTTTTTTAGTCGATAGAAAGTATGAACCACACTCTAATATATTGAACTCCTAAGTGTAACCTTGACCCCAAATTTTGATTTGGACATTACACCATCTTGAAATAATTTCTCCAAAAAAATTGACTCTTCTAAGCAAACTGCAAATATCAAAAGCTTGAATTTAAGTAACCAGTCTGTATCTCTTTAGATAAAAGATCCATGAGTCTATCCTGACAGATTATTAAAAAAAAAAAACCAGAGTTTTTCATTCTATATTTCACCTTCCCACCGCACAGTCTCTGGTTAGATTTCTATTCAGTTTACACCTTTCAAAACCATAAATTCATCTGAACAGTAGCTTGCATCATCCTCCTTCCAAATGCAGCTCTGATCTTCCTGTAATAGTATCATCAAGGGTGAGGATCCGTCCTCAGATTTGGTTGACCGCAATGATGAGCCATGAACCGATGAAGCCGACCGTTCTCTGGCATTGGCATCCGTCAAATATGCAGGCGATGTTGGCATTAAGAAGGTCGTGTTCTAGCTTTCGAACATTGAAACCATCGAATGCATGTTGAGTCGGCTCGTTATGTTCTCTTGACCACATAATAACGCAATCTGAATGCATCTTAACAATTCGATTCTCGAATTGCCATTTAACATCAGATCTATAAGGTGAAAAGGCGTTTTCTTTATCCAATTTTTCCATGCCTGCAGTGCACAATCACGAAAGCAAGTAAATGGGTATTGTAATTTCACATGCGGAAGGAGAAGTACTATGGATATTCACTCGCTAAATTGTTGGACAAAACTCCACTTTTTTACTCACGTAGTCTAGGAGCTGCTCCAAATTCCCTAAATTGCTGAAGTATGAATTTGTCTTGCCACTGATGATCTCTAGAACCACTACGCCGAAGCTATACATAGTCTTTGCAGAGATCTCTCCACGCCCTACATATTTAGGAGCCGCATAGCCACAACTACACGTAAAACAAAAGGATCCAAGAATCATCAATTGAGAAACTAAAATTAGTGCTTGTTTTCAATGTATACTTTCCTAGAAAGGTTGAAACATTCCATGGAACTATAGATAAGTTTATTTCAAACTTAGGAAGTTCCTTCGATTTGTGCACCATTTGCTCTATGGTCCAAAAGGAATAGCCTTGCCATGCCAAAATCAGTTATCTTGGGATTCATGTTCTCATCCAGCACAACATTGCCAGGCTTCAGATCACGGTGTATCATCCTAAGGTGGGAATCTTCATGTAGGTAAAGAAGTCCTCGAGCGATTTCGCTTATTACATTAAAACACGTCTCCCAACATGACAACCTACATTCGTTTGAATCTGCAAAATAGTGATCATTTAAGTTCTGAATCTTTTTGAGTGGAATGCAAAGTAACACACGGAGACAATAATCATCACGAAGAGAACTGCTGAAGTTGCCATAGCAACCACAATGCATAATGAGTTTGAGATACTACCTGCCAACATCAAACAATGCGTTTAATCCAATTTACAATTGAAACTCATGATTATTAACATTACCGGTTAAAATGATTCTTTCTACTAAGCCAAAAGTCTTCGACGCGTTTAACCACAATGCGTATTAACTGACTATGTGAATTCAGGTTGAAGTTGAAATTCATTATTGTTAGCATTTCAGATTAAAAGGACTCTTTCTATTGCACGGACTCCAGACGTTGGTGAGAAAAGGCCCATTATGTTTATGATCATTGCTCATTGATCACTAAGCAATCCATTGGCGAAATTACTTAAGCACAATTACAACTGTGGAAACAAAACTCGTGCTGCAAATATATAACAAGAACAGATACCCACCACAAATTATGATGTAGAAAATACATTGCACCATTCTCTGATAGCACATCTGCCTCGTGCAATGGTAGTGTCGGTGCCGGCGGAGGCGGCAGCAGAAGTGGCTGACTAACCGAGTCAAAGAAGTGATGATAGCTCCCCCACGGGATCAAGCAACTTGGCACCATGTACCGTCCTCCATCGAAAGTGGGACAGCAGTCCCTCATCGTCTGGGCGCCTATCACCTGGCAGTTGCTGCACTGCTGCTCCGCCAAGCCCGGCGTGCTCTGCGACATCACGTTGATCATGTCAAGCCCCGCTGATTCAATGCCGGATGCGTACTTTCGCAGCGAGCTGCCACCCGCTGCCTCAGGCCACAGTCTGTTCAGGAGCTACGGCAGCACTGCCTCGTATGTGTCTGGGTTCGAGACGTTGTTAGTGGATCCCGCCACATAGATGGGTTCTGTCGTGAGTGTGCCGAAGAACGAGGCGTTCAAGTACTAGATGATGCAGTTCTCGGTGTAGAGGAGTGCCGCCTTCTGGAGGGGGCAGAGGCGGCGCATGTTGGAGACCAAGTCATCGAGGCAGGCACGACACTCCTCGGCGTTGAAGTTACCGTGGCGCATGTTTCAAGTCTCCCTTTGTATTACTCAACAGAGGCTCGTTCCCCAGATAATACAAATACCCTGATCGATAGGGTGGAAAAACGAAATATGTTGAATCATTTTATATCATGGCCGACATGATTGACCCGTTAGGTACGGCAAATTATTAATTTGGGTGCACATTGACTTATAAGACATTTAGAAAATCCTTTTTTATTTTCCATATAGACGGACATCTTACTTTAATGTTGAAAAGTTGTTCAAGTCATTGAATAGAATTTTAAATTGATATGGGCATAAGAATACATTCAAGGTCACAAAAAGTTGCATCTTACGGGTTAATATGGACATATTAACTGCTTTATATTTTTTTGATTTTCACGATATGGAATTTCTGGGCACAATTGTATTTTTGAATGATCTGGGTTGGTTCCTTGAGATATTCACCAAATACCGACACGTAAGCCCAATACATTCACCGGGAAAATCACCAAAAGAGAGTTCAAGTCTGAGCCAGTTAATATATTCAGTTAAACTTACATTCATCCAAACTCTTAAGCTAATGAGTTATAGGCCAATACGAATATATTAACTGTTCTACACTAATTCGATTTTTCAATAAGGGATTTCTTAACACAATGCACACGTATTTTCTAATAAAAGTATAATTTTTAAAGAGCATTGTTATACTAAATGACGGAACGAACTTGACTTCGGTAAATATGAAAATCGCACGACTCATCAATACTTCAACCGAAAAAAAAAAAAAAAGAAACAAGAAAACACAAACCACATCAACCCGGAAAATACAAAGGTTAACTTCTTTTACTGCCTATCTGTCTTCTGCAAGTATAATAAGACGACCGGCGAGAAATTTGGAATCGAGAAAGCATCGACTCTAATAAAAAAAGCAAAGACTCCTTTCTACGAAGTCTCCGTTCTTGGGTTTGGGTGTAATCTGCATATAGAAAATACACGAGAGGGTGAGTGATTGTAATGATATGATTCACTAATTATTAATGGATTATTTGTTGGTGATTCTCTTGTAAAATAGGTACCAACGGTTGGACATAATCTTTGGTATTTTTTTTTTTTTGGGCTGCACTTTCTCTACTCTTAATTGGCTAAAACACTACCCATCAAAGAGTGATGACCATCTCACCAATCCAATATAACACACTGCCAAACATTCACGGACCCAGATCAAAATTTTTTCATTTCTTAAATAGAAATCTAATTTTAATTAATATAGTAAAATTAAAGTTCGTGTTGCTCATCCCTACCAAGTTATTTCACTAGATTACTCGGGAATCGGACTAGACCAGTTGTCCGATCGCAGGACCATCCGGTCTAGTTCCCGGTTCCTGGGTGGGACTGTACCAGACCAAGAACCAATGACCCGTAAATGTTATGTAGTGTGGAGCAACATCAAGATTAAATTAGATTGTGAATACAAGTTACAGAGGAGAGAAGCTAATAAATTACTTGAATAGCCTGGTTTGTGCATCATGCCTGCGATCCTAGAATATTTTCGTCAAAAAATTGACTCCTCAAAGCAAATTGGATATGTCAAATGCTTGAATTTAACAATTTGGTGTCCCTTGCAGGGTGTTTCTCTATACACTCGGATCACAAAAATAAGTAAGTGTTTTCATTTTATATTTCCCATTTCCACTGCATATTCTCTGATTAAATTTCTACTGAGCTTACCTCGAGTTTAGACCTTTCAAAATCATAAACTTATCAGCACAGCAGCTGGCATCGCCTTTCATGCCAGTGATGTGGATGAACCGGTTTGCGTGGATCCGTCCTCAGCTTCGTTTGATGGCTGTGATGAGCCATGAATCGATGAAGTCATCGACATTTCTCTAACACTGGCATCTGTCAAATATGCAGGCCGTGTCGGCGTTGGGAGGGTCGTGTTCTGGCTCCCGACCATTAAAACCACTGCAGCCATGGTAGGCCGTGTCTCTACGTCCTCTTGAACACATAACAATGCAATCTGAATGCATCTTAACAATTCGCTTCTCGAACTACCGTTTAACATCGGATCTATTAGGCGAAAAAGCGTTCTCTTTCTCCAATTTTTCCATGCCTGCAGTGTACAATTGCGAAAGCAAGTAAATGGATTTTGTAATTTCACATGTGGAAGGAGAAGTAGTATAGATTTTCACTTGCTAAATTGTTGGGCAAAGCTCCACAACTTTAAACTCACGTAGCTCAGTAGGTTCTCTGGATTCCCCGAACTGCCGGAGTGTGAATTCTTCTTGCCACAGATGATCTCCAATGCCACTACGCCGAAGCTGTACACATCAGTCTTCACGGATATCTCTCTGTGCCTCATATATTCAGGAGCCATATAGCCACTGCAACACATAAAACTAAAAGGATCCAAGAATGATCAATCCGGAAACTAAAATTGGTGCTTGTTTTTCATTGCATACTTTCCTAGAAAGGTTGAAATAAACCAAGGAGCTTTAGATAAGTTTATTCCGAAACTTACGAAGTTCCTTCGATTTGTGTGGCATTTGCTCTAACTTGGTCCAAAAGGAATAGCCTTGCCATGCCAAAATCAGTTATCTTGGGATTCATGTTCTCATCCAGCAGAACATTGCGAGGCTTCAGATCGCGGTGTATGATCCCAAGGCCGGAATCCACGTGCAGGTAAAGAAGTGCACGAGCGATTCCTCTTATTATACTCAAACGCCTCTCCGAACTTAACAACATACGTTTGTTAGAATCTACAAAATAGACATCATTTAGATTCTCAATACTTTAACTAAATGGAAGCGACAAATTTGAACGTCGAAGTTCCTACCAGAAATGAATCCTTCGAGGCTACCATTGGGTGCGAACTCAAGAATAAGAATTTTTTCCCCTTCTTCCAAGCAATACCCAAGGTGCTTAATCAGATTATCGTGCTGAAGTGTGGCCATCAGAGTGAACTCATTCTTGAACAGTTGCTGACCGGGTATAAAACACCCCTCAAGCCTCTTCACAGCAATGCATTGTCCATTTTCAAGAGTGCCCTACAGTCAAAATTTCATTTGCTAGAAACAATGTTTATCCCCATGTAGTGATGTAATTCCCACATAAACACAACCAAAAAAAAAAAAAAATTTCCAGCTACCCGATACACTTCTCCGAATCCCCCTTCTCTAATCTTATTGCCTTTTGAAAAGGAATTTGTGGCAGCCCTGACCTCGCTTATTGTGAACTGTAAGCTTTCAGCAATTTGGACCTCTTCTTCTGCTGAAGAAAATGCCGAGCAATCAACATGACATCTCCAGAATCCCATCAGAGAAAAGTTATAATTTTCTTGTTCTTAACGTTCCGTTTGGGCTCTTTCTTAATCAGTACACAAAAATGTAGGGTTGGTTTTAGATTCTGCACCGTCTCTTGGAAAGGGAATATAAACCAAAATCACACTTTCTCCCTCCCACACTACTTAATTCTTGTGCTAGACTTGGTAAGAAGCCATTCAATAACAACTAAAATACAGAACACAAAAAGACCGACGAATCCACTAACCTGATGAGACCTTCAATGGATTCCTTCTTCTCCTTCCGATAAAGCAACGCACGGAGACGATAACCATCATGAAGAGAAATGCTGAAACTAGCACAGCAACCACGGCAACCACAATGCGTAATGACTTGAAGATATTACCTGCCAACATCAAGCAGTGCGCTTAACCTAATTTGAAGTTGAAACTCATGATTGTTAGCATTTCAGATTAAAAATATTCTTTCTATAGCACAGACATCCAAACATTTGTGAGCAAAGGCACATTATGTTTATGATCATTGCTCCTTGAAATGCGCGGTTATGACTGCGGAAATGAAACTCATGTTGCAAAGATATAACAAGACGAGATACTCACCACAAATTACGATGGGAAAAATATGTCGTGCCATTCTCTAATAACTCAGGGGAAAGTTATTCAAGATTGTGGTTTTTCTCTTCCTACCAATTTTCATCTTATAAGATTGGGATTACATCCCATTATTCTCTAAATTTTTAAGTTTTTAGGGATATTTGGTTGCCTTGTCCGCTTCAATTTTATTAATTCCACGAATTTATTACAGAAATCAGATTAAAGACAATGAAATGATTTACAGAAACAGACTGGAGCAAGATTGAATTTTTGCAGGGTCACTGGTTACACTTTCTAACGTTACAGTTTAGATTCATCAAATGCTGGATGTCATGACTTGCCTCTTATCTTACAGAACACAACCACCGTACTCGAGGTGGCCACCATTGTGGTGGTGATCACTACTAATGAAAAAGCCAGTGAGACCCTAAAGATGGTTGCTATGGTTTCTAGCCCTAGATTGATTTTGATCTCTCTCTATCCCTCTTAGATGACCACTATGGTTTGAATATGTCTATTTTTCAATACTTTGCCAAACCAAAAATATAGGATATAAAAATATGGACGAATATGCCATCGAACTTATAACTAGCACGAGACTTTACTGAAACTCCGTTATTAGGTGATGTTGATTTTTTACTTATTGTCAATCATTTAAAACAAGGGACCTATTTATTTCGACACCAAATAAAAGAATTTTTATAAAATTTCATAGTATGTCTAACATTGCTAATCAATCTTATTCTAATTAGCTTCATTTTCGAATGATCAAACACGATTAAGGCAAGTTTTAGCCTCTCTTTTCCTTTGACTACGGATGCTGTAAAGTTCTAGTAATTACCGAACATCTGAAAGTGAGCTGTAAATGCCCTAATTTGTGATTCAATGAACGGACTTTGATAGTTGATTAGTAGCCATATAGATGCATCAAAGATCAAACATATCTTCTTTTCCTGAAAATACGGACCAGCCGATACTTTCTTCTTTGCCAAAATGTATTTATTCAATGGATCGATCCAAAAATAAAATTACATGATCTACCGACCACATATCAGTAAAAATATGGTATGGTTTATAAAGCATATAGATTAAGCTCATATGAACAATTGATTTCGTGAATCTCACCTAAAACCAGGAGATAAACGCCGTGTACCTAACTCCTGAACAATAGTCAAAGTACCTGGTGGTGGCGGCTGCACATCTGCCTCATGTGATGGTGGTGTCGGTGTTCGAGGCTGCACATCTGCCTCATGCGGCGGTGGTGTCGGTGGTGGAGGCTGCATATCTGCCTCATGCGATGGTGGTGTTGGTGGCGGGGGTAGCGGCGCAGGTGGCTGACTAACTGGGTCGAAGAACTGATGATTGTTCTCCCAGAGGATCAAGCAACTTGGCGCCATGAACCGTCCTCCATCATAAGTGGCACAGCAGTCCTTGATCGTCTGGACGCCTATTACCAGGCAATTGCTGCACTGCTGCTCCGTCAAGTCCGGCGTGCACTGCACCAAGGCGTAGGCCATGTCAGGCCCTGCTGATTCGTGCCCTGATGCGTACTTTCTCAGCGAGCCCCCACCAGCCGCCTCGGTCCCCAGACCATTCAGGAGCTTCGTCAGCATTTCCTTGTATGCGTCCGGGCTCGACACGTCGTAACTGGATTTCACCATGTAGGAGGGTTTTGTCGCGACTGTGCCGAAGAAAAAGGCGTCTGAGTATCGGATGATGCAGTTCCCAGTGTAGAGGAGTGCCTCTTTCTGGAGGGGGCAGAGGCTGCGCATGTCGGATGTCACGCCCCGGAACCGTCGGACGCGCAACATCCCTTCAGCTGTTAATTCGCTCATCGCCTGGCCAGCACTGGCGACGGCCCAGGACTCGTCGCGGCCAAACGACGGTTAACAAATGCGACAGCGGAAACGAACAACTCCTGACAAACACACAGTGGGATAGAGAGATAGAGAAGATTTAATTTACATAGTTTAACTGTAGAGGTTTTACACAACCTGGAGAGAAGGCTAACATCTGAACCTCAAAAACCCAAGTTGGCTATCAACAAAAGAAAACAGGCCAAACCAAAAAGTCGACAATCTCCATCTTTGCATTGTCGGGACTACTCATCCTCTGGCAAGGGTCACTCCTCCGGGTCGAACTCCTCAAATTTCGGGGAACGATCAGGTCTATGGTCGAGGGTCTGAAATGGCGATCAGCCCCAAAATGTGAGTCGAAACTCAGTGAACACACATCTAAACTCAATATAGAATGAAGTATACACCAAATTGGCCTCCAACATGGAAGTTCAAGCACATAGGCAACAGATAAAGCAGAGGCATGATAATTTACAGTAACCACGCGCCACATGCGCCACATGCTAAACATAGCATCATCACATGCATATCATATTCCCAATCTCGCAGATGCAACATGCTCGTGATATAACTCTCGGGATCCCCGGTGGCTCTCTGGGCACTACCGGTCCCTTCAGCATTTCACAAAGTGCAGAATACTCAATTCACCATGCACATATCATAGACTCAAGTCAACCAGATGCAGTATGCTCAATGCTTGCCGGTGGCTCTCTGGGCACTGCCGGACTTCCTGTTTCGGGTTGCCGGTGGCTCTCTGGGCACTGCCGGACTCAACCCAACCGGTGGCTCTCATCGGCACTGCCGGTTCCCGGCCACGTCGTAGACGTCTCGGCCTGTGCCTCAACCCGTGTCTATTCACACCGAAGTTGGCACCCTTGTCTCTCCAGCTACCCCGTGCCGAGCACGTTCAGGCGCAAGTGCAACGACCGCGGCTCAATTAGCTCTGCGATCGGCACCTCCTTATCACCCCACATTCCCGGTGGCCCCCTAGACACTGCCGGGCCGTCCCGCACGGTTCTACGCACTCCGCCAAACGCACATGTCTTATGCCAATATGCAATTCAATGATGAGCATCACAAAATTCTCAATTGGCCCATCCCATAAACACTCATGCAAGTCAACTTTGCCACATGCATTTCCCAAAATTATTCACCGGAGTACACAATTCAACTCAACATAAATCAAATGAAATAACCAGGCACTTCACGTTGCAAAAGCTCACATTCTAGGACCGATTTTCATTCTAAGTCACCTAGGCTCAAAGACAAGCAGTCTGACACAAGACAATTTTTAGAATCCACAAAAGTTTCTAATTGACCCCTATGATCAGTAATAATTAATCGATATTTGACGTCCAAGAAATTTAATATTTTACGACATAAAATTTTCCCTACTAGTCCCTAGCATACCCGACATTCTAAGTCAAGTCTAGAAATGTGCTCACCCAAAAAATCGAGTTCGAGCTTGGGCTAGACGGTGATGAGCTCGGGCCACGAACGGCGACGGTTAGTTACTGTTCCGGCGGCACTATTCCGGCTGCACTATTCCGGCGACACTATTCCGGCGGTACTATTCCGGCGACACTGTTCACGGCGGCGACGACGGAATCGACGGCGATTTTCCGACGACGAACAGAAACACAGCAACAGGCAAAACACAGCAGAGATAAGGAAAATGGCAGCTACATCAAGCAAAAGAAGAAAATCAATAAAACAGGGTCAACTTTGATATAAAACTGGGAATTCTCTAGGAGGTTTTTCGCTGTTTCGTTTTCAGAATATCGAAGCTTAACGTCTTACGAGTACACAGGCGAAAACGGGGCTCGATTCGGACACCAGACGACCCCGAACGAGCCGATTTCCTCCGGGCGCGCGTGCTGTACGCGAGAAAACCGAGAGGAAATGGGGCAGCAGCTACCCAGCAAAAGAGCAGAAATTTTCCAGTTGAAAGCAAGAAGAAATAGGCAGCAAGTAGGAGCAGCAGGTCCACGGCAACAAGGAGAGAAAGTCTAGCAACCCAGCAAGGAAAACCAGAAGAAAATATAGTAGCACCGAGGGACGGTAGCTACTCAACCGAGGGAACACAACCAAGAAGAATTTGAAGCAAAAGAAGAAGAACAAGTCAAGGAAGTCTGCTGCAGTTGTTATGGCGTGATTAGTTAAGAGTAGGTGGCTCCAAATGATGAAAGTTTCTGTCTCACTCACATAAAGGATTGGACTCAGCAGATAAGAATGGAAGAATGATAGAGAAGAAAAATATGGAGGGTACGTGGGCTTAGGGAAAAGCTTCAGCCGAAAGTTGAGAGGAAGGTAGGTCCAACATCTTTAATTCTTCTTATCTTCATGCATGATTTTAGGGACGTCACAACTCTCCCCTCCTTACAGGAATTTCGTCCTCGAAATTTTCACTCTACCAACACTACTAATTACACAAACAAGTGAGGATGCTTGCTCCTCATTTCATCTTCATTTTCCCACGTTGCGCCTTCTGTTCCATGATGCTCCCAGATTACTTTGACAACAGGTATTGTCTTGTTCCGCAGGACGTGTTCCCTTCGGTCTGCTGTTCGAACGGGCCTCTCTACGTACGAGACTCGGTCATCCACTTCAATGACTTCATGATCGAGTATATGACTCGGGTCCGGCTCGTACTTCCTCAGCATCGAAACATGGAACACGTTGTGCACTTGAGACAAATTTGGCGGCAACGCAAGACGATACGCTAACGTTCCAATCCTTTCCAAGATCTCGAATGGGCCTACAAATCTCGGGCTTAACTTTCCCTTTTTCCCAAATCGAGATAGACCTTTCATTGGCGACACCTTCAAAAACACATGATCGCCTACTTGAAATTCCAATGGCCTACGTCGCCTATCTGCATAGCTTTTCTGGCGACTCTGAGCTGTTTTCAACCTGTCCCTTATCACCTTCACTGCCTCAACGGATTGTTGAACCAACTCTGGGCCAGTTATGCTCCTTTCGCCAATCTCGTCCCAGCAGATTGGAGTTCTACAAGCTCTCCCATATAGAGCCTCAAATGGAGCCATTCTGATGCTCTGCTGATAACTGTTATTATATGCAAATTCCACCAGATGTAATTGATCCTCCCATCCACCTTTATAATCTATCACGCACGCTCGCAACATATCTTCATGTGTCTGAATTACTGTATTCGTTCAGGATAAAGCATTTGTATTCATTCAGTAGATAGAATATTTTTTTTTTTTGCTTTTGTTTTTATTCCGGACATCAATAAAAGTGGAAAACATCCAATACAAAGAAATAAAGCGTCTGTATTTGTTCCGGATCGATCTTGCTCCCTTTGCAGGCTCTTTAACGATCAGCTGACTTCACTCCGGATCAGGTATGCGTTGGCCATGTTGAAGGTCCAGTGATCATTGGCTGAGCATGCGCATCACAGTCCCGATGCTCTACCGACGTTGAACTGGTCGATCATGGCAAAAAGGTCATCGTTATTGTCCGCTCGGTGGTGACCTATCCTCTCTTTCCCGGGAGGTATCGATTCTGATCCAGCAGGATCGGTCCTTTCGTACCCACTTCCAACAGAACTCGATCCTGTTATGAACTGATCTGACTCACCTCTTAAACGAGCGTTCTCGACCTTTAGATACTGTCTTCCATCGAATAAGAGGAGGCTCTGGCAGTTGGGGCAAGTGGCGGAGTCGAAAGCTTTTTCATATCTCTTGTTCTCTGCTCGGAGTTTTTCATTTTCAGCTTTCAAAAATTCAAGCTCATTGTGCTCATGTTGAGTCCTTACTCGGGCTCGCTTATTTTGAAACCAAACCTGGATTTGCATAGGGCTCAGCCCTGTCTCCTGGCTTAGTTTCATTCTTTGTTTGTCATCCAGCTTAGTATAATTTCTGAAGAACTCTTCAAGCTTTTGGATCTGACACTCGGTGTGACGCCGACGACGTTTCCTTTGACCCTGATTGTTGTCGTCTCTATCTTTATCGAGATCTTGGACGTCATACGCGGAAGAGCCAGACTCCATGGTATGAATTCCAAACAGGGAGTTGAACTCTGCATCTCCCATGTTCAGCAAGTAACGAAAGTTCTCGAGCATGTTGGGTTGAGACATCCTCGATTGACTAATGGTTTCTCAGGGTTTGCTACTCTCTTTTGAGCATGGATGAAGGTTTTCAGGAGGATGTATCTTTTTAAGATCAAGGCATGGGTTTAAAAACCATATTGCTTCTCCCGAAAGCCCTGTCTTTCTCAACTTTTCTCTATATTTCCTGCTCATTCGGCTTGTCTTCTTTCATTTTTTTTTTTTTTTTTCATAATGGTAGGACCTCCATCACCATTTCTTTCGCCTGTCTCGAGTATCGGTTTCACAGACGAGCTTTTACTCTGTCTACGAATGGAGACAAGTCCTCCCTTCTTTTCGGCTAGAGTTTATTTTGTCCCCCACTTGGCTCGTCCTTTCTTCTTCTTTTTCCGAAGCGATGGTATCATCTCAAACCTTTTCTGCAAAGATGTCGGATTTGCTCGGCTCGAGATAACAAACTGACAGGGGATTCGAGCCGACAAAGACGACACCAGAAAGGAATAGCCGGTAGGAAAATCTGACCGATAGATATTGCTACTGTGAAGTCAATATTTAACTCGAGACAGATTACCCTCTTCACATTCTAATCGTCTGCTTCACTTTTCTCCTCTTCTCCTTCGTATTCTGCTCGCCGGCCTTGATTCTTTCCTCTATCTTGATAATGGCTAGCCCTCCCACGCAGATCTTCCCAGCTGAAGTTATGTTCAATTGGGAGAGACTTTATCACCTCCTTGGCCGAGGCTATGTTTACATAGCCAGTCATCCGGGTGCTGAAGCTGAGATCTTGGGTCTGTTTGGGGCGATAAATACCTCTTCGATCGAAGGTACAAATTTAGAGAGGGAATATCGAACGTTCCCAACCCTCTTCATCAACTTTCTAGAGGCTTGCCGAACCACTTACGAAGCGGTCACCATGACTCGCATCGCGAAAGCTCGCCTCCAGGATCGGTCTGAATGCTTGGAGTCTGCAGAACTTGCAGTTGCTCGCTACAAGAAGGCCGTCAAATCTGCTGATGAACGGGCCTCACTGTTGGTCCATGAGAGAGAGAAGTTGGTGGAGCACCTAGCCTTGCTCCAGACTTATTTCGAGCATGACCCGAGTGACATTGTGATGAAGTTCAGGTGTAAATGGCTGGAAGAGAGGCTCGAAGACTTAACGGCAAATATAGCTCTCGAGAGAGACTTGATCGAGAATCTGAAACACGCCGTTCATCATCATGAGGCCAACGTAGCCAGGCATAAGGAGAAATGTGAACTCATGTTCTTCAAGCTTGCAGATCTCGAATCCCAAACCTCTCAGCGTAGGCAGAGCATCAACTGCATGGAGAGTCAGTTGAGCTCTTTTGTGATGCTTATTAGGGCTCAGTTTGGTTTTACTTTTCCTCCCCAGTGAGTTGTTGTAATACTCCTTGATGAGTGAAATTAAATTAATGAAAAGCTTCACATGCTCGTGCTTTTATCTTCCTGCCGTCTCTTCTTCCGCATAGCATGAGTGATTTAAGGTATTTCTCACAACCATCTCAGTTAGGATCAGAGCATCTCCTGGGAGCACCTTCTTCACGACATATAGGTCACCATAGTCCAGAGTAAACTTCCCTATCAGCAGCAGCCTTCGCAGGACGAGGTCATCCACCTCTGCCAAATTTAATCCGCTACTATCAATTGTTCTTCTGGAGAAATACATAGGGAACGTATTTCTACCTCAAATGGTAGGACTGCCCCCGTTTTATCTTATCTTGACAGACGGTGGCCGAACGATGATGGCCTACAGTCTTAGCAAACAGAGGTAAAACCCTATCACCCCCCCCTTGATGATGATACCGAGGACACGGGAAAAAGATTCTGTGGCGGCCCCCACCAGCCACATTGAGATTCGTGATCAATCATGTAAATTAATACAGCTGTGACTCACTCGATCAGTACCCCAACAAACAAACCAGGCCACCTGCTACGTGCCCCACTTCACTCATGCTCGTCTCTTTCGGCGTCCACTCGCTTGTGTCGGCAAAATGCCGGTGGGCCATGCTCAGCAATAAAACACCGGTCCTCCAATAAATGCTTTGACTAATTTAGCCAAGAAGGCGTTGTAGAGTCAAACTTATTTCTTGGGTTCTGATTATACAATTTATGCTTTTTCAGCACAAATACAGGAACCCTTCCAATATATTAAAAATGCCCCCACACCTGATCCAGCTAAATTCCTATCTCCTCCAACACTTTCATAACCCCTTTCATTCTCGGCTCCTAATAGCTCTTGTCTGTGAGCTAGATGCTCTATCATTTCTCCTGCCCCTACCTCGGGTGCTCATACTCCCACAATCTCACAAATGCCTAGACCTACTTTAATTCCACCAAGGAATTAAAGACCTAAGCCACTGCTCAAACTTAACAAATCTACTTAGTAGGTCACAATCACAACAATACCACAATCAAGCAACCATCCTACAAATATTGCGAGCACTCAACAATCAGGGTTTAAGTTCTCACCTCAAGTCCAGCCGCACCTGTAACTTAGCAGAATTACACAATTTACTCGAGCTTTCGCCTGCTATCGCGTCCACTGACATGAATATGCATGTAAAGTTCGCTGCAGCTTTTTAATGCAATTGGATTCGGTAGACACCTAGACTCAGCCCTGTCCATGAACAAGCTAGGTCACTCTATCCGCCGCCTCACCTAGAAGCCTGCCAGGAGCCGCTCCTTGCTCGGGTCTCTGCCCCGGCGACCACTCCCCGCCCTCATCGGTCTCGGAGCGAACAGTTGTCCTAAGTTTACTCACATTTAGGGAGAGCCCCATTCCACATGTCCCATACCATGCTTCATTACGGTTTATAGGCATCCCATCAAATCCGTCCCGTACCGGGCTGGCGGTACCAAGTCCAATAAAACATGAGTGCGCGTGCATGCCTTTTCTCAAGTCAAATCCTTGTTTTCAAATCAATTCCGTTTCTAAATCATTTTACTTTTGAATGTGGAAATTCATGCAATGCATGATGGTCAAGCAGAGCGCGACAGCCGACTAAGCAACCAATCACAAACAGCAATAACCAACAACCAACTTCTAACAATCAGCAACCAGCATTCAAAGTCAGGTTCAAGGGTCTCACCTCAGGTCCAGACGCATCTGCAGTTTAGTTTAAACACACCATAGTTAAGGCTACTCTAAGCAACCAACTCAACTAAGCAAACACATGCACCAATCAATTCATGCACTCTACCCTTCCTGACCTTGGGTTTAGGGTCTGTCTATCTATCTACCCCAAAATCATCAGCCTTATCACTCCAAATCCTCGAACGGTCTCGTATCGAGCTGACCTTGCTCTGATACCACTCAATCGGGTTGTCACGCCCCGGAACCGTCGGACGCGCAACATCCCTTCAGCTGTTAATTCGCTCATCGCCTGGCCAGCACTGGCGACGGCCCAGGACTCGTCGCGGCCAAACGACGGTTAACAAATGCGACAGCGGAAACGAACAACTCCTGACAAACACACAGTGGGATAGAGAGATAGAGAAGATTTAATTTACATAGTTTAACTGTAGAGGTTTTACACAACCTGGAGAGAAGGCTAACATCTGAACCTCAAAAACCCAAGTTGGCTATCAACAAAAGAAAACAGGCCAAACCAAAAAGTCGACAATCTCCATCTTTGCATTGTCGGGACTACTCATCCTCTGGCAAGGGTCACTCCTCCGGGTCGAACTCCTCAAATTTCGGGGAACGATCAGGTCTATGGTCGAGGGTCTGAAATGGCGATCAGCCCCAAAATGTGAGTCGAAACTCAGTGAACACACATCTAAACTCAATATAGAATGAAGTATACACCAAATTGGCCTCCAACATGGAAGTTCAAGCACATAGGCAACAGATAAAGCAGAGGCATGATAATTTACAGTAACCACGCGCCACATGCGCCACATGCTAAACATAGCATCATCACATGCATATCATATTCCCAATCTCGCAGATGCAACATGCTCGTGATATAACTCTCGGGATCCCCGGTGGCTCTCTGGGCACTACCGGTCCCTTCAGCATTTCACAAAGTGCAGAATACTCAATTCACCATGCACATATCATAGACTCAAGTCAACCAGATGCAGTATGCTCAATGCTTGCCGGTGGCTCTCTGGGCACTGCCGGACTTCCTGTTTCGGGTTGCCGGTGGCTCTCTGGGCACTGCCGGACTCAACCCAACCGGTGGCTCTCATCGGCACTGCCGGTTCCCGGCCACGTCGTAGACGTCTCGGCCTGTGCCTCAACCCGTGTCTATTCACACCGAAGTTGGCACCCTTGTCTCTCCAGCTACCCCGTGCCGAGCACGTTCAGGCGCAAGTGCAACGACCGCGGCTCAATTAGCTCTGCGATCGGCACCTCCTTATCACCCCACATTCCCGGTGGCCCCCTAGACACTGCCGGGCCGTCCCGCACGGTTCTACGCACTCCGCCAAACGCACATGTCTTATGCCAATATGCAATTCAATGATGAGCATCACAAAATTCTCAATTGGCCCATCCCATAAACACTCATGCAAGTCAACTTTGCCACATGCATTTCCCAAAATTATTCACCGGAGTACACAATTCAACTCAACATAAATCAAATGAAATAACCAGGCACTTCACGTTGCAAAAGCTCACATTCTAGGACCGATTTTCATTCTAAGTCACCTAGGCTCAAAGACAAGCAGTCTGACACAAGACAATTTTTAGAATCCACAAAAGTTTCTAATTGACCCCTATGATCAGTAATAATTAATCGATATTTGACGTCCAAGAAATTTAATATTTTACGACATAAAATTTTCCCTACTAGTCCCTAGCATACCCGACATTCTAAGTCAAGTCTAGAAATGTGCTCACCCAAAAAATCGAGTTCGAGCTTGGGCTAGACGGTGATGAGCTCGGGCCACGAACGGCGACGGTTAGTTACTGTTCCGGCGGCACTATTCCGGCTGCACTATTCCGGCGACACTATTCCGGCGGTACTATTCCGGCGACACTGTTCACGGCGGCGACGACGGAATCGACGGCGATTTTCCGACGACGAACAGAAACACAGCAACAGGCAAAACACAGCAGAGATAAGGAAAATGGCAGCTACATCAAGCAAAAGAAGAAAATCAATAAAACAGGGTCAACTTTGATATAAAACTGGGAATTCTCTAGGAGGTTTTTCGCTGTTTCGTTTTCAGAATATCGAAGCTTAACGTCTTACGAGTACACAGGCGAAAACGGGGCTCGATTCGGACACCAGACGACCCCGAACGAGCCGATTTCCTCCGGGCGCGCGTGCTGTACGCGAGAAAACCGAGAGGAAATGGGGCAGCAGCTACCCAGCAAAAGAGCAGAAATTTTCCAGTTGAAAGCAAGAAGAAATAGGCAGCAAGTAGGAGCAGCAGGTCCACGGCAACAAGGAGAGAAAGTCTAGCAACCCAGCAAGGAAAACCAGAAGAAAATATAGTAGCACCGAGGGACGGTAGCTACTCAACCGAGGGAACACAACCAAGAAGAATTTGAAGCAAAAGAAGAAGAACAAGTCAAGGAAGTCTGCTGCAGTTGTTATGGCGTGATTAGTTAAGAGTAGGTGGCTCCAAATGATGAAAGTTTCTGTCTCACTCACATAAAGGATTGGACTCAGCAGATAAGAATGGAAGAATGATAGAGAAGAAAAATATGGAGGGTACGTGGGCTTAGGGAAAAGCTTCAGCCGAAAGTTGAGAGGAAGGTAGGTCCAACATCTTTAATTCTTCTTATCTTCATGCATGATTTTAGGGACGTCACATCGGAGGCCAAGTCAACGAGGCAGACACGGCAGCTCTGGGCTGTTAAGTCACCGCGGCAAAGGCCAAAGACGTAGAGGATCTCGGAGGCGCTCGAGATGGCGGCGGAGGCATTAAAGAAGCCGAAGGAGAGGGACGAGGAGTTTGTGGTGGAGATGGAGGAGACGAGGGTGGTGAGGGTGGCTTGGTAGGCGCTGTTGGCGGTGAAGTTGGTGGGACCGCAGAAGGTCCTTGGGAATTGGGCGTTTATGGTGGAAGCAAACATGAGAAGAAGAAGCAAGAGAAGGAGCCATGGAGGAACCATTTTTCTTTTTTACTTTTTTTTTTTGGGGGTGGTGGGAGGGGGGGGGGTTGGGTGTTGGTGTTTCGAGTGTTTCTTTGATAGAAGTAGTATTCAACAAGCTCAGAATCATTTTATATAGGGGTGGCCGCCATGCCTGGAATGCTAAACAGACTGGAGCAAGAATCATTTTATTAGTTTGAGTGCATATTAATTGATAAAGATGCTTAGAAAATCCTTTGTACTTGTCCACTTTGTTCGACATCTCACCTTAATGTTTAAAAATTGTAAGAACCTTGAGTTCAGTTCTCAATTTACATTGATATAAGATGCGTTTGAGATCACAAGAAGTTCAATCTTGCAAAACCTTAAAGAATAAAAAGGCTCGAGCCATCATCCGCTTCACCAAATTTGGCCAAAATACCATTTTTAAAGAGCATCGTCCTACTAAATGACCTAAATAATTTCAATTTAATATATATAAAAATCGCATGACATAAATGAAGAGTTTAACCTTAAGAAAGTAAATTTACCAAAACATCTCATGAAAATTTATCACGTCATCAATACTATAACGGAGGGAAAAAAACACAAATCACATCAACCCAATCATCGGACTTTGGAAAATTACCAAATAGAAGCCTAGATTACCCTTATTTTTTAAAAATAAAGGTCTCGAGTGGACTTTATTTTAAATGATGACATGAAGTATCCTCTTTATTTAAAAAAAAAAACTTGACCAAAGGCATTTCGTGATTTTTTTTATACATTTTTTTCATTTCTCCTTTTCTTTTGCCGACTAGCCAGGCCATTGGCGAGGGATATGTGATCTTTCTAGGGGCCATCGAGGTGAGGCCGCCCTCGATGTCTGCAAGGGACAACCTTGCCCTTCCTAGGCGCAGTAGACAAGGCGAGCCCTTGCCCGCCCTCGACGGCCCCGAGGGATAACCTCACCCTTCTCAGGGGCAGTAGGTGAGGGGAGCCTTTGCCCATATCTAGTGAGGGCTCACTTTGCAACCATCGATGGGGGCCTTGCCTTAATGCCACCACCCCTCGACGACCACGAGGATGATCTCGCCCTACCTAGGCGAGACTATCCTTCAATAACGTTGAGGGCAGCCTCGCTTGAGTTGCCCCAAGTGAGGCGACCTAACTCTCGTCCATGGAAGGGAAAAAATCAAAGGAAGAAAAAAAAAGAAAATGGCTAAAATGGCCTTGTTTAGATTATTTTTTTTTTTGAAATAGAGAAAGTATTTTAGACTCTTTTTTAAGATAAAATTAATTTTAAATTTTTATTTAAGAAAATGTGAACGCTCGCCCGGAATTTTTCCCCAAAACTTTTGCGGAGTTGTTGCAAAGTTGCTGCGGAGTTTTCGCGTTTCTCGATGGGCAACGATGGAGTCTCGAAGAAAGCGTCGCTCCTTTGACCGGCGATTAGTCTTGAAGACTTCTTCAATTATAGGAGAAAAGCATTGACTGCTCCTGCTCCTCCTTCTTCTTCTTCTTTGTCAACCCTGTCTTATTCAAGTATAATAGAAAAGCAAAAGACAACTGGCGATCACCAAGCAAGGTGGAATCATGCCGTTTCAAGTTTTGCCGAGGGCACTCTACAAGTAAAATCTTGAATACATTTATTTGATGTGGGGGTGTGCATTGAAAGTGAACTAATTTAATTTTTTTTGGGGGTCAAAAAAAGTGAATTAGTTGAAACGCGTGAAAACTGATCCAGACTTCAATTGACCCGCTATATAAAAAAATAAAAAAAAATGTGGACGCGATTTTTTTTTTTTATGTTAGTTAGTTTGGTGAGAGAAAATTTCCACTTAAATCTCCTCTTCCATAATATTAAAATTAGAAGTCTTGCGTGCAGTGCTAGTGAGAACGGGGAGAATATAATATAGTAAACAAATGCCGACAAAAGACTCTCTGAGCAACAATTCAACAATAAAAGAATTCAGAAAAGACAAACAAAGAGGTTGCGAATTGAATTATCGTTAATGAATGGATGGACCGCACCTTGATGTCCTAAGCTGCAAATTTCGATCTGCGGTTGGCTATTAACCACTAATGATAAGAGTTTAAGGTTAAGGTACGGCGATATGTATATTCTTTAAGATGCGGATGTTTTCCGCTTCTAAGGCAATACATACATTTGACAGAGGTCATAGATCTTGTTAAATTATTTCTCCAGCATGAGCCGTGTATATAACTTGAATTGTTGGGAGGACTTGGATTTCGTTTAAAATCCAGTGTCTCTTTCCCTGTTGGAGCTGCATAGCGAACTTCTCAATATTGTATGAAGAGATCTCAATACACAAGGGTTGTATGGTGACTTGTGCAAAGTGAGTTCTTGGGTTGTTTTATTCATATATATTATTGGTTTGGTTGTAATCTACATATGGAAAACATTCAAGAGCGTGAGCGATTATAACTTTGTGATTCATTTATTATTAGTGGGTTTTTGTAGCTGGCTCTTTCGTAAAGTAGGCATCAGACTCTTGGACCTAACCACATAAATATCTATTTTTTTTAATGTTTCGCGTTTATTAATGTAGTGATTTTTCATTGATTTAATAGCAATACCCAATTAACATTTTAGCATTAATATTAGAACATTAACATTTTATTAATGCCTGACAATGATAAGAAGCTCGCTTAGAAAGTTTTATGTGGGAAAGTTACTTACTAATGTAAGATAATTAATCGCAATCCAAGATCAACGTAATCTATTTAGGTCAAGAAAACAATGATAAATAAACGCGTACCTGCTTGCGCCATGATCTCGAATTTATACGCGGAAACCGAGATCTTCATACGATGTCATGTGGAGCGAAATCTGCAATAGACGACAAAACCGTGCCCTAGGTCTTCCTCTCCCTTCTCACGCAACGGCCGATGGAACTGTCGTTATGTTTTCGTGAGTGGGAGAGGGGACCTAGCGCTAGTAATGTAATAGTGACGGGCCCTTCCATCACGGGCTTACGTCAACACTTAAGCTTACACCTTATGCCGTCCAACCCACATTAATAATTAAAATGAAATGCGCAAAAACCCAATAAACAATCACCTAAACATTAACGGGCTTTCATGCATTGTCTCGAATACAAAAATAATTGATTATAGCTCAATAGGAATTTTATAAAACAAAATAAAATAATAAAAGATAAAATAAAATTCCAACATTCTCCCACTTGGGCTATGATCAATTACAAAAGTTTTAAAAATTTTATTTTCAAAATGACTCTCAGGCTGTATACAAATATAGCCGTAATAAAAATATAATATTCGAGACAACATCTCAAAACAACCCCGACCATCAAAATTACCAATACCGAACCATAGCCATCGTCATATCATTAAACGATATTGGACAATCATGATCACAAGCACCAGCAACTCTAACGTCAATGGGTCAATGTGGCGGTGTAGCCGAAAATAACATCCCTGAATGGTGATCTCAATGATGTTATCTTTCGGTCGGTCCTTTACCATTTTCCTGTAATATTGATACTTCATAGAAGTCAGGAAAATCCCTCTGTAACCTTTATATTTCACTGAAGTCAGAGAAAACTCTCTGTAACCTGAATACCTCAAAGAAATCAGAGTACCCATCCGTAACTTTAATGCTTCAAAGAAGTCGGATGAAAATAATTGACACTAATGCCCCGCATGTCTCAAAAAATAACATCGCGAGAACTTTTATAGTGTCATCAGAGACATACAAATTTGACATAACCGTCATGTTCAAGATAAACACCGGATCCTGAGTCTTTCAATCATGTGCACATATAATACAATAACAAATAGAAATAAGTGATGATCATCATATATAAATACTGAAACAATCACATGTCTCAATCAAAAATAGCAAATAACGGTCTCATAAAGATAAGACACCATAGACTCCCACTAACCAAGTACATCAAAGGACTCTACCACCCCCATATTAGCTACATGAGCCCAAAAATCCCAGGTGGTAACCCCTTGGTTAAAGGATCTGCAATCATCGCGTCAGTGCGGATGTGCTCAATCTCAACATCCCTTTTCTTCACAAAACCCCTGACAACGAGATATTTAATCTCTATATGCTTCGAACCACTTGAACTCTTATTATTCTTCGAAAATGACACAGCCGCACTGTTGTCACAATATATCTTCAGTGGTCTACATATAGAATCAACAATCACAAGCCTTGAAATAAAATTTCTCAGCCAAACCGCTTGCGTTACTGCCCCATAACATGCAACAAACTCTGCTTGCATAGTAGAAGAAGCAGTCAGAGTTTGTTTCACACTCTTCCAAGAAACTGCACCTCCAGCCATCATGAAGATAAATCCCAAAGTAGATTTTCTATCATTCGGACATGTCCCAAAATCAGAGTCAGAAAAACCAACTACTTCAAGATTGTCCGACCGCCTGTACACAAGCATATAATCCCGTGTCCTTTTCAAGTACCTCATAACCTTCTTGGCAGCCACCCAGTGATCTGGACCTGGATTAGACTGATATCTGCCAAGAACACTCACTGCAAAAGCAATGTCCGGCCTAGTGCATACCTGCGCATACATCAAAATGCCGACAGCACTAGCATAAGGTACATTCTCCATTAACTTTTTCTCAAAGTCATTCGTGGGACACTGATTTTTACTAAATTTATCTCCTTTCTGTACTGGCGCAACACTGGGCTTACAACTCTCCATCTCAAAATGCTTAAGCACACGATCAATGTATGCTCTCTGCGAGAGCCCTAACAACCCACGAGATCTATCTCGATGTATGTCTATCCCGAGAACAAAAGACGCCTCCCCAAGATCCTTCATATTGAAAGACCTTGTCAACATTACTTTAGTTTCATGCAGCAAATTAACGTCACTACTAGCAAGGAGGATGTTATCAACATACAAGACCAGAAAAATATACCTTCTCCCACCGGTCTTCAGGTAGATACAATGATCCACCTTATTTTCAACAAAACCCATAAAAGTCACTATCTCGTCAAACTTCAAATACCACTGACGAGAAGCTTGCTTCAAACCATAGATAGACTTCTTGAGTTTACAAACCATATTCTCCTTACCAGTCTCTTCAAAACCCTCTGGTTGTTTCATATACACATCCTCATCTAGACTACCATTTAGAAAAGCAGTCTTAACATCCATCTGATGAAGCTCAAGATCATAATGTGCAACCAAGGCCATAATAATGCGAAAAGCATCCTGTCGTGACCCTCTAAAAAAAATTTAAATTTTAAAGGGGGTTAACGGATTATTAGGTTAATTAGATTTGACTAACCTAACGCGGACCCTCCCAAGCCCTACCGAATCGCAACTTTGGTTTTTGTTTAAATGATTTTAAAATTTGGAGTCGCCACTAATCGTTCTTGGTAGGTCGATTAGAAACCTAAATAAATTAGCGGGAGAACTAATTTATTCCTGCGAACCAGAGATTAGGAGCTCGGGGACTTGGTTACACTAGTTAATTAAAACTAATGCCCTTTCGGTACCTTCATGGATATCCTAATTCGGCAACTCAGACTTGGTTTATTCCTAAGGCTCTAGTAGGGTATTCTCTTTTGTGTTTTCACTTTTTAAATAGGATGCATGGATGGTATATATTTTTATTTGTTATATTTTTTTAAGTGTTAAAGATTCCCTGAAGCCGAAAGAGGGAGTGTGTTAACGACTTCTGTGCAGTATTACGACCTACTTATCTTTTGGGTCTGATGTTTCAAAAATTAAATTATAGGAAGTACATGACAGTGAATAAACACCTCCAATGGGAGGCCCAGTATTGGCTTGGCTCTTCCCTTTGGGATTTAAGGTACAGGTATTTAAGTTGCAAGTATTTAAACTACTGTAAGTAAAAACCTCCAATGGGAGGCTAAGCATTGGCTTGGCTCTTCCCTTTGGGATTTAAGGTACAGGTATTTAAGTTGCAGGTATTTAACTAATGTAAGTAAAAACCTCCAATGGGAGGCTAAGCATTGGCTTGGCTCTTCCCTTTGGGATTTAAGGTACATGTATTTTAGTTGCAGGTATTTAACTACTGTAAGTAAAAACCTCTAATGGAAGGCTAAACATTGGCTTGGCTCTTCCCTTTGGGATTTAAGGTACATGTATTTAAGTTGCAGGTATTTAACTACTGTAAGTAAAAACCTCCAATGGGAGGCTAAGCATTGGCTTGGTTCTTCCCTTTGGGATTTAAGGTACAGGTATTTAAGTTGCAGGTATTTAACTACTATAAGTAAAAACCTCCAATGGGAGGCTAAGCATTGGCTTGGCTCTTCCCTTTGGGATTTATGGTGCAGGTATTTAAATTGCGGATGGACTTTGTCCTCTCCATTCTGGGGTATGAATTCTTTAAAATAAAATGCAACGAATTGATTCAATAATTTGAAATTTGTGCGCGCTTGAGGACTCCTTCAAGCCGATTTTGTGCTTCCATAGGGTTGACCATTGATATAAAGCTGCGGCTTCCTGACATAAAATAGAGTGAAATGTCAGTATACAAAATATGTGCTAATCTGCACCTAAAGCCAGAAGAGTGGAAAGAGTACTTATCTCCCATGTTTTGGGAGGGATTTCTATAATTGATTTTCGCTCTCTATGTTCCCAATATAGAGAGTTTCTTTTGAATTAAGAGGGACTTTTAGTCACAGATCAGTTGAGAAATCGGTGGACAACTTAGGAGCTTTTCTGGGCCGATTTTTGCATCTCTACGAGATTTTTGCTGTTGACGTAGAGATATCCTTCTCCTGACATAAAATTTGGAAAAAAAAAGAGGAGATGGAGAAAGTGTATACAATTTGTGCTAATTTGCAAGTAAAACCATAAACAAATGAATAAATAAAAACACTTAGCTCGAATTTGCTTGCTCGTTGACGAGGAAGAACTCTTGATTTATATTGATCGATGAAGGAAATTGTGATGATAACCCCATAGCTTTAAAGTTCCATCATCTTCAAAATTCTCTCTCTTTTGGTATTTTCTTTCTCTCAAATTTTTCTTCAATCTCCCAAAACTCTCTCAAACATCCAAAATTTTCTCTCCAAAAAAATCCTCCTCTCAAGCTCACTTCTTCCTCCTTTTATAGTCTACTCATCTATCTCCCATTCTAATTTTTCCACTAACTCTATCTCCCATTCTAATTTCTCCACTAACTCTTCTTCATTTTCATCTTCCATTCTCCATCTCTATCTTACATTCTAATCTCTCTACTAACTCTTCTTCATCTTCATCTTCCGTTCTCCATATTTATCTCCCATTCTAATTTTTCCACTAACTCTTCTTCATCTCCATCTTCCCTTCTCTATTCTTATCTTATTTTCTCCATCCATCCTTCTTCAACTTCTCTTCTTCATCTCCTCTTCTCCATCTTCCCTTATCTATTCTAATTGATCCACTAACTCTTCTTTTTGTTATTTGTAAAATAATCATTCAAGAGTTAGGTATTTGCACTCTAGTCCTTGAACTTTAAGTATTTACAATTCAGTCCATGAAAAAATATATTTCTTTAAGTCCAAATCTCCTCACAATTTTTGACACACCAAAATTTACCACATGTCAAATTTAAGCTCATTTCTTGTCGCTGAAAATAATGCAGAATTTAATTAAAGCCCCTTTGCAAAATTGAGTCATTCTGGGTATAATTGAGCCAAGATGAAAATTTAAAATATTAGAAGACAATGTCACAACTCATAAAAAGTGAAAATTAAAAATAAGTTGGCTCAAATTAAATTTTTTTAGGCCCGATTCGAGATTATACTCGTGAAGGAACACGTGACTCGAATTGGATTTTTCTGAATTTGCGATGGCTAATATGAAAATAGATTTAAAATAAAAATATTAACTATCTTTGCGTATTTTTTTGGCCTCAAATGTTAATTTTCCAAAATTTTCAAGTATTTTTGTATTATTTGTTTTTTTTAAAAAAATTAAATATATATAATATGAAAATTTATTTTTTGTTCAAAAATGGTTGCCTAGGCTTGGCCAAGGCTTCCAAAGTTGATTTTTCAATTTTCTCATTTTTTCTTTATTTTTCATGAATTTTCGAAAATAAAAATACTTAAAAATACTGAAAATATGAAAAATCATGTTTTGGTCAAAATTGGTTCCCTAGGCTTGGCTAAGGTCCCCCAAAGTTGATTTTTCAATTTTATGAATTTTTATGTATTTTCTACTAATTTTAAAAGAGAAAAGGTGATTGAAAATCAGGTGTCAACACATCCTTAGAAGAAACAGGAGAAAATGTCTTAGTATAATCAATACCTGGCTGCTGGGTAAAACCTTTTGCTACTAACCTCGCCTTGTAGCGATCAACTTTTCCATTTGCATCCCGCTTTGTTTTGAACACCCATTTACACCCAACTGGTCGATGACCATCAAGTAAATTCACAAGCTCCCATACACCATTTTATGACATCGAATGCATTTCATCTCTCATAGCCTCAAGCCACTTATCTACATGGGAACTAGCAACAGCCTCCTGATAACTCACAGGATCTGCCAAAATAGCATCAGACTCCCCAAGATAAATAACATAATCATCACCAACAGTTGGTCTCCTCTGTCTAACGGACCTCCTAACAGGAACCTCATGTGAAGTGTCCTGAGAAGAAGACCCGGGTTGTGCTGAAGTACCATCAATAACAGGATGTTCAACAACGATGTCATCGGGCACAGTAGATGCATCAATACGTGGGACAATGGAAGGAAATAACACCCTCTCGTTCTGCCCAGAAGCGTCAGTAACATCAACATCAGCACTAACAGCATCAGCAACATCAAACTCCAAGAATTTAGCATTTGCAGAGTCTATCACCGTCCTCCCACGACTGGGACAGTAAAACCTATACCCTTTAGACCTATCAGGATACCCAATGAAGAAGCAACAAGTAGTCTTTGAATCAATTTTACTCATCGTGGGATTAAAAATTTTTACCTCAGCAGGACACCCCCACACACGAAAATGTCTAAGGCTAGGTTTACGACCGGTCCACATCTCAAAAGGTGTTTTAGGCATAGATTTAGAAGGTACACGGTTAAGGATATACAAGGCAGTTCTAAGCGCTTCACCCCACAAAAAACTTGGTAGGTTAGACCTACTCATCATGCTTCTCATCATGTCCATGAGGGTGTGATTCCGCCTTTCAGCCACACCATTTTGTTCAGGCGTATAAGGCATGGTATACTGTGGAACAATCCCACATTCTTGCAAGTACTTGGCAAACGGTCCCATTTGCTGCCAAGACCCCTCGTGTCTACCATAGTACTCACCTCCACGATCAGACCTTACTACCTTAACAACCTTCTCTAACTGCTTCTCAACCTCATTTTTAAAAAGTTTGAATTTGTCGAGAGCTTTTGACTTCTCTTTAATGAAATAAAGATAGCCATATCGAGAGAAATCGTCTATGAATGTAATAAAATACTTATGTCCACATAAGGTAGTAGGATAAGGTCCTGAGATGTTAGTGTGAATGATTTCTAGAAGCTCTGAGCTACGAGTAGATCCTTTCTTTTTAGATTTTGTAAATTTACCTCTAATGCAGTCGACACAAGTCTCCATGTCACCAAAATCAAGAGAAGGTAAAATGTTATTTTTGACTAATCTTTGAATTCTCTCTCTTGATAGGTGACCTAAACGTTTATGCCATAGGAGACAAGAATTTTCAGCACACAAGGATCTCTTAGAAACACTGGACTCAACAGCAAAACTTTGATATAGATTAGGAGAAAGAACAAGCTGATACAATCCATTATTTAGAATACCTTAGCCAACAAGTTGAGAGTTCAGGGACAACTGAATTGAGCCACTTTGAAAAAGAAAAGAATATTCACTAGTGTTTAAAGCAGAAATAGAAATCAAATTTCGCCTAAAACTAGGAACATAAAAAATATCTCTCAAAATGAGTACATGACTCAACTCTAATATAAGCCTAACAACCCCTATTGACTCCACTTCAGCTTCGAGATCATTTCCTACTTTTAGCTTTGACTCCGTCTCACTTGGTTTCCTTACGCTCCTGAACCCCTGCAATGTCATAGTAACATGTACAGAAGCACCACTATCAATCCACCAGGAGTTAGGTGAGACATCAACTAAATTGGATTCGAAACAGACATAGGCTAATGAGTTACCTCCATATTTATTTTGCTCTTGACGAGCCTTTAACTTGAAACAATCTTTCTTTAGATGACCAGTCTTTTGACAGTAGAAACACTTGACGTCTCTCTTAAAAGCAGCTTTAGGACCTATATCACTCTGATCATGACCATACCTTTTAAAGCCCTTAACATTCTTAGAAGCACTGGGGTGAAAACGCTTAGTAGCCTTCTTACCCTTACCATAAACAGGTCTAGGGGCACACACAAGAAAAGCACTCTCACTCTTCTCCCTCTTAAGTTTCTCCTCCTCCGCCATTTACTTACTAATCAGATCATTTATGGACCAACTCTGATTTTGGGAGATAAAAGCAGTTTTAATCTGAGTAAAGCTTGAAGGCAAGGAATTGAGAGCATGGAGAATAATGAACTTATCTGGGAGAGGAATCTCAAGGGTTTTGAGCTTAGACTGGATATGGACCATTTGCAGAATATAATCTCTCACACCTCCCACATTATCATAAGACATACTCGTCAACTTCTTCAGAAGGACACTTGATTCAGCCATGTCGGGTACCAGGTACCTTTCCCCCAGCGCTGTGAGCAACTCCCTAGCAGTAACGGTCTTGGGTAAACCGCTCAGTAAGTGTTCTGAGATAGACCTCCTTATGGCTAGAAGGCTCATATAATTTGAGTGCTCCCACTTAGCAAAATGCTCCCTTTGAGTAGGAGTACTAGCCTCCATAAGCGGAGCAGGGCGATTCACACGCAACGCAAGATCCAGATTAACATATCCCAAGGCATATAGAAGATCATCCTTCCACTTTTTATAATTCGATCCATTTAGGACCTCAACAGCACCAACACCACCGTTATTCAAAGCAAGTGTGACTGAAAAATAATGCAACAATTAATAAGTAAGCAAAATACAATAGTCAATAACATAGATTATCAACAAGAAAATCTCATACAGCACCAAATGCAGAAAATCCAACACCTTTGGGCAGAAGGACCCCACACTAGCACAGTCAAAACTCTCAAACACCCTCAACAAGTCCGAGAAAATTTCACCTGTCACTTCAAGTGAGCCGCTTTGGCGGCCAAACACCCAAAGCACAAATGTGAGACCTCTCACTTATTGAGAACACATGCGATTGCGAGAAAACTTTAGCTGTTACTCTGGCAGGGCCACTTTGGCAGCTAAGCAACCATAGCACAAATCCAAAGCGACTCACCCTGAATGCATATGCCCGCGAGGTACCCCATTTGTCACTGTAAACGGGCTACTTTGGCAGCCAAACACTCACAGCACGAATATGAAGTGACCCCGCATGCTTACTCTTATTGATCAAAATAACTTTGTTGCAACAGTCACTAGAACATCGAACAACGGTATTCAAACAATTAATAATTTACTAACACACATATGTGTATATTTTAATTTTTCACTTTTAAAGAAGGTGTAACCGCTCTCTGACGTCACTTAAAAGTGATCATTAGAAAAAAAAATAATAGTTTTTTTTATTTTTTATTTTATTTTTAATGTTATTATTTTATTATTATTATAATAATAAATGAATTCTATCTTCACGTGGGGAAAGTCCCCACGTTCCCAAGACGCTAATTATTATAATAATAATAACAAAAAGAACTCTGTTTTCACGTGGGGAAACTTCCCACGTTCCCACTTAATTTTTAACTTCATGTGGGCGCGTGCCATTATCTCTGCGCACTCACGCAGGCGACATCCACTGAGGGCACGTGCGTGCGTCTTCTTCCCCAAAAGACGAAAACCAGAGACGAAGCCCTCGATTCCGCCGGTGGTTCGTCGTCCGATTCTCTTCCGATAGCTCACCATAAATCAAAATTAATAGTGGGTTTTGTTCATAACATCATGGCGATAATATAGGTTCAAGAATCAATGAAAACAGTGAAACAATTTGCCTGAAATCGAGTAAAAACCGGCTCGAACACAAAACCCTAACCCACGAACTTCCTTCGCGAAATTCGACTCTGGCGAGCAACCAAACGCCAAGACACCTTAGGTCTTTTGATACCCACATTGAGGCGACCCTATGGTCCTGAAGGCGGACCACGACTTACCGGAATTGGCAGGAATCGACAAAAGATCCCGCCGGCTAGAAAACCCTAGTTTTGATTTACCCAAAAAAAACGCGAAAATTCACCATTAAGCTAATCAAACAACACCAAAATCAATTATGTTGGCTCTCATACCGCATGTAAGATAATTAATCGCAATCCAAGATCAACGTAATCGATTTAGGTCAAGAAAACAACGATAAATAAACCCGTACCTGCTTGCGCCATGATCTCGAATTTATACGCGGAAGTTGAGATCTTCAATACAATGTCACGTGGAGCGAAATCTACAATAAACGACAAAACCGTGTCCTAGGTCTTCCTCTCCCTTCTCACGCGACGGCCGATGGAACTGTCGTTATGTTTTCGTGAGTGGGAGAGGGGACCTAGCGCTAATAATATAATAGTGACGGGCCCTTCCATCACGGGCTTACGTCAACACTTAAGCCTACACCTTATGCCGTCCAACCCACATTAATAATTAAAATGAGATGCGCAAAAACCCAATAAACAATCACCCAAACATTAACGGGCTATCATGCATTGTCTCGAATACAAAAATAATTGATTATAGCCCAATAGGAATTTTATAAAACAAAATAAAATAATAAAAGATAAAATAAAATTCCAACAACTAATGCCAAAATTTTACTTCCCCCCTCTATATCAAAAGTTGGTAACTCGGTAAATGTTAATCCATTTATGATGTGAGAGAAATTTAGATCTTCACCTTCAAAAACTTTTCCCCATTTATGACGTGAGAGAATCTCACATGTGTGCAGGAAGAACTTTTTCTCTCCCTTCTCTTTACGATTTTTTCACCATTTTGCTCGTGGGTGTATTCTGGCCGTATCTCTCAAATTTTGGCCATGTACTTCCAATTCTTCAGCCCCCATTATGAACCTTAATGCATCTATTTGTAACAATAAGCTAGGATTTTTCGTTCGTTCATTCAATTATGGGTTAAATTTTTAATCCTTGTGGGCTTTTAACAATAAAAGGCTTAAGGCCTCAAGCTTATCCTCATGAAGCTCAAAGCCTATTGAATTTAATGAACTAGGCCCAATTAATTAAATCTCAGAACTCATCCCCTCCCCTTGCAATTTTTGGTCATATGATGTGCAATGGGCCTGGCCGACATAGCTCTCTTCACGGGCCTAGTTCGATCAAATTATGTTGAAAACCATCTGCCGTCAGTCCGATTAAATGTAATGAATTTATTCACACGCCGAATGCACAAAAAACCGTAAGCAAGCTAATTAACATTTTTGTTTACGGACCGGGGTGGATCCCTAGTATTTATGCAAATAATGATTAAATAGAATGCCAAATTTTAGGTATCAATATTATTCAATCAATTTTGATAAAAAAATCGCTGATGTAGATGACATCCCTCCTACGTGAAGTGGACAATTTTTAATAACACCCTTTTTTTCAATTTTATTATTTGTTCTTTTATTTTCTTTCTATTTGTTTTTATTCTCTTCTTCCTCTAACCAGTCGTTGGGTTGTGCTGACCGGTGAGAGGAGAGGGCTGGTTAAGTCGACCCTTGTTAGATCTAGCATGGACGAGCCTCGCTAGGCTAGCAACGTTGACATCGCTAGTGGCCGGCAAGAACGAGTCTTGCAAAGTTCATCGAAGACGAGCTTGCTAGGGGCGAGTGAGGGCCTCGCCGATCCTGACCTTTGGCTGGTTGTTGGTCTCGCCGAGGCCAAACAACTAGCTAGAGGGAACAGTGAAGAAAAAAAGCAGAAAGAAAACGAAAAGGAAAAAAATGAAAAAGAAAAGAGCAAATAAACAAATAAAATACAATAAAAATTTAAAATATTATTAGAATTTTATTTACGTCAGTATCGGGGCATCATGTAGAGGCTGACATCCATATCATCGAATTCTAGTTAACATTGAGCGGATGGACTCAATTGAAAAAATATAAAAAAATTAGAATTCAATTGGCAAAATATAAAATGGTTTAGAATTTAGTTGGCACAATTAAAAATGTTCTCTAAGATACGAAACATGTTCATAATGGAGATCTAGAATTGTTGAGAATACAACGAAAAAGCTAGTATGAGTTGCATTAGTCGCATATTTAAAGAATCTAAATTCTATCATTAGATTCTAAAATAACATGGACTAAGCAAGGTAATAATTCTCCAAAATTATTAGGAAAGAAACAAATATGTATTAAAGGATATAACTAATGTGGCATACAATCTAAGTATTTTAAAAATACTTGAACATCAATGGATATAAATATCATTTACATTGTTCAATAGAATATAGCTACCATTTTTGGGCTATATTGTATGTGCCAGGTAGCAAAAGGAATGCTAGACGAGACCGTGGTGCAACCAATCCAGAATGGAGACCAATTGCAATGAAGGTGATGATTACTACTACTGTATATGCGGACTTGTCCGAGATATACGGGTCGAAATGGCGCATTCTGAATAACTACTACAGATGATGTCTTTGGTTAATGGCCATGCTGCTTGCAATGGATACCATCTAGATTACCACGTACTAGTTGCTTGGAACATGCTCGGGACAAGCTAATTTCGGAATGTTATCAAATTTTGGTACTTGGAGCTCATCCTGCATACCTTGAAGCCTAGAACTTATAATGTCATAGGTTTAGGATCGGTTCCACGGTCTATACAAGTTCTATCTGTATTTTTAATTTAACGATTGTAGTAAATCATCACCTCTATTGACTATCATGTGATGCTACGATCCATTGACCATAACTCGTATTTAAACGCACAAAGAATATGAAAATTAATAAAGTAAAAGTTTCATTCATGGTTACCGCTGGGAATAGAAACTCAGATTACATACTTATTGTCGAATGCTATGGAATATCACATGATCGCGTGTAATATAGAACAATAAAAATACAGATTACATACTTATTCAAGGTTACAAGAATCTGAAACCTGTAAACTATATGTTAAATATGTCTTGAATTTATGACATATTATTTGAGTGGGCCGTAGGCCCAACCCAGAGGAATTAGGTTTTTCCTTTTATGTTTTGAGACACAATATATATATATATATTATGATTAGGGTTTCATTGTATACTACTCTCTCCTTTTGATATAGTGGAATTTTGTTTGCCTCACCCGTGGACGTAGATCAATCTGATCGAACCACGTAAATCTCGTTGTTCCACTTTTGTTCTTCGTTTGATTTCCGCAACAAATTGGTATAAGAGCCTGGTTAAGAGAGGAAGAAGAAAGAGGGCGGTGTTTTGTGAGAGTTTTGCGTCGGCCGACCACACGTCCGCTACGCTTGGCCAAGGCCCCGTGATCTCGGCCAACTTCCGTCGGCCACGACCCGTGCTCTCGGCCACTTCCGTCGGCCTCGGCCCGTTATCTTGGCCACCTTCAGGCGACCAGACCAGAACAGTCCCGACAACCCTCGACGACCCGATACCAAATCAAAGGGCTCTTTTAGATGGCATCTCTGAAGTTTCAGATTTCATCTTTTGATGGAAAGAATAATTTTGGATTATGGAGAATAAAGATGAAAGCTTTATTGAGGCGGGAGGGTACGGTTAGGGCGCTGGACGGAAAGTATCCAAACGACATGACCTTGGCAGAAATAGAAGAGATGGACGAGAAGGCGCATAGCGCGATTCAGTTGTCTCTGGATGACAAGGTTCTGCGAGAAGTCGCTGATGAGGAAACAACTGTGGGTCTCTGGAGCAAACTGGAAAGTCTCTACATGAAGAAATCTTTGACGTCGAGACTTTATTTGAAGCAGCGTCTTTATACCCTAAAGATGCGCGAAGGTATGCCTGTTCAGGAACACTTGGATGAGTTTAAAAAAATTGTTTTGGATATGAAAAATTTAGATATTAAATTTGATGATGAAGATCAAGCTTTGATTGTGTTATGTTCACTGCCTGCTTCATATGAGAATTTTGTGAACTCGATGCTTTATGGATGTGAATCAATAACTTTGGAGGATGTTAAAGCATCTTTGAATTCTGCTGAATTGAGAACGAAACTGAATGGGAATACTAGTGAAAATAAAGTAGATGGTTTATTTGTGAGAGGCAGGAACAATAACAGGGATAAAGTTCTTCGAGGGAAATCTGTTAGTCGCTCAAAATCTAGGCCACCTGGCGATAAGACGAACGTGGAGTGCTATTATTGTCACAAAAGAGGACATTACAAGTCAGATTGTCCTGTGCTCAAGAGAAAAGGTAAGCAACATGCTCAAAGACAAGATGTGGTGAATGTTGCTAGCGAAGATAAGTCTAAGGCGTCATACAGTGTTCTTACTGCATGCTCTGCTGTTAGTTTGTCCGATGATGTTTGGATATTAGACTCAGGAGCATCATATCATATGTGCCCAAATAGGGAATGGTTCACCACGTATGAGAAAATAAATGGTGGATCAGTCTTGATGGGTAATAATACTGTATGTAGAGTTATGGGTATTGGTTCTGTTCGAATTAAATGTCATGACAAAATAGTAAGAACATTGACTGAAGTAAGGCGTATACCAGACTTGAAGAGAAACCTTTTCTCGTTGAGCAGTTTGGATTCCATTGGGTGTATGTGTCTCGACCCTCTAAAAAAAATTTTAAATTTTAAAGGGGTTAACGGATTATTAGGTTAATTAGATTTGACTAACCTAACGCGGACCCTCTCAAGCCCTACCGAATCGCAACTTTGGTTTTTGTTTAAATGATTTTGAAATTTGGAGTCGCCACTAATCGTTCTTGGTAGGTCGATTAGAAACCTAAATAAATTAGCGGGAGAACTAATTTATTCCTGCGAACCAGAGATTATGAGCTCGGAGACTTGGTTACACTAGTTAATTAAAACTAATGCCCTTTCGGTACCTTAATTTCATGGATATCCTAATTCGACAACTCAGGCTTGGTCTATTCCTAAGGCTTTAATAGGGTATTCTCTTTTGTGTTTTCACTTTTTAAATAGGATGCATGGATGGTATATATTTTTATTTGTTATATTTTTTTATGTGTTAAAGATTCCCTGAAGCCGTAAGAGGGAGTGTGTTAACAACTTCTGTGCAGTATTACGACCTACTCATCTTTTGGGTTTGATGATTCAAAAATTAAATTATAGGAAGTACATGACAGTGAATAAACACCTCCAATGGGAGGCCTAGCATTGGCTTGGCTCTTCCCTTTGGGATTTAAGGTACAGGTATTTAAGTTGCAAGTATTTAAACTACTGTAAGTAAAAAACCTCCAATTGGAGGCTAAGCATTAGCTTGGCTCTTCCCTTTGGGATTTAAGGTACAGGTATTTAAGTTGCAGGTATTTAACTACTGTAAGTAAAAACCTCCAATGGGAGGCTAAGCATTGGCTTGGCTCTTCCCTTTGGGATTTAAGGTACATGTATTTAAGTTGCAGGTATTTAATTACTGTAAGTAAAAACCTCCAATGGGAGGCTAAGCATTGGCTTGGCTCTTCCCTTTGGGATTTAAGGTACAGGTATTTAAGTTGCAGGTATTTAACTACTGTAAGTAAAAACCTCCAATGGGAGGCTAAGCATTGGCTTGGCTCTTCCCTTTGGGATTTAAGGTACAGATATTTAAGTTGCAGGTATTTAACTACTGTAAGTAAAAACCTCCAATGGGAGGCTAAGCATTGGCTTGGCTCTTCCCTTTGGGATTTATGGTGCAGGTATTTAAGTTGCGGATGGACTTTGTCCTCTCCATTCTGGGGTATGAATTCTTTAAAATAAAATACAACGAATTGATTCAACAATTTGAAATTTGTACGCGCTTGAGGACTCCTCCAAGCCGATTTTGTGCTTCCATAGGGTTGACCATTGATATAGAGTTGCGGCTTCCTGACATAAAATAGAGTGAAGTGTCAGTATACAAAATATGTGCTAATCTGCACCTAAAACCAGAAGAGTGGAAAGAGTACTTATCTCCCGTTTTTTGGGAGGGATTTCTATAATTGATTTTCGCTCTCTATGTTCCCAATATAGAGAGTTTCTTTTGAATTAAGATGGACTTTTAGTCACAGATCAGTTGAGAAATCGGTGGACAGCTTAGGAGCTTGTCTGGGCCGATTTTTGCATCTCTACGAGATTTTTGCTGTTGAAGTAGAGATATCCTTCTCCTGACATAAAATATGGAGAAAAAAAAGGAGATGGAGAAAGTGCATACAATTTGTGCTAATTTGCAAGTAAAACCATAAATAAATGAATAAATAAAAACACTTAGCTCGAATTTGCTTGCTCGTTGACGAGGATGAACTCTTGATTTATATTAATCGATGAAGGAATTTGTGATGATAACCCCTAGCTTTAAACTCCCATCATCTTCAAAATTCTCTCTCTTTTGGTATTTTCTTTCTCTCGAATTTTTCTTCAATCTTCCAAAACTCTCTCAAACATCTAAAATTTTCTCTCCAAAAAAATTCCTCTCAAACACTTCAAATTTTCTCTCCAAAAATCTCCCCCCTCAAGCTCACTTCTTCCTCCTTTTATAATCTACTCATCTATCTCCCATTCTAATTTTTCCACTAACTCTATCTCCCATTCTAATTTCTCCACTAACTCTTCTTCATTTTCATCTTCCATTCTCCATCTCTATCTCACATTCTAATCTCTCCACTAACTCTTCTTCATCTTCATCTTCCCTTCTCCATATTTATCTCCCATTCTAATTTCTCCACTAACTCTTCTTCATCTCCATCTTCCCTTCTCTATTCTTATCTCCCATTCTAATTTCTCCACTAACTTTTCTTCATCTCCATCTTCCCTTCTCTATTCTTATCTTCCTTTCTAATTTCTCTAGTAACTTTTCTCCATCTTCCATTCTCTATTCTTATCTTATTTTCTCCATCCATTCTTCTCCAACTTCTCTTCTTCATCTCCTCTTCTCCATCTTCCCTTCTCTATTCTAATTTATCCACTAACTCTTCTTTTTGTTATTTGTAAAATAATCCTTCAAGAGTTAAGTATTTGCACTCTAGTCCTTGAATTTTAAGTATTTACAATTTAGTCCCTGAAAAAATATATTTCTTTAAGTCCAAATCTCCTCACAATTTTTGACACACCAAAATTTACCACATGTCAAATTTAAGCTCATTTCTTGCCGTTGAAAATAATGCAGAATTTAATTAAAGGCCTTTTGCAAAATTAAGTCATCCTGGGTATAATTGGGCCAAGATGAAAATTTAAAATATTAGAAGACAATGTCACAACTCATAAAAAGTGAAAATTAAAAATAAGTTGACTCAAATTAAAATTTTTTTTAGGCCCGATTCAAGATTATACTCATGAAGGAACACGTGACTCGAATTGGATTTTTCTGAATTTGCGATGGCCAATACGAAAATAGATTTAAAATAAAAATATTAACTATCTTTGTGTATTTTTTTTGGCCTCAAATGTTATTTTTCCAAAATTTTCAAGTATTTTTGTATTTTAAAAAAAAAATTAAAAATATATATAATATGAAATTTTATTTTTTGTTCAAAAATGGTTGCCTAGGCTTGGCCAAGGCTTCCAAAGTTGATTTTTCAATTTTATGAATTTTTATGGATTTTTCATTACTTTAGCAATAGAAAAAATGATTAAAAATCAGGTGTCAACAGCTGCCCCTCTTTGAAAGGAAGCTCGGTAGAGGTTCATTTCAAAGACGAGATGACACCTGAATTCTAATCGACTCAATACAAGGAAATAAAAAGAGTCGTGACATGAATGTTCCACTGAAAATAAAATGAGAACCTAAGGATTCGTTATATAAAAAAACTTTAGGGTGGTTGAACTTGAACCCGTATGGTGGATCAACCCATGGTAGATTCCTAATAAAAGGATTCTACTGATTAAAAATTGAATTAAAATTTGACCCGTATGGTGGGTCATACCATTTGACCCGTATGGTGGGTCGTACCATGGTAGATTCCTAATAAAAGGATTCTACTGATTAAATTTTGATTGAGATTTGACCCGTATGGTAGGTCACCCCATGGAGATACCTGTAAGAAGGACTTGGTGCCTGTAGAAAGGACTTGGTGTCTGTAAAAAGGACTTGTGCCTGTAAGAAGGACTTGATTTGCCTGTAAAAAGGACTTAATTTGCCTGTAAGAAGGACTTGATTTGCCTGTAAGAAGGACTTACTTTGCCTGTAAGAAGGACTTTGTGCCTGTAAGAATGACTTGCGTTGCCTGTAAGAAGGACTTTGTTTGCCTGTAAGAAGGACTTGATTTGCCTGTAAGAAGGACTTTATGCCTGTAAGAAGGACTTGATTTGCCTGTAAGAAGGACTTTGTGCCTGTAAGAAGGACTTGATTTGCCTGTAAGAAGGACTTGGTGCCTGTAAGAAGGACTTGGTTTGCCTGTAAGAAGGACTTAGCTTGCCTGTAAGAAGGACTTGATTTGCCTATAAGAAGGACTTTATGCCTGTAAGAAGGACTTGGTTTGCCTGTAAGAAGGACTTGGTTTGCTTGTAAGAAGGGCTTAGTGTACCTCAAAGGGTGCCATTCTGAAATCTGGGGAGACCAGGAATCCTACGGAAGCTCAAACCCAAATTATATTCTCATGTCGCTTTAGGAATAAATCAAAGAGGCAGAGATCAAAAGGTCTCGAACATTTCTGTCCTTGAGACAAATCATACTTTATTGAAGAAGGTGGATACCTATATATACCGCAATGGATTCGAGTACCCCAACAACCGTCAGAATTCATTCTCTTGAAAGGTTCAGGTTGAAGATATACTTACCTGAGAATTTGGAAGAAATGCTTGGTGGCTTCTCGACAACCAAGCTTGTTCATTCAATAATCGCCGAATGAATTTCAAGACTTTGGAAGGTAACTCAAACATCGGGAATGTGTTGCCTGTCAGGCAATATCAGAGCTAACATGTGCAAGCATTTTCATCAATGCGTTCATTGGTTCATACAAAATTGTTCAGCTAAGTTGGCAATGATTAGAGGCAGTCTGTGTAATAACTCATGATGCAATTGATCAACATATGGATCATGTATTGCATTACCATTTCTGTTTAAGGAGGTTCTTATAGTATGAACTTCTCGAATGTAATATGAATGGGGGACTTCATTCTGAAAGGGCTTTCTCTCACTCTGAAGAAAGGCTGTTTATCTGTAGATTAAAATGTTAGACCTGTGTGGAAATGGTTTGCCTTTCCTCATCCTGTTATGCCCCATTTTGCACATTTGATGTCTCCTATGCAGTTTATGCTCTAAGTTGGAGTTGGTAAATTAAACATGCGGAATAGTCATACATAATTCATGAAATGTGTAAACACAATGCCGATGTGACAATTTTTAGCATCATGTGTGTTTATATAATGTGCAAACATGGGCGGATTTGAATTGCCCCTGGTATGTGGGTGGATTGAACAAATTGGGAAGGCAACTCCTTATGTCGAGGAGCGGTTTGTCTCAAGTTTTGCCCCTGCACGATGAGGCATATGGGTGAGGGAGCATTTTGGTTTGTTTAGTGACAGCGACCGCCATGGTTTGGCGGTTAAATGCCCCTGCAAAAAGCAGAGAAATTATTCTCGAAATCAAACGAGATAAGAAAGACATATTTGCTTTTTCGCTTCAGAGCTTGCGATCAATTTGCCCCGTTTTTCACCAGAATAGATCTTGTCAGATGATCATAATTTTCTTTTGGATTTGTCTCCTTCAACATGTTAAATGTTAGTGTAAATATTTCCTATAAAAAGAAAAAGAGACATATAAGCCAGTATTAAAAGGGATAAATTGAAAACGACACTGATTTACCCTTCATCTTGAATGTCTTGCACGAGTCTTTTACCAGTTTTGTTGGATTGAATTTTCCTCGACTTTTGTTGGGCGCCTCACCATTATGGGAAGACTATGGTAAAATACTGACTTTGATATTACTCGTCGAGTATTCCTGTTTGTAAAAAAGAAATGCACAAAAAGTTGTTTCATTTATTTATAATACATACAATATTCCCCACCCTTGGGGATCGAACTTGGGATATTTCGGACCTACTGTCATCCCCCATACCATTCGGTCCATTGGACCGTAGGCGTCCATGGGGCTTTCTTTTCAAAGGTTAATCCTTGGGGATAACGTGGCCCTGTTGTATCACCTTGGGCCTTGTTACGATATTTCTCGAGGTAATTTGCAATCCCTGTTAAGAATGGAATAAAAAAATTCAGGACTCGAGATGATTATGTGCAAATTAGAAGATACAGAATTACCCATGTCTGAGATTGTTCGGATCTTTCGCTTGTATTTTTCTTTAACCGAAGCTGTCCATCCCGTGGTAATGTCCATGAGTTGATTTTGCAAATTCCTGAAAATAGAAGGGATCAAATTTAAAACCGGAGCAATTTAAGGGTAAATTGGAACGATACGGATTTACCCTTCAAATTTACGCAGATTTCGTCTCGATATTAATTTTTTCGAGTTTGGTGCGGTTAACGGCTCCGAGCATTTAATAGGGGGGAAAGGGAAATGATTACTTCTAGCTTGTGCATTAATTTTGGACATCGACAAAAGGCGAGAACGTGCGATGAAACTAAGTAGACGTATTCGTCTAGGTTTAATCTTCTTCATGATGCTCTCGCGGGTTGCGGTAGACGATGATATCAAGAACATTAGAGAGGCATTCACTGTGGCTTTCCACCAGCCGCCTAGAGACCCGCGTTCAATTATGTAAATTAATAAAGCTACCACCACTTAATTAGTGTGCCAATAAATTCGGCCATTTGTTGCGTGCCCCACTTCAACCGTGTTTTGTTTCTTTCGGTGCCCACTTGCTCTTGTCGGGCGCCTGTAGCATTGGGAGAAATACTTGTGGGTCACATTCATTAATAGAACCTCGGTCCTCTAAAACCCTCCGCGTGTTTCGGATCCGAGGAAATTTTAAGACCGGTCTCTGGTTGATTTAATCAGGTTAAGGTACTTATTTCATGGTTTCTGATTATATAATCCATATTGTCTTTCAAAAGACGCGGGATCCTCTGTAATACATTAAATATGCCCCCGTGTTTAATCAGTATAAGTCCACCGTCATATCACAATACACTGCCCATACAAGTTTACGGATTGACACAACTCTATCTGTCAAAGATGGACAGTGTTCGTTTGCCCCCTTGAATTAACGGTTGAAGCCTTGGTGTTTTTCGTCTTTTGGTATTTCTGAAGATTATTCTTGATATATTATTGAACTTAATTTTTACACCCATCTGGGGTATCTAGGATCTCCCTGCAAAAGAAAAGGATATAATTAGTATGTGACACAAGGAATGTCGGTCCATGACTCCTATATTAGTCCAATTTTATTTTTTCTATTTTATAGAGAAATCAGAAAAAAAAAATTTCTTTAGGAAGAAATGGGTTAATTTCTGATACATAATTTTTTTTGCAGATTTATTACTCTTTTTTTTATTATTTTTTTAAAGGAATGTGACAAAATCTCTTGATGTTTACTAAAATTTTTGAAGGAATTTCCTTTTTATCAAAATAAATTTTTAGAGGTAAATTTATCAGGAAAATTTTATTTTTATTGAAGCAGGAAAGACATAACAGAAATCCTTTATTGGTTAACAAAATTCCCCCAAGACATTAGTCTAATTTTATTTAGAGAAAATTTTCTTAGAAAAACATGAGCGAATTTCTCGAAAAGAATTTTTGTTGCAAGTTTTTATAATTTGAAAGAATGTGATAAAATCACTTGATGTTTACCAAAGTTTTTTTTGAAGGAATTTTTCTTTTTATCGAAATAAATTTTCAGATGAAAATTTGTCAGGAAAATTTCATTTTTATTGAACCAAGAAAAAAATGACAAAAATCTCTTATTGGTCAATACAATTCCCCCGAGACATTAGTCTAATTTTATTTAGAGAAACTTTTCTTAGAAAAACATGAGCGAATTTCTCGAGAAGAATTTTCTTGCAAGTTTTTATAATTTGAAAAATGTGATAAAATCACTTGATGTCTACTAGAGTTTTTTTTAAGGAATTTTTCTTTTTATTGAAATAAATTTTTAGAGGAAAATTTTTTCAGGAAAATTTCATTTTTATTGAAGTAATAAAAACATGACAAAAATCCCTTATTGATTAATAAAATTCCCATGAAGGGATTTTTTCACATCATTTTTTCAAAAAAAAAATTAAAAAGAAATGAGGGACAAATTTAATTTTTATTTTCTTTTAAAAGGATGGTCGTAATATCAAGCTCAAAAACTAACTAACACCTAGCATGGACCGATCGAAAATAAATACAAGATAAAATTAGAGAACTTACTTTTACCTTGGAGAAATGCAAATCACATAGTCATGCGCATGACTCAAGTGAGGAGTGGACTCTAGAAAATAAAAGAAGGAGAGACAGGGTATGGACCTAAAAGGCCCCCACTATCTGAATTGACAACCTTACCCTCCGCGCAATCAAATCACAATGGGAAGAATTGTCAATTCAGATAATGAGCGGGATAAAATATGGTCAACCCAAGCGCAATCGACGCAAGAGCGTTGCATATTCGATCCCTATCTATGGTTACCTAGGAAAAATTTCGCGACTTGGGTTTAGACGCTTGTGTGTGCAGGTGTTGTGATCCTCAGAATATGCAAGACATGCACAACAATTGATATCAAAACAGCGCTTCTAAAAATGTGTGAAATTAAACATAATCCCAACACCGAGCCTGCAAAACAAATGGGTTAGCCAAACACTCCACCCCTTATAACTCCCATCTTGCAAAAACATATAACACCTATAGAATGAGTCCCAAGCAAGATCGCCAGAAGTGAGATATCCATGAAATTTTCATTGGCCTAAGTCCACTAAGACTTTTAAAATTTCGAAAAAATTTAAGTATTCCAATTGGTATCTTTTTTCGAAAATTTAAAAATCTCTATTCCCCTGCGGAGTCGCCAAGCTGTCGCGACCCTCTAAAAAAAATTTTAAATTTTCTCTCCAAAAATCTCCCCCCTCAAGCTCACTTCTTCCTCCTTTTATAATCTACTCATCTATCTCCCATTCTAATTTTTCCACTAACTCTATCTCCCATTCTAATTTCTCCACTAACTCTTCTTCATTTTCATCTTTCATTCTCCATCTCTATCTCACATTCTAATCTCTCCACTAACTCTTCTTCATCTTCATCTTCCCTTCTCCATATTTATCTCCCATTCTAATTTCTCCACTAACTCTTCTTCATCTCCATCTTCCCTTCTCTATTCTTATCTCCCATTCTAATTTCTCCACTAACTCTTCTTCATCTCCATCTTCCCTTCTCTATTCTTATCTTCCTTTCTAATTTCTCTACTAACTCTTCTCCATCTTCCATTCTCTATTCTTATCTTATTTTCTCCATCCATTCTTCTCCAACTTCTCTTCTTCATCTCCTCTTCTCCATCTTCCCTTCTCTATTCTAATTTATCCACTAACTCTTCTTTTTGTTATTTGTAAAATAATCCTTCAAGAGTTAAGTATTTGCACTCTAGTCCTTGAATTTTAAGTATTTACAATTTAGTCCCTGAAAAAATATATTTCTTTAAGTCCAAATCTCCTCACAATTTTTGACACACCAAAATTTACCACATGTCAAATTTAAGCTCATTTCTTGCCGTTGAAAATAATGCAGAATTTAATTAAAGGCCTTTTGCAAAATTAAGTCATCCTGGGTATAATTGGGCCAAGATGAAAATTTAAAATATTAGAAGACAATGTCACAACTCATAAAAAGTGAAAATTAAAAATAAGTTGACTCAAATTAAAATTTTTTTTAGGCCCGATTCAAGATTATACTCGTGAAGGAACACGTGACTCGAATTGGATTTTTCTGAATTTGCGATGGCCAATACGAAAATAGATTTAAAATAAAAATATTAACTATCTTTGTGTATTTGTTTTGGCCTCAAATGTTATTTTTCCAAAATTTTCAAGTATTTTTGTATTTTTTAAAAAAAATTAAAAATATATATAATATGAAATTTTATTTTTTGTTCAAAAATGGTTGCCTAGGCTTGGCCAAGGCTTCCAAAGTTGATTTTTCAATTTTATGAATTTTTATGGATTTTTCATTACTTTAGCAATAGAAAAAATGATTAAAAATCAGGTGTCAACAGTATGTACTCAGGTGAAGGTGGAGTGCTCAAAGTCTCCAAAGGCAATCTGGTTGTGATGAAAGGAAGCAAGGTGAACCACTTGTATAATCTACAGGATAGCACTGTTATGGGTCCTTCGATTGGCACATCTAATTCTGTTTCTGATAATGATAAAACAAAACTGTGGCATATGCGTTTGAGCCACATGAGTGAGCGTGGCATGACAGTTTTGAGTAAACGTGGTTTACTTTGTGGAGAGCAGACGACCTCGCTAGATTTCTGTGAGCATTGTGTTTTTGGCAAGCAGTGCAGAGTTAGCTTCAGTACTGACACACATTCAACAAAGGGCACACTTGACTACATCCACTCTGATTTATGGGGACCAGCACAAGTTCCATCTAAGGGTGGTGCTCTTTACTTTGTGACGTTCATTGATGATTATTCCAGAAAGGTTTGGGTTTATTTTCTGAAGAGGAAAAGTGATGTATCTGAAACCTTCAAGAAGTGGAAAACCCTTGTTGAGAATCAGACTGAAAAGAAGATCAAACGTCTTAGGACTAATAATGGTCTTGAGTTCTGCAGTGGCGATTTTAATGAATTCTGTGCAGATACTGGTATCGTTTGACACCATACAGTTAGACATACTCCTCAGCAGAATGGGGTGGCAGAACACATGAACAGAACCCTTTTGGAGAGAGCAAGATGCATGCTCTCTAATGCTAGCATGGAAAAAGACTTTTGGGCTGAAGCTATTAACACAGCTTGTTATCTGGTTAATCGCTCTCCTTCAACAGCAATAGACTGCAAGACTCCTTTTGAGAAGTGGTCAGGTAAGCCTTGCGATTACTCTAATCTAAAGGTTTTTGGATGCCCTGCTTATTATCATGTTAAGGATGGTAAGTTAGAACCTAGAGCAAGAAAATGCATCTTTGTTGGATATGCTGATAGTGTAAAAGGGTATCATTTGTGGTGTCAGGAATCCAACTCGTATAAGTTCATTATTAGTAGGGATGTTACTTTTAATGAAATGCTTATGCTTGATCAAAGAAAGGTTGTTGATGATCATGCAGGAAAGCTTGAGAGCAATATGAATAAGGTGGAGATTCAGGTAGAGCTTCCAAAGAAAACCTCTCGAGATGATTTAAGTGAGCAAGGTGTTACTGTTGATTCAAGTTCAGATAAGGAAGTTGTAGATGAGGTGGAGCAGCCATATTCTATTGCTAGTGGCAGAGAAAGGAGGCACACTCGACCTCCTCAAAAATATGGATACTCTGATTTGGTGGCTTATGCTCTCACGACAGCAGAAGGTATAGGTATTCATGAACCCTCTACTTATACTGAAGCTGTTACTTGCGTAGAATCAGAAAAATGGGCTACTGCTATGGTTGAGGAACTTGAATCACTTCACAAGAACCAGACTTGGGACTTGGTGTTGTTGCCTAAAGAAAAAAAGGCCATTAAGTGTAAATGGGTCTTCAAGAAAAAGGAAGGAATTCCAGGTGTTGAAAATGCTAGATGCAAGGCACGACTTGTAGCCAAAGGCTACAATCAAAAGGAAGGAATTGATTATACTGAGATATTCTTTCCTGTGGTTAAGCACACTTCCATCCGTGTGTTATTAGCTTTAGTTGCTAAATTTGACTTTGAGCTTGAGCAACTTGATGTGAAGACTGCTTTTTTGCATGGTGACCTTGATGAGACTATTTATATGGCCTAGCCTGAGGGCTATTATGTAGAAGGCAAGGAAGACCATGTTTGCAGATTGAAGAAATCCTTGTACGGTTTAAAGCAATCTCCAAGACAGTGGTATAAGAGATTTGATAGCTTTATGATAGGAAGTGGTTATCATAGGAGCAGCTATGGTAGTTATGTCTACTTCAGGAAGGGTTAAGATAGATCCTTTGTCTATCTTCTTTTATACGTTGATGATATGCTCATTGCTGCAAAGAACATGTCAGATGTGTTGATCTTGAACAAACAGCTCAGTGAAGAGTTCGAGATGAAAGATCTGGGTCCTGCCAAGAAAATCTTAGGGATGGAAATTCAGAGGGATAGGAAAGCAGGAAAATTATATCTATCGCAGAGGAGCTATATTGAGAAGATACTTGAGAAGTTTGGCATGCAGAACGCAAAACCTGTTACTACGCCATTAGCACCTCATTTTAGACTCTCAGCTCTATATTCACCTCAGTTAGAAGATGAGGAGGCTGCAATGTCTCATGTCCCATACTCCAGTGCAGTTGGCAGCTTGATGTATGCTATGGTATGTACTTGTCCCGACATTGCTCATGCAGTTAGTGTGGTAAGTAGATATATGGCTCACCCTGGAAAGGAGCATTGGCAGGCAGTAAAATGGATACTTAGGTATCTTAGAGGTTCCGCAGATTTGGGCTTGGTGCTTGATAGAAATAGTTCAAGTGGTACCTCAGCTGTGGGATTTGTGGATTCTGACTATGCAGGTGATCTTGATAAAAGAAGATCTTTGACTGGCTATCTTTTCACGCTATCTGGCTCAGCTATTAGTTGGAAGTCAACCTTACAGTCGACAATCGCTTTGTCTTCTATAGAGGCAGAGTATATGGCAGCAGTAGAAGCAGTGAAAGAAGCTATCTGGTTAAGGAATCTTGTTCAGAAACTTGGGCTTCAGCAGGAAGACAATTCAGTTGTCTTTTGTGATAATCAGAGTGCTATACACTTAGTTAAAAATCAAGCATATCATGAAAGGACTAAGCACATTGATGTCAGATATCACTTTATTCGAGAGGTAGTTGCCGAGAGAAATATGATGGTAAAGAAGATTGGCACTGCTGACAATCCTGATGATATGTTGACCAAGTCAATCCCCGCCAACAAGTTTAAGCATTGCTTGAATTTGATTGGCATGCTTGTTTGAGGTTTGCCCCCTTTCTGGGGTTTGGTAGCGAGGTGAATGAAATTCTACCTTTTGTTTGAAGAGGACATATTCTTTCCTTTATTACATCCCTTGTTTCCTACACCGAGTTAGCTCACGTAGGCTTAGGGATGCCGGAAGAACATGTTCGGCTTCTTGACTTATTAAATTCAAGCCAAGGTGGAGAATTGTTAAATATGTCTTGAATTTATGACATATTATTTGAGTGGGCCGTAGGCCCAACCTAGAGGAATTAGGTTTTTTCTTTTATATTTTGAGACATAATATATATTGTGATTAGGGTTTCATTGTATACTACTCTCTCCTTTTGATATAGTGGAATTTTGTTTGTCTCCCCCGTGGACGTAGATCAATCTGATCGAACCACGTAAATCTCGTTGTTCCACTTTTGTTTTTCGTTTGATTTCCGCAACACTATAACTTGTCCGTTAGAACTGATTTCTCAATTTTTAGATTGCAGAAGCTATTTTACATATCCTAGAACCTAGAACCAATCTGGTTTTTTGGTTCCAATTCTATCTTGGAATCATACCCATCCCTAGTAATGTCAGTAGGAATGGGAGAAAACAATATGGCAAAAGGACTATTGCAAAGTCTCTAGAGCAATAATTCAATGTAGAAGACTTAGACATGGACATGAAATAACTTGCAAATTGAATGGACCAATCGTATATTGAACTCCTAACTGTAATGAGAAAATTACCAAAAAAGATATAAACTTATTGCAATTGTATCAATTCGATTCTAAATTTTTGTTGTTGATTCAATTTTAAACCTTTTGCAATTGTGCTGATTTAGTTCATCCGATCAATTTTGGCTGCTTGACATTGACATGGATACGGACTAGCACTAGTCGTCTAGTGACATGATATTTTAATATTTTTGTGATTTTATTTTTATTTTTTTCTTCTCCTTTCAGGATCTTCCTTCAATCGGTCACTGGACCTTGATGACTAGCAGAGGCAATGACCCACGAGGTCGAACACGTTAGCGTCAAGTGAAACTCGCCCCCACTAGCCACTGGCAAGGGTAAGCCTCACTAGCCCACATCTAGTGGCATCTTCGTCAAATTGTACCTTTGACTGTTCTCGAACTTGTGATCGAGGAGAGAGAGAGAGAGAGATTTTTTTTTGGGGGGGGGGGGGGGGGAGCTTAGTCGAAGGAGATGTGGTCAAGTGCTCTACGGTGGAGCCTTGAGAGTTGCGATGAGCAGCAACCTCATCTTCGTCTGGTACATCTCCCGCAGGAGAGCAGAGAATGTAAAGAAGATAAAACTAATCTAAACGAGAGAGAGAGAGAGAGGGGCTTAGTCGAAGGAGATGTGGTCAAGTGTTCTATGGTAGAACCTTGAGAGTCGCGATGAGCAGCAACGTCATCTTCGTTTGGTACATCTGCCGCAGGAGAGCAGAGAATGTAAAGAAGATAAAACTAATCTAAACATCAACTTGCAACCTAGAGGAAGAAGGGGGAAGGGAATAAAAAAAGAAGAAGGAAAAATACCATCAAAAACCCTAAATTATATTCACTGTAACACATTTATCTTGAACTTTTTTTTTTGTAACATCAAAAACCTTCAACTATGGCCATCATGACATATTTACCCTAATTTTTTTTGTGACATTAGAAATTTCAAATTTATATTCGTGTGACACATTTATTCTCTATTAGAGTTGTATTAAAAATTATCATCAAAAAGAAAAAGGTAAAGTGAATCTGACGTGGCATTGACACAGTGCCATGCAAGCACCACATTAGAAAAACATGAAATGGAAAAAAAAATTGGCAAAAATTCAAAGTCACTATTCATCCTCTAGCGTTCATCCGTCGCTACTCACTTCTGTCTAGACCTCCGGTGACATTTGCAGCCGTTACTTAATCACATCAGCCAGATTTGGTTATGACAGTCGCAAGCTTCGAGGCCCGATCTTGGTTCGAAGCTTGCAGCCACCATTACTGCTCGAGCTCCATGCTTGGCTTGAGAGCTTGTAAATTTTATTCGTTTATGCTTACGGTAGGTGTCGAATCGCATTAGTTTATTACCCTGCTATTGTGTCATTTGGGGCTCTCGTCGTTTGCAAGTACTTTCTTGCTCAAATTTGACTATTCTTGCGAATGGCTTCTCTATTCTCTGAATTGAGTTTCTGGGTATGTGTTATTTGAGTCTTTTGTTTATGCAAATATTCGTTCGCTCAAATTGTTTTCAATCTAGAATTCGTCAATCTGAATTTGATTTACCTTTTTGCATTTGCATATTGTTTTCAACCTTTTTTGCAGGTCCCCCCACTACCCTCGCCTGTGCCCGTCCTGCAAGCGTCTAAGCACCACGTCAACCTTTGCCCACGGTGGGAAGCTGAAGCATAGGGCTTGCCCATTCCAAGGAAAAGAGACGAAATCTAGAAACCTCTGGACAAGCTTTGAGCTCGAGATTGAGCGGCCATGGCAGCTGCAAACTTCGAAGCCAGATTCGACCTCAAAGCTTGTGGCCGCCATGGCAAGATTTAAAGGTTGGTCAAGCATTGCTGATAAACTCATCCGGTGCTTGCTAGGCTGAAGATGATGAATAGTAAATTTCAATTTCTCTTAGTTTTTAATTTTTGTTCCGACCTTTTTATTGACTTGGTGCTCATGTGGCGCCATATAAGATTATTAATGGTGATTTGTAAAAAAAATTTAATGGAGGGTAAATATATCAGACAGAAATAGAGGTGGCAAAATGGGTCTCAAATGGATTGGTTAACGTATTTAAGTGGGTCATAATAGTTAGAAACTTAACAGCTCTTACATGGATTTTAAATGGGTAACTAACACAATTGTCTTATGGTAATCATAAATAGGTTTCTAGAGAATATTTTAACATTTTAATATTTTTTTCAATTAATTTTTTTCCTTCCAATTTTCTTTTTCCTCTTGCCTTGGCCATTGCCTTGCCTTGGTTGACAATAGCCATCGGTGAGCCTCGAGCTCATTGACCTCGAGTGAGCTCGGGCTAACTTTGAGTGGTCAAGCCTTGAGATCAACTAAGCATCGACGAGTAGGAGGCTTGCTCGAGCCTCGAGATTGGCTAAGCACTAAAGAGTTCAAGGCTTGCCCAAGCTCACCGGTTGCTATTGCTGGCCAAGGCAGGGCGATGCCTAAGTAGGAAGAAAAAAAAGGAAAAAAATAAAAGAAAAGAAAAGATTAAAATAAGATGTTATAATATTAAAAAATTTGAATAATTTTAAAATAATCATAAAATGTATTTATGACTCACTTAAAATCTAGCGAGCCTCAAACTCACTAGAATCATCGTGTTTGTGGTTGGTTACCTAGCTGCGACCCGTTGTCAAGGCCCGACAACCAGCACAGAAAAGAGGAAGATGGAAAAGAAAAAAAAGAAAGAAATTAAATTTAAAATTTTTGTACAGATTAAAAAAATAGTCCCACAATGTTTTAGGAAAATATCTTTTTTTTTAATTATAAGAAATGAATTTTCCTACATATGATCCATTATTGAGTGTTTGAACAACATGAGTTGAGTTGGATATGGGTTGAGTCAGGTAGAGTATGAGTCGTTAAATTGTACTATATGAAAATGGGTTAAAATTGTTAAATGGGACAGTATGAGTTAGACCATATTTCCTGACCTGACTTAACCCATTTGTTTGACACATTTGTACAAATGTAAGTTTGAGATTTTTGGTATCCCAAAAAAACGTTTGGAGTGAGCATGTCACGGCGTACATAGTTTAGGGTTTTTGACGTCACAAAAATAAGTTCAAGGTGGTTGTGTCCCAAAGGGCATAGTTTGGTGATATTTTCCCAAAAAAGAAAATAAAAGGGAAAAAATAAAAAAAAAATTCAAAAAAAAATTATGTCGCTAGATGACTGGCACCCACTGATATCCACATAAGCATTGGCTGGCCAAATTGGGCTAGATGAACTAAATCAACATAATTATAAAAGGTCTAAAACTGAATTGTCACAATTACAGCATGTTTGAGACTTTCTCGATAAGTTTGCCTAAGTGTAACCATGACCCCAATTTTGGTATCCAATTGGCTATTAACTAGCGCGTAGAGCTGTGAGGAGGGGTAGATGTGTTTCGTGGTTTTTTTTTTCTCGTTTTGGCTAGAAATTGGTGTATCGGTGTATTTCGGTTTTCTTGTTCAAGTTTATTGTTCATGTTATGTCGCCACATTGCTATTTTTTTTTGTCTAAAACACAATCAACATCAACATCACCTTTATCCCAAATCAGTTGGGGTCTGAATAATTGAAACCCAATGCTAATTAAAATTTTCATGAATGATTGAATGTGGTCGAGCAACAACATTACATCTGAAATAAGGAAATCAACTTTGTTTTCTTAGTTTTCCTATTTCCCTGCACTCCTTTGGGAGAAGATATTAATAAAAAAAATAATGTTATGTTGGCGTGGAGCAACAAAAATAAAAAAAAATGTTTTTCGGAGATCATATTAGATCGCGAGAAGTTGTAGAGGAGAGGAGCTAATAAATAACTTGAATAGCTTGATCTGTACCTCACGTGAGATGATGACGTAACTGCGATCCTGAAATACATTCTTCAAAAATCCGACTCTTCATAGCAAACGTCACATATCAAAAGCTAGGTTGAATTTAAGTGTTAACCAATTCGTGTCCTTTGCAATTCTAATGTGTTCCATGAATGTATAGATAACGTCCATGCATCTATACCATAGATAATAAAGTACACCTATAGTCACCGGTTAGATTTCTAATGAACTTACCTTGAATTCAGACCTTTTAAAAGCATAAACTAATTTGAACAGCAGCTTGCATTGGCTTACATGTCGTTGATGAGCCATGAAACGGTTTGTGTGGATCCGTCTTGAGCTTCGTTTGTTGATGCCAGTGATGAGCCATGAACGGATGTAGTCGACATTTCTCCACCACTAGCAGTTGTCAAATTTGCAGGTCGTGCTGGTGTTGAGATGGTTGCGCCTTGCCTCTCGAACTTTAAATCCACTGGAGCCATGGTAGGCTGTCTTGCTGCATTATCTCGAACACATGACAATGCAATGTGAATGCATCTTAATCATTGTGCCAAGCTTGACAAGAAGTCATTCAATAACAACTGAAATGCAGAAGACAAAACAACCGAATAAATCCTCTTACGAGATGAGACCTTCCTTGGAACACTTCTTCTCCTTCTAATAAAGCAAGACACGGAGACAATAACCATCACTAAGAGAACAGCCGAACTTGCCACAGCAACCACAATGCGTAATAACTTCGAGACACTACCTGCCAAAATCAAGCAATGCCTTTAATCCAGTTTGAAGTTGGAATTCATGATTGTTAGCATTTTGGATTAAAAAGATTCTTTCAATATAACAAGAACAGATACGCACCAAGCAACACATTGGAGAAATTACTGAAACGCAATTTCGACTGTTGAAACGGAACTCATGTTTGCAAAGATATAACAAGAACATATACGCACGACAAATTACGATGTGGAAAATACATCGCGCCATTCTCTAATATCTCAAGGGAAATTTAAACAGATTTATGGATTTTGTCAACTTACCTATTTTCGTCTAATAAGATTTGGAATAGATCGCATGATTCTCTAAAATTTTAAGTATATAGGATAATCGGTTGCTTTTTCAACTTCAATTCCTTTACTTTGATGAATTTCTTATGGAAATCAGAGTAAAGACAGTGAAATGGTTTACAGAAACAGACTGAAGCAAGGAACATCCAATGCAAACTTGCAAGTTTTCTGCATGGTTATTAGTTCCACTGTTTATATCTCCGTTAACCCTAATTAAAATTACACTTTCGATTCATCAAATACCGGATATGATAATTTGTCTCTTGCCTTACACAACCACCGTAATCGAGGGGAACTTTCACCAGAGTTGACAATTCACGGTTGGGGTTTCCCTGTCCCTTATGGGGCGGAAGTCGAAGGGTCAGGCTTCCGACAAAATGACGTCAACCTTGGTATTTGCTCATTAAGGTCGAGATGGTTCCTCAGTCAATGAAAGAACCAGCGCAACCACCAAGAAGAAACTTGCCGGACACTTCCGAAGCAAATATACGAGAGCACGATTAAAACTTTGATTTCTGACCTGGATTTCGCATCGAGGTGATCAGTGCTAATGAAAAAACCAGTGTGACCCTAAAGATGGTTGCTATGGATTCTACACCTAGATTGATTTTGATCTCTCTCTCTCTCTCTCTCTCTTAGATGACCACTGTTGTAAAGAGAACAACAATCACAGTGGACATCGCTGGGTTGGGTCACCATCTCAGGCGGCGGTGATCCAATCGACCGTCCTTTAGTCTTAGGTCTTTTTTTATTTGTTACAATATTTTACTCAGAAGGGGGTGATCGAATCGAGTTCATTTTTATGTTCTTAAAACTTTAAATACCAGAATATGTCTATTTTTCAGTATTTTTCCAAACAACAAGATAAGATATAAATAATATGGAGGAATTTCTTATAGAACTTGTAAGTAATAAGAGATTTTACAGAAACTCCCTTATTTGGTGATGTTGATTTTTTATTCATTAATGATCATTTTATGCACGGTTTGTATTTATTTCAACATCTAATAAGAGAATTTCAATAAAACTTCTTAGTATGTCTTACATTGATTATCAATCTTATTCTGAATAGCTTCATTTTAGGAGGATCAAACACAATTTAGACAAGTTTTGGCCTCTCTTTTCTTTTGACGACGAGTTCTAGTTATAATAGATGATCTCATGGGGTTCATGTCACCAATGTTTTAATTATTTTGTTTATGATCATTACTCACAGATTACTAAGTAACACGATAGAGAAATTACTAAGGCGCCATTACGACTGTGGAAACGAAACTCATGTTGCAAAGATATAACAAGGACAGATACGCACCACAAATTGTGATGCGAAAGTTACATTGGGCCATTCTTGTTAGGAATCGCACACCAATTCCAGAGAAATAACCCAAGCAAACAATCCACAGCAGCAGAATATATCAATAAAAGAATAGAATCAGAAGAGCACACCAGAGAATTTGTTATCGAAGTTCACCCAAACTTGGGCTACGTCTCCGCGCAGAGGCACTCTGCGAATCCACTAGTCTTCAAGAAAAGTAGAAATATAATTCACGATCTTCTCACAAGATCAGGGCACAAAGAGATTGAGAACACTCGAAACCGTCACGGCCTCTCTTTTTTTTTCTTTTTCTCTCAATTCGCTAACTTTTGCGCTTCTCTCTCTTTTTTGCTCTCTTCTATTATGACGGCTACTACCTTTACATCCCTAATATAAGAGGTATAACTTTTAACCTAGAAGCAAATAAAAGAGAAAAGACAAAAAAGCCCTTAATGAAATATTTTGGCTTCACACCAACAATCTCCCACTTGAAGACAAATATATCTGATGCACCAAGCAACTTTGCATCCTTCCTCTTTAAAAACTAGTAACTAGAACTTGTGCCTCTGCGATACTCCTCATCAATTAACATGGAGTAATACCAATAGTAGTAGTACAGAAAGTATGCTTCTCTCTGTCTACTACCTTGGTAAACATGTCAGCTAGATTCTTTAAGCTATCAATCTTCTGTAGCTTTAACTCATTATCTTTCAATGCTGACCTGATGAAGTGATAACGCTTCTTGATATGTCTAGTTCTTGAATGATAAGCTGCATTCTTTGCTAAGTGCACTGCACTTTGACTATCACTCCACAATGTGCTCACTGGCTGCTTTCGATGTAACTCCTCCATGTAATCTTGTAACCACATGATTTCCTTGGAGGCTTTCGTGATCGCCACGTACTCTGCTTCCGTCGTTGATAGAGCCACTATTTTCTGTAGTTGAGATACCCAACTCACTGCTGTGCCTGCAATTGTGAAGACATATCCAGTGGTACTCTTACCACTATCTCGATCACCCGAGTGATCCGCATCAACATAACCCTGCAATTCAAGAGATGTACCTCCGTAACAAAGAGAGTAATTTGATGTACCTGCTAGATATCTCAATATCCATTTTACTGCATTCTAATGCTCCTTATCCGGGTTCTGCAAATATCGACTCACAACTCCCACTGCTTGTGCAATGTTTGGTCTCGTGCTCACCATGGCATACATCAAACTTCCCTCTGCCGATGCATATGGAACTATCGCCATCTCATCTTTCGAAATCTGAGTACTCGGACACATATCCTTGGAAAGTTTGAAGTGACACGCTAGAGGAGTCGCAACCGGTTTTGCCTTTTCCATGTTAAATCTCTTTAACACCTTATTCACATAGTCTTCCTGCGACAACTATAATTTCTTATTTTTTCTGTCCCTGATGATTTTCATGCCTAAAATGTTCTTGGCCTCTCCCAAGTCTTTCATAGCAAACTGCGATGCTAACATCTTCTTCACTTCTGTGATTCTCTTCATATTAGAACTAGCCACTAGCATGTCATCAACATATAAAGAGAGATACACAATATCACCATCGCTATACTTGTGAAAATAAACACAATGATCAGCCTCACAGTGTGCAAAACTTTTTTCTTCCATAAAACCATCAAACTTTAAATACCGTTGCCGTGGAGCTTGTTTCAAGCCATACAAGCTTTTCTTCAAGCGACACACCATGTGTTCTTTACCTTTGACCTCAAAACCTCTAGGTTGCGCCATGTATAACTCTTCATCTAGATCACCATGCAAAAACGCCGTTTTTACATCTAACTGCTCGAGATAAAGATCCTCCACTGCAACTATACTCAGCAAAACTCTGATTGATGTCATTTTCACTACTGGTGAAAATATCTCGAAGTAGTCAATCCATTCTTTTTGAGAAAAGCCCTTTACTACAAGCCTCGCCTTGTATCTGATACTACCGTCAGCTTCATTTTTGATCCTATACACCCACTTATTTAACAAAGCCTTTTTATCAGCGGGCAATACGGTCAACTCCCAAGTTTTGTTCTGAAGTAACGAGCTCATCTCGTCTTTCATAGCACGCTCCTACTGCATGTGAGATGTGTCTTTCTTTGCCTCATCATAAGTCTCCGGCTCTCCCGAATCTGTATATAAGACATGACTTAGAACAATATTAGCTGATGGATCAAAAATTACCTTTGGCTTTCTCACACGTGTAGATCTCCTCAAAACAGATACTTCAGGGTCGTTAGTCTGTTCTGGATCACTGTCTTCCTCTTGAACTGTCTGCTCATTAATAGTTTGCTCCTCTTGAACCTTCTCTTCAGGTACTCTCTGATCTGGTAAAATCATCTTCACAGGAGTCGTGTCCAGCTCAACATATTCTGGCTCTATTGCGGTCTCATGCTCTGTCTGACGATCTTTGTACATCTTTTCTTCATGGAACACCACATTGCGACTGCGAATGACTTTGTTATTCTCATAATCCCAAAGCCTATATCCATATTCATCACCGCCATATCCAATAAAGACGCACTTCTGGGACTTAGCATCAAGCTTCTTCCTGTCCTCTCTATCAATCAAAGCATATGCAATACAACCAAAAACTTTTAGATATGAATAATTGACTTTTGTACCTGACCACTGCTCTTGTGGTATTCCTCCATCCAGCGCACTAGATGGACTCCTATTAATTAAATATACAGCCGCATCAACTGTAGCAGCCCATAAGTGAAGTGGGAGACCTGCATGTAGTCTCATGCATCTTGCACGCTCCAAAATAGTCTGGTTCATCCTCTCAGCTACACCGTTCTCTTGAGGAGTTCTAGGAACCGTCTTCAACCCGTGTATACCTTCCCGGCTTAAGTATTCTGCAAATTCTTTACTTGTGTATTCACCGCCATTATCAGACTTCAGAGCTTTAATCTGATAACCTGTCTCTTTTTCTATCATGGTCTTCCATATTTTGAACACCCCAAATACTTCTGATTTTTCTCTGAGAGCATAGACCCAAGTCTTTCTTGTCGCATCATCAATGAAAGTGACAAAATATCTCTTACCACCATAAGAGAGCTCCTGAGCCGGTCCCCACACATCAGTATGAACCAACTCTAGCTTTTGCCCTTTATTCTGTCGCCCATTCAATTGAAAACTAACTGCCTTTTGTTTTCTATAAATGCAACTCTCACAGAAATCTAGCTCAACTTTTTGCAAACCTGGAAGCAATTTTCTTGAGTGTAACTGCTTTACACCCTTTTCACCAAGTTGTCCCAGACGATAATGCCAAAGAGTAGACAAATTACCTGTAGCCACTATAGTTGCAACTATATCACTAATATTGTCTCCCTGGAGAAGGTAAAGTGTACCTGTACGCTTTCCCTTTGCTACTACTCTTGCTCCTGATGTTATCTTCCACTCTCCACAACCAAAAGTCGTTACCATGCCTTCTTGATCAAGTTTGCTAGTCGAGATCAGATTTTTCTTCAACTCGGGAATATGTCTAGTTTCACGCAAAATTAGTCGCCTTCCACCTGAGATGTTCACAATCACAGTTCCTTTTCCTACAATCGAACACATGTGGCCGTTTCCCACAACCACTTGCCCAAAATCTCCACTGGCATAATCAGCAAATACATCTCTTTGCGAGGTACAATGAAAAGAAGCACCAGGGTCAAGAAACCACTTATCTGTTGTCAAGTCAAACCCTGCTGACAAACACAAATTCTCTAGCAAAGGTTCATTGCTAACCATATTAGTTCCTTGATTCTCATCTCGTTGCTTCTTTTTGTAGGCTTCACACTGAAATCTACAGTGTCCCATCTGGTGACAGAACCAACACTCATCTTTTGCAACCTCTTTCTTTCCCCTTGAATGTGACCTGCCACGCCCGCTAAATTTTCCTCTGCTTTTACTTCTCCCACGGTTCTCCACTGCTAGTGCCGTTGAAGATGTGGATGCTGAAAACTTATCTCCACCTGAGACTTTCCTTCGCATCTCTTCATCCATGATGCTGCTCACAGCATCATCCAGAGTCAAATCATCCTTCATGGTGCTCGAAATTCCTTGCACCGCGGTGTTGTAGCTTTCTGGAAGGGAACATAAAAATAGTAAAGCTTGCAGTTTCATATCCAAATTTATGGTTGCGGATTCCAACTGACCTGTGACCTGCGTAAAACTGTTAATATGCTCTGCAACAGATCCTCTGTCAGATAACTTCATATTAACCAATTTTTTCAGCAAAAATATCTGATTTGATGTGGACGGTTTCTCATAGATATTCATTAAAATATCCATGGCTTCTTTTGCAGTCTTTGCTTTCGCGATATAGTATCCTGTCTTTTTCGTCAAGCCAAGACGAATTGCACCTAGTGCCTTTCGATCAAGAATTTTCCATCCCGCTTCTACTGTTGGATCCACTTCTGCAAGTTCGGGTTTCCAACCCTCAAGTGGTGCATAGAGATCTTTCTGATAAAGATAGTCCTCTATTTGGAGTTTCCACCATCCGAAATCCTGCCCATCGAATTTATCGATTCTAATTTTATCTTCTGCCATACTGTTTGCTTTTAATCAAACGTCACCGAAAAACCCTCTATGTTTTCGATTAGCCAACTCAGGCTCTGATACCAGTTGTTAGGAATCGCACACCAATTCCAGAAAAATAACCCAAGCAAACAATCCACAGCAACAGAATATATCAATAAAAGAATAGAATCAGAAGAGCACACCAGAGAATTTGTTATCGAAGTTCACCCAAACTTGGGCTACGTCTCCGCGCAGAGGCACTCTGCGAATCCACTAGTCTTCAAGAAAAGTAGAAATACAATTCACGATCTTCTCACAAGATCAGGGCACAAAGAGATTGAGAACACTCGAAATCGTCACGGCCTCTCTTTTTTTTTCTTTTTCTCTCAATTCGCTAACTTTTGCGCTTCTCTCTCTTTTTTGCTCTCTTCTATTATGACGGCTACTACCTTTACATTCCTAATATAAGAGGTATAACTTTTAACCTAGAAGCAAATAAAAGAGAAAAGACAAAAAAGCCCTTAATGAAATATTTTGGCTTCACACCAACAATTCTTTGATAAGTCTAGGTAAAGTTATTCGAATTTCTGAATTTTGCCATCCCACCATATTTCGTCTAATAAAATTTGGATTATGTCACATTGCACTCTAAATTTTTAAGATTCTAGGGATAATTGGTTACCTTTTTTACTGCAATTTCATTACTTTCATGAGTTTCTCATAGAAATCAGAATAAAGACGGTCAAATGGTTTACAGAACAGAGTGGAGCAAGGAACATCCAGTGCAAGGCTGCAAATTTGTTGCAGAGTTATTAGTCTCCCAATGTGCACATATGGGGCCAATATATACATGCGGCCCACCAACAATTGATTTTCTAATCTTAGAGGAACACCGCAATGGAGGAGACCAACATTGTGGTGGTGATCACTTCACTGCTAATGAAGAAAACCAGTGTAACCCTAAAGATGGTTGCTATGGATTGAAACCCTAGATCGATTTTATATATATATATATATATATATATATATATCTTAGATGTCCTTTTGGCTCGGTTTGTTTCACGTCTTTTTTTTATCTCATATCTTTTTTAATTAATTATATAAATACTTTATTTTTTTTATCCTGTCTTATCTTATGTTACTAAAATTTTAAAATGTCAGAATATGTCGGGTCACAAGTCATCGCTTTGGCCTTTCTCCAGTTGTCACCAAGACTTGGGGACCGGTGGAAGAAGAAGGAAAAAGAAAATAAAGAAAAGAAAAACAAAGAGAGAAGAAAAAGACAATGTAAAAAGCTAAAAAAAGAATTATAAAAGTTGTCAACGTAAGCAATTTCCAATCAATTTCCAACCAAATAAGATTTTCCATTTCGAAAGACAAAAATTATTTTCCAGTTAATATCAGAGGATTATTTGAAGTTTTTGAGGATGATATAGAAACGGAGTGGAGCAAGGAGCAACCAATGCTGTTTTGCAAATGCTCTGGTCGAAGATTTCTGCAGAGTTAGAAAGTACTTCTTAGAATGTCTACTATTGATAGTTAATCATTTTATAATTAACTTCATTTTCGGACGATCAAACACGATTGGTGTAAGTGCGTGTCACCAATATTTCAATTATGTCTCCTCAATTTTCATACCCTTTTTTTTCTTTTCTTTTTTTGCGTCGATCTTAATTATCAATTTGAATATCTCATATGACATCTTGTAAGCAATGGTTGACTAGTAGCTCGTATCATCTTTTGCCAAAAGTGCAGACCAACGCACGCCTTCCGTGGCGGTGCAGGCTGTGGCGTAAGCTATGACATCTTTCGTCTTGTACCTAACTCCTAAACAAAAGCCAACGTACCTGGTGGTGGAGGCAGTGCATTTGCAACCTGCGGTGGTGGTGGCGGTGCGGGCGGTGGCGGAAGTGGCTCACCAACTGGGTCGAAGAACCGCGTATCAGTCTCGTACCGGAATTGGCAACTTGGCGCCATGATCCTCGCTCCAATCTCCCCAGCGCAGCACTGCGGGAGTCTCGCTACCACTGTCATCAGGCAGTCGCTGCACTGCTGCTCCGTCAAGTCCGGCGTGCATTGCACCTCCGCGAAGATCGTGTTGAAACCCACGGATGCGTTCCCTGTCGCGTACTTCCTCAGCGAGCCGCCGGCCGTCGCCTTGCCCCGCAGATCGACCAGTAGCGGCTGCAGTGCCGCGTTGTACTTATCCAGGCTGGTGACTTTGTTCCCATTTCTCAGCTTGTAGTCAGGGTCGGTCGTGACGACGCCGAAGATCGAGGTGTTGGAGTACCGGACGGTGCAGTTCTCACTGTAAAGGACCGCCCCCTTCTGGAGGGGGCAGAGGTGGCGGATATCGGAGGCCGAGGAATTGAGGCAGGCACGGCAGCTCTCTGTGGTGAGGTCGCCGCGGCAGGAGCCGACGACGTAGAGGGTTTCGGAGGAGGCGGAGAAGGTGGAGACGGCGGCTGAGGCATTGAAGAAGCCGTAGGTGAGGGGGTTGGAGTTGGCTGTGGAGATGGAGGAGAGGAGGGTGACAAGGGTGGTTTGGTAGGGGCTGTCGGCGGTGAAGTTGCCGGTGGTGGCACAGACCTCGTGTGGGAAGAAAACTTGGGCGTTAATGGTGGAAGCAAACATGAGAACAAGCAAGAGAGAAACCTTTGGAGGATCCATTTCTTTCGTGTTCCTTTTTGTGTTTCGGCTATTTATTGAGAAAAATTGTCCAAAAAGTCCTAAATCAATTGTGTAGCGACCAATTTAATCTCAAACTTTTTGACAATTTACCAATTTAGCCATTAATATTTCAATTGCATCAATTTAGTCTTAAACTTTATGAAGTTTTGCCAATTTAGTCCTAAACTTTTTGAAGTTTTGTCAAATTTGTCTTAAACCTATATTGGCAAAAAAGACTACTTCAACAAATTATCAAAAAGTTTAGTAATAAATTGACAAATCGTTACAAGGTTTAACATTGAATTGGCATAATTGAAAGATTTAGAATTGATTTGACTATATAGAATAAGTTTATGACTTTTTGGACAATTATTCTAGTTTATTTGATTAATGTAGATAGGCTAATAATGTAAGAATCATAGCTTCTTCTTTTTTTGGTCAAAGTAAGATAATAGGGTTAATACTATGAAAAATCTCAAACTAGTACACCTGTAATAATTTTACCTCCAAATTATTTTTTACTACAAAAAAATCCCAAACTGGTATACTTGTAACAAATTTATCCCAAACCGGTACATATATAATAAATTTATGTTCTATTATTTTTCGTTAAATTTAACCATCAAATTGCTGAATTCAATGACACGTGACTATTGATGAGTGTATTAGTTTGGGGTTTTACCCTTTATTTGTCATAGATGTATCAATTTAGGATTTTTCATGATATTAATCTAATTTAATAGAGGGTAAATTTATCACAAGTGTATTAATCTGTGATTTTTCATGATAAAAAAAATTAGTTTAGGGTAAATTTATCGCAGATGTACCAATTTAGGATTTTTTATGGTTAAAAAAATAGTTTGAGATAAATTTATCATGGTGTATCAATTTAGAGTTTTTGTGAAATTAACCCAAGAGCATATAACTTATGTAGCTCCTACACAAGTTGCTTCGTCAAAACCTGTTTCGTCCACATATTTTTTAATATCGAGTGGGGGTTGGGGCGGCTTGAATTTTGATACTTACGAAACCATCGAAGTTTTTCTTATTCTTTGCCGGAAAACCAGTGATCAGCCGAATGGAGGTGAAATGAATGTAACTTTTTGAATGATTCTTTTTTCTCGACCAGCCATTTCTATATTTTTTGCAGTCAAGCATCTCCTCTTGTCTTGCATAATCTTTCGACTAGCACTGAATGCGGGCATTGGCGATACTTAATAGCCTTGATAAGAAGAACCGGGAAAAATTACCAAAAAAATTATAAATTTATTGCGATTGTGCCCATTCAATTTATCTTTTTCTTTTTGCTAATTGAGTCCTACACATTTTGTATTTGTTCCAATTCAATCCATCCAGTCAAATTTGGCGCTACCAACGAATTTTTTAGTAATATTTTAACAAAATTCCAAATTATTTATCTATCTCATTTATTCCCTTTTTCTTTTTTTTTCCTTCTCTTTCTTCCTCTAGCTAGCTGCCGGTGAGGGCGAGACTTGACCTTGCTCACCCGACGACTGTGAGGCTGAACTTGCCCTCGTCGGTTCTCACATGCTAATCGTCCATCTGACAATTGATGGGAGGAAGAAGGAAGAGAAAAAGGAAAAAGAAATAAAAAAAAATTCAAAAAAAAAATAAAAACATTATTAGAATTTTAAGCTCTTATCGATTAAAAATATTTCATCTTTCACGCAGATTTTAAGACATAATGGTTGAAAAATAAGAAAATATTTTTCATTAACTAATTATTTTAAGTGATACGAATAATTATTTTTTAAAAAATATTTTTCAAATCGTTTATTTTTCACGAAATACATAACCGACTTTTCTGTTCCTCTCGAATCATTAATAATATTTTTTTTTCACATGAACGGTCACGCCCACTTCGTAAGACTGTTCTTAGATATAATTAATTTTTTTTTTATTTCATAAGCGTTGATCTTGACTTATGTGATAACACGTTTACCTCTGTCTTAAGGCCAGACCACTATAATTCCCATATTGACCTTAAACAATTGCTGCGAAGGTTTCAGACTATATTGTATGATATATTATAGCCCATGATTGAGATTGGAGTAGATAAGGACAATTACGATAGGAGACAATAGAATCTTCGAAGTTGATCCTTTCCAACACATACTCTCGTGACCTGGGTCAAAGTGCCATTGCGTGACAAGCTAGAAAACTATGTGCTATGTTTTCTTTTCAGAGTTTATTCTATAGCATGTATTATGACATGTGACAGCTTTTATGTTTCACTTAATCTAAATCTTATCGATGTCATTTTCAAGCCCAAATATATGAGATTTAAATAATACGTGCTGCAGATAATTAGGATATTTTTTTAGGATATTTTCCTATGTTAGAGATAATTAGGATTTTTATGTTGATTTTCTATATTTCTCAAGATTGTGCGAATATCTCATTTTGATTTTGCATATCTTAATTGATATCTATTATCTTAGATAGTCAACTTAGATTAATCATTGTTACGACCTCTAATTCTACAGAAAAATCTCCGGTTCTTATCTTCTGCATTCTTTTATCTTGGTATCAGAGCTAATTAATCTGAAGCGCAACTTCTAGAAAGAAAGAACTTGCGAATTGAATGATTACTATTGAATGAATCATCTGTGTTTTGAACCCACACATAGTGGATTAGCCTCAGACATGGTTCAATAAACACAAGATATTATCAGGCTCATAGTCCTTCCTATGCCGATCCGGATTACATCACGAGCGAGTCTTCGTTGCAATCTGAGAAACCAACCAATGAGATGTCTGAGACTAAGTCTTAACAATCTATTAGCTTTTGACAAAGTTCATGGCCTTTTATAATGTAAAGGCGATCTCTCGGTGAATGATTCCACCAACCACGGCAACAATGATGGGATTTATACTAGATCGAATATCAATGCAATTATAAAAAAAAATAGAAAATTGATGACACACGAGATTATCCAGGTTCACTCCGAAATAGGGCTACATCTTGCAAAGGGATTTCACTATATTTTTCTACTCATTATGATGATTTCTCAAATGAGTACAAATATATATGACTTAAAAATAACAGGGTTAAAACCCTAGCCTATCTGAACGCCCTTTATCCCATAACAAACTAGCCTACTTAAACAAAAGCCTAAATATGAGCGGAACCCCCGTCCGCTGACTGGACAGTGGGACCCTCCGTGTCGGGATCACTGCCCTCGAACCCACACATTCTGCATGTAAGGGTCATATGTCATTGATTCATACTTTGATTTCCTTAAACTCACGCGAGTATGCTTAATGTGAGAAATTCACCAATTCCAACATTCTCTCACTTGGTGGATACTTCATGCAAATGAGAACCTTTCCAGTATCATTCCTCTTCAATCCAATTGTAACAGAGCACCATTAAAACATCGCAACCGTAATAGCTTTAGTAAGGAAGTCTAAACTATTTTCCCCCGTATCAACCCTTTCAAGCCGAATCACTTTCTTCTCCACTTTCTCTCGGATAAAATGATATTGTATGTTGATATGCTTTGTACGTGAGTGAAACACGGGATTCTTAGCTAAATGAATAGCCCATTAATTATCATATCTTACCTCCACAGCACCTTACTCAAAATGGAGCTCCAAGCACAATCGCTGTAATCATATGGCCTCTATTCCAGCATGAGTAAGAGCTATATACTCAGTCTATGTATAAAAGAGCTCTACCATGCTTTGTTGCTTACTCATCCAACTCAACGTAGCCCTAAATAATGTGAAAACATATCTGCTAGTAGACCATCTACTATCAATATCTCTAAGCCAATCTAAATCTACATGGCATACGATATTAAGGATATTTCCATTCCATGTACCTTCAAAATAAAAAGAAAAATTATAAGTTTCATAAAGATATTTGAAAAATCTTTTTATCGCATTCCAATGTTCTCTACCTGGATTAAATATATATCGGCTCAAGACTCCCACTGTTCGGGTTATATCTAGATGCGTCCACACCATAACATACATTAAGCTATCCACTGCACTTGCGTATAGAATTCGGGTAATTTCCTCAACCTCCTTCTCCATTTTAGGACACTATTTCATAGATAACTTGGTCCCTAAAGGTATAGAAGTACCAACAGGCTTGCAGTCCATTATGTTGAGTTTTTTCAAAATTTCCTTAATATATTTCTCCTACCCTAGCCATAGCTTCCGTTTCTCATGCTCCCTTGTAATCTACATGCCTAGAATAAAATTTGCAGGCCCCAACTCTTTCATATCGAACTTCCTAGCCAACAAATCTTTCATGGATTTCAGCATCTTCATTTTATTCCTGATTAATAGCATATTATCCACGTAAAGTGTGAGGATGATAAATTGATGGCCTGGTCTCTTCACATAAACATAATGGTCAGAATTTAAACGCACAAAATCAAGCGGGAGCATGTATGTGTTAAACTTTTGGTACCACATCCTCTGTCACTATTTAAGCCCATATAAGGACTTTTTTAGCTTGTATACTAGATTCTCTTTTCCTTTTGCTTCAAAACCTTCTGGTTGTCTCATGTAAATCTCCTCCTCCAAGGCTCCATATAGAAAAGTTATTTTTACATCCTTTGTTCCACCTCAAGATCGTATGCAGCTGCTACGGACAGAACAAACCATATTGAGACCAATTTTGCCACAGGAGAAAAAATCTCGTCATAGTCAACTCCCTCGATTTGAGAATACGCCTTAGCTACGAGCCTTGCCTTGTACTTCTCCATAGTTCCATTTGATTTCAGTTTTCATTTGAACACCCATTTGTACCTAATTACCTTTCTATCCTTAGGCAATTTACACAAGATCCATGTCTTGTTATGATCAAGCGACTGCATCTCATCTATCATTGCGAGCTCCCACTAGTTCGCACCATCTATGGATGTTGCATCTTTTACAGAACTAGGATCATCCTCAATAATACTCAAGGTATGAAATGTACTCAATGCATTAAGTGAGTACCGAAGTGGTACCTGCCTTTCTCGCATTGATCTTCTGAGAATCAGTATGCTATCTATGTTTAAGTCTTCGTCTGAATCTGTATCCTCAATTTTATTAACCAAGTCCCCTTATTTCAGATCAGAATCAAAGTCCATTGATGTAATCTGTGGAACCATCTCCACAGTCTCAACTTTCAGGCTTTCTTCAAGCACTATTGCTTTCTTGGGCTCATCACTTTTTTGTGTGCCTATCTGGGATTGTGTTTCACGAAATACAACGTCCCTGCTATATACGATGGTTTTTGATTCTGGATTTCATAGCTTATAGCATTTAACCTCTTCCTTGTATCCCACGAATATGTTCTTTTCAAACTTATTGTGAAGTTTACCCCTTTTCTCCTTACTTATATGAACATACGTATCACACTCGAACATATGCCAACTTCAGCTTCTTCCCAAACACTGCCTCAAATGATGTATGGTTCTTCACCGATGAGGTTAGTGACCGGTTCTTCAAATAACTAGCCGTGGCTACAGCTTCTGCCCAAAATTCAGATTCCAAACTTACCCAACTCAGCATGCATCTCGCCCTTTCTATGAGTGATCGATTTAATCTTTTGGCCGCCTCATTCTGCTGAAGCATATATGGAGTTATTTTTTGCCTTGTGATACCATTATCCACACAGAACTGCTCAAACTTGTCTGAACATAATTTACCTTTGTTATCCGTACGGAGTACCTTGATTTTCCTACCCAATTGGTTTTCAACCAAAACCATAAATTTTTGAAAATTTTCAAAAATATATGATTTACTTTTAATAAAATAAATCCAATTATAGCTTAAAAAATCATTTATGAACGATACATAGTACCTAGATTCTCTTATAGATTGAGTCGGAGTAGGCCCGAAAACATCACTGCGAATCAGCTTTGGAGTCTTCGTTGCTCTCGTATCAGTGTGTTGGAAACTAATTCGATTCTGTTTTTCATGAAGATAGTGTTTACATAACCCAAAATCCATAAAGTAATCTGGTACTCTCTCTACCATTTAACTCGAAGCTAAGGTAGACAGTCCTTTTTCATCGATATGCCCTAGCCTCTAGTGCTACAACATAGATGTATCATATCCATATTCTTTTGCCTTTTCAGAGATAAACTCGCCACCAACAGTCACCATTTCCCCAAGTAGCTTATACAACATCCCGTGATGGACTTCTCGTGCAATCACAATAGAACCCTGAGTTATCTTGCACGAATTCTTATGATAGCTGAAAATAACCCCTGAATTAGCTATTGTACTAACAGATAACATGTTTCTACTCATTAAAGTTATGTGCACCACATTCGAGAGAGTTTTTACTATGCCATTACTCATTCTTAGCTTCACCTTGCCACGCCCGATAATCTAAACTATAATATTATCTCCAAGCATGATATCTCCATCATTATATTGCTCAAATTCACAAAACTAGTGTCTATGAGGCGTTATGTGATATGAAGTGCCGGTGTCGATGTACCAGATATCCTTATTTGATTGGGCCATACATGCAGCAGCCACATGCATATTTGCTGTCTTGACCTCCTTCTTCCCCGAGGATGATTCAGCTTCTTTCTTAAAAACGGGCTTGTGTTTACAGTCCCGCTTCATATGGCTTCACTCTTCACATCTCCAACAATATACCTTTTTCTTCCTACTTTTTGATCGCTCACGAGATTTGGATTTGAACCTGTTTCGATTTTGCCCCTTCTCTACTGGCCTACTATCGTGACCCTAAGAATTCTTTTTCGATCGGGTTAACGGAGTATTAGGTTTATTAGATGAATTAACCTAATACGGACCCTCCCAAGTCCTACCGAATCACAACTTTGATTTTTGTTCAAATAGTTTTAAAATTTGGAGTCGCCACTAATCATTTTTGGTAGGTTAATTAGATACCTAAGTAAATTAGTGGGAGGACTAAATTACTTCTACGAACTAGAGATTATGAGTTTGGGGACTTGGTTACACTAGTTAATTAAAACTAATGCCCTTTCGGTACCTTATTTTCACGGATATCCTAATTTGGCAACTCAAGCTTGGTTTATTTCTAAAACTCTAGTGGGGTGTTCTCTTTTTGTATTTCCTCTTTTAGATAGGATGCATGGGTGGTATTTGTTTTTATTTTCAAAGTGTTAAAAATTCCCTGAAGGCGAAAGAGGGAGTGTGTTAACGACTTCTGTGCAGTGTTACAGTCTACTCACTTTGGGGTCTGGTGATTCAAAAATTAAATGATAGGAAGTCAATGATAGTAAATAAAGACCTCCAATGGATGACCCAGCCTTGGCTTGGCTCTCCCCTTTGGGGTTTAATGGTGCAGGAATTAAATTGCGGGAATTTAAATAATAGTAAGTAAAAACCTCCAATGGGCGGCCTAGCATTGGCTTGGCTCTTCCCTTTGGGGTTTGATGGTGCATAAATTTAAATTGCAGTAAGTAAAAACCTTCAATGGGCGGCCTAGCATTGGCTTGACTCTTCCCTTTGGGGTTTAATGGTGCAGGAATTTAAATTGTAGTAAGTAAAAACCTCAAATGGGCGGCCTAGCATTGGCTTGGCTCTTCCCTTTGGGGTTTGATGGTGCAGAAATTTAAATTGCAGAAAATAAACGACCTTCAGTGGATACGCTTTGCCTCTCCATTCTGGGGTTTTTGTTCTTTAAAATAAAATACAATAAATTATTTCAACAATTTGAACTAAAATCCGTTGACGAGCCAGCTGCAAATTTGATGGATACCTTGGAATTGGTTTGGGCCTACTTTACACCTCCATAGAATTTATTGTTGATACGGAGTTGTCCTTTTTTTTTACCTGCTATAAAATATGGAAAAAAGGGAGCTGGAGAAAGTGTATACAATTTGTGCTAATTTGAGACTAAAACCACAAATAAATGAATAAATAAAAATACTTAGCTCCAATTTGCTTGCTTTTTGACGAGGATGAACTCTTGATTTATGTTGATCGATGAAGGAATTGGTGATGATAACTCATAACTTTAAACTCCCACCATTTTCAAAATTTTCTCTCTCTTTTTGGTATTTTCTTTCTCTCCAATTTTTCTTCAATCTCCCAAAACCCTATCAAACATCCAAATTTTTCTCCCCAAAAAATCCCCCTCCCAAACTCACTTCTTCCTCCTTTTATAGACTATTCATCCATTTCCCATTCTAATTTTTCCACTAACTCTATTTCTCATTCTAATTCCTCCACTAACTCTTCTTCATCTTCATTTTCATCTTCCTTTCTCCATCTCTATCTTACATTCTAATTTCTCCACTAACTTTTCTTCATATTCATCTTCCATTTTCCATATCTATCTCCCATTCTACCAACTCTTCTTCATCTCCATTTTCCCTTCTCTATTCTCATCTTATTTTCTTTATCTTCTCTTCTCCATCTCCTCTTCTCCATCTTCCCATCTTCATTTCCTCTTCTCCATCTTCCCTTATTTATTCTAATTTCTCAACTAACTCTTCTTTTTGTTATTTACAAAATAATCCCTCAAGTGTTAGGTATTTGTACTCTAGTCCATGGGATTTTAAGTATTTGCAATTTAGTCCCTGGAGAAATATTTCTTTAAGTCGAAATCTCCTTACAATTTTCGACATATCTACCGCATGTTGAATTTAAGCTCATTTCTTGCTATTGAAAATAATACAAAATTTAATTAAAGCCCTTTTTGAAAAATTGAGTCATTCTGGGTATAATTGGGCCAAGATGAAAATTTGAAATATTAGAGAACAATGTCATTCTGGGTCTGATTCGAGATTATGCTCGTGAAGGAATGCACGACCCCGAATTGGATTTTTTAAATTTGTGATGGCCAACATGAAAATGTATTTAAAAGAAAAATATTGACTATTTTTATGTATTCTTGTGGCCTCAAATGCTATTATTTATTAAATATTTTCCTAATTTCTAAAACATATATTTAAAAAAATACAAAAAATTATTTTTTACTCAAAAATGGTTGCCTAAGCTTGGCCAAGGCTTCCAAAGTTGATTTTTCAATTTTCTCATTTCTTATTGATTTTGTTTATGAATTTTCAAAAATAAAAATATCGAAAAATATTGAAGATATGAAAAATTATTTTTTTGGTCAAAATTAGTTCTCTAGGCTTGGCCAAGGTCTCCAAAATTGATTTTTTAATTTTATGAATTTTATAGATTTTTTTTATTAATTTTAAAGAGAAAAGATGATTAAAAATCAGGTGTCAACAGCTGCCCCTCTTTGAAAGGAAGCTCGATAGATGTTCATTTCAAAGACGAGATGACACCTGAATCTTAATCAACTCAACCTAAGAAAATGCAAAGAGTTGTGACGTTTAATCTCCAATACCTCTCTAAGCAAGTTCTGATCCAAATCGGACTGGATGAGGTTTTTATGAAGTAAAGGAGAGATAAAGGAGCGAGCTTACCTAGTACTTGCCTGCCCGTTGTGTGGCGATTGCCTGATATGGATACTCTATTGAAAGTGGAATAAGAACCTAAGGATTCATTATAAGAAAACCTTATGGTGGTTGAGCTTGGACCCGTATGGTGGGTTAACCCATGGTAGATTCCTAACAAAAGGATTTTACTGATTAAACTTTGATTAAAATTTCACCTGTATGATAGGTCACCCCATGGTAGATTCCTAATGAAAGGGTTCTAGTGATTAAAATTGGACTAATATTTGACCAGTATGGTGTGTTATCCCATGGACATACCTGTAAGAAGGACTTTGGGTGCCTGTAGAAAGGACTTGGTGCCTGTAAGAAGACTTTGGTGTGCCTGTAGAAAGGACTTTAGATATCTGTAGAAAGGACTTTGGTGGCCTATAGAAAGAACTTTGAGTGCCTGTAGAAAGAACTTTGGTTGCCTGTAAAAAGGACTTTGATTGCCTGTAAAAAGGACTTTGGGCTGCCTTTAAAAAGGACTTTGGGTGCCTGTATAAAGGACTTAGTGCTTGTAAGAAGGACTTTGTGCCTGTAGAAAGGACTTGGTGCCTATAAGAAGGACTTTCATGCTTGTGAGAATGACTTTGGATTGCTTGTAAGAAGGAATTTTGTGTTGCCTGTAAGAAGGACTTTGGGTTGCCTGTAGGAAGGACTTTGGTGACTGTAGGAAAGACTTTTGTGTTGCCTGTAAGAAGGAATTTTGTGTTGTCTGTAAGAAGGACTTTGGGTTGCATGTAGGAAGGACTTTGGGTTGCTTGTAGGAAGGACTTGGTGATGGATCATTATGTGTTAGAAGTCACAAATGATTACCTAAATGTCACCTTTCTCGGGTAGACAGAAGAGGTATTGACTGAGAAAATTTTTTTGGGTGCCATTTTGGGATCTGAGGAAACCAGAAATCCTGCAGAAGCTCAAACCTGTTTTAACTTACCATGAAGGGTTTAGGTTGAAGATATACCTATCTGAGAATTTGGAAGAAACGCTTGGTGGTTTCTTGGCAACTAGGCTTGTTCATTCAACAATTGTCGAGTGGACTTCGAGACCTTGGAAGGTGACTTGAACATTAGGAATGTGTTACCCGTCAGGCAGTGTTAGAGGTAACATGCGCAAGTATTTTCATCAATGGGTTCATCGGTTCATGCAAAAATACCCAGCAAAATTTGCAATGATTAGGAGCAATCTTCGTAATAACTCATGACACAATCAATCAAAATGTGGATCATGCATGACTATTTTGTCAAGTTTGCACTACTAATTCCGTTCGAGGAGGTTATCATAGTATGAACACCTCAAATGTAATCTGAATAGGGGACCTCAGTTCGGAAGGGCATTCTCTCACTCTCGAGAAAGGCTGATTGCAGGATTGAAAATGAATCACTCAATCTTACCATTATCGCATTCAACAAGAGTCTGAGTAATCTCGCAATTGATACTATCACGCTGATCTGGAGGTCTTAATTAGGATCGTAATGTAGGCTAGGCCAAGGTTTACCAAAGGGGACTCTTTTGTGTCAAGGCCATTGACAGAAAATTTTTTATCATCTGCTTCAGGTTTACAAGTCAAAAACCTTGCAAAAATGAGAGAAAAATAATCTTGCTCGTACCTTTTCAAGAGATGCTTTGAATCATTCAACTCTATATTAATTCAAGTGCCTTAATTAGAAAAGGCTTTCACGGGTTGTAACGTAAGTTAGGATTGAGGACCAAGGAAGTAAAATGCTTATTTTGGCCCAGACAGCATGTGGGGTGGGTTTGACATTGGTGATCATCGCATCTTTATCACTAGTCTCGGCCCTCAAAATAGTCCTCAAAGAACATCATCGTTGTATGAGGATGGTGTCAATTTCTACTGATACCGTCGTTGCTCCCGAATGATCTAAACTTCAACTGCGTATATTTTGCAATTCGACCCCTTCGGAGAGTTTTCTTTTGCAATTAGATCCCATTGGAAATTTACAATAAAAGACTAGATGTTTTCACCGAATGTACATGGACATTGATTTGAATGGGCATTGGCCTTGCTTTTGACTGGTACTTTTCTTTTTCACGCCCAGAGACTGGCTTTTTTGGTCCTGCTTTTTACCTTTTCTTTTCTATATCAAAGGTCTAGCATACTTGAAGAGTTGACTCAGGAACTTTGTGTAGACCTTACTTCTTCTGAGTTCTTCTGCTTTGAGGTGGTGCCATCTTCATCTTGAAATGAGCAACGATCACCAATGGGGATTTAAGAAATGAATATGCAGGCTCAATTGGGCAATGCAAAGGATAAAAGTGGATTGGATGGAGAAACGAATGCTTTTCGTCGTCCTAAGGCACTTGAATTACCGTGTGAGGTTGAAAGCAAAGCAACACATGAAATTTAATGTTAGTCCGAGCAAGAAAATTTCTAACTATTTACCTCGTTTCATTCGTTGGGACAACCTCCATATGGCCCCGATGTGGGGTGGTTCTTAACAGGGGTTACGGAATGAAACCGCCGCTTAAATGGGTTATCAATGGTTACCTGTAGTGTTTAGAATATAGAAATGAACGCCTCTTTCCATTCAGCTATCGTACCTTTTGCGAGAGAACTCATTGCCTTGAGGGATGCCGAACCTATTTTGTGCACGACTCATTATGGATATAGGACGTGTATTGGAAAGGATTGCCTTTTATCATCCTATCATGCCCCATTCTACACATTCGATGCATCATATGCAGTTTATGCCCCAAGCCAGAATTGGCAAAATTAAACATGCAAATAGTCATACATGAATCATGGCATATGTAAACGCAATGAAGATATAGCAGTTTTCAACCTCACATGTATTTACCAAAAATGTAAGTACGAAAGGAAATTGGTGAATTTGAACTGCCCCCTGGATATGCGAGTAGATCGAGAAAATTGGGAGTCTACTCCTTAAGTCGAGGAATGGCCCGTATCTGAGTTTGCACCTGCACAGTATTTGGGCCTTTTCAATATTAATAACCGTCATAGTTGTCGGTCGAACGCCTTTTTTCGATTCAGGGTAGCCATCAATTTACCCCATTTTCATCAGAGTGGATCTTATCATATGATTATAATTTTGCCCTTTGGGGCTGTCTTCTTCGACATATTAAATGTTAATATTAACATTTCCTGTCAAAAGAAAAAGAGACATGTTAGCCGGCATTGGAAGGGATGAATTGGAAACGATACCGATTTACCCTTCATCTTGAATGTTTTGCACGACTCCTTTATTAGCTTTGCTGGATTGAGTTTTCCTTGGCTTTCGCTGGACACTTCAACATTAGGCTAAGATCGTGACAAAATTGATCTTGGTATTGCTCGTCGAGTATTCCTGTTTTTTTCTGCAAAAAGAAATACGCAAAAAGTCATTTTATTTATTTACAATACTCACAACATTCCCCACCCTTGGGAATCGAACTCGAGATATTTCGGACCGCTGACATTCCCCTTTGCCATCCGATCCACAAGACCGTAGGTGTCTGCAGAGGTTCGCCTTTAAAGGTTGATCTTTGAGGTGACGTGGTCTTGCAATTCCTTGTCTCGATTTTTTTCAAGGCAACTTGCAATCCCTGTTAAGATGGAAGAAAGTATTTCAGAATTTGAGACAATCCTGGGTAAATTAAAACGATACAAAATTACCCTTCTTTGAGATCGCACGAGTCTTTCGTTCGTATTTTCTTCGTTCAAAGTCGTCTATTGAGTAGCGATATCTACAAATCAATTTGCCCCTAGTTTCGTTCAACAAGGGGATTTCGCATTTGGGTATGACTGTGTTCTCGAGACATTTTGCAAATTCCTGAAAATAGAAGGGGTTGAATTTAAAACTAGAGCAATTAAGAGTAAATTGAAACGATACGGGTTTACCCTTCAAGCCTACGCAGATTTTTACTCGCAATTAATGTTATCCCAAGTTTGGTGAAGTAAAGACTCCAAGCATTTAATAAGAGAACGGGAAATTACTACTTAGATCGAGCCACCCGTTGGAGGTTCTTTATTTACTGCCTTTACTTTCTGTAGTTTAATTTCTGCACCATCAAACACCAGAATGGGTAGGTCGAGCCAAGGCTGAGCCCCCTATTGGAGGTTCTTTATATACTGCATTTACTTTCTGTAATTTAATTCTTGCACCATCAAACCTCAAAATGGGTAGGCCAGCCTAGGCTGAGCCACCCGTTGAAGGTTCTTTATTTATTGCCTTTACTTCCTGCAGTTTAATTTTTGCACCATTAAACACCAAAATGGGTAGGCCGAGCCAAGGCCGAGCCCCCTGTTAGAGGTTATTTATATATTGCATTTACTTTCTGCAATTTGATTCTTACACCATCAAACCCCAGAATGGGTAGGCCAAGCCAAGGTTGAGCCCCCTTATTGGAGGTTCTTGATATACTGCCTTTACTTTATGCAGTTTATTTCTTGTACCATTAAACCCTAAAATGGGTAGGCCGAGCCAAGGCCGAGCCACCCATTGGAAGTTCTTCATTTATTCCCTTTACATTATGCAATTTAATTTCTACACCGTCAAACCCCAGAATAGGAAGGTCGACCCACCCGTTGGAGGATCTTCTAATATTGTGTTTATATCCAGAATATTTCGCATCGTTAGTATTATTCAATTCGAAAATAAGAAAAAATATCATTCATGTGCATTTCACGTAGCATAGCTCATGCATACTTTGCCATGCAGTATACGTATTTGTATCGCCGTTGTTTCATGCATATTAAAAAAAAATCAAAAGAAAGATCCCAAAAACTAGGAAACAGGCCATTTCGACTGGCCAATCCTATTTTTGATGACTTCCCTTCTTGATATTTTAAAGAAAATGACGATTTTTCCCCTTATAGGCAAATTGTCTTGAAAAATTCTAGAAAATTCAGAAAAATCCAAAAAATTAGGAAATTGGCTATTTCGACTGGCCAATCTTATTTTTAATGACTCCTTTCCTGATATTTTTAAAAAATGATGATTTTTCCCTTCATAGGCAAAACATCTTGTAATATTTAAGAAAATTCAGAAAAATCCCAAAAACTAGGAAACGGGCCATTTCGACTAGCCAATGCTATTTTTGATGATTTACTCGAGTGTCGTGTCTGCATGACCACGTTCATAGCTCATGTACGCATATCCATGTATGTATGATTCGTGTACACATGTTACATACGCACGTCCATGTACGCTTGTCGCATTTGCACATCCATGTACGCATGTCGCGTTCGCACGTCCATGTACGCATGTTGTGTTCGCACGTCCATATACATATCGTATTCGTGTGTCTTCGTATCTGCATGTCGTATTTATAGGTCTTCGTATCCGCATGTCGTATTCATATGTCTTCGTATTTGCATGTTGTATTCGTACGTCTTAGTATCCGCATGTCATATTCGTATGCCTACATACGCATGTCCACGTACGTATGTCGCGTCTGCATATCTGCGTTTGCGTGCTGTATTTGTGTATCCATGTTCATATGCCGTATTTGCGTGTCCACGTTCGCATGTAATATACGTTCACGTTTACATGTTATATTTGTATATCCATGCTCGCATATCCATGATTGAATGTCCGCGTTCACATGTACACGTTCGCGTGTCTATATTTACACATTCACGTTTTGCTTATCTATGCACCCATTATCATCCATACATTCCATCTAAAAAAAGGTGAAAATACAAAAAGAGAACATCTCATTAGAGCCTTAGGAGTAAACTAAGCCTAAGTCGTCAAATTAGGATATCTATGAAATTAATGTATCGAAAAGGCATTAGTTTTAATTAATTAGTGTAACCAAGTCCCCGAGCTCATAATCTATGGTTCGTAGAAATAATTTAGTTCTCCCGCTAATTTACTTAGGTTTCTAATCGAACTATCAAAAATGATTAGTGGCGATTCCAAATTCTAAAATCATTTGAACAAAAACCAAAGTTGCGATTCAGTAGGACTTGGAGGAGTTTGTATTGGGTTAGTCAAATCTAATTAACCTGCTAATCCGTTAACCTAGGAAGCCCATAAAATTTTCAAGGTCGTGACAAACCCCGGCCTAGGATATCAACGCATTGTAATTAGATCGCATAGGACATCATACCTTACATGTTACAAGGATACATATTCCATTTTGCGCACACGTGTGACTTTGTATGTGCACGAACTATAACCATCAAGTATAGAGACGAATCAGCGAACCGCCAATATGCACACTTGTGAACCATAGCCATCCAATGTACAAGTTAATACTGTGCCTCAAGTCTAAGGATTATTTACATAAGACTTGAGCATGAACGATTAGACATTAACTACGCTAAAAGCTTCCATGTCGCTAATCGCTAAATGCGTGTCACGTTCAGTGAACTTGTTTGGTATAAGCACCTGTATTCCAACTCAGGCATCACAATACCCAATGACTCGTGACTCGTTATTCTTTTAAGTATCCAATACTTAAAAGCGAAGTTAAGAACACACCGGTCTTAACAAGATCATTAATATCCACTCAATGATCCATCGACCGAGAATAGTTTAAAGATTCAGTCTAATTATGAACCCGCTACACATATTCTTGATATCTCAAGAATAGGTCTAGTCACAACTGATTTTATGAAATTTATTCATATATATATAATTGGACAAATGAACAAACACGTCTTTACCATTAATTCAATAATAAATTGAAATACAATGGAAATCCCTAATACGTAACTGTTACATAATTGCTTTAAGGCATATATCTAACAAATGAGTCACTAGGTCTATGATGTGATGGCGAAGGCATGAGTTGGTTCTTGTAGAGAGTGATGGGTCATTCGGTCTATGATGGTGATGGGGAAAGCGTGAGCTAGTTCTTGCAGAGATGTTTTTTTTTTATCAGCTTGTAGAGATGTTGACAGGGTGCAACTTTGAAATTGGAGACTCTCTCTTGCCATTTTTGAATGTCTTTGAGTTTCTCTTTGTCTTGCACAATTTTTATATTTTATCGAAGAGAGAGAGAGAGAGAAGTCGCCCAGCCCGACCTGAGCTTGGCACTGTTTGGTTTTGGGCAAGGTTAGGCCTGTAGGAGACCCGGCCTAACCCGGCCCATTGACACCCCTAATTGCTAGGCCTAGGAGAACCTTAAACTGGTAAAATAATTGGGAAGTTGTGTCTCGAGAAACTCATGTCTTAGGTTCAATTCTCACTTAATGTAACTATTTTGAGTTATGACGAATCTTGACATATATATAAATGATATGCCATTGACTAAATCGGAACCTAAAAGTATGTATAGTATGATTTGAACTGGTTTGTGATGCATTTTCAGCTCAAACTACAACAATTTTGATTTTCGATCGAAGAAAACGTAATTTCCTATCAATTTGTGTCATTACAGGAAAAGTACCAAAAAAAGTCTTAAATTTCATGTATGGTACCAACTTTTCGATTGAATCAATTAAGTCCTAAACTATTTTGCATTGGTACTAATTCAATCCATCTAGTTAATTTTTGCCGGAAATCACTAACTTAGCCATTGGTTGTCCTTCGTCGCGAAACTGGCACTGATCGTGGTTTGCAGTGTGTGTTGTTGTGAAATGTGACGTTTTAAGACCAATTTACTGATATAAGACATAAGCTTTGATTTTTCTGTCTCGTCTTGTATGAAGTGAAAGAGAAGAACCAGCTCCTTTCGGTCCCCTTCACTTAGTACGGCTCACATGCATTCTCATGTATGGATAGCGACCGATCCAGAATCTTAGGATCGGGGGACCAAGCTCGTCCTTGATGTTAAAGAAAAGGTCAAATGATGCTAACTTGTCTTCTCAATTCGCCCCACCAAATAAAAATCGCGAATGATGGCACACAAGATTAGTGAACTTATGGACTGCCAATGTCGTGAAACTGCGTAGATATCAAAATTTGAAAAGTCCTAAACCTTTTGATGATTTGATAATTTAATGATAAATTCTTTTTAACAATTTGGCAATTTGATGTTAAAATTTTTGATAATTTGTCAGTGTGGTCCTTTCACACAATTATTCAAATAATAAATCAAGGATTAAAATCGATAAAACTTCTAAAAGTTTAGGACTGAATTAACATAATTGAAATGTTTGAGACTACATTGGCAAATCACCAAAAGGTTTTAGGACTAAACTAGCAAATAGTCAAAATGTTTAGAAGAGTCTTGCTAACGTGATGGTGCAGTTAGATTGAGTTTTTACGGTGCTATGTTGACCACAATTTTCATTCGAAGAAGAACTCGCTACTGGAAGTCCATATCCTAGAAGAAAAATTGAAAAATCATGGTTTCTTCTTCCTAACTACTTCTCTTGAAGCTCAATTAAGGGCGTGTATGGCAAAAATTATGAAGTAGAAATCTTTTTGGTAAGGCAACTTTTGGAGTAGAAATCCATTTGGTTACGCAATTTCATATTTCTACTTCTGGAACATTTGTTTTGCTCCAAAAATAGTTTTAGAGCCACTTGAAAAAGTAAAATAAATTTACTTTTCTCCAGAAATAGAAAAATCAACTTATGGCTAAAAGTTGATTTCTAGAGCAAAAGTGTTGTTATGCGCGCCTCAATGTTCATCACATGTCTCATCTATGAACAACTTTGTAGTATGATCTTTTTTATATTTACTCTACGTTCTATTGTAATGCAATGATATTACGTTCATAAACTAAGAATATTCACATTGTACAACGTATAATATGTCGCAATATCTATATATCATGAAATAAAATAAGAAACTTATGACGTTCAACAATACAACTAAGTAATGATCTAAATAAAAAAAAAAAGTTCCAATTCTATGAAGTTTTGCAAGTATGATGTAATGTGAGGAATTCTATATATACTAACATAATCGTAATTTTAAGATAATCATATTTTCTCACAATATATAATATGTTGAACTCGGTCAAAACAAACGTGGTCAAGGTGGTGCAACGTTGTAAAATTAAACACAATGCATTTTATGATAGGAACCTGCTTATATGACCGTACCATTATTTACCATAAATGGTGGTGCCATAATGAGCACGAATTCCCATTTGCGAGGATTTGGCAACCAGAGCTTGGGAAAGTTAGAAAGATTTCGACGACCACAAGTGAAGCAATATTGAAAAGCAAATTCATGTGGTATTCTTATTTTATTATGGAATGACAAGATTTTGGAGAACTGTATCTGGAATTTTTTTTTTATAGTTCTATTTAATGGCATTAAAAATGTTTTTCCTTATAATGCTTCCAATTAAATCCCCCAAAAAAGTGCAACCTAACTATCCTCATTTTTCGATGATCCAAAAAATGCATGAATCACTTAACGAATAAAATAATCCATCGTCTGATGAACTTGCTGAAAATTGTCGATTTGGAACACTAACTATTGTTTCGGGGGAGAAAGAACGCGGTTCACTAACCTTAGGTCATTCAATTTGGGGCTGCTAATTTTTTCTTCTATTTTCTCGCTAGACAAGACGAATCCTTGATTGACAAAACTACAAGTGTGAAAAATGATTTGCATTGATACTATTGTTAGTAGTTATTATGTATATTTTTTTGGATAAAGTAAGAAATATATTCACTATCCATGGCGCAAATTACAAAGAGGAAGCCGAACACAAAAATCTCGTACCAATTGTGACACTTGATTGTGTGGCAATGGTTGCAAAGTGGCCAACTGTGCGAACGCAACTAAAGACACCAACAATCCCTCAACCAACTGGACAACCGAAAGGAGAAAAAGAGGGGGACAAGCCCACTAATAAAAAAATAGATGACGAAATACCCCAATTGACTTGCATCCGTTGATTCCAAGTATTGTCCTCCACTTGATCAAAAGTGAGGGCTTTGTCTTTGAGGACCTTCTCAAGATGCTTCATAAGTGTCGTCCTAAAGAAGGAATGTTCTCTAAACAGAATATGGTTGCGTTCCGTCCAGATGATATGACAGTCCCAAAAGAGAATCGGGCAATCCTTTGATGAAAGTGATGAATGCTGAATAACCCACCAAAAGTTGTCTTGCCATGGTTGATTACGCCATCCCAAATTGCACTTCTCGGCCCACGCTAATGCGATAGTGCCGGTGTGACTACACCCGAAAGATAGATGATCTACCAAATCTAGTCTACAACCACAAAAACCACCCACGCCACCCGAAATTTTGCGATAGGTTAGCAACAATACCTGTGTGGGGGAGCTTGTTGAGGGCGATTACCCAAAGGAGAAATCCATGCCTCGGGGCAATGAATCGGTCCCATATAAAGGAGTGCCATGAGACAACATTCCCCTTGTGCCTGATAAAGTCCCAAGCGAAAGAGGTAGAGAAGGTACCCGAATGATGGCCCAGCCATATGAATCGGATCCCCTCTCTCCGCGGTAACCATCAGGGCACCCTCACGCCACGATGTAATGGTGTCCAGAACATGGGATTGTTGCCACACCGAGGAAACAAAGTCCAAGACCAAAGCACTCCTAGGGATTCTATAATGGTAGATGTCCCTGTCCAAAAAGATTTTATAGAGCGGCCCTTTGTCATGACAATGATTAAACCAGAACAAGGCAGTGCACCCATTCCCAATCCGCCAGCGAAATCGAAGCTGAAAATTCGAGCGAACGTCAAGGATATTCTGTATTTATTTTCTCTTAAAATAAAAATATTTAAATCGTTCCTTTTTGCACTTAATATAAAAATATCTAATAATGATAATATTAATAAGCTTCTTTTATTCCTTTAATTTTTTATGGCTGATTTATATATATATATATAATATAAGAAATCCCACTCGGTGGGTTAGCAAACCCATAAAGTGGGATTCATGATTTTCCCGGGGTCACCTGGTTTCCTTGGGAATATATGTAGTACAGTTCTGTTACTCGTTGGTTCCACTATCATTTCTCGTGTTTAGAATCATATTGACACAATAGATAGATTTACGGTGCAGGACTTTTTCAGATAATTATCTCGAAAAAGTTTTAAATTTATTGCAATTATATCAATTTAGTTTTAAATTTTTCTTTTTCTTTCAATTGAGTCGTAAACCTTTTGTATTTGCACTAATTCAGTCTATGTAGCCAATTTTGGTTGATGGGCATTGACATGGCATAGCAAGTGTTGATTTGTCAATTTTTAATAATTTTTAAAATTTTAAAATTTATTTATTTTCATTTTTTATTTCTTGACCTTGTCGGCCCTCACCTTTGAAGGATGAAGGAGAAGAAAAAAAAAATTAAAAATTTGAAAAATATTATTAAAATTTGATAGCTTAGCGTTGATCGGCCAAAGTTGGGCAGATGTATTGAATTGACACAAATACAAAATGTTTATGACTCAATTGATAAAAAAAATTTAAAGCTAAATTGATACAATTACAATAAATTTATGACTTATTTTTGGAATTTTTCCCTAGGACTTGTGACATGAATTGTCATGTCTTTAGGAGGTCTGATTGACAAAACTGAACCGTATTCGGCCACCAAAAACACGCAAACTCAAACATAGCCCATATATATATGAGCAAGCTGTTCTAGCTGTTCTTGTCTTCACCCAAGTAGGGGCAAGGCACGACTTTTTCTAAGTATCCTTCACCAACATCCTGCGAGCCTGGGTTTGACCCCAAGCCAATGAAGCCATACACTCAATAATCCAGAGGAAGAATTACATATTGAGGTTTAAATGATCTGAAAATCATAACAATCACAAAAACTATATGTGCAGGGCACTCTGGTCTCCCATTTTTCAAGACTACCGTGGATATGGCTCAGTGATGGAGACCTCATTTTTTGAGAACTGGTTTGATTTGCTTCTGGATTTGTAATCCTGCGTAGATGATATATTGGATTCGATGCTGTCGTGCATGAAGAATGCAGGTTTGGACGGCATTTTGAGAGTGACCGAGTGGCTGTTGAGCATGAGAAGGACCGAGGCCATTGCCGGCCGGTTAGCCACGTTTTCTTGGACGCATAGTAGACCAACGTGGATGCACCTCGCAATTTCGGCACTCAAACCAGAAGTTATGCAGGGATCGATAATGTTTGATATTGCTCCTTCCCTCCAATTCTTCCAAACCTGCAAACATTTGACAAACATTGAGCAGATTGATCTCCAAAATATCATTCGAATCGAGCAGTTATGTTCCTATACTCACATAGCTTATAAGGACCTCCGTGTTGTCGCCCACTCGAAAAAGATTGCTCCTCTGACCACTCACAATCTCCAAAACCAGCACTCCGAAACTGAAGACGTCGGACTTGACCGAGAAATTTCCATGCATCGCATACTCCGGCGCCATGTATCCACTGTGCATCATAGTAAGTCCATCATATTTGCTCTATAGTTTGGCTATGTTATTTTGGTAAGCATTAGCTATAGTTGGCAGGGGAACTTACTAGGTCCCCATGATTCTGCTTGTCTTTGCTTGAGTTTGGTCCAACTCGAACAGCCTTGCCATACCGAAATCTGATATCTTCGGATTCATGTCCGAGTCCAACAAAATGTTGCTGGCTTTGAGGTCTCGATGGACAATACGAAGCCGAGAGTCTTCATGTAGGTAAAGCAGCCCTCGAGCAACACCCATTATTATCTTGTGATGCCTATCCCAGTCAAGATTTGCACGCTTCAGAGGATCTACACATTTTGTTGAAAATCACATTCTATAAGATGTCCCTTAATCATTTTGTGAGGATGCGATTTCATGAACAACAACCTGAGAAACATACCGAGCATGAATTGATCAAGGCTCGAATTGGGCACAAACTCGTAGATGAGAAGCCGCTCGACTCCTTCCAAACAAAAACCTAGGAGCCTAACCAAGTTCCTATGTTGTAGACTAGCTAGTAACATGACCTCGTTCTTGAATTCTACTTCTCCTTGGCCGGAATTCTGCGACAGCCGTTTCACTGCGATTTCCTGTCCGTTGGAGAGCCGACCCTGAAATTTCATCAAAGTAGGTCCTTGTGAGTATCAATTGGTACATTGAAGCATTTCGAATAGCATCATATTGATGCCATCTATGACTATTTTGTTGCTTTAATTTTGAGCACAAGAGACCAGAGGATGCTTTGTTAATTTGTACCATGTAAACAGCACCAAAACCGCCTTCTCCAAGCTTCTTGGAATTAGAGAAGTTATCCGTTGCTGCTCTGATAGTGGCGAAATTGAGTTGCAGCGACTCCGCCGTGCTTATTTCATCCACGACTTCACCTAGTACATGAATGTCTTCATCACAATTTTGTAATGAAAGCTTCGCAAACTAGAGTTGCCCCAGTAGGCATTCTTACTATCAACTTGCTATTTTGGCGTGCCCAATCAGTTTATGATAACTACAGAGAATGATACATGCATAATCGGAAATGTACGAGCGGTGCGCATGAATGTAAAAATCGAAGTATCGATTCCATGTTCGGAAATTCTCAACCCAATTTGTTAAAAAAAGGTTGTCCTAGTTGTCACCGTTGTGCTGGTGCAAAACATAGTAATTAGTTAACTTCATTATTTTCATGATCTTTTTAACCTCATGACCAGTTGCTGTTCCAATGCAAAAGGATAAGGACTCACCTTCGACGATTTGTCTGGGCTGCTGCTTGTTCCTTTTCACTTTTAGGAGCATTAAAACGCCGATGATAAGTAGTGCAAAAACACTTGTGGCGACCGCAATGTTCACAGTCCTCGTCGAATTGCTCTTTCCAACTGCAAGAGCGAAGGCGCATTATGTTTACGATCATTGCTCACTGATTACTAAGTAAAACGTTAGAGAAATTACTAAGGCACCATTATGTCTGTGGAAACGGAACTCGTGTTACAAAGATACAACAAGAATAGATACGCGCCGCAAATTGTGAAGCAAAAGTCACATTGGGCTGGTCTCTGATAACTCAAGGGAAAGTTATTCGGATTTCTGAATTTTTCCATCCCACTAGATTTCATCTAATAAAATTCAGAATATTTCACATTATTCTCTAAATTTTTAAGATTCTAGGGATAATTGGTTGCCTTTTCGACTTCAATTTCATTACTTTCACGAGTTGCTCATAGAAATCAGAATAAAGACGGTGAAATGGTTTACAGAAACAGAGTGGAGCAAGGAACATCCAATGCAAGTCTGCAAATTTGTTGCAAAGTTATTACTCTCCCAATGTGCACATATGGAGCCAATATATACATGTGGCCCACCAACAATTGATTTTCTAATCTTAGAGGAACACCGCAATGGAGGAGACCACCATTGCGGTGGTGATCACTTCACTGCTGATGAAGAAAACCATTGTGACACACACACACACACACACATATATGTGTGTCCTTTTGGCTTCGTTTGTTTCACATCTTTTTATCTCATGTCTTTTTTTAATTAATTATATAAATACTTTATTTTTTGTCCTGTCTTACCTTATGTTCGTAAAATCTTAAAATGTTAGAATATGTTGGGTCACCAAACATCACTTGTGGCTTTTCACCAGCTGTCGCCAAGAGTTGGAGACCGGTGGGAGAAGAAGGAAAAGGAAAAGAAAAACGAAAAAAAAGATAATGTAAAAAACTAAAACAAAAATTATAAAAGTTGTCCACGTTTGCAATTTTTAACTAATTTCCAACCAAATGAGATTTTTCATTCCAAACGAACATAAATTATTTTTCAGTTCTTTTTCAAGTCTTAGCCTAATATGAGAAAACATTGTCATCTTTCTGGAAAATGACTTTCATGACATTTTTAAATAATGTCACATTATTTACAAAACAAACATAACCTAAACATATCTTCTTTTCCCAAAAATATTGACCAACCGATATCTTCTTTTTCGTCAAAAAGCATTTATTCAATAAAACTTACATAATGTACTGAGCATATATCAATAAATAGAGAACGTAGATTTTAGCTCATACGAAGAATTGCTAGTGGCAATCTCACGCGAAGCCGCATATTTCATAGAAATTAAAAAAAGACCCAAACGCCATGTACCTAACTCCTGAACAAGAGCCAACATACCTAGTGGTGGAGGCAGCACATCTGCCTCTTGCGATGGCGGTGGCGACGGAAGTGGCACACTAACCGAATCGAAGAACTGATGATTGGTCTCGTACAGAATCAAGCAACTTGGAACCATGAACCGTCCTCCTGTGTATCTGTCACAGCAATCCCTGATCGTCTGGACGCCTATCAATAGGGAGTCTGTGCATTGCTGCTTCGTTAAGTCCGGTGTGCACTGTGTCAACGCGTAGATCATGTCAGTCCCCGCTGATTCATTCCCCGACGCGTACTTTCTCAGCGAGCTGCCACCCGCCGCCTCGAGCCATAAACTGTTCAGGAGCTTCCTCATCGCTGCATCGTATGTGTCAGGGCTCGAGACGTTTTCAGTGGTCCTCGCCACGTACATGTGTTCTGTCGTGACTGTACCGAAGAACGAGGCGTTCGAGTACCGGATGATGCAGTTCGCAGTGTAGAGGAGTGCCTCCTCTTGGAGGGGGCAGAGCCGGCGGATGTCGGAGGCCAAGATATCAAGGCAGGCACGGCAACTCTCGGCAGTCAAGTCACCGCGGCAGAGGCCGAATACATAGAGGGTTTGGGGGGCGCCGGAGATGGGGGCCGAGGCATTAAAGAAGCCATAAGAGAGGGACGAGGAGCTGGTGGTGGAGATGGAGGAGAGGAGGGTGGTGAGGGTGGTTTGGTAGGTGCTGTTGGCGGTGAAGTTGCCGGTCGAACCACAGTAAGTAGCTGGTGGGCGTTTACGGTGGAAGAGAACATGAGAATAAGCAAGAGAAGGAGATTTGGAGGATCCATTCTTTTCTTTTCTTTTTGGGTGGGTGTTCGGGTCACTCTGTGATAGGAGTATTCCTCAACAGGCTCGCTCCCCAGTTAATATGAATTCCCACGTCGATGGAGTGCAAATCAAAATGTGTTGAATCATATTATATGGGGGGCCGCAATGCTTGACCTGCTGGGCACGGCACATATTAGTTTGATTGCACATGGTTTATGTTTTAGAATATCCTTTGTATTTTAGATCGACATCATACTTTAATGTTTAAAAGATGTCAAGACCTTGAGTTGAGTTTTAAATTTACATTGATATAAGAATACACTCTGGATCACAAAAAGTTGCATCTTATAAGACCTTAAAGAATGGAAGGCTAGAGCCATCATCCACTTCACTAATTTTGTCCTAAAAAATCAATTTTGAATGGAAGGTAGAGTTATCTATCTTTTGCAAGTATAGTAAGGCAACCGTCGAGAAATTCGAGTCTCAAGAAAGCGTCGACTCTATTAAAAAAGCAAAGACTCTTTCAACGGAGTCTCCCTCGTCTGCGATTATAATGGAAAAGGAGTCTCCAGTTCATTTGCAGCTACAATAGAAAAGCATTGACGCCTTCTATCGAGTCTTCACCGGTGGAATCTCTACAAAAGATGTTGTTTTCTCGACAGATGATTAACTAGATGTCGAGGAAAATTTGTTCATCTCCTAGTGATTTTATTTTCAAGTTTTGTTAAGAGAACTAGAGCAGCAAAATCCGGAATTCATCAGTACCATGTGGGGGAGTGCATCGGAAGTGGACCAGTTGAAATGCGTGAAAACATAGGTGAACTTATAAACAAGGAAAAAAAAAAAGGTCGACACGACATTTTTTTGTTTTTTTGTTTGGTGAGAGGAAACTTCCTGTTAAATCTCCTATTCTATAATTTTAAAAATAGAAGCCTAGTGTGTAGTCCAGTGGGAATGGGAGAATGTACTATGGCAAACCAATGATGACCAAAGAGTCTCCTGAACAATAATTCAGCATAAAAGATTAAAACAAAGAACTTACATACTGAATGATAGTTAATGAATAGATGAACTGTACTTTGTCTAGGAGGTTCTTCTGATCTGAGCTACATTAATTAAGATTGTAATTTACTGTTTTATAGGATTGGTTTAATAAGATAAGATATAAGTATTCTTAATAAGTCTATTATAGGCCTGGCTTGTGTGAGCCCATTAATGAAAATTAACGAATTAGCCCTTAAAACTTTACCAAAAATTCATTATTACCCATTTTTAAAAGTGAAACCTAGATTGTTGCATTTCATCTTCTTCTTTAGGGCGATCGGACCGACGAAGGGCCGGCGAAGGCCGCCGGGGTCGCGCTATCTCAAGCCTCGTCACTTAGGGTTGCACAGCCCCAGGTGGCCTATTGGCGAAGGGTTTTGCTTATTTCTTCGAAAAAGAAATACGCAGCCAAAAGCCTTTTGCAATTTTTTTTTTCGCCAAATACTACTTAACCTAGAGTCGCATTTCAAAGGAATTTTTATCAAATGACATTTGCATTTCCTTAAAGCTTTTTAGGTAAAGACATTTGCATTTGTTCAAAGCCAATTTTCTAAACCAAACCAAATGCACCTAAAAACCATTTAAGCAATAAAATTTCTCTTAGCCATAAGATCGGGCCCAAAATTTTTGCCTAAACTTGCTATTCATAAAAAATAAAAATAATAAAAATGTGATAAGAACGATGGCGAATCTCGAGCCTTCCGAGTGCTAGAGAGAAAACTTGACAGATATTATGCTAAAAGCAAAATGATTTGGTGTCGATTATTCGTACCATTTGATCTCGTGGCGCTTGTCACGGTATGCTTTTCTATCAAAACGAGTGAGAACGCGTCGATTTCGGAATCTAAGGCCTTATTGCGTTTTATCGAATTGGAACGTTGTTACGGGGGAGGCGGAATTGAAATGCTTTTTAATTTTTGGGATAGGGATGTCTTGACCCAGATTTCTCCCAAGTCGTCTTGGCCACCTGCGATAAAATTTGTGTTTCATTAATGCAGAAGCAATATGAGGATGATGGAAAAGAAAGTCGGCCTGTAATTCAATACTCCGAAAGTTGTTCGACGCAAGGGATTGAAGCTTCTTCACCTAATAATGCTAACCACCAGATCAAGCTACTCTCGTCACTTGAGGAAATTCATCCAATGCACTGTCAAATAATTTAACATATATACATATTACACATTTGAATTTTCGTAATTTTTAGTAATTCCTGCATTAGTTGTCGCTGAATTGGAAGTTTCTTTCCTTCCTTTCTTTTTTTATTTTTTTATTTTGCAAATTCACATCTAATTTACTTTGAGGGTTAACTCGTGAGTAGGTGGAAAGAGAGATTGGATATAAGTTCTTTTTACTTCCACTTTTGGTAAATCAACGCGCGCACGAAAATGATCCCAGAAATGATCGATTCTCCCCACAAGACATCAGATGCAGTACGAAGCTTCAAAACTTGACATCTTTCATTGTATTATTGCTTTTTTTTTTTCTCATTTGTGCCCAGCAAGATATGTACATATATCGGTTGATCATCCGATTGTCAAAGTTTAGGGATCATTTTTGTCACTTTTCTTTTTATATAAATATTTACAAATCAGTTAATTTTCTCCGAAACAAACAGTTCAGTAAGTTTTAAAACTGAATCTCTTTCACTTTTATTATAATTATCCCAGTTAATCTACGGGGTTTCTGACTTGGTAATAGAGTCAAGTTCTGACCCTTTTTTTTATATACAAAATGATAATTCATAGTGCTTTGTGTTAAAATATGTCTCGATTTTAAGACGATTCAGTGAATTGGATCCGAATTGATTTATTTGGTAGGTGAGACTGATTCGGAATAATGAAGTCGTCTTTTGCGTCTACGGGGGAATTTGGAGTTTGAACGCGAAAAGAAAACACGAAAAGGAATTATCTCCAAAAGTGAAGTCGGTCAAGAAGAAGCAAAAGAAGGAAGTTACTGAAGCAGGCTTCACGAAAACCTGCTCTGCCCTAGTAGGTCTCTGCCAAGATTGCTTCACTCTAGATATGAATATTGGCACGTGGGTTTCCTTTCCCTTCGCTTTCCGATCCGGCTCTGTCCGAAACGCAAAATGGGGGTTCACACGGTAGTCCCAACAGCCCCCTCGTTTCGTCTCACCATGGGAGGCTCCACGAAAACCCCTCTCTAGTGATGCGTGCTAAATAAGATATTGACACGTTTTATTGTTATTAAGCGTGATCAAGACGGACCGACCGAATTGGGAACCGCCTTGACCGGATCCAGTCGACTGGATCCAACCAATCAGTTCGGTCCGGTTTTCCAAGGAAACCGGTTTAATTGCCTATTTCATAAAATCGGTATCAGTAATTTTCAGTCCGGTTTTTGTTTCCGAAGGGAACCAGACCAGACCGATTATTTTTATTTCTATTTTTATTTCTATTTTTTATTTCTTAAATGTAAATATAATAATCCACCGGTTTTTCATATTTCTTGAATGGAAACCTAATTTTAATTAGTATATTAAAATTAAAGTTCGTCTTGCCTACCCATATTAATAATTCATTGATTTCATTGGACCGCTGGGGAACCGAACCAGACTAGGTCGTTTTATCCCAGGACCATCTGGTCCTAGGGTCATTAGGTCCGGTTCTCGGTTCCTAGGTGGGGTCAGACCGGACCGCAAACCAATCACCCATAAATGTAATGTAGTGTGGAGCAACATTAAAAAAAATGTCTTTCAAAGATTAAATTAGATCGTTAATACAAATTATGGAGGAGAGAAGTTCATGCTTGAATAGCCTGATTCATTTCCCTTGCGGGGTGTTTCTCTATACCCTCATATTATAAAAATAAACAACAGTTTTCATTTTATATTTCACATTCCCACCGCATATTCTCTGATTAGATTTCTAATGAACTTACCTTGATTTAGACCTTTCAAAAGCATAAACTAATCTGAACAGCAGCTCGCATTGTCTTACATGTCGGTGATGAGCTATGAACCGGTTCGTGGAAAGAGGGATGGAAAGAGGGAGGACAACGATGAGAAATTGTTCAAGAATTTCAAGAGAAGATATGGCGGTTTTATCGCCGTATGGAGATGGAAAGGAAAGCTGTTTAGATCAGAAAATCACATTAAGTACCATGATTCACTCTTGACGAGAGGAGTTATGCATCATCGTTCTGTTGATTTTCAACGTTTTGAAAACTTTGCTCAGCCCAAGTAATGCCACTGGGAAATGGGAGAGTACGATATGATCAAAGGACGGCTACAATGTCTTTGGAGCAACTTTGCTCTTTGGAGCAACTTTGCAACGTAGAAGACTTCGATATGGACAGGCTGCAAATTGAATGGAAGAACCGTATATTGTGCTAGGATTCGGCGCACAATTACAACGAAGTAAAGTGTAAAAGCAAGAAAGAGAAATCGTACACAAGGTTTTATCCTGGCTTGCCCTTAAACTAGGACTATGTCCAATAGAGGATTCTACTACAATTAGCACCTCACATCTCTTATTACATGTCGAGAACGCAAGAGTCGAAGCTCTGATGACTCACTCTAGGCTTGGAACACTGCTATACAGTTCTATTCAGAAGTAGCCAATCGAAATTGACACGTAATCTACCTTTTTCACTGTTTCCCCTGAGTTGGTAAGTTATCTTTCCTTAAGTGTTTTACATTTGGAGGATCCCGAGGTCCAGAGAAGCTCTACCGGTAGTTTCATTTTGTACTGCGGATGCATGACTAGGTCTTCTCCAAGGCTTCCCTCCCACGTTTGGCGAGTTCTGTCCACCAATTTAGAGTTAGCCATCCGCGGCATGTTAGGGGGTCCCACGTGGGACCCATTTATGACTTTCAGACCACTCGAAAGTCTGTGCCTCCCTTTGCTTGGCTTGACTTCGAGACGGCGCGTTGGTGAGATTATTTTTCACAACCCCCTCACTCGCCTTCTTTCTTCCAAAAACACCCCCAACTTCTCTCTCCTTTGCTACTCTCTTCTCCGTCTTTCTTCTCCAAGCTTTAGAAAAACCCTAGTGAGAAAGTCAAATCGTCCAAAACTGAAGCGCGCACAAAACAAAGGAAGATAAGAATTCGAGTGCGAAGCTATGTATGGAGAGCACAAATCATTCGTTGAAAGGGGGACATGAGAGTTGGACAAGTCTTTTCTTTGGACATGGCAGAGAGAGAGAGATACGAGCGTCCCTTTCTGTGGGCTTTTTCTTTTTCAAACGTTCTCCTCTCTCCTCTTCTCTCTCGGCTTGTGTAGACTTCTTCAATGGAAAAAGACGACTCTTTTTTGGTTCCTTTTAGATTTAATGGCAGTTCAAGAGAGATGGAGATTTCCAATCACAGTTGGTTTATATCAAGGTTCGACATTGAGTCCTTATCTTTTTGCACTAATTATGGATAAGCTAACAAAAGATATCCAATATGAAGTGCCGTGGTGTATGCTGTTCGCAGATGATATTGTGCTTATTGATAAGACTAGGGCTGAGGTCAGCACTAAATTAAAATTATGGAGAAACACGTTAGAGTCCAAGGGATTTACGTTAAGTCAGAGTAAGATAAAATATATGACGTGTGAGTTCGCCATGACAAGAGGAGATAATCAAGAATCTGTGGATATGCTTGGACAAAAGGTAGCTAAGAAAGATGCTTTCAGATATTTGGGATCAATTTTGCAAAAGAGGGGAGAGATTGATGAGAATGTTAGCCATCGAATCAAAGTAGGTTGGATGAAATGGCGCAGTGCATTAGGGTTTTTGTGTAATCAGAAAATCCCTCTTAGGTTAAAAGGAAAATTTTGTAGAACACAATAAGACCTGCAATGCTATACGGAGCTGAATGTTGGCCAGTACAAAAGCAACATGAGCATAAAATTGGAGTAGTAGAAATGAAAATGTTAATGTAGATATGTGGTCATACGAGAATAGATAAGATAAGAAATGCCGATATTCGACGAAAAGTGGAATAATATTGGTGGTAGAGAAGATGAGAGAATATAGATTGAGATGGTTTGGACATATTCTCCGTAGACTCATAGATGCTCCGATAAGAACAGAAGTGCATTACCGAGAACACGATATTAAGAAAGAACAAGGCCGGCCGAAACTTACTTGAGGGAATATAGTAAAATAAGATTTAATGGAGTGGGAAATAGATTGATGTACGGCCGAACAAGTGCATTACCGTTCTGTCTTAGAACGGAATGGAGAAAAACTATTCGCATTGCAGAGAGGGGGATTTCTATGTTCCTGAGTATCATGTTTAGCCATTTCTATTCATTTATATTTATTTATTTATTTTTGAGATACCCATGTTTTTGCTTTTATTTTAATATATTTTAAGTTTTTTTCTTCGAATTCATCAACCATCGACCCTAATTGATTTTGAATAAATATGATGTTGATATTGATGTTGTGTAGAGATGGAGATTCAACCCCAAGAAAAAAAAAGAGACGGAGAAGAGAGTAGCAGAAGAGAGAGAAGGTGGGGGCGTTTTTTTAAGAAAGAAGGTGAGTGAGTGCGGGCTCCATCGGACACGTGATGTTTAATGAATGGAGTATTATTTTGCACACTTGGAATATCTCACGTACCCAATATTTTCTCCTTAGATTTCGCTTTTGGTGGCATCTTGGGGTTCCCACGTGGGACCCATTTGTGACTTTTGGACCACTTGGAAGTCTCTGCCTCCCTTCGTTTGGCTCGCCTTCGAGATGGCGCGTTGAGAATTTCAATTACAGTTTAAGCTGCGTATAATAACGTTTTTGTTCTCAAAATAATTTTTAAAATAGAAATACTTTTTTTGTTTCTATTCCTGACAATAATTTTTAGGAACAAAAACGCATTTGGTAATTACAAAAAAAATTGTGTTCCTAATTTTTCCATTTAATTCTGTTTCTAATTTTTTTTAATATGGACAAGATCAACAATAAAAAAAAAATGAAATAGAAGATGAATTGGAATTGAACAATGAGAACATGAAATATGTCTTCCATAGATAGGAAAAATTACAATTATGAGTCATACATAAATGTTCTCAAGTAGATAAAAATATGATTACATAATTGAAAAGTACAAAGTCATGGAATTCCGGGCATATCGTAGTCCCTTGCCATTTTATTTACAGAATTTTGATGGAGACCTAAATATATAACTGATGTAACTAATAATTTATTTATTAGTAGTGTCATTACTCATCATGTATCGGGCTTGTTTGGTTTAGTTTTGAACAAATGTCTTTGTAAAAACATAAATACCTTTGAGCTAAAGGGGTTTTGTGAAATGCAAATACTGTTTGATAAACTATAATTAAAAAGTGCATTTGGATGCAACTTTGACGTAAATGCCGTTTGGTAAAAAAAAAAACCATTTGTAAATGATTCGATTTCATAATTAATTTTTATTATTTCAATTTTTTTGTTTTTAATTATTTTTCAATTCTTTCTTTAATTATTTTTTATTTTTATTTTTATAATTTCAATTTTTAATTATTTTATTTTATTTTTAATTATTTATTTTCTGAAAAAAATTATTTTTAATTACTTTCATTAATTTTTTTATTTTTATTTGTTTTATTATTTTTAAATTTTAAATTTTCAAAAAATATTTTTATTTATATTTTTAATTACCTTCAAGAAAGTGTTTCCAATTGTTTCTAAAAAAAGTTCCAAATGTGTTTTTTTTCTTGTTTCTGCTCCCAAAGTGTTTTTATTTATCAAAAGTGTTCTCAAAACTAGGATCTCTTTTTTACCATGCGCATTTCTGGAGCGTTACCATACGCAGCCTTAACTTCCAAGTCGGTTCACTGACTAGGACATAGGAATGAGGAGGACCAACCCTTAAGTGATATTGAAAAGGCAAAAAGGAAAATTTTTTGAAGCAAACATTATAGTACCGACAAAGAAATTATAAAAAAAAAAGTTGATCTATTAAATAAATAGTAATTTAAATCATCATAGGAAAAACCGGAACTTCAATTTAAATTTAAAAAAGTGTAAGAGATTTAGGAAATTGTATTATGGCCCTTTCAACTATGACAAAAAAATTCCGACAAAAAAAAATGACCAAATTGTAATTTTATCTATAGTAGTGTTGTGTGATTGTGATCCGTCTTACAAATTATGTATGCATTAGTATGAGTTGTAATTGAGAAAGTGCCAAGGACTCGGTCTCCTTTTGAATCACTTTATATAAAAGGAAAATAAGAAGATAATTTTTCACATCGTTTTCTTGAATATGTGTGTATGCGAGTGGGTGTTTGTGTATATATATACATTTAGCTATTCTTTTGTACTTTCTATAACTATTCTTAGGATGTGGTTCTTAAAAAAAGGCGTAGCTGGGACCAAAAAAAGTTACCAAAAAAGTTTTGAACTTATTATAATTGTGTCAATTTAATACTAAATATTTTTTTTCCAATTCAATTATAAATTTGCTTGCATTTATGCCAATTTAGTCTTTCTAGTCAATTTTCACCGGTTGACGCTAACATTGCGTTGCTAGCGATGACATGGCAATTTTAAATATTGAAATATTTTTAATATTTTCTTTTTTTCCTTCTTCCTCTAGTGAGTCGCCTAATCCTATTTTCCATATCGGACGTCGAAAAATATTTTCCAATTTATTTTTAGAATTTATTCGAAAAATATTGTCACTTTCCTTAAAAAAATGACTTCTTGATAAATATTTTTTAAAAAACAAATCTTTTTTTCGCGAAATGAAGCCTTAGCCTCCTTTTGAGAGTTCTTATATAATAGAAAGATAACTTTTCATGCACATCATTTTCTTGAGAGAAATTTAGGGAATAGACTCTTCTACATTTACTTTCAGTGTAAGGTTACATTGTATGAGGACCCTATTTATAGTACAACATGGGTTCTATCTAAAGAATATAATTGCATATTGATACAAGTAAATCAAGTCAATCCCTAATTATAATCAAATCAAATCAAATAATATAATCCACGAGGATTTGCATATCCAAGGTCAATACTCCCCCTAAAGCTAGTGGTCGGTATATGTCAAGGATGCTTAGTTTGCTCAATAGATATGCATGTTGTCTTTGACATAGTGGTTTAGTGAAGATGCCTATCGCCTACTCCGTGGTTCTAATTCCACTTGTCTTAATTATGCCCACTTGGATCTTCTCCATAGTACAGTGACAATCAACTTGTATGTGCTTTGTCCTCTCATGGAACAAATGACACAAAATCATGTAATGGACTTCTGATCAGTAACATCTACTGCCCAGTCAGCATCAGAGTGTTGACACCTGATTTTTAATCATCTTTTCTCTTTGAAAAATTAATATAAAATCCAAAAAATAAATTCATAAAATTACAAAATCAACTTTGGAAGCCTTGACCAAGTCTAAGAAATCAATTTTGCACAAAAAGTGATTTTTCATATTTTTTCATATTTTTATATTTTTCGAAAAATACAAAAATACTTGAAAATTCGGGAAAAATAATATTTGAGATTTCAAAAATATACAAAAATAGTCAACATTTTTCTTTTAATTTCAACCAAGCATAGGGGAGGTGTACCAAAAATTATGTGGAGATTTGGACTTAAAGAAATATTTCTCTAGGGACTGAATTGAAAATACTTAAAATCTAAGGGACTATAGTGCAAATATCTAACACTTGAGGGATTATTTTGTAAATAACTAAAAGAAGAGTTAGTGGAGAAATTAGAATAGAGAAGGGAAGATGGAGAAAATAAGATGGGAATAGAGAATGGAAAATGGAGATGAAGAAGAGTTAGTGGAGAAATTAAAATGGGAGATAGAGATGGAGAAAGGAAGATAGAGATGAAGAAAAGTTAGTGGAGAAATTAGAATGGGAGATAAATGAGTAGGTTATAAAAAGAGAAAGAAGGGAGCTTGGAAGAGGGGATTTTTTTGAAGAAAGTAAATTTTGGATATTTGAAAGGGTTTTGAGAGATTGAAAAAAAAATAGAAAAAAAGAAAAAACCAAAGAGAGAGAGAATTCTTTTCCAAAAGAGAATTTTGAAGATGGTGGGAGTTTAACCCTAGGGGTTATCATCACCAATTCCTCTATCGATCAACATAAATCAAGAGTTCATCCCCGTCGTTTGAGCCATAATCTTGATTCACAAGGTGTTCCGAGATCCGAATTCGGCAATCAAATTCGTCAAATCAAGTAATGATCCTAACCATTAAAATCTTCGAAAATTTCGTTGCCCAAATGGATTAATTTACATTTCGATTATGTCATGTCGTAATCGTATGTCTTGATATCTACATGTCATATTCGTACTACAATTTTCTACATTTTTCGCTTAACAAATCCAAACTCCAGAATGGGAAGGCTAACCCACCCATTGAAGGTTCTGTATATATTGCATTTACTTTCTGCAATTTAATTCTTGCACCATCAAACTCCAGAATGGGTAGACCGAGTCAAGGCCGAGCCCCTCGTTGGAAGTTCTGAATATACTGCCTTTACTTTCTGCAATTTAATTCCTAGCTATTAAACCCCAAAATGGATAGGTCGAGCCAAGGTCGAGCCCCTCGTTGGAGGTTTCGTATATATTGCCTTTACTTTTTACAATTTAATTCTTGCACCATCAAACCTCAGAATGGGTAGACCGAATCAAGGTCAAGCCCCTCGTTGGAGGTTCTGTATATACTTCCTTTACTTTTTGCAATTTAATTTTTGCATAATCAAACCCTAGAATGGGTAGGCCGAGACAAGATCAAGCCCTTCGTTGGAGATTCTTTATATACTGTCTTTACTTTATACAGTTTAATTTCTATATTATCAAACCCCATAATGAGTAGGCCGAGCCACTTGTTGGAGGTCGTAACATTGTACAAAAGTCGTTAGCTCACTTCCTCTTCCGACTTCAGGGAATTTTTAATACTTATCTTCACATATTGCTGTTTATATCACATCTTCTAATATTGTGTTTATATTCAGAATATTTTGCATCGTCAATCTTATTCAATTCAAAAATACCAAAAAAATTTCATTCATGTGCATTTCACATAGTGTAGCTTATGCATACTTTGTCATGCCACATACGTATATGTACTGTTATTGATTCATGCATATAAAAAAAATTAAAAAGAAAAATTTCAAAAACTAGGAAACGGGCTATTTCGACTAGCCAATCCTAGTTTTGATGACTTTCCTTCATGATATTTTCAAAAATGACGATTTGCCCCTCATAGGCAAATTATCTTGAAAAATTCCAAAAGATAAAGAAAAATCCCAAAAATTATGAAACATGCCATTTCAACTGGCAAATTCTATTTTTGATGACTTTCCTTCATGATATTTTCAAAATGATGATTTTTCCCCTCATAGGAAAATTGTCATGAAAAATTTCAAAAGATTCTAAAAATTCCAAAAAACTAGGAAATAGGCCATTTCGATTGGTCAATCTTATTTTTGATGACTTTCCTTCATGATATTTTCAAAATGATGATTTTGCTCATCATAAGTAAATTGTCATGAAAAATTTCAGAAGATTCAGAAAATCCCAAAAACTAGGAAATGGGTCATTTCGACTAGCCGATCCTATTTTTGATGACTTTCCTTCATAATTGTCGCGACCCTCTAAAAAAATTTTAAATTTTAAAGGGGGTTAACGGATTATTAGGTTAATTAGATTTGACTAACCTAACGCGGACCCTCCAAAGCCCTACCGAATCGCAACTTTGGTTTTTGTTTAAATGATTTTAAAATTTGGAGTCGCCACTAATCGTTCTTGGTAGGTCGATTAGAAACCTAAATAAATTAGCGGGAGAACTAATTTATTCCTGCGAACCAGAGATTAGGAGCTCGGGGACTTGGTTACACTAGTTAATTAAAACTAATGCCCTTTCGGTACCTTAATTTCATGGATATCCTAATTCGGCAACTCAGGCTTGGTTTATTCCTAAGGCTATAGTAGGGTATTCTCTTTTGTGTTTTCACTTTTTAAATAGGATGCATGGATGGTATATATTTTTATTTGTTATATTTTTTAAGTGTTAAAGATTCCCTGAAGCCGAAAGAAGGAGTGTGTTAACGACTTCTGTGCAGTATTACAACCTACTTATCTTTTGGGTCTGATGATTCAAAAATTAAATTATAGGAAGTACATGACAGTGAATAAACACCTCCAATGGGAGGCCTAGCATTGGCTTGGTTCTTCCCTTTGGGATTTAAGGTACAGGTATTTAAGTTGCAAGTATTTAAACTACTGTAAGTAAAAACCTCCAATGGGAGGCTAAGCATTGGCTTGGCTCTTCCCTTTGGGATTTAAGGTACATGTATTTAAGTTGCAGGTATTTAACTACTGTAAGTAAAAACCTCCAATGGGAGGCTAAGCATTGGCTTGGCTCTTCTCTTTGGGATTTAAGGTACATGTATTTAAGTTGCAAGTATTTAACTACTGTAAGTAAAAACTTCCAATGGGAGGCTAAGCATTGGCTTGGCTCTTCCCTTTGGGATTTAAGGTATAGGTATTTAAGTTGCAGGTATTTAACTACTGTAAGTAAAAACCTCCAAAGGGAGGCTAAGCATTGGCTTGGCTCTTCCCTTTGGGATTTAAGGTACAGGTATTTAAGTTGCAGGTATTTAACTACTGTAATTAAAAACCTCCAATGGGAGGCTAAGCATTGGTTTGGCTCTTCCCTTTGGGATTTAAGGTATAGGTATTTAAGTTGCAGGTATTTAACTACTATAAGTAAAAACCTCCAATGGGAGGCTAAGCATTGGCTTGGCTCTTCCCTTTGGGATTTAAGGTACAGGTATTTAAGTTGCAGGTATTTAACTACTGTAAGTAAAAACCTCCAATGGGAGGCTAAGCATTGGCTTGGCTCTTCCCTTTGGGATTTATGGTGCAGGTATTTAAATTGTGGATGGACTTTGTCCTCTCCATTCTGGGGTATGAATTCTTTAAAATAAAATACAACGAATTGATTCAACCATTTGAAATTTGTGCGCGCTTGAAGACTCCTCCAAGCCGATTTTATGCTTCCATAGGGTTGACCATTGATATAAAGCTGCGGCTTCCTGACATAAAATAGAGTGAAATGTCAGTATACAAAATATGTGCTAATCTGCACCTAAAACCAGAAGAGTGGAAAGAGTACTTATCTCCCATTTTTTGGGAGGGATTTCTATAATTGATTTTCGCTCTCTATGTTCCCAATATAGAGAGTTTCTTTTGAATTAAGAGGGACTTTTAGTCACAGATCAGTTGAGAAATCGGTGGACAGCTTAGGAGCTTGTCTGGGCCGATTTTTGCATATCTACGAGATTTTTGCTGTTGACGTAGAGATATCCTTCTCCTGACATAAAATATGGAAAAAAAAAGAGGAGAAAGTGTATACAATTTGTGCTAATTTGCAAGTAAAACCATAAACAAATGAATAAATAAAAACACTTAGCTCGAATTTGCTTGCTCGTTGACGAGGAAGAACTCTTGATTTATATTGATCGATGAAGGAATTTGTGATGATAACCCCTAGCTTTAAACTTCCATCATCTTCAAAATTCTCTCTCTTTTGGTATTTTCTTTCTCTCAAATTTTTCTTCAATCTCCCAAAACTCTCTCAAACATCCAAAATTTTCTCTCCAAAAAATTCTCCCAAACACTTCCAATTTTCTCTCTCAAAAAAATTCCTCCCCTAACACTTCAAATTTTCTCTCTCAAGAATCCTTTCTCAAGCTCACTTCTTTCTCCTTTTATAACCTACTCATCTATCTCCCATTCTAATTTTTCCACTAACTCTATCTCCCATTCTAATTTCTCCACTAACTCTTCTTCATTTTCATCTTCCATTCTCAATCTCTATCTCACATTCTAATCTCTCCACTAACTCTTCTTCATCTTCATCTTCCCTTCTCCATATTTATCTCCCATTCTAATTTCTCCACTAACTCTTCTTAATCTCCATCTTCCCTTCTCTATTCTTATCTTCCATTCTAATTTCTCTACTAACTCTTCTTCATCTCCATCTTCCCTTCTCTATTCTTATCTTATTTTCTCCATCCATTCTTCTCCAACTTCTCTTCTTCATCTCCTCTTCTTCATCTTCCCTTCTCTATTCTAATTTATCCACTAACTTTTCTTTTTATTATTTGTAAAATAATCCTTCAAGAGTTAGGTATTTGCACTTTAGTCCTTGAATTTTAAGTATTTACAATTCAGTCCTTGAAAAAATATATTTCTTTAAGTCCAAATTTCCTCACAATTTTTGACACACCAAAATTTACCACATGTCAAATTTAAGCTCATTTCTTATCGCTGAAAATAATGCATAATTTAATTAAAGCCCTTTTGCAAAATTAAGTCATTCTGGGTATAATTGGGCCAAGATGAAAATTTAAAATATTAGAAGACAATGTCACAACTCATAAAAAGTGAAAGTTAAAAATAAGTTGACTCAAATTAAATTTTTTTAGGCCCGATTCGAGATTATACTCGTGAAGGAACACGTGACTCGAATTGGATTTTTCTGAATTTGCGATGGCCAATATGAAAATAGATTTAAAATAAAAATATTAACTATCTTTGTGTATTTTTTGGCCTCAAATGTTATTTTTTCAAAATTTTCAAATATTTTTGTATTTTTTTAAAAAAAAATTAAAATATATATAATATGAAAAATTATTTTTTGGTCAAAATTCGTTCCCTAGGCTTGGCTAAGGTTCCCAAAGTTGATTTTTCAATTTTATGAATTTTTATGGATTTTCTATTAATTTTTGAAAATAAATAAATAAAAAATACGTAAAAATACTGAAAATATGAAAAATCATTTTTTGGTCAAAATTGGTTCCCTAGGCTTGGCTAAGGTCCCCAAAGTTGATTTTTCAATTTTATGAATTTTTATGGATTTTTTATTACTTTAGCAATAGAAAAAATGATTAAAGATCAGGTGTCAACAATAATATTTTCAAAATGACTATTTTGCCCCTCATAGGCAAATTGTCTTGAAAAATTTCAAAAGATAAAGAAAAATCCCAAAAATTAGGAAACGGATCATTTTATTGGCCAATCTTATTTTTGATGACTTTCCTTCATGATCTTTTCAAAAATAACGATTTTTCCCTCTATAGACAAATTGTCTTGAAAAATTTCAGAAGATTCAGAAAAATCCCAAAAATTAGGAAATGGGTCATTTCGACTGGCCAATTTTATTTTTGATGATTTATTGTATGTCGTGTATGCATGTCCACGTATGCATGATTTGTGTACACATGTTACATACGTATGTCCATATACGTATATTGCATTCGCATGTCTACATACGTATATCGTGTTCGCATGTAATATTCGTACGTCTTCAAATCTACATGTCATATTAGTACGTCTTTGAATCTGTATGTCATATTCATACGCCTTTCAATTTGCATAATCGTATTTATATGTATTCGTATCCACCTATCTATATTCGTATACATACATATGCATGTCCATATATGTTTATCGCGTCCACATATCCATGTTCGTGTGCCGTATCTGTGTGTCCACGTTCGCATATACGTACGTTCGCATTTGCATGTCATATTTGTATATCCATGCTCGCATATTCATGATTGCATGTCCACGTTCGCATGTATATGTTTGCGTGTCTATATTTACATATTCACGTTTTGCTTATCCATGCACCCATTACCATCCATGCATTTCATCTAAAATGTGAAAATACAAAAAGAGAACACCTCTCTAAAGTCTTAGAAGTAAACGAAGCCTGAGTTGTCAAATTAGGATATCCATGAAATTAAGGTACTGAAAGCGCATTAGTTTTAATTAACTAGTGTAATCAAGTTCCCGAACTCATAATCTCTGGTTCGTAGAAGTAATTTAGTTCTCCCGTTAATTTACTTAGGTTTCTAATCGACCTACCAAAAATGATTAATGGTGACTCTAAATTCTAAAATCATTTGAACAAAAACCAAAGTTGCGATTCGGTAGGACTTGGGAGAGTCTGTATTAAGTTATTAAAATTTAATTAACTTGATAATCCGTTAACCTGAGAAATTTTCGAAATATTTTTCGAGGTCGCGACACAAAGTAAGCATGAAGAGCAAATGAGGAAGTTGATGGGAGAAAAATAGAGCGTGTCAGATTGCCACGAAGATATCGCAAAATTCGAAGCACAACAGGATAATGAACTGTACAATGAGCCACTACAAACTGACTATTGTTGACACCTGATTTTTAATCATTTTTTCTATTGCTAAAGTAATAAAAAATCCATAAAAATTCATAAAATTGAAAAATCAACTTTGGGGACCTTAGCCAAGCCTAGAGAACTAATTTTGACCAAAAAAATGATTTTTCATATTTTCAGTATTTTTTAGTATTTTTATTTTCGAAAATTCATGAAAAATAAAGAAACAATGAGAAAATTGCAAAATAAACTTTGGAAGTCTTGGCCAAGCCTAGGCATCCATTTTTGAACAAAAAATAAATTTTCATATTATATATATATTTTTAATTTTTTTTAATTTTTTTTAAAAAAATACAAAAATACTTGAAAATTTTGGAAAAATAACATTTGAGGCCAAAAAAATACACAAATATAGTTAATATTTTTATTTTAAATCTATTTTCATATTGGTCATCGCAAATTTAGAAAAATCCAATTCGAGTCAAGTGTTCCTTCACGAGTATAATCTCGAATCGGGCCTAAAAAATTTAATTTGAGTCAACTTATTTTTAATTTTCACTTTTTATGAGTTGTGACATTGTCTTCTAATATTTTAAATTTTCACCTTGGCCCAATTATACCCAGAATAACTTGATTTTGCAAAAGGGCTTTAATTAAATTCTGCATTATTTTCAGCGGCAAGAAATGAGCTTAAATTTGACATGTGGTAAATTTTGATGTATCAAAAATTGTGAGGAGATTTGGACTTAAAGAAATATATTTTTTCAGGGACTGAATTGTAAATACTTAAAATTCAAGGACTAGAGTGCAAATACCTAACTCTTGAAGGATTATTTTACAAATAACAAAAAGAAGAGTTAGTGGATAAATTAGAATAGAGAAGGGAAGATGGAGAAGAGGAGATGAAGAAGAGAAGTTGGAGAAGAATGGATGGAGAAAATAAGATAAGAATAGAGAAGGGAAGATGGAGATGAAGAAGAGTTAGTAGAGAAATTAGAATGGAAGATAAGAATAGAGAAGGGAAGATGGAGATGAAGAAGAGTTAGTGGAGAAATTAGAATGGGAGATAAATATGGAGAAGGGAAGATGAAGATGAAGAAGAGTTAGTGGAGAGATTAGAATGTGAGATAGAGATGGAGAATGGAAGATGAAAATGAAGAAGAGTTAGTGGAGAAATTAGAATGGGAGATAGAGTTAGTGGAAAAATTAGAATGGGAGATAGATGAGTAGGTTATAAAAGGAGTAAGAAGTGAGCTTGAGGAAGGGATTTTTTGAGGAAAAAATTTGAAAGTGTTTGAGAATTTTTTTGGAGAGAAAATTTTGGATGTTTGAGAGAGTTTTAGGAGATTGAAGAAAAATTTGAGAGAAAGAAAATACCAAAAGAGAGAGAATTTTGAAGATGATGGGAGTTTAAAGCTAGGGGTTATCATCACAAATTCCTTCATCGATCAATATAAATCAAGAGTTCATCCTCGTCAACGAGCAAGCAAATTCGAGCTAAGTGTTTTTATTTATTCATTTATTTATGGTTTTACTCGCAAATTAGCACAAATTGTATACACTTTCTCCATCTTTTTTTTTCCTTATTTTATGTCAGGAGAAGGATATCTCTACGTCAACAGCAAAAATCTCGTAGAGATGCAAAAATCGGCCCAGACAAGCTCCTAAGCTGTCCACCGATTTCTCAACTGATCTGTGACTAAAAGTCCCTCTTAATTCAAAAGAAACTCTCTATATTGGGAACATAGAGAGCGAAAATCAATTATAGAAATCCCTCCCAAAAAAAACGGGAGATAAGTACTCTTTTCACTTTTCTGGTTTTAGGTGCAGATTAGCACATATTTTGTATACTGACACTTCACTCTATTTTTATGTAGGAAGCCGCAACCCTACATCAACGGTCAATCCTATGGAAGCACAAAATCGGCTTGGAGGAGTCCTCAAGCGCGCACAAATTTCAAATTGTTGAATTAATTCGTTGTATTTCATTTTAAAGAATTCATACCCTAGAATGGAGAGGACAAAGTCCATCCGCAATCTAAATACCTCCACCATAAATCCCAAAGGGAAGAGCCAAGCCACTGCTTAGCCTCCCATTGGAGGTTTTTACTTAGAGTAGTTAAATACCTGCAACTTAAATACCTGCACCTTAAATCCCAAAGGGAAGAGCCAAGCCAATGCTTAGCCTCCCATTGGAGGTTTTTACTTGCAGTAGTTAAATACCTGCAACTTAAATACCTGTACCTGAAATCCCAAAGGGAAGAGCCAAGCCAATGCTTAGCCTCCCATTGGAGGTTTTTACTTACAGTAGTTAAATACTTGCAACTTAAATACCTGTACCTTAAATCCCAAAGGGAAGAGCCAAGCCAATGCTTAGCCTCCCATTGGAGGTTTTTACTTACAGTAATTAAATACCTGCAACTTAAATACATGTACATTAAATCCCAAAGGGAAGAGCCAAGCCAATGCTTAGCCTCCCATTGGAGGTTTTTACTTATAGTAGTTTAAATACTTGCAACTTAAATACCTGTACCTTAAATCCCAAAGGGAAGAGCCAAGCCAATGCTAGGCCTCCCATTGGAGGTGTTTATTCACTGTCACGTACTTCCTATAATTTAATTTTTGAATCATCAGACCCAAAAGATGAGTAGGTCGTAATACTGCACAGAAGTCGTTAACACACTCCCTCTTTCGGCTTCAGGGAATCTTTAACACTTAAAAAAAATATAACAAATAAAAATATATACCATCCATGCATCCTATTTAAAAAGTGAAAACACAAAAGAGAATACCCTACTAGAGCCTTAGGAATAAACCAAGCCTGAGTTGCCGAATTAGGATATCCATGAAATTAAGGTACCGAAAGGGCATTAGTTTTAATTAACTAGTGTAACCAAGTCCCCGAGCTCATAATCTCTGGTTCGCAGGAATAAATTAGTTCTCCCGCTAATTTATTTAGGTTTCTAATCGACCTACCAAGAACGATTAGTGACGACTCCAAATTTCAAAATCATATAAAAAAAATCAAAGTTGCGATTCGGTAGGGCTTGGGAGGGTTCGCGTTAGGTTAGTCAAATCTAATTAACCTAATAATCCGTTAACCCTTTAAAATTTAAAAAAAATTTTAGAAGGTCGCGACAACTATAAAGATGAATAACATATGCGATATTAGGATGAGTGGTTGTAAGATAGGCAAGACTACCAACAAGAGCTCGATAGTAACTGACATCAGCTAAAGGCTCACCATCATCCGGACGAAGCTGTAGATGAAGTTCAACGGGAGTAGCCGCAGTACGAGTATCAGATAACTCAGCACGAGCTAGAATGTCTACGATGTACTTTTGCTAGGAGAGAAGAATACCACGTCGACCGTGAGCAATTTCAATACCAAGAAAATAACGTAAGAAACCCAAATCCTTTATAGCAAACTGATGGTGAAGATGTTGCTTAGTATTAGCAACATGAGCAGGGTCATCCCCAGTAATAATCATAACATCAACATAGAGTAGCAAGATAGTACAACCAGTAGGAGAATTGTGAGTAAACATAGTATGATCATTCTCACTTTGAACAAAATCAGCTAACCGAATAACATCTGCAAAGTGCTCAAAGCAAGCTCAAGGAGCTTGTTTAAGATTATAAAGGGCTCGACGAAGATAACAAACATGACGAGGAGAATGAACAAGACCAGGAGGTGGCTGCATATAGAGTTCCTCATGAACGGCCCCATGAAAAAAAAGCATTCTTCACATCAAGTTGAAAAAGAGGCCAATTACGAACAGAAGCTATTGCATGAAGAGTGCGAACAGAAGTTATTTTTTGGCAACAAGAATAAAGGTATCCTCATAATCAATCCCATATTCCTGATCAAAATCACGTGCCATACGACGCGCTTTATAGCGCTCAATACTATCATCAGAGTATGTCTTGATTTTGTAGATCCAATGACAAGATATCAAAGACTTCCCTGGTGGAAGAGGCACAAGATCCCACGTGCTAGTGTGTTCAAGAGCAGATAACTCCTTAGACATAGCATCGCACCACTCTGAATGTTGTATGGCTATACGATAATGTGATGGTTCCTACAAAGTGTGGACATCGACTGTAAAAGAAGGAAACTCATCAAAATAACTCATAGCCACTACATACCTAGTAAGAGGACGGCGATCTCGCGGAGGATTCCGTTGAGGGGAAGGTGGGTGAGAATCGTCAAGAGGCATCGGAGTAGCAGGTGAAGTAGACAAAGGAGGAGGCATAATAGGAGAAGGTGGTAACATTGGGTTTGACGAAGAAGATATAATAAGAGGAACAAGAGATGAATCAAGAGGAAAATTCATAAAAATAGATGAAAAGGACTATGAAGAAATGGAAGAGGAGGAAAAGAACGGTAGGTGCTCAAAGAATTGAACACTACAAGAGATAAGAATAAGATGTGAAGAAGGATCATAGCACCTGTATCCTCTATGTTCTGTGATGTAGCCCAAGAAAGTACACCGTACTAACTTTGCATAGAGTTTTTTTTTTTTGATAACCGGGGTGTCCAGCCGTGCCTGCAAACTTAATCCCCGGGGAGGCACCGCAGGACCCCACCACCACGAAACTCCGGGTAAGACACCTGGCACCCAGGATCGTGCTTTCCACGTGAGCCTATTCGCTCGAGTCGAGGCTCGAACTTTCGACCTACAGCCGTGTAATCGCCCAACCACTGGGCCACCAAGCCGGTGGGTAGAAAAAGCACATAACACGTACAGCCAAAAGCATGAAGTTGGTGATAAATGGGTGGTTTTGAGAAAAGACGTTGGTGAAGGGTGGCTTTAGAGAGGACAAGAGAAGGGAGTCGATTTATGAGATAGACAGCAGTAGAAAGTGCTTCAGCCCAAAATTCAATGGGAACAGAATTGGACAATAGGAGAGCACGAGTAATATCCAGAATATGACAATGTTTTCGTTCAATAATTTCATTTTGAGTAGGAACACCAAGACAAGACAACTGAGGTAAGGTTCCTTGAGAAGTTAAGAAGGAACAAAAAACTGTAGAAAGATACTACCCCACTTGAATTGAAACAAAAGACTTTAATAGTTTTAGAGAATTGAGTAGAGATCATGGCTATAAAGTTTTTATAGATAGAGAAAAATTCATCATGAGGACACATGAAGTAAACCAAGGTATAATGAGAATAATCATTAATAAATTATACATAATACTTGAAACCATTTTTAGATAGTTGGGGGGTAGGACCCCAAACATCTGAACGTACTAAATCAAAACAGGTATTGGAAATAGAAGAGCTAACAGGAAAATGAGGTGCGGATTGTTGTAATTAGGAAATGGGTCCATGATAGATTGATGAAGGTGCAATGAAGAAGACAAACGAAAAAATTTTTCTTGAGGGTGATGCCATTGAACCCCTGATCAAAGTGAGACTGCCGTAATCGGGGATTGATGTACAATACCTTCAAGAAGCAAGTCTTAGCTTTGATACCATGATAGATTTAGAGAAGTAAAAAAATGAAATGCTTAATTACAATTAGGCACAAAACTAATATAAATATACATGCAAGAAAGGGTATAAAAGTAAATATATACACTAAAGAAAAAAACCCTAAGCCTAATATATACATAATATCTAACAATATCTACCATCCTGAAATAATTTATCCGAAAAAATTGACTCTTCTACACAAACTGCAAATATCAAAAACTTGAATTTAATTATTAACCGGTCCGTATATCTTTAAATGACAGATCCACGCGTCTATCCTCTCAGATTATAGAAATAACCCAGAGTTTTTTACTCTAATTTCACCTTCCCACCGCATATTCACCCGTTAGATTTCTATTGAGTTTACACGCATGGAGCTGGGCCTTCAAGCCACCGTCACACACAGCCCAGCTCCATGCGTCGCCGGGGCATCTTCCATCTCTTTGCCTGTAAGGATTCACGAAACTACCAGGTTGGACTTTGAAACACGAGGAGGATGGTCAATGGTCAACGGTCACACTTATGGGTTGACGCGAGCCGGCACAGGTTCAGTAAAAGAAGCGAAAGAAAAACAGTCCAAGACCACCGAACCCCAAAGACTTTGAAACAAGGTCAACACGTCCAGTAGAGGAGATGCTCTTGTCCCGACGCGACCGGTTTGTATGACCATCTTCGAGGACGGTGGCTGAGTCCCGGTTCATGAGTCACGAAAACGGCATGGCTCCAAAGCTCATCGATCCGTGCGGAGCGTCGGGGGGGATCACGCCGCTCGATGAACGTGCGTTCACACGAAAACTTCCCAACTGCCAGACCGAGCTAGCTATAATTCGCAGCGACGGATGGAAGGGAACGGAATCTGGACAGCGGTTTGACCGGTTGAAGTTCCTGATTCCCCGTCCACAAATGTTGAGACGTCGTTGTCATGCGCACACGAGGGACGTGAGGCTGGCAGGAGAAAATATTGGGTGGGCCGGCACTAATGCACCCCGGCCCACCTATCCTCTCCTGGTTAGAGAGAGAGAGAGAGGAGAGAGATAGAAGAGAGGGGCGCGAGACACGAGGAACAGGGTGTGAAGAGGACATGTGTCCTCTCTTTATTGATATTGGTCCCGGCCGACCCAAATTTTTTTTGGCTGGCGGAGCTCAAATAGGTCCCCCGAGAGAGTCGCGACGCGAATGGGGCTGTCCGCACTTTTGAGTATGTCAGCCCGTACTAAAGTAAGTTGTCCTTTTTAAAATTGTCCTCATGAATATCAAATCATGTCCCGTTTTCAAATGACGAGTTGCTTATCACATGTAATTCACATCGATAGTCACGTTTTATCAAACAAAACTTAGTTCCATTCATACGGTGCTATGACTAGTCGAGATATACGCTCTCCTGGTTAGACTCTCCGAGGGAAGAGGATGGAATATTGATTTTACGTTGCCATGTTCGTTTCTTTTCTTTTTTGTGGCTAGTTGTCCTTTGCAACGTCGTAATAACTTGATTCGCTTTTGCATACAAGTTGGTGGCATTTCGGGGTACGTCCTTTACTTCATGAGTCCCTCGACATGATCGCATTGTCCTACTTCCAAATTCAGCTCTGATCCTCCGGTAATAATATCATCTAGGGTGAGGATCCGTCTTCAGCTGTGGTTGACTGCGGTGATGAGCCATGAACCAATGAAGCTGACCTTTCTCTAGCACTGGCATCTGTCAAATATGCAGGAGGTGTTGGCATTGGAAGGGTCGTATTCTGGCTCTTGAGTATTGAAACCACCGAATGCATGGTGAGCCAGCTCGCTACGTTCTCTTGACCACATAACAACGCAATCTGAATGCATCTTAATAATTTGCTTCTCGAACCGCCGTTTAACGCCGGATCTATAAGGTGAAAAGTCGTTTTCTTTATCCAATTTTTCCATGCCTGCAGTGCACAATCACGAAAGCAAGTAAATGGGTGTTGTAATTTCACATGTGCAAGGAGAAGTATCATGGATATTCACTCGCTAAATTGCTGGACAAAACTCCACTTTTTTTACTCACGTAGTCCAGGAGGTGCTCCGAATTCCTTGAACTGCTGAAGTATGAATTCGTCCTGCCACTGATGATCTCTAGAGCCACTACGCTGAAGCTGTACACATTGATCTTCGCAGAGATCTCTCCACGCCCTACATATTCTGGAGCCATATAGCCACTGCTACACGTAAAACAAAAGGATCCAAGAATCATCAATTGGGAAATTGAAATTGGTGCTTGTTTTCATTGTACACTTTCCTAGAAAAGTTGAAACATTCCAAGGAGATATAGATAAGTTTATTTTAGACTTAAGGAAGTTCCTTTGATTTGTGCAACATTTGCTCTACTTTGGTCCTAAAGGAATAGCCTTGCCATGCCAAAATCAGTTATCTTGGAATTCATGTTCTCATCCAGCAGAACCTTGCCAAGCTTTAGATCACGGTGTACGATCCTAAGGTGGGGGTAAGTACAGTATAAGTGTCATAGCTTTCATACGATGCTCACTTGAGTGCTATAATTTTTTTTTTTTTTCGATCACTTGAGTACCAAATCAGAGTAAAATGGATCATTTGAGTGCCACTTCCGGCAAATCGTCCGACGTGGATTTTTTTTATTGATTTATTTATCACACGTGGATTTTTTTGTCATTATTTTATATTATTTTTAGTTTTTATATTATTTTTTTTGGTTTTGGCATTGGCCTACGAGGGTCACCGGCGACCCTTGCCGGCCACGAATTTGATGCCCATGGCCGTCATAGCCCCGGTGGCGGTGGGTGAGGGCATGAAGGCCCTCACTAGATTTGGTGAGGGCCCTTGCCCATGGTCGGTGAGGTGACGGCAACAACCGGGGGTGATGGTGCGACAGCCTTGGCTTGGTCTAGGTGAAGGCCTTCGCGGCCATGGCTGGCGGGCCTATGAGGGCCCTCACCCGAATCTGGTAATGGCATTCCTGCCCTCGCCCACCGATGGCACGGTTGCGATGGCCCTCGCCAATGGTCATCGCAACCCCGCAGGTTGAGGGTGACGTGGACCTCAACCCTCGGCAACGGATCTGTGGCTAGCAAGGTCGCCGGTGACCCTCGCTGGTCAATGTCAAAAACCAGAAAAAAAAATTCAAAGGAAAATAAAACATTTCAAAATAAATAAAAAAATAAAGCTATTTCAGAAAATATTAAAAAATTCAAAAAAATTGTGCATATGATACCACATCAGATTTTTGGCATCCACGTAGGATTTCCAGCCAGCCAAATTGCCGATAGCACTTAAATGATCAATTTTTAAAAGTTGCAGCACTCACTCCATTAATCAATAATTTCGATTTTTGGGAAGTATCATGAATATCCAATAATAATGGTTTCCATTTTTTCAAATGAACGATTTGAATGGCCATACACAAGTTGTGGCACTTGCGGTGTACTTACCTCTCTTAAGGCGGGACTCTTCATGCTAGTAAGGAAGTCCTCCAGCGATTCCTCTTATTATACTCAAACGCTTCTCCCAACTTAACAACTTACGTTCGTTTGCATCTGCAAAATAGTGATAATTTAATTTCTGAATCGTCTTGTGTGGAATGCAAAGTACTGCCAAATGGTTTGACGCAAAAATCTGTCCAATCAATAGATTAACTATCAGCGAAATGTAATTGACAAAATTGAAACGTCCAAGATCGTACCAGAAATGAAACCTCGGAGGCTACCATTGGGTGCGAACTCAAGAATAAGAAGTCTTTCCCCATCTTCCAAGCAATACCCAAGGAGCTTAGTCAGATTATCGCCCCGAAGTCCGCCCATCAGATTGATCTCATTCTTGAAATGTTGCTCACCATGATCAGAATACCTCTCAAGCCTCTTCACCGCCATGTATCGTCCATTTTCAAGAGTGCCCTACAGTCAAATTTTCATTTGCAAGAAACAATGTTTTTCTCCATGTAGTGATGCGATTCCCAAAAAACACATAAATTTTTTTTTTTCCAGCTACCCGATACACTTTTCCGAATGCTCCTTCTCCAATCCTTTTGCCTTCTGAAAAGGAATCTGTGGCAGCCCTGATCTCGCTTAATGTGAACTGTAAGCGTTCAGTCGTTTGACCTGCTCTTTTGCTGAAGAAAATGTAGAGCCATCAACACGAGATCTCCAGAACCCCATCAGACAAAAAGTTAAAATTTTATTGTTCTTGACATGCCATTTGGGCTTTCTTAATCAGCACAACAAAATGCAGAAACAACCGATAAATCCACTAACCAAATGAGACCTTCCATCGATCACTTCTAACAAAGCAACACACGGAGACAGTAACCATCACCAAGAGAACTGCTGAAGTTGCCACAGCAACCTCAATGCGTAATGACTTCGAGATACCACCTGCCAACATCAAGCAATGCGTTTAATCCAATTTACAATTGAAACTCGTGATTATTAGCATTTCAGGTTAAAATGATTCTTTCTACTAATCCAGAAGTCTTGGATGCGTTTAACCACAATGCGTATTGACTGATTATGTGAATCCAGGTTGAAGTTGAAATTCATGATTCTTAGCATTTCAGATAAAAAAAATTCTTTCTATGGCACGGACTCTAGACATTTGTGGGCAAAGGCACATTATGTTTATGATCATTTCTCATCGATCACTAAGCAATCCATTGGAGAAATTACTTAAGTGCAATTAAAACTGTGGAAACGGAACTCATGTTGCAAAGATATAACAAGAACATATATGCACCACAAATTATGATGTGAAAAATACATCGTGCCATTCTCTCATAGCTCAAGGGAAAACTATACAGATTTTTGATTTTGTCAACCTACCTATTTTCATCTAATAAGACTTGGAATGTATCACATTATTCTCTAAAGTTTTAAGTATTTAGGAATAATCGGTTGCCTTTTCAACTTCAATTTCATTGCTTTGATAAATTTCTCACGGAAATCAGAGTAAAGACAGTGAAATGGTTTACAGAAATAGACTGGAGCAAGGAACTGGAGCAAGGAAAATCCAATAATCTTGCAAATTTTCTGCAGGGATAGTTACACTTTTTATATCTCCGTTAGCCCTAATTAGGTTTTTTTTTTATTTGTTTGAATATTTTATTCCAGCGCCGGTTTTCGAATCAAGTCATTTTTATGTTCATAAAAACTTTATATGTCAGAAAATATCTATTTTCAGTATTTTGCCAAACAACAATATAAGATATAAAAAAATATGGAGGACTTGCTTATCGAACTTATAAGTAATAAGAGATTTTACAGAAACTCCCTTATTTGGTGATGTTGATTTTTTTTATTATTATTATTGATTATTGATCATTTAATGCACGGGTCCTATTTATTTCAACATCTAATAAGAGAATTTCGATGAAACTTCTTTAGTATGTCTAACATTGCTAATCAATCTTATTTTGATTCGCTTCATTTTAGGAGGATCAAACACAATTTAGGCAAGTTTTAGCCCCCCTTTTCCTTTGATGACGAGTTCTAGTTATAATCGACGATCTCATGCGGGTTCGTGTCACCAATGTTTAATTATGGCCTCACAATTTCTTTGCGATGGTGGCGGCGTGTACCTAACTACTAAACAAGAGCCAACATATCTGGTGGTGGAGGCAGCACATCTCCCTCTCGTGATGGCGGCGATGGCGGTGGCAATGGAAGTGGCACACTGACCGGGTCGAAGAACTGATGCTTGGTCTCGTACAGGATCAGGCAACTAGGCACCATGAAGCGTCCTCCTGTCTACCTAATACAGCAGTCCCTGATCATCTCAACCCCCATCACTAGGAAGCCTGTGCATTGCTGCTTTGTCAAGTTCGACGTGCATTATGCCAATGTGTAGATCATGTCAGGCCAGCTGATTGGTTCCCCGACGCGAACTTTCTCAGCGAGCTGCCACCTCGGCCCACAGACTGTTCAGGAACTTCGTCATCGTTGCTGCGTAAGTGTTCGGGCTTGAGACGTTGGCGGAGGTGCTTGCCACGTACAGGGGTTCTTTCGTGACTGCGCCGAAGAACGTGGCGGTGAAGTACCGGAAGATGCAGTTCCCAGTGTAGAGGAGTGCCTCCTTCTGGAGGGGGCAGAGGTGGCACATGTCAGAGGCCAAGGCGTCGAGGCAGGCGCAGCAGCCCCCAGCGGTTAAGTTACCGTGGCAGAGGCCAAAGACGTAGAGGGTTTGGGAGTCGCCGGAGACGGCAACGGAGGCATTGAAGAAGCCATAGGAGAGGGAGAAGGAGTTGGTGGTGGAGATGGAGGACAGGAGGGTCGTGAAGGTGGTTTGGTAGGTGCTGTAAGTGGTGAAGCTGCCGGTGGAACCACAGTAGGAGGCTGAGAATTGGGGCTTTATGGCGGAAGCAAACATGAGAACAAGAAGCAAGAAAAGGAGATTTGAAAGATCGAAATTTGGAGAAAATATTGCATACGGACGAGGTATTACTGATGTGGTCTCCTTGACCACTCATTTTTCGACACGTTTGCACAGCGGGGCCCACTAGACAGAAAAAAACAGAAACCCTCTTCCTCTCTTCACGGTGACGGTTTCTCTCTCTCTCTGCATTTCTCTCTCCCTGGCTGCCTTTTTGTTAACCTGAACACATTTTCAATGAAGATGGTGGTGGCGGTGGTCAGCCATGGACGATTGGTTCATGGCTCGGGACAAGCGGCTTAGGCTCATCCATGGCTGTGGTCGGCGTAGTTCGACCAGATCCGGTCGGCTCGGTCAGCAAGGCCAGCGATGGAGGATTGCTTGAGTGCTTGAGCTTGCAGCTGCCATGGCCTCTCGAGCCTCTCGAGCTCGAGCTTTGGGTTCGCCGGTCACGGGCAAGCAGCTGCAAGCTCGACACTTGGTGGCCATGGCTGCGAAGCGGTAAGGATGCCTCGACCATTGCTACTCAAGCTCGAGTCGTGGCCATGGTCGCCGGAGCTTGGCGGCCGGCAAGGTCGCATCGCCTGTGAATCCATCGTTTGCGGGGACACCGATTGTGATCTTCGCAGTGGCCGACAACGGCGGGGCTCGGGCTCGAGGTCGGAGAAGAAAGAGGCGTAAGCAGACCGGAGGGGAGGGGGGAAGAGAGACAGAAGAGACGGAAAAAGTCACCCTAAAGAGAGAAAATAGGGTTTCTCTTTTTTCTGACTCGTGGGTCCCGCTTGGTACACGTGTCGGAAAATGAGTAGACAAGGGGACCACATAAGGAATACCCGTGGGTATGCAATATTTTCTCCCAAATTTGTTTTTTGGAGGGTGTTTCACGTCCGTCTTTGACAGAAGTATTACTCAAAAGGGTCCGTTCCCAATATAATACGACTACCCTGATCGATAGAGAGTGTAAAATAAAGGACCACCAAAAAACCTCAAATTTGTACACCTACCTCAAATTATTATTATTTTTATCACCAAAAACCCTACACTAGTACATCTTTGATGACAGTTAAATTTTATCGTCAAATTGTTGTGTTAGAAGATACCTGCCAGTTGCCAAATGTAAGCAGTTTTTACCCTCTATTTGTCACATGTATATTAATTTGATATTTTTCGGGATATTAATCCAATTTAACGAAAATTAATGAAAAAAAAAATTGTCACATATGTACCGATTTAGGTTTTTTATGGTCAAAGAAATTAGTTTGGAATAAATTTGTCATAAATATAGCAGCTCGCGATTTTTTATGATCGAAAAAATAATTTTAGGTAAATTTGTCACGGGTATACTAGTTTGGGGTTCTTGGTAGTCGAAAAAATAGTTTGATATAAATTGATCACGGATGTACAAGTTTGGAGTTTTACGTCATAATAACTCTAAAATAAAATGTGCTAAATCATTTATATAGGGGAGACTTCCATGCTCGGCACGCTAGGACCGACATCTTACTTCAAAATTTAAAAGTTATAAAGACCCTGAGTTGAATTTTAAGTTGACATTGATATAAGAACACGTTTGATATTTAAAAAAAAAGAAGAAGAAGAAGAAGTTACAACTCGTAAAAACTTAAAGAATGGGAGGCTAGAGTCATCATCCACCTCGCCAATTTAGGCCTAAAATGGGCTATGAGGACTCGAAATGGGTGGCTAAAACACCATTTTGAATGAAATCTCTACCATCTCTCTCTTCCCCCCTTTGTTTAGCGTTCCACCGAAATTCATGGGACTGCAACCTACCAAACGCGTGATTCGGGTCACTATGAATCCAGATCATATACCAAGTCGTTTAAAACGGGTCAAAATTTGATCGACACATACTGAATTGTCCCTTTTTTTCTCCCATCGATCAAGAAATAATTCCGGCCTTCGGTAAGTAAAAATTCAATGCAACAAAACAAACAGTGTCTTCTACTTTGTTCGTGATGACATGAAATTCTTCTCCAAACATTAAGGTTAATATATTTGGAACATCTATAGGACAACATCAAACGTGTGGCACACAAGACGTGCACACAAGGGGTGGTTCTTTGAGGAGAAGCACCTTGCAAGATGTGAAGAAACCAAAGTGCATGTTCCTACTTTCGCTTCTCTTTTAGGAAAAATGATACGAGTAGTCCATAAACTTTGGTTTAATATGCAATGTCACTCATAAGCTTTTCATTTGTTCAATATGACCTTTGAACTATTGATAAATAGTTCAATATAGTCCCCTGACTCTGAACACTAGGTAAATGTTCAACATATTCCCCAGCTGCACCTTAACAATAAGAAAAGAAAAGAAAAAATCAACAAAAATTCACAATAAAATAAAGACTTTCCACTTCAACTTCGATCATGTCACGTAAGAAGATTCGACGACCATGTCATCAATTTCTAGACAAAATTCGTCGAATGGGCTATATTGATAAATGATTAAAAAGTTTATGATTAAATTAATAAAATCGAAATGTTTATAATTGAATCGACAAAAGTGCAATATTTTCTCCTTATTCATCGGCAGATATCACGAAGTAGAGGTGGTCTCGATCACAAGCGTTGACATGTGATGAAATACATATGTCTTAGATCATAAGTAATACTGGACGAGAGCCTTTAACACAAAATCAAATAAAGTTGTTTTTCTGAGATTGGGGTAGAATGCAAATCGATCTCTCTAGTACTCTTTCTGGTCTACTTTGGTCTTGAGATATTGTAGTCAAGGAAGTTTTTTTTTTTTTTGGCCAACTAGTCAACAAAAGGCATAAGCTCAGCAACTTCTGCTGAAAGGAGTAGCTATTTTGTGTGTGTGTGTGTGTATACATTTTCTTGGGCACATTTAGTGAATGCAAAAGAGTATTTCGACCAATTAGTAAAATACTTAAAAACAGTACAAGCAGTGTATATTGAAGACAAGATGTTGAGGCAGGGCCGGAAAGACCAGCGTTCAAACCCCGACAAAAGGAAAAAGATGATCCGAAAGTTTTAAAGATAGCACAATTCTTATCAATACTCAGATGCAATGACAGATCTTAGGAACATCGGCGAAGTGTTCACACTCTCATTTACTTCTATTGTTTCATGGAAGAGCAAATTACTGTAATTTGTGTTTATAGAAACACTATACGCAACAAAATGAACACTTAAAAAGCGAAAGGGACAATCTATTTAGCTGATAAGAAGGAAAGGTTCAAAGGTTCAAACTAGCCACAAGATTGCAGTGGGAAAGCATTCTAAAACCATATGGAATAGACACACCCACTGATAAGAAAAGTAGTATTTCCGACTATCACTTATATATTGAATAATCTTTCGGTGATAATCTTGGGAAAAAAAAATTGCCGGGTGACCAGAAGCTCAAACATGAACATCACACACCAGAGAAATTTTTTTTTGACTGCATCGCTACTTCACTTGACCACAAATTCTTATCAACGATTAATACAGCTGCAACTCATCATACTACATGGTTAGGCCTTTCTTCCTGTGCCTTTCGCTTCTCAGTTTCTTGTGCAACCACAACGAGTCCATTCTGATCCACATCCGTAGCAAAACTGAAACTGGCACCTGCAATTGCAAGCCACTGAGGAACAACCATAAAGCCCACAAAAAGTAGAAATGCAAGAGCAATGGAACATTCATAAACTCAGGTACGGCTAGCTTTGCCGTAGGATTTACAATAAAACACTAACCACTAACCAGCACGATTTTCAGTACCAGTGATGGACAGAATTATGCACAGTGGCCACAGTGTACCTTTGACAACCACTGATAAATCTCGATGAATATAAAAACTGTCTTATGCTGAATTATAACTAAAGTTTGATGAAATACGCCGAGACCATGTACTTGAATTACGTTATCGTGGGTGGGTTCATTTGCCTTTTAGGTCATTTAAATTTTGAAAGCCATGATCGATAACAATTTCTCTGGAAATCGGAAGATTCCCTGTAATTTGTGTTTCACCAATTACAGACAAGCAACAACTCTGCAACATACATAGGATTTTAGAAATATCTCAACAAAGAAGCTGTAATGTGTCGAGCGTCTTGATTTATCTTCGCAAAAGATTCGCTAGCAAATGATTCTTTGCAGTGAACGTATCACAAACCTGCAAGTGATGTGAGCACAACCCTAAGTCCTCTCCACGTAAAATTTGCAATTAGGGCATCTTCCCCATTTCTTCTCCTCTGCAAGCTCCCTCACAATGAGATCCCCACTCCCTCTCTGATCCTCATTCAGCGATTGAAACTCCTCGCACGATGCACCGGCATGCCACGGAACAGAACACTCGGCACAGAACAACCTATGGCAAAATGGGCACTCGCTCTCTCTAATCAACTGCCCAGCATCATTGTCCTTGATCAAAAGGACTGAGCAGTTCTTGAACGGGCAGTAGAACTTCTGCGAGTCGAGAAGCATCGCCTCGCACAGCAACTTGTCCCACATGTAGAGAACATTCTCAGGGAGGATTTTCCTACTGGAATCAATCTCTAGGATGATGTGGCTAGCAACGACACCTAGAGGGGGGTGAATAGATGCTTCTGAAAATTTTGAGATTCAAATGCAAGCAGGCGTAGAAGCGATGTATTGAACGTAACAGAACAAATATGCACGAAATAAAGGAGTTCAGAAGGAGAATTGTGCACACAGATTTATAGTGGTTCGGCTATAGTAAGCCTACGTCCACTCTCCCACGATGACAGCCGATTGGCTGGATTTCACTATAATGATCGCAAAGTTACAATGAACTTCTCTCAACTCACTGACAAGAGTATTTTCACGAGAAGTTAAAAATTGTTTTCTCAACAGTTTTGCTCGTCTTTTCTATATCTCACATTCTCTTTATTCTTCGAATACCAACACCCTCCTTTTATACCCCTTTCACTTTGAACTAGCCGTTGTCAAGGTACTCCATGGGATCACTCGTCAATCTTCAATCAGCCTTGATTGAGCGAGATAAACTTGGAAAGATGCTAGGTAGTCGTTGAAGAAAGATTCTAGTAATCTTTAGATTTGGTCGCTCATACAACTAAATCTTCAGTTTCCATTTACGTGAGATGTTGAATCTTCTTGAAAGAGGGAAAGAAAGATAATATCCAATCAAGGATTTTGTCCTAATAAAGATGGACAATCATCCTGTAGATCGAATCCTTTCATTTCCCGTATTTTCCGAAATCAATCAGACTCTTTGTCAATCGTGGGTCTTCTTAGTCCAGCTGCAGAATCTGAATCCATTCAGAAATAGCTTTCAAACCATGTGAGGTCTCTGAATCTAATTCGATATTACACTGTGAATCTGAGCTCTTAAAGCTCCCGCTGGTGACGTCTCACACGAGTCTTCTTGAGGTCTTCCAAGGTAATGCTGTCTTCCATCTGAATCCATTTGAGGTAGTAAAACACTTCATCTGAAATACTCAGACGCAGACTCCTCCTTCTGATTCCTTTAGGGACACAAGCAAAGACCTTCCTTCTGACCATTCAGAAGCACTATGGTGATGATTCTTCCCTGAATCTGAGCGCGAGTCGCAGGATATTCAAAACTCTTTTCACATTGAGATTTCTGCAAGGAAGATATACTTCCATTAACTAGACTTCTTAGAAACGAGTTTTGTCAGAATCAAAATTCTTGGCGGGATAGTTTCCTCAACAATCTCCCCCTTTTGATGATGACAAAACTCCTTTGATTTAAAGCAATGGCAAAATAAAATAAGCACGAAAGATTATAAGAATCTTTTTAAAGATGGAGGTGGATAGAAAAACTTTCGAGAAAGTGCAACATGGTAAGCGATATATATGCTTCTGAAAAAATATCACCGTATCAGCTGCGGTTGCACATTGTTATAAGTTTAGCCACCTGCAATATTACCTGCAAACAACAGTTCATACTTTCTCCCAACATTATTGTATATCTGCAAACAAATCATACGCTCTCCCCCTTTTTGTCATCAACAAAAAGAGAAGAAGGGAAAAACAATATGCTGAATAAACGATGTTGATATTTCAAAAGCAATAGTAATGAACAATGTTTAAAAAAAATGAATTAGGAATGAGTTGGCTCGTCATCATCCTCTTTGGCTTCATCTTGAGGTTTGCTTTTCTTGGATCTGACAATAGTGAAACTGTCCAGATCATCTATTTTGGCGCAAAGCAAACTACAAGTCTTCTTGATCAAATCTTCCAACGCAGCCAGTTTAGCCTCCACTTTTGCCTCAAATGCTTGCATCTGTGCTCTGTTCTCCTCTCTGAATTGAGCTTCATCCCTAACCTCTGTTCGCAGATTCTGAACATCTTGCTGAATTTGAAGTAACAGATGGTCAGGTGCAGAAGCATTAGTTGGTTGAGATTCAGATGGCTGAGGCTGCTCTTCAACAGTTAATTCTGAAGACTGATCTGCTGGTGGTGGTGCTGAAGGCTGTTCTTTAGCAGTTAATTCTGAAGGCTGGTCTGCTGGTGGTGGTGCTGAAGGCTGTTCCTGAACTGAAGGTTCTGAGGGCTGTTCTTCAGCCGTTGCTTCTGAAACCTGTTTTTCAACAGAATGATCTGAAGACTGGTTTTCAGCTGGTTGATCTTCAGCTGTTTGTGCTGAAACCGGTTCTTCATCTGGCTGGTCCTCAACTATTAAATCGTAAGACTGTTTCTCAATTGGTGATTCTGAAGCCTGTTCTCCAGCTTGCTGCTGTTCCACAGCAATTCCTTCTGAAGTCTGTGCTTCAGTTAAAAGTTCAAAAGGCTGTGCTTCAGCCGTTAGTTCTGAAAGCTGTTTGTCAGCTGGAGAAGCAGTAATCTGTTCTTCAGATTTAGATGATGACTGTGTTGTAAACTTCTATGGCTCTAGATATTTGGAGAGCCTTGAGAAGACAATCTTTACAGGAACTTCTTCCTGAAGAATAATAGGAAGTTCCTCTTCTGGTCGTGCATCGAGAAGACTTAAAACTCTCGCAGCTTCCATCTGCCGTTCGAAGAGTGCTTCTTCATTTTCCTCAGGCACTCCTTCAGTTGTTCCTAGAACCTCCCCCTGAGGTTGTGCATGAGGTATCTCTTGTTCAACCTCCATATGAACTTGTTTCTCAGCAGTTGAAGGTTCTTCTGCTGCAAGTTTCTTTTTCTTCTTCTTCTTCTGAGATTTTGTTCTAGCCGTAGTAGACCCTGATTTCTTCTGAAGAGTCAACTTCTTTGTCTTCTTAGGTGATGCAGGGGGTGTTTCCTCATTGTCAGATTCAGAGCTGCTGCTTTGAATTGTCTGCTCCTTTCCCTTTGTTGCCATAACCTTTCTTCTTTTGGCTGATCTCTCATCCTGATCAAAATCCACTGTTACTGCTCTTGACTTGTTGTACCACTTCCCATCTTTCAGCCTGAACCCTATTTTCTGAAGCATTTCAGCTCTACCGGTTTTGACTGGAACTTTTGTCTCTGTAAGAAGTTTAGGCAGGATTTGATTGTGGTATCTGACGATGTCATGGATGAGAGCTGCATATGGCAGTTGACCTTTTGTCTTTTGCACAGTTCTATACATATGCAGTATGACTACATGTGCAAGACTAAACTTGTATCCTGTCAACAATGCCCACATCAACTTAGCCTCGAATCTTGAGGTATCAGTTTTGGATGATGCTTTGGGTCGTAGAGACTCAATCACAATTTTGTGCATCATGATGTGCTTCAAGGGAAAATCATCATAGGCAATATGTGCCTTGGAATCTCTGGAGAAATTATCTTTCCTTGTCAAATATGCAAAAGCCTCATTCGGCTGGATATTGATAGGAGTAAACTCTCTGTATTTGACCCCTATTATATGAGCCAATTCATTATCCCTCAGATAGCAGACTTTATCACCTATCTTGTAATACAGAGAATTAGCATTAAAAAAGGACAAAGTAGAGTAGAATTAGGCAACCAAGTCAGGATAAATAGGAGCCTTTCTCTCCACGAAATATTCTAGTTTGCATTTTTTCAGATGCATCTTCAGAGGAATTTCGACAGACTCCAAGTAATTAAGGTCAAAAACCCTGTGAGGCATAATACCTCTCTTTAAGAATTTCAAATCTGTCCTTGTGATGGGAGTTCACAAAGAATTGATCGGTATAACCTTCTCTTCTGACCAAAACAGTTTTAAACTTCGTGAAGTTTTTGTACAGATACTCATCATCATCCTTTGACTCTTCTCCCTTTCCTTTCTCAGCCGATTCCTTAGGCACATTCCCTTTGGGAGATGTCCTTTTCGAAACAGATTTTTCAGGGACCACTTCCCTTTTCCCTTTTTCATCGCCATAAACAGGGTGTCATCATCGCCCGGAATGACAGTTCTTAACGGCTTATTCAGATAATCTAAGTATTCTTCTTCACTAGAAAAACGATAAGTGTTCAGAAACTTACTGACACTAGTGTACACACCATCTCTTGCTTTCAGATTGTCATAGATGTGCTTGATACGATGAGCCGTCTCGACTTTCTCATCAAAATACTCTATGGTCTTCATTGTCGGAGATGATTCTGAAACTCGAGGTCGCTTCCCGACTCTCTGTGATCCTTCAGCCTGTTCAGATAGAGGACCAGATGTCTTCTTTGCCGTCGAGGATGATTTAGGAGCCATTTAGAAAGAGGAATGTGATGAAGAAAAGATGAGGTCTTTTGAGAGTGAAAGAGCTTGTGAAAAAAAAACTCGGAAGGGTTTAGGGTTTTTCAAAAGAAGAGAATTCAATATTTATAAGATAACACAAAGTAACGGTATTTTTGGCAGCAGAATCAGAAATATTGCGAAAATATTTGAACGAATATATTTTACCAATCAAGATCGTATAAATAGAATTAAGATAGACAACGTACCTTTTGTCTTAGATTCTGTCAATCAAATAAAATTACTTACAAGAGATTCTGAGTAATTTGAAATCTTGCTCCCGTAGTTTCATATAATCTGCTTTTGAATCTGAAACTTTAAGCTGACCTTTCAAGTTGCATCTGAATACCTAGTTCCTGAGATAACTTGGTCTTGATAGTTTCCTGTTTCTTATAGATCTTAACAAAAAGGGTTAGTGATTGATAATCTATCACGAATAAAATTAAAACTTAACTTATCAAGAGGCTTGGTAAAAATGTCTGCAAGTTGATTCTTCGTGTCCACATGATGAATCTGAACCTCCTGGTTCTGAACATGATCTCGTATGAAGTATTGCTTTATCTCAATATTCTTTGCTCTGGAGTGGAGTATTGGATTCTTGGTGAGATTGATTGCACTTATGTTGTTGCAAAGAATTTCAACATTTGAAGCTTCAATTCCATAATCCTTTAGTTGCTGCTTCAACCATAGAATCTGAGCACAACAGCTTCCAAGAGATACATATTCTGCTTCTGCTGTTGATAGAGCCACGGTGCTTTGCTTCTTAGAGAACCATGAGATTAACATATCTCCCATTAATTGACACGTTCCAGAAGTGCTTTTTCTATCAACTTTGCAACCCGCTAAGTCTGCATTTGAATATCCTTTTAGCACAAAAGTTGATTCTTTTGAGTACCATAGTCCAAGATTTGGATAAGTTCCAACGTATTTGATTATTCTCTTTAGAACCGAGAGATGTGATTCCCTGGGACTGGATTGAAATCTTGTGCATAAACAAACACTATATAAAATATCAGGCCTTGATGCCGTAAGAGATAGAAGCGAGCCAATCATGCTGCGATATAGCTTCTGATCGACTTCCTTTCCATCTTCATCCTTGTCCAATTTTGATGAATGGGCCATGGGAGTTTCCATCTTTTTGCTATTCTGCAAGCCAAACTTCTTTACTATTTCAATAGCATATTTCTCTTGATAGATAAAAGTTCATTTCTTAGATTGATGAATCTAAAGTCCAAGAAAAAAATTTTAATTCTCCCATTATGCTCATTTCGAATTCATCCTGCATAGCTTTGGAGAAATTCTTACACAGTGATTCGTTAGATGAACCAAATATAATATCATCAACATAAATCTGAACGATCAAAAAGTCTTTACCCTACTTCTGAATAAACAGAGTAGTGTCTACTGTGCCTTTTGTGAACTTCTTTTGAGAAAGAAAATTACTTAACCTTTCATACCAGGCACGAGGAGCTTGTTTTAAACCATATAGAACTTTGTTCAATAAATAAACTAGATCCTTTCCTCTTGGTTCTTCGAACCCTTGTGGTTGTTCAACGTAAACTTCTTCCTTGATGTAGCCATTTAAGAAGGCACTCTTTACGTCCATCTGAAATAACTTGAAATCATTGTAACAAGCATAAGCGAGAAGTAGCCTGATGGCTTCTAATCTGGCAACTGGTACATATGTCTCATCATAATCTATCCCTTCTTCTTGGGAGTACCCTTTTGCAACCAGTCTTGCCTTGTTTCTGATTACTTTTTCCTTATCGTCCAGTTTGTTTCTGAAAACCCATTTTGTGCCGATGATAGGTCTGTCTTTGGGTCTTGATACTAATTTCCAGACGTTGTTGATCTTGAATTGCTGGAGCTCTTCTTGCATTGCATTTATCCAGTTTTCATCAATTAGAGCTTCTTTGATACTTTTTGGCTTCAATTCAGATACTAGTGCGAAGTTCCCTAATAGCTCTCGTATCTTCGATCTGATTCTTATACCTTCATCCAAGTTTCCTATAATGAGATCCTTTGGATGACTAGATTTATGCTTCCAGTTTGTGTTGAATCTTTCATCTTCTTGCGAAGTGGTAGAGTTGTTCTGCCTTTTTCCTTGATCTGAAGAAGTAGTTGCTTCAGGTTCATGAATCTGAATATCTCCTAAACCATTATCTTCTTCTGAGTTGAGATGTATAGTTGGCATTTGAATAGCTTCTTCCATGTCTCTTTCCTTTTGACTGTATTCTGCGAATTTGACATTCATAGATTTTTCTACCGTTCGAGAAGATTTGTTGTAGACTCGAAAGGCTTTGCTGGTTGTTGAGTATCCAAGGAAAATCCCTTCATCTGACTTATCATCAAACTTGCTAACACGATCATTAGCATTTTTCAATATAAAGCATTTACTGCCAAATATATGAAAGTATGAAAGATTTGGTTTTCTTCCTTTAAAAATTTCGTAAGGAGTCTTTTCAAGGATGGGTCTTAAGGAAACTTGATTCAGAATGTAACAAGCTGTAGAAACTGCTTCTGCCCAAAAATGAGATGCAATTTTGCTTTCAATAAGAAGAGTTCGACCCATTTCTTGTAAAGAACGATTTTTCCTTTCTACAACCTCATTCTGTTGAGGTGTGTAAGGAGTAGAAAAGGTATGTTTGATTCCAGCATCATCACAGAAACTAGAGAAATCCTAGTTTTCAAATTCTCCACCGTGATCGGTTCTAATGCAAGAAATCATAAAACATTTTTCATTCTGAATCCTTTTTGAAAATTTTGCAAATGCATCACTCTTGTGAGCTAAGAAAATAACCCATGTAAATCTGGAGAAATCATCAACAATGACCATACAGTATTTCTTACCTCCAAGACTTAGTACCTTGTTTGGTCCAAAGAGATCCATGTGAAGCAACTGTAATACACGATTAGTTGAAACATGATTTATAGGCTTAAATGTGCTTCTGACCTGTTTTCCCAGAGTGCATGTAGTGCAAAGTTCTGGCTGTTCAAATTTTGATTGAGGTAATCCTCGAACCAGGTTCTTGGATGATAATTTCGAAATATGCTTAATACTGATGTGACCAAGCTTCCTATGCCAGAGATCAGATTCATTTTTGACTGATATGAGGCACTTGATTTCTTCAGATGCAACATCCAGAAAATAGATGTTTCTATGCCGATATCCAGAAAAGCTCTGTTTATTATCACTACTGACACCTGTATATTTCATATCTTGAAAACAAATTTTATATCCAGAATCACATAACTGACTTACCATATCAGATTGTACTTCAAACCTTTAACGAGAGATACATCATTAATAATGAGGTTTCCAATCTTAACGTTCCTTGTCCTATTACCTTACCTTTATTCTTACCTCTAAATGATACACTTCTGCCACTAATCATGGATAACTTAGTAAAGTTTTTTGGATTACTAGTCATATGACTTGAGCATCCACTGTCCAGAAACCATTTCTTATTTCCCTTTCAAGGTACCTGCAAGAAAAAATAATCTTACCTTTATTTTGGTACCCTCATTTACTGGGGTCCATGAAAGTTAGTATAAACAGATCTATTCACAGGCTTCCAAACAAACATACATTCATTTTTACTATGATATCTACCACCACAATTTGAGCAACTTCTAGAGTAATATCCTTCTATTGATTGCTTGTTAGGATATTGTAGACCTGTATGCTTTCTATTGAAGTTCTGCGGAAAATGAGGTTGGTAAATACTCTGAGAGTAGTTAGTTTTGGGCATGTTCTGAAATCGTCTAACAGAATTATGATATGATCTATAATGATTTTGTGAATGATATGGCTTGTAATAATTCTGTGAAGGTCTAGTATAATGCCTATATGAATGATGCGTTTGATATGGTTTTGTAACCCGATTTTGGAAATGATTGAGTGGATAAAAACACTTGTGAGGTTGATGTGATGATTTGGTAAATTTTTTGGAAAGGTGTTGTTGATAAGCAGACTTGGTAGGACGATGTTTCAATCTGTTTTCAGAATCTGAAAAACTGTTTTTAAGACTATCTTGTTTTTCAAAACCAAGACCAGATTTTTTGCCAAAAGGAATTTGGGTAGAAATGATATTTTCTAGATCTCTAGAACTTTGAGAAAACTTCTTATTTATGTTTTCATCTTTGGTCTTTAAAGTATCGTTTTCTTTTAAAGTAAGATCGTGACTTTCCTTTAAAGAGTGAAATTCTTTTTGTAAAAACTCGATCCTATCTTTTTGAGAAAGATCTTGCTGTTTCAAAGATTGATTTTCCTTTTTCAAACATGAAATCTTTTGAGAACTTCTTTATAATTTTTTCACAGCTCTGTTATGTATTCAGAGACATTATCAGGTAGCTCAGAAAGGTTTACCTCCGTATCTGATTCTGAGTCTGAATCTGAATTTGCCATAAGACATATGTTTGCATAGTCCTCATCGCTTTCTTCAGAATCGCTTAGTGTTTCTGCCTTCAAGGCCTTCTTGTATTTTTCGAATTTGGTTTTATCCTTATTCAGCAGTGGACATTTGGGTTTAATATGTCCCACTTTCTTGCAATGAAAGCATACGATGTCCTTGCTTTCCTGTTTGTCATGATCAGATTGTTTGTGGTCGTTCCTCCTGAATGTCTTCTTGCCCTTGAAGAATCTACCTTTCTTGACCATCTTTCTAAACTTCTTCACCATTAATGCGAGCTCTTCATCATCTTCATCCTCATCATTTGAATTTGAAATTTCATCATCAAAGTTAGATGAAAGAGCAATAGACTTCTTACCTTTTGAGATCTCTGGTTTATTGTTGTTTCTCTCTGTCTCATATGATTGCAGAGTTCCAACTAACTCGTCGATGGATAGTGGTCTTATAGTTTGGCATTCTTGAATGGAAGGCTTGATGTAGTTCCATTCTTCGGTTAATCCTCAGAGGATTTTTCTGACCTGCATTAGTTCAGCCACAGGTGCACCTTGTTGTGCGAGACCACTAGCCAGAATCTGAAACCTATCAATCATCTCAGCAATTGTTTCATCAGGTTTCATTTTAAAGGCTTCATAGTCACTCAGTAGTATACTGAGTTTAGTCTCTTTAACCCGATTAGTGCCCTGATATGTGACATGTAGTCTGTCCCATATTGCCTTCACAGATACTTCTTCTGCTACACGATTATAGATTGGTGAGGATAGTGCACAGAAGAGTGAGTGGACAGCTTTAGAGTCGAGTCCTTGTCTCTTGATTCTCTCAGCATCTGTAAGTGTTGCTGGATTTTCTTCTGATCCTGTATTTGCGGAAATGATAGGGACCACTCCTCTGATTACTACATCCCACATTTGATCATCTAGTGCTTTGATGAACCATTTCATCTTGTTGCACTAAATGTTGTAATCCTTTCCGTCGAAATACGGTGGTTTGTTGTGGAATGATGAATCACCAGAACCTAAGAAGTTGTTGCTAGACATGAAAGATCGTTAGCTCTGAAGTAGAACACTTCACAAAAGTGAGCAACCTGGCTCTGATACCAATTGATGTGGCTAGCAACGACACCTAGTGGGGGGATGAATAGGTGCTTCTGAAAATTTTAAGATTCAAATGCAAGCAGGCGCAGAAGCGATGTATTGAACGTAACAGAACAAATATAGACGAAATAAAGGAGTTCAGAAGGAGAATTATGCACACAGATTTATAGTGGTTCGGCTATAGTAAGCCTACGTCCACTCTCCCACGATGACAGCCGATTGGCTGGATTTCACTATAATGATCTCAAAGTTACAATGAACTTCTCTCAACTCACTAACAAGAGTATTTTCACGAGAAGTTAAAAATTGTTTTCTCAACAGTTTTGCTCGTCTTTTCTATATCTCACATTCTCTTTATTCTTCGAATACCAACACCCTCCTTTTATACCCCTTTCACTTTGAACTAGCCGTTGTCAAGGTACTCTACGGGATCACTCGTCAATCTTCAATCAGCCTTGATTGAGCGAGATAAACTTGGAAAGATGCTAGGTAGTCGTTGAAGAAAGATTCTGGTAATCTTCAGATTTGGTCGCCCATATAACTAAATCTTCAGTTTCCATTTACGTGATATGTTGAATCTTCTTGAAAAAGGGAAAGAAAGATAATATCCAATCAAGGATTTTGTCCTAATAAAGATGGACAATCATCATGTAGATCGAATCCTTTTATTTCCCGTGTTTTCCGAAATCAATCGGACTCTTTGTCAATCGTGGGTCTTCTTATTCTAGCTGCAGAATCTGAATCCATTCAGAAACAGCTTTTAAACCATGTGATGTCTCTAAATCTGATTCGAAATTACACTGTGAATCTGAGCTCTTAAAGCTCCCGTTGGTGACGTCTCACACGAGTCTTCTTGAGGTCTTCCAAGGTAATGCTGTCCTATATCTGAATCCATTTGAGGCAGTAAAACACTTCATCTGAAATACTCAGACGCAGACTTCTTCTTCTGATTCCTTTATGGACACAAGCAAAGACCTTCCTTCTGACTATTCAGAAACACTATGGTGATGATTCTTCCCTAAATCTGAGTGCCAGTTGCAGGATATTCAAAGCTCTTTTCACATCGAGATTTCTGCAAGGAAGATATACTTCCATTAACTAGACTTCTTAGAAACGAGTTTTGTCAGAATCAAAATTCTTGGCGGGATAGTTTCCTCAACATAGGACACCCTCACACTCCAGTCCTGGGCATTTGATGGTGGTGACACTGTCCAGGACCTTGGTCTCCACATGCCTACTTATGTAGAGAGAACAAAACGTGTGAGAACACACGCTACCGGTCCTGAACATCTCTTTGGCCTCTTTTCTCTCTGCATAAATCTCACAGAAGCTCTCTGATGATTCGCCACTATCTTTCTGAACACCTATCTCAACCGGGTTTATGATTTCCATATGACTTCTGTTCGGGTTTGCCTCCGTCACAACCACTAAAGATGAGGAAGACACAGTATTTCTTTCTGAAGGATTCATATTCATCACCCAGGGCACTTCTAAGACCTCCTGGACCTGCAACTCTTGGACATAATCAGAATCTGGTACTTGTGGAACATCAGAGAATAATGATAAGAATAGATCATCTTGCGAGATAAGATCAAAGTGCTTCTCCATCTTTCAAGTTTCCTTCTTTTGAATGTGCTTGCTTTTGTGGCTTGTTGGTCTTTTGAAGGTCGCTTTGGTTGTCTTGATATTTAAAAGATGCAGTGCACTGTGCACGTAACCTTAGCGGAGAAGTTGCTTGCTATGATAGGGACTTTAATTCCTTCTTCAAGAGTTTTTCTTTTTAGATTATATTTTTTTTGGATAGTGCTGTCCTTTTTGTAAAGCAAAAAAGTTTTTACTAAGCTGGCTTTGCTTGGGTCAAGTCAAGATGAAGGATATGGCTCTGAGTTCAAACTAAAAAATAGGACATCCTGAAGTTATATCTTTTTAGATCTTTTATTTGCCTTTTAATAATATTTTCTTTCCTTTTTAACTCTAATCAAAATTCGACCTAACTATTAGATGATGGCATGATTTAATACATTGATGTTAACAAAAAAAATTAAATTGGACCATAATGCACATAACAGTGGCTTTGCATGGGGAAAAGTGTCAAAAAAAGTTTTAAATCTATTGCATCTGTATCAATTCAGTCTTACCTTTTATTAGTGCTAATTCAATACTATACTTTTTACATTTATGCCAATTGAGTCCAAAACCTTTTGTATTCATATCAATGGAGTCAATTCGACCAATTTTGGCAAAAAATTGTTAACGTGGTGTCAGTGGTCCTACATAGTACGGTTGGCGCTAACATGATTATATTTTTAATATTACTTTGGTATTATTTAATATTTTAAATTGTTTTCTTTCTTTCCTTATTTTTTTTATTTGGGCTAGCAAGGGTCGTTGACTGACTCCTGCTAGCCCTCACCTGGCGCCAGGTGAGAGCTCATAGGCCCTCACTTTGGCCGGCTAGGGCTCCTGGGGTTAGTAAGGGCCGTGGCGTCCTTGCCCAGCCCTTGCCGGTCGCCAATCAAAATAAAAAAAGAAAGTCCAATGAAAAAGAAGGAACAAAAGAAAAAACCCAAAATATTAAAATATTAAAATATTATTAAAAATATCCACATCAGCGCTAGTCATGCCATATAAGATAATTAATATCCACATCAGTAATTCCAAGTCAAAATTGATAAGATTGACTCAATTAACAAAAATGCAATAGGTTTAGAACTTAATTGACATAAATACAAAACACTTAGAACTGAATTGGCACCAATAAAATGTGTAGGACTGAATTGGCACCAATGCAAAGGTTCTAAGACTAAATTGCACCAGTAAAAGGTTTAAAACTGAATTGACACAAATACAATAGGTTTAAGACTTTTTCTTTTTACACTTTTCCTGCTTTGCATGTGTTAAAGTATTGTAGGTGTGTATCTTATGTACATATGCATGCATGTGTGTAACCATAAGTACACTAGCGGATAGAGTTTATGTTTTTCTTAGAAGCCAATTTTTTTTCGTCATAAAGTGATCAAAGATAATGAGAAAACAGTTAAGTACAGTGAATATTTGTTTTAATTCATATGGAAAAGTACCGAAAAAAATTTCTCTTTTTTATTAGATAACCACTTATATACCTCTATTTTTCGAAAGACCAGATACACATCTTAACCCAGATGAAATTTCAATCTAACTATTGGATGAAGGCGTGACTTGATATATGAATGCTAATAAAAAAATCATATTGGATCCATAACGTACACGAGATTGGCTTTGCATGAGTTAGAGTATTGTATGTGTGTACCCGATAAAAGTGTTCTTCAAAGTTTAGTTGGAGGATGGCAATGAAAACACGGTTAGATAAAGTTATCAAAGATAACTGCGCTGGCAAAAGAAAGGCGAAAATTCTCTTCATTTGAAAAAGTTCATCATAAGGAATTCTATGGTGTTAATCAGTAAAAAGGGAATCATTTGCATTAGATAACGAGAAGGAAAATCTCCGAGTTAAGTCCAATTTCAAATAAATCCAAGCGGTTCTGGCCAATCTTTTACGCTTGCTGTAAATCTCACAACATAGTCTGTCCTTTTCTTGGTTAATATTTTATTTAAATTCATATGGAAAAGTACCAAAAAAACCTCCTTTTTATTAGATAACCATTTATATACCTCTGTTCTTTTTGAAATACTAGATACGTGCCTTAATTTTACCTTTGGAAACCACTTTACAACCTCACATCAGTCCTCCCAATTTGCGTATCGATCACTTTTCAATTTGGGATTTTACTTAGAGATATGCAAATGGTATTTGCAAAGATAATATATGTTTAAACGAATTTGTGTTTGCAAACTTCTGTGTTTTTACACTGATTAAGAATTTTTTTTTTCCCCTTCTACTTGCTACCCTAAAATACGTTTATTTTCTTTCGCTATACCTAGCAAAGTTTAAAACCCGAAAAAAAGAAGAAGAAGAAGATACTTAAACATAATCGACCATTCATACAAAGAAAATATGTGTCGACAAATGCATGTGTTTTGACACAGCAGAACAATAGCACGACCGTAACACAGCTGCAGCCGTAGAAAACAGATCTAAGTCCATAGAAAAGATTGAGATTACATCCTGCATCTGGATTGACGTTCTAGCTATCAGTGTTTTACGTATGTTCATTTTTATTTGATTTAATTAGTTATTTGGTGTAGTTGTCTTGTTCAAAGTGGTGATGACTATATAGAGCCCTTCTCAAAGTGTTACGAACAATCAATGTTCGAGCAATTGCTAGGCCTACAAGAACCTTAAATTGATAAAATAACTGGGGATTTGTATCTCTCACTCGAGATCTAAGGTTCTATTCTTACTCAATTTAACTGCTTTGAGCTATGTTTTAGGGGGAAGAAAAAGTAGCTCCTTACAAATCTCCTGAAATCGATTCGCGCGCACACACTGGCTCAACGTTTCACTTGAGCAGTACACAAAAATAGGTATATCTATTGTTCAAGAAGTCGATACCGAGACTGTATCACCTTTTCTTTTCTTTTTCTTTTTGTTTTCTTTTTTGTCTCAAAATGCTGTGGGGCCGTCGGCCACTAGCCAAGGTTGGTGACCCCACCGGTCATTGAGCGAGGGCCACCAAGCACTCGTCGGATCTGGTAAGGGCTCACAATGCTCTTGGCTAGGCCCTCTCCGGGCGCAACGAGGGTAGGTGAGGGCCGTGATGCCCTCGCTATGGCATGAGATGGCTCATTATGCTCGCATGCCTCAGCGAGGCACCAACGTAAACTGGATGGAAAGAAGTAGGGGAAGGAAAGAATTGCAGCAACCATGATTGATCTAGACGGCAATTCATTCATAGGATGATGAAAGAAGTAGGCCCGTTACACTGGATGGAAAGTCAGAGAATTCAGTTCATAAAATTTATAGGGATAAAAAAAAAAGGGGGCAAATGCTTGACTAGACCCGAATTAATTGACTGAAGATCTTATAAATTCTCCAGGATAAACATCAATCGATTCTTCAAAGATGTGATGGTTGTTGAATCAATGTTGTTGATCACAAAATCTTTTTACTCTTTCTATGTTGCGGCTGTTCATACATAAATTACGAAAAGAGATATGCAATTACACCCAGATTGAATCGTTTCCCCTGATCTCCCTAATTAACCACGACCGAACCAAGAAAAAGCGGCCTGCCTAAGCTTAAAAATGTCGACTTATCGGTTTCCAATGTGTGTTCTTGTGAAATGTGATGTTTTAAGACTAATTTACTGTAAGACATAAGCTTTGATTTGTCTGTCTCGTCTTGTATGAAGTTGAAGAGAAGAAGCAGCCCCTTCCGGTACCCTTCACTTGGTACGGCTCACATGCATTCTCATGTATGGAAATTGACCAATCCAGAATCTTAGGATGGGGGGACCAAGCTTGTCCTTGATGTTAAAGAAAAGGTCAAATGATGCTAACTTATCTTCTCAATTTGCCCCACCAAAAAAAAAAAAATCGTGAACGATGGCACACAATATTAGTGAACTTGTGGACTTCCAATGTCACGAAACTGCATAGAAATCAAAATTCATAAAGTCCTAAATTTTCTGACGATTTGTCAATTTAGTCCTAAAACTTTTGATAATTTGTCAGTGTGGTCCTTTCATCCAATTATTCAAATAATAAATCTAAGTTAAAATTGATAAAATTTCAAAAGGTTTAGGACTGAATTAACGCAATTAAAATGTTTGAGACTAAATTGGCAAATCACTAAAAGGTTTTAGGACTAAACTAGCAAATAGTCAAAATATTTAGAAAAGTCTCGCTAGGGTCACATTGCAGTTAGATTGAGTTTTTATGGTGCTATGTTCACCACAATTTTCATTCGAAGAAGAACTCGCTACTAGAAGTCCATATGTTAGTTTGTTTCTTTACATAAAAATTAAAACAATTTCCTAAAAGAAAAAAAATGAAAAAGCATGATTTGTTCTTCATAACTACTTCTCTTGAAGCTCATTTAAGGGCGTGTATGGCAACAATTATGGAGCAGAAATCTATTTGGTAACACAACTTCTAGAGCAGATATCCATTTTGTTGCGCAACTTCATTTTTCTATTTCTGAAGCATTTATTTTTTGCTCCAGAAATAGTTTTAGAGCCACTTGAAGAAGTAAAAAAATATATATATACTTCTCTCCAGAAGTAGAAAAATCAACTTATGCTCAGAAGTAGAAGTAGAACAATTAACTTATGACCAGAAGTTGATTTCTAAAGCAGAAGTGTTATCATGTGCGCCTCAATATTCATCACATGTCTCATCTATGAACAACTTTTCAATATGATCTTTTTTATATTTACTCTAGATTCCGTTGTAATGCAATGATATTACGTTAATAAAATAAGAATATTCGCATTGTACAATGTTTTACTCTTGGTAATTGTCGTAATATCTATATCTCATGAAATACAATAAGAAACTTATGACATTCAACAATGAAAATAAGTAATTATCTAAATAAGAAAATGTTCCCATTCTATAAAGTTTTGCAAGTATGATGTAATGTGAGGAATTCTATATATACTATCATAATAGTAATTTTAAGATAATCATATTTTCTCACAATGTATAACATGTTGCACTCGGTTAAAACAAACGTGGTCAAGGTGGTTCAACGTTGTAAAATTAAAAAAATGCATTTTATTATAGGAACCTGATTCTATGACCGTACCATTATTTACCATAAATGGCGGTGCCATAATGAGCACAAATTCCCATTTGTGAGGATTTGGCAACCAGAGCTTGGGAAAGTTAGAAAGATTTTGAAAACCACAACTAAAGCAATATTGAAAAGCAAATTCATGCGGTATTCTTATTTTATTATGGAATGACAAGATTTTGGAGAATTGTACCTGGAAATTTTTTTTATATTTCTATTTAATGGAATTAAAAATGTTTTTCCTTATAATACTTCCAACCAAATCCCCCCAAAAAGTGCGACATACTATCCTCATTTTTCAATGATCCACAAAATGCATGAATCACTTAACGAATAAAATAATCCACTGTCTGATGAACTTGTTGAAAATTGTCGATTTGGAACACTAACTATTGTTTCAGGAGAGAAAGAATGCGGTTCACCAACCTTAGGTCATTCAATTTGGGGCTGCTAATTTTTTTTCCTTCTTTTTTCTCGTTAGACAAGACAAATTCTTGATACCCAGCCATCGGTGGCCCAGTTGGTTTGTGCTCTGGTCCTTTCACGAGAAAACCTGAGTTCGAACCTCGCTGGGTGCCGGTGATTTAAGTGGAAGGTCGTGGCAGTGGAATTCTGCGCTAGTCTTCCCGAAGGATTAGTCGAGATGCGCGATCCGTACGGATGCTGGCTCGGACACCTTCTATACAAAAAAAAATTCTTGATCGACAAAACTACGAGTGTGAAAAATGATTTGCATCGATACTATTGTTAATAGTTATTATGTATTTATTTTCTCTTAAAATAAAAATATTTAAATCGTTCCTTTTTGCACTTAATATAAAAATATCTAATAATGATAATGTTAATAAGCTTCTTTTATTCCTTTAATTTTTTATGGCTGATTTTTTTGTATATAATATAAGAAATCCCACTTGGTGGGTTAGCAAACCCACAGGTTGGGATTCATGATTTTCTTGGGGTCGCCCGGTTTCCTTGGGAAAATATGTGGTACAGTACTGTTACCCGTAGTACCGTTACTCGTAGGTTCCACTATCATTTCTCGTGTTTAGAATCATATGGGCACAATAGATAGGTGCACGGTTTAAGACCTTTTTAGACAATTATCCTGAAAAGTTCTAAACCTATTGCAATTGTACTAATTTAATTATAAATCTTTTTTTTCCAATTAAATCCCAAACCTTTTACATTTGTGCTAGTTCAGTTTATGCAACCAACTTTGGTCGATGGCATTGACATAGCACTGCAAGCGTTGATTTATTAAATTTTAATAATTTTCAAAATTTTCTCAAATTGAATTTTTAATTTATCTTCCTTTTTATTTCTCGACCTCGCTAGCCCTCGCCTCTAAAGGAAGAAGGAGAAAAAAAGAAATAAAAATATTAAAATATTATTAAAAATTGACAGGTCAGTGTCGGTCGGCCAAAGTTGGTTGGATATATTGAACTGATATAAATACAAAAGGTTTATAACTCAATTAACAAAAAGAAATGTAGAACTAAATTGACACAATTGTAATAAGTTTATGATTTCTTTCCCCCTAGACTTGTCACATGAATTGTCATGTCTTTACGAGGTCTGATTCACAAAACTCGAACCGTATTCGGCCACAAAAACATTCAAACTCAAACATTGCCCAACACTTTATATATCTCTCAACACGAATTTTGTAAGAGCAAGCTGTTCTAGCCGTTCTTGTCGTCACCCAAGTAGGGTTATGGCACAACTTTTTCTAAGTATCCTTCACTTACATCCTGTGAGTCTGGATTTGATCCCAAGCCAATGAAGCCATACACTCAAGAAGGCAGAGGAAGAATTAAATATTGAGATTTAAGTGATATGAAAATCATGACAATCACAGAAATTATATGTGCAGGGCATTCTGATCTCCCATTTTTCAAGGCTACCGTGGATAAAGCTCGGTGATGGAGACCTCGTTTTTCGAGAACTGGTTTGATTTGTTTCCTGATTTGTAACCTTGCGTAGATGACATATCGGATTCGATGCTGCCGTGCATGAAGAACGCAGGTTGTGATGGCATTTTGAGCGTGACCGAGTGGCTGTTGAGCATGAGAAGGACCGAGGCCATTGCCGGCCGTTTAGCCACGTTTTCTTGGACGCATAGTAGACCCACATGGACGCACTGCGCAATTTCGGCACTCAAACCAGAAGTTATGCAGGGATCAATGATGTTTGATATTGTTCCTTCCCTCCACCTCTTCCAAACCTGCAAACATTCGACAAACATTGAGCAAATTGATCTCCAAAACATCATGCGAATTGAGCATATATGTTCCTATACTCACATAGCTTATAAGGACCTCTGTGTTGTCGCCCACTGGAAAAGATTGTTCCTTTGACCACTCACAATCTCCAAAACTAGCACTCCGAAACTGAAGACATCGGACTTGACTGAGAAATTTCCATGCATCGCATACTCTGGCGCCATATATCCACTGTGCATCATAGTAAGTCCATCATATTAGCTCTATAGTTTCGCTATGTTATTTTGGTGAGTATTCGATATAGTTGGTCGTGGCACTTACTATGTCCCCACGATTCGGTTCGTTTCTGCTTGAGTTTGGTCCAACTCAAAGAGCCTTGCCATACCGAAATCTGATATCTTAGGATTCATGTCCGAGTCCAACAAAATGTTGCTGGCTTTGAGGTCTCGATGGATGATACGAAGTTGAGAGTCTTCATGTAGGTAAAGCAACCCTCGAGCAACACCCATTATTATCTTGTGACGCCTATCCCAGTTGAGGCTCGCCCGCTTTAGGGGATCTACACATTTTGTTGAAAATAACATTCTATCAAATATCCCTTAATCATTTCGTGAGGATCTGATTTCAGGAACAACAACCTAAGAAACGTACCAAATATGAACTGATCAAGGCTTGAATTGGTCACAAACTCGTAGATGAGAAGCCGCTCGACCCCTTCCAAACAAAAACCTAGGAGCCTGACCAAGTTTCTATGGTGTAGCCTAGCTAGTAACGTGACTTCGTTCTTGAATTCTACTTCTCCTTGGCTGGAATTCCGCGACAGCCGTTTCACCGCGATTTCCTGTCCATTGGAGAGCCGACCCTGAAATTTTCATCAAAGCATGTCCTTGTGAGTATCGACTGGTACATTGGAGCATTTCGAAGAGCATCATATTGATGCCATCTATGACTATTTTGTTGCTTTAATTTTGAACACGAGACCAGAGGATGCTTTGTTAATTAGTACCATGTATACAGCACCAAAACCGCCTTCTCCAAGCTTCTTGGAATTAGAAAAGTTATCCGTTGCCGCCATGATAGTGGCCAAATCAAGTTGCAGCGACTCCGCCGTGCTTGTTTCATCCACGACTTCATCTAGAAAGAGAAATACGCAGTCATTCAGTTCATGAATGTCTTCATCACCGTTTTTGCAATGAAAGCTTCACAAACTAGAGTTGCCCCAGTAGGCATTCTTACAATCAACTTGCTATTTTGGCCTGGTCAATTAGTTTATGTTAACCACAGACGATGATAAATGCATGATCGGACATGTACGAGTGGTGCGCATGAATGTAAAAATCGAAGTATTGATTCCATGTTCGGGAATTCTCAACCCAATTTGTTGAAAAAAGGTTGTCCTAGTTGTCACCGTTGTGCTCGTGCAAAAGCATAGTAATTAGTCAATTTCATTATTTTCATGATCTTTTTAACCTTATGAACAGTTGCTGTTCCAATGCAAAAGGATAAGGACTCACCTTCGACAATTTGCCTGGGCTGCTTCTTCTTCCTTTTCACTTTTAAGAGCATGAAAACGCCGATGGTAAGTAGTGCAGAAACACTTGTGGCGATCGTAATGATCACAGTCCTCATCGAATTGCTCTTCCCAACTGCAAGAGCGAAGGTGCATTATGTTTATGTTCACCGCCCACTAATTAATAAGTAACACGTTAGAGAAATTTCTAAGGCGCCACTATGTCTGTGGAAACGAAACTCGTATTGCAAAGATATAACAAGAATAGATACGCACCACAAAATGTGATGTGACAATTACATCAGACCGGTCTCTGATAACTCAAGGGAAAGTTATTTGGATTTCTGAATTTTGCTATCCCACCAGATTTCATCTAATAAAATTCAGAATATATCTCATTATACTCAAAATTTTTAATATTCTAGGGACAATTGGTTGCCTTTTCGACTTCAATTTCATTACTTTCACGAGTTTCTCATAGAAACCAGAATAAAGACGGCGAAATGGTTTACAGAAACAGAGTGGAGCAAGAAACATCCAAATGCAAGTCTGCAAATTTGTTGTAGAGTTATTAGTCTCGCAATGTGCACATGTGGGGCCAATATATTAGAGGAACACCACAATGGTGGTGATCACTTCACTGCTAATGAAGAAAACCAGTGTGACCCTAAAGATGATTGCTATGAATTGAAACCCTAGATCGATTAAGATATATATATACACACACATCTTAGATTTCCGTTTGGCTTGGTTTGTTTCCCGTCTTTTTATCTAATGTCTTTTTTTAATTAATTATATAAGCACTTTATTTTTTTTTTATCCTATCTTACCCTATGTTCGTAAAATCTTAAAATGTCAGAATATGTTGGGTCACCAAACATCGCTTGTGGTGTGTCGCTAGCTATCGCCAAGACTTGGGGACCGGTGGAAGAAGAAGGAAAAAGAAAAGAAAGGAAAGAAAAACAAAGAGAGGAGAAAAAGAAAATGTAAAAAACTAAAAAAGCAATTATGAAAGTTGCCTATGCCAGCAATTTCCAACTAATTTCCAATCAAATGAGATTGTCCACTCCAAATGACGAAAAATATTTTCTATTTTATTTTCAGATCTCAGTCTAATATAAGAAAACATTGTCATTTTTCTGGAAAATGGCTTCCATGACATTTTTAAATAATGTCACATTATTTGCGAAACAAACAGAGCCTAAACTTATCTTCTTTTCCCAAAAATATTGGCCAACCGATGCCTTTTTTTTTAGCCAAAAGCATTTATTCAATAAAAATGACATATGTCAACCAACAAAAAAAATTACATAATCTACTGAGCATATGTCAATAAATAGAGCATTTTAGATTTCGCTCACACGAATAATTGATTGTGTGAATCTCTCGCCTAACTACATAATTTTATAAAAATAAAAAAGACCCAAACGACGTGTACCTAACTTCAAGAGCCAGCATACCTGGTGGTGGAGGAAAAACATCTGCCTCTTGCGATGGCGGTGGCGATGGCGGTGGCGGAAGTGGCACACTAACCGGGTCGAAGAACTTATGATTGGTCTCGTATAGAATCAGGCAACTTGGAACCATGAACCGTCCTCCTGTGTACCTGACACAGCAATCCTTGATCGCTTGGACGCCTATCCATAGGCAGTTTGTGCATTGTTGCTCAGTTAAGTCCGGTGTGCACTGTGTCAACGCGTAGATCATGTCAGTCCCCGCTGATTCATTCCCCGACGCGTACTTTCTCAACGAGCCGCCACCCGCCGCCTCGGGCCACAAACTGTTCAGGAGCTTCCTCATGGCTGCATCGTATGTGTCCGGGCTCAAGACGTTTTCAGAGGTTCTCGCCACGTACATGGGTTCTGTTGCAACTACGCCAAAGAACGAGGCGTTCGAGTACCGGATGATGCAGTTCCCAGTGTAGAGGAGTGCCTCTTCCTGGAGGGGACAAAGCCGGCGGATGTCAGTGGCCAAGGAATCGAGGCAGGCACGGCAGCTCAGAGCGGTTAAGTCACCGCGGCAGAGGCCGAATACGTAGAGGGTTTGGGGGGCGCCGGAGATGGGGGCGGAGGCATTGAAGAAGCCGTAGGAGAGGGACGAGGAGTTGGTGGTGGAGATGGAGGAGAGGAGGGTGGTGAGGGTGGTTTGGTAGGTGCTGTTGGCGGTGAAGTTGCCCGTCGAACCACAGTAGGTGGCTGGGAATTGGGCGTTTACGGTGGAAGAGAACATGAGAAGAAGCAAGAGAAGGAGATTTGGAGGATCCATTTTTTTTTTTTTTGTGGTGGTTTTTCGGGTAGTTCTGTGATAGAAGTTTCACTCAACAGGCTCGTTCCCCAGGTAATATGAATTCCCATGTCGATAGAGTGCAAAACAAAATGTGTTGATTCATTTTATATTGTGAGGGCAACTATGCTTGACCTGCTAGGCACGGCACATATTAGTTTTGATTGAACATCGTTTATATTTTAGAATATCCTTTGTATTTTGGATCGACATCATACTTTACTGTTTAAACGTTGTAAAGACCTTGAGTTCAGTTTTAAATTTACATTGACATAAGAATACGCTCGGGATCACAAAAAGTTGCATCGTAAAAACCTTAAAGAATGGAAGGCTAGAGCCATCATCCACCTCACTAATTTTGGCCTAAAAGATCGATTTTTGAATGGAAGGCAGAGTTATCTATCTTTTGCAAGTATAATAAGGCGACCAGTGAGAAATTCGAGTCTCGACGAAGCATCAACTCTATTAAAACGGCAACCCACCCATCAGGTGGTCGAGTGGTAAGGATTAGGTTTCCTGGGGCCTACTGAGTAGTACTCATAGTCTTGGAATCGAAACTTACTCTCCCCCTGATATTTTATCCGGAGCACCGTGGTGGTGGGCCTTGCGGTGCCTCCCCGAAGATTAGTCGGTCGCCGTCGGTTTGAGATCGGTTTGAGTTAACCTCACTAACCTCGCTGGCACGGCTGGACACCCCAGTTATCAAAAAAAAAATTCTATTAAAACGGCAAAGACTCCTTTCAACGGAGTCTACCTCGTCTGCGATTATAATAGAAAAGTAGTCTCTTGTTCATTTGCAGCTACAATAGAAAAGCATTGACGCATTTTGTCAAGTCTTTACTAGTGGAATCTCTACAAAAGATTGAACCTGAGCTGCTCCTTAAAACGCTCAAGGAAGAACAAGAGAAGGAACTTCTCGGTATGGTGGATGAACCTCCCTGTAAGTTTTCTCCGCATTCTCTGTCTCTAGGGAAGAAAAAATATCTAGAGAAACTTAGGAGGATAGCGCTGGAGACGGTAGATCCCACGTCAACCTTCCAATCGGCTACCTTCGAGTAGGTAGATATGGTAGCCTCTCACACTTGGACTGAGTTGTCGGAGCTTTGGCTCTTGTGTAGCTAGCCTGTTCTTCAAACAGTGCTAATAACCAGCTTACAGCTCCTACGTGTTGGAGGTAGTAAATACTTTGGAAACTCTTGTTTCTTACATCTAGTATGCCCACGTGAGCTTCGAAAAATTAAAATATAAACCGACGACAAGAGACTCCTACACGCAGAATACGAGAGTTCGAGGGCAGGGCCCTCGACAGGGGGGGTCCCGTTTCTCGGTCAATGAGCAAGGGTTTTGCTCCTCGGTGAGCATATGGTTGCCCCGCTTGTTGTGGGATAAAGGGTTTTTGGATAGACTAAGATTTTAGGCCAATTATTTTTAAGTTATATATATTGTACTCGTATGAGAAATCATTGTAACGAGCAGAAAAATATAGTGAAATCCCTTTACAGGACATAGCCCTATTCTAAGGTGAATATGAGTAATCTCGTGTGTCATCAATTTTCTATCTTCCGTGTGATTGCTTGATATTCAGTTTAGGATAAATCCCTTGATTACGCACCCCTGCTGCAGAGTTGTCTATCTTTTGCAAGTATAATAAGACGACCGGCGAGAAATTCGGGTCTCAAGAAAGCATCAACTCTATTAAAAAAGCAAAGACTCCTTTCAATGGAGTCGCCCTCTTCTGCGATTATAATAGAAAAGGAGTCTCTTGTTCTTTTGCAGCTATAATAGAAAAGCATTGACGCCTTCTGTCGAGTCTTTACTGGTGGAGTCTCTACAAAAGATGTTGTTTTCTCGACAGACGATTAACTACACGTTAAGGAAAATTTGTTCATCTCTTAGTGATTTTATTCTCAAGTACTGTTAAGAGCAGTAGAGCAGTAAAATCCTGAATGCGTTAATACCATGTGGGGGAGTGCATCGGGAGTGGACCAGTTGAAATGCGTGAAAACTTGGGTGAACTTCAATTAACCGTCTATATAAAAAAGAATAAAAAAAAAATAAGGTCGACACGACATTTTTATGTTATTTTGTTTGGTGAGAGGAAACTTCCTATAATTTTAAAAATAGAAGCCTAGAGTGTAGTCCAGTGGGAAGGGGAGAATGTAATATGGCAAACAACTGAAGGCCAAAGAGTCTTTTGAACAATAATTTAGCATAAAAGATTTCTGAAATGAAAAACAAAGAACATACAAATCGAATGATAGTTAATGAATGGATGAACTGTACTTTGTCTTAGAGATTTTTTTTTTATGTGGACTACATCTATTAATATTGTAATTTACCGTTTTCCAGAATTGATTTAATAAGATAAGATATAAGTATTTTTAATAAGTCTATTATAGGCTTGACTTGTGTAGGCCGAGTTGAGCTTGGTTCGTGATGAAGGGGCTTGGTTGAAAATTCTATAAATGGCTCTCAAGTTTCTCTTCTAATCCTAATGAATGCATAAGCAACCTCACATCAGGTTTCATGAGGGGCAGTCTTATTGAGCTAATGATATAAAGGATAATAGAGGAGAATCACTTGAGTTTTGGTTCGTCGCTATTCTACATCAAGAATGATGGATTCAAAATCAAATGCACGAATCCCTTTTCTCAATTATTGTGTTTTTAGAATCTAGTAATGGTGATCTTGGGGTGCTGTTTTTGCAATTCACATGTGAGTATCAGAGCTTTCCATAATGTAAAGCTACAACTTTCGAATTTTTTCCTGTTTTCCAAATTTTTGTTTGATGAAATTTGATTTTGATCATATACTCGAACTCTTCTCATCGAGACGAGCAAAATAATGAGTGGTACACCTTTGACGGACGCTACATATACCAATCAAGATGGTGTGTACTGCCTATGCGTGCTATATTAGCATCCCCCATCCGCCTTTGCCTAACAGCCCTCGCTAATACATTTGGAGAGTTAGCCCCCTCTCTAGCGATGCACATTAAATAAGATATTGACACATTTTATTGTTATTAGGAATGAGCAAGACGAACTGACTGAATTGGGAACCGCCTAGACCAGATCCAACCAATCCATTTTCGGTCTGACTCCCTAGGGAAACCAATCTGGTCGCCTATTTCATAAAATTGGTATCGATGATTTTCGGTTTGCCTTCTGTTTTTAGTGGGAACTAGACCAGATTGATTGTTTTTATTTTTTTTATTTATTAAATATAAATCTAACAATCCTTTAGTTTTTCATATTTCTTGAATGGAAACCTAATTTTAATCAATATTAAAATTAAAGTTCAGCTTCCTCACTAATACTAATAATCCACCGGTTTCAATGGATCGCTCGGGAGCCAGATCAAATTGATCGTCCAATCCCAATATCATTCAGTTTGGTTCCCGGTTCCTAGGTGGGACTAGATCGGACTACGAGCCAATCACTCATAAATGTTATGAAGGGAACATTGAAAAAAAAAATGTCTTTCAGAGATTAAATTAGATTGTAAAAACAATTTATAGAGGAGAGAAGTTAATAAATGACTTGAATAGCCTGATTCGTACATCCTGTGAGATGACGAAGCAATACATGCAATCCTGAAATATTTTCTTCAAAAAATTGACTCTTTAGAGCAAATTGCACGTATCAAAAGATTCAATTTAAGTAATAATTTTAGACTAAAAAAAAAGTATCGACTGTTTCGTGTTCCTTGCCGGGTGTTTCTCTCTAGAGAAATAAACGAGAGTTTTCATTTTATATTTCCCATTCCCACCGCATATTCTCCGATTATATTTCTAATGAACTTACCTTGATTTAGACCTTTCAAAAGCACAAAATAATTTGAACAGCAGCTTGCATCGTCTTACATGTTAATTTTTTGAGAACTTTGCTCACCCCCATTAATACCAATGGGAATGGGAGAATACGATATGGTCAGAGGACGACTACAAAGTCTTTGGAGCAACTTTGCAACATAGAAGACTTTGATATGGACGGGCTGCAAATTGAAGGGATCAACCATATATTATTTAAGGATTCGTTGCACAATCACAATAAAGTAAAGTGTAAAAAGGAGAAAGAGAAATCGATATACAAATTTTTTTAAAAAAAAATCCTAATTCATCCTTAAATTAGGGTTATATCCCGCATAGTATTTTACTATAATTAGAACCTCACACCTCTTGTTACATCACTCGTTACAAAAGAAATAGATAATACGTATCGATATCTATTTATCAACCCAAGCCCAAATAACTAATAAAAAAATGGGCTCAGACTATAAAATTAGGATCCTATGCTTTCTTGTGGACGGTGAAGTAATTTCTGCCATCCTGAAATAATTTCTTCAAAAAAATCGACTCTTCTAAGAAAAATGGAAAATATCTAAAACTTTAATTTAAGTATTAACTGGTCCGGTTCTCTTTAGATAACGGATCCATGCGTCTATCCTCTCAGATTATAAAAGTAAACTAGAGTTTTTTATTCTATATTTCACCTTCCCACCGCATAGTCTCCGGTTAGATTTGTATTGAGCTTACACCTTTCAAAACCATAAATTCATCTAAACAGCAGCTCGCGTCGCCTTACTTCCAAATTCAGCTCTGATCCTCCGATGATAATATCATCTAGCGTGAGGATCCATCCTCAGCTTTGGTTGACCGCAGTGATGAGCAACTATAAACCGATGAAGCCGACCTTTCTCTAGCACTGGCATCTGTCAAATATGCATGCGGTCTTGGCATTGGGAGGGTCGTGTTCTGGCTCTCGAGCATTGAAACCATTGAATCCATGGTGAGCAAGCTCACTACCTTTCTCTTGACCACATAACAACGCAATCTGAATGCATCTTAACAATTCGCTTCTCGAACTGCCACTTAACATCGGATCTATAAGGTGAAAAGGCATTTTCTTTATCCAATTTTTTTATGCCTGCCGTGCACAATCACGAAAGCAAGCAAATGGGTATTGTAATTTCACATGCACAAGGAGAAGAATTATGGATATTCACTCGCTAAATTGCTGGACAAAACTCCACTTTTTTTACTCACGTAGTCCAGGAGGTGCTCCGAATTCCTTGAACTGCTGAAGTATGAATTCGTCCTGCCACTGATGATCTCTAGAGCCACTACGCTGAAGCTATACAAATTGGTCTTCGCAGAGATCTCTCCACGCCCTACATATTCTGGAGCCATATAGCCACTGCTACATGTAAAACAAAAGGATTCAAGAATCATCAATTGGGAAATTGAAATTGGTGCTTGTTTTCATTGTACACTTTCCTAGAAAAGTTGAAACATTCCAAGGAGATATAGATAAGTTTATTTCAGACTTACGAAGTTCCTTCGATTTGTGCAGCAATTGCTCTACTTTGGTCCAAAAGGAATAGCCTTGCCATGCCAAGATCAGTTATCTTGGGATTCATGTTCTCATCCAGCAGAACATTGCCAGGCTTCAAATCACAGTGTATGATCCTAAGGCGAGAATCCTCATGTGGGTAAAGAAGTCCTCGAGCGATTCCTCTTATTATACTCAAATGCCTCGCCCAACTTAACAACCTACATTCGTTTGAATCTGCAAAATAGTGATCATTTAAGTTCTGAATCGTTCCGTGTGGAATGAAAAGTACTGCCACAAGGTTTGACGCAAAAATCTGTCCAATCAATAGATTAACTATCAGCGAAATGGAAGCGACAAAATTGAAATATCCAAGTTCGTACCAGAAATGAAACCTCGGAGGCTACCATTGGGTGTGAACTCAAGAATAAGAAGTCCTTCCCCATCTTCCAAGCAATACCCAAGGAGCTTAATCAGATTATCATGCTGAAGTCTGCCCATCAGCGTGACCTCATTCCTGAAATGTTGCTCACCTTGGTCGGAATACTCCCAAGCCTCTTCACAGCACTGTATTGTCCATTTTCAAGAGTGCCCTACAGTCAAATTTTCATTTGCAAGAAACAATGTTTATCTCCATGTAGTGATGCGATCCTTTTTTTTTTCCTTTTTTTTTTTTTGGATATTTCGAGTCTCTCTTCGATAGAAGTATTACTCAACAGAGGCTCGTTCCCTAGATAATACCAATACCCTGATACGCTAAGTACGACAAGTTATGGGCGGTTAAGTCACTGCGGCAGAGGCATTAAAGAAGTCGTAGGAGATGGGCAAGGAGTTGGTGGCGGAGATGGAGGAGACGAGGGTGGTGAGGGTGTGCTGGTGGCGGTAAAGTTGGTCGAACCGCAGAAGGTCCTTGGGAATTGGGCGTTTATGGTGGAAGCGACCATGAGAAGAAGCAAAAGCAAGAGGAGGCTTGGAGGATCCTTTTTTTTTAAAAATTTTTTGGGGGGTGTTTGGGGTGTTTCTTTGATAGAATTAGTACTCAACAAGCTCGTTCCCTACAATCATTTTATATAGGGGCCGGGCGGCTACCATGCCTGGAATGCTAAACGGACTGGAGCAAGAATCATTTTATTAGTCTGAGCGCATATTAATTAATAAGATACTTTAAGGAGATTGAAGATACTCCCCGCAACAGGAGGATGCAGACGGCTTGGGGCTGCTCCGTCTCTATTTTTGATTAGATGTGTTCTGTTTAGCTCCATTTGTTATGTGCTTGTCCCTCGGGTTGCTTAGCTGTTGCTGAGGCCTTGTTCTTGCTCGGTTTTTCCGTGCTTCTTCTGTAACCCGAAACCCTTGCACCAGCTCCAACATTTGTATTGCCTCGGGTGGAGGGTTATTTTGTTTCGGGCTAATGTTTGTATCATGACGCTTTGTATTTTCATTTATATTACTTACCTTTACCAAAAAAAAAAATTAATAAGATACTTAGAAAATCCTTTGTACTTTTCCACATCTCACCTTAATGTTTAAAAATTGTAGGAACCTTCAGTTGAATTCTCAATTTACATTGATATAAGAATGCGTTCGACATCACAAGAAGTTATATCTTGCAAAACGTTAAAGAATGAAAGGCTTGAGCCATCATCCGCTTCACCAAATTTGGCCAAAATACCATTTTTAAAGAGCATTGTCATGCTAAATGAGCTAAATAATTTGAATTTAGTATATATAAAAATCGCGCAACGTGAACGAAAAGTTAATATATTAAGAAAGTAAATTTAGCATAACATCTTATGAAAATTTATCACGTCATCAATACTGTAGTGGAGAAAAAAAAACACAAATCACATCAAATCATATCATCATTTGGAAAATTTCTAAATAAAAGCCTAAACTATCCTCATTTTCTCAAATAAAAACCTCAAGTGGATTTTGTTTTAAATATTGGCACGACGTACTCTCTTTGTTTTGAAGAAACATTTGACCAAGGACATTTCGTGATTTCTTTTTTTTATATATTTTTCCATTTCTCTTTTTCTTTTTCATTTTTTCCTTTGTGTTTTTCCCATGGTTTTGCTGAATAGCTAGGCCATTAACGAGGGATGAGCAGCCTCTCGTAGCGCCATCGAGGCGAGGCCGTCCTCAACAACCGTGAGGGACAACCTCGCCCTTGCCAAGTACTGTAGGCGAGGGGAGCCCTCGCCCATATCTAGCGAGGGCTCGCCTCATGGCCATCGAGGAGGCCTTGCCTTGATGCCACCACCCCTCAACGACCACGAGGATGGCCTACCTAGGCAAGGTTGCCGCTCTTGGGACTATTGAGGCTAGCCCTTCCCTACCGCAGCTAGGTAGGGCGAGCCGTCCTTTGATAACATCGAGGGTGGCCTCACTTGGATTGCCCCCACCGAGGCCACTTAGCCCTTGTCAATAGCCTAGTCACCTAGTGAATGAAGGGAAAAAATCAAAAGAAAAAAAAAAGAAAATGGCTAAAATGTTCTTTTTCAGATTTTTTTGAAATAAGGAGAGCATTTCATATTTTTATTTAAAATAAAATTAATTTTAAATTTTTTTTTAAGAAAATGAAGAACCTTCCCGGAAATTTTTCCCCAAACTTTTGCGCAGTTGTTGCAAAGTTGTTGCAGAGTTTTCCTGTTTCTTAATGGGCAACGTTGGAGTCTCGAAGAAAGTGTCGCTCCTTTGACCGGCGTTAGTCTCGAAGACTTCTGCAATTATAGGAGAAAAGCATTGACTGCTCCTGCCGAGTCTTCTTCTTCTTTCAACTCTGTCTTATGCAAGTATAATAGAATAGCAAAGACAACTGGCGATTACCAAGCAAGGTGGAATCATGCTGTTTCAAGTTTTGTCGAGGTCTTGAATACATTAATTTGATGTGGGGGCGTGCATTGGAAGTGAACTATATATATATATATATATATATATATATATATTTTTAAGTCGAAAGAAATGAACTAGTTGAAACGCGTAAAAACTACTCCAGACTTCAATTGACCTGCTACGTAAAAAAATCAAAAAAATAATGTTGATGCGATTTTTTTTTAAGTAAGTTGTTTGGTGAGAGGCAATTTCTAGTTAAATCTCCTATTCCATAATATTAAAATTAGAAGTCTCGCGTGTAGTGCTAGTGAGAACGGGAGAATATAATATGGTAAAACCAATGCCAACAAATGACTCTCTAAGCAATAATTCAACAATAAAAGATTTCGGAAAAGACAAACAAAGAACTTGCTAATTGAATTATTGCTAATGAATGGATGACCGCACCTTACGTCCTAAGGTCCAAATTTCGATCTACGGTTGGCTATTAACCACTAATGATAAGAGTTGAAGGTTAAGGTACAGCGATATATATAGTCCTTAATATGTGGATGTTTTCCGCTTCTAAGGCAATACATACATTTGATAGAGGCCATAGATCTTGCTAAATTATTTCTCGAGCTTGAACCGTGTACATAACCTGACCCATTGAGCGGACTCGTATTTTGTTTGAAATATGGTGTCGCTTTTCCTGTTGGAGTTGGACAGTGAACTTCTCAAAACCGTACGAAGATATCTCAATACACAAGGTATGATGATTTGTGCAAAGTGAGTTCTTGGGTTGTTTTATTTGTAACTTTTCGTTTGGGTCTAATCTACATATGAAAAACACTCAAGAGTGTGAGCGATTGTAACTCTGTGATTCATTGATGATTAGTGAGTTATTTATTGTTGGTTCTCCCGTAGATTAGGTATCATACTGTTGGACTAAACCATATAAATCTCTGGTATTTTTTTTTTATTGTTCCGGGTTTATTAATGTAGCGATTTTGAGTTGATGTAATAGCAATATCCAATTGACATTTTATCCTTAATATTAGAACATCAACATTTTATCAATGCCTGACAATGATAAGAAGCTCGCTTAGAAAGTTTTATGTGGGACAATTACTTTCTAATGCCAAAATTTTACTTTCCCCCTGATACATTGAAACGTATTTTTCTATATCAAAAGTTGGTAACCCGGTAAATGTTAATCCATTTATGACGTGAGAGAAATTCAGATCTTCATCTTCAAAGACTTTTCCCCATTTATGACGTGAGAGAATCTCATATGTGTGCCGGAAGAACTTTTTCTCTCCCTTATCTTTACTATTTCCACACCATTTTGCTCGTGGGTGTATTGTGGCTGTACCTCTGAAATTCTAGCAGCGTACTTCCAATTCTCCAGCCCCCATCGTGAATCTTAATGCACCTATTTATAACAATAAGATAGGATTTTTCGTTCATTTATTCAATTATAGGCTAAATTTTTAATCCTTACGGGCTTTTAACAATAAAAGGCTTAAGGCTGCAAGCTTATTCTCATGAAGCTCAAAGCCTATTGACTTTAATGAAATAGGCCCAATTAATTAAAGCTCAGAACTCATCCATTCCCCCTTGCAATTTTTGGTTATATGATGTACAATGGGCCTGGCCGAAATAGCTTCCTTCACGGGCCTGGTTCGATCAAATTATTTTGAAATCCGTGTGCCATTAGTCCGATTAGATGTTATGAATTTATTTACACGCCGAATGCTCCTAAAACCGTAAGCAAGGTCAATAACATTTTCATTTAGGGACCAGGGTCGATCCCTAGTATTTTATGCAAATAATGATTAAATGGAATGCCAAAATTTAGGTATCAATATTATCCAGCCAATTTTGATTGAAATCGCTGATGTAGATGGCATCCCTCCTACGTGACACAGTCGACGTGAAGTGAACAATTTTTAATAACATTTTTGTAAATTTTCTTTTTTTTCTTTTTTTTCTTTTTCTTTCTTTTTCTTCTCTTCTTCCTCTAGTTAGTCGTTGGGCCTTGCTGATCGGTGAGAGGAGAGGGCCGGCTAAGTTGACCTTGCCAGCCTCTGCAAAGCTCGCCTTGTCATTGGCGAGGCTCGACCCTTGTTAGTTCTAGCATGGACGAGCCTTGCTAGGTTGGCAAGGTTGACGTCGCTAGTGGCTGGCAAGAGCGAATCTCGTAAAATTCATCGAAGTCATGCCTTGCTAGGGGCAAGTGAGGACCTCACTAATCCTCACCTCTAGCTAGTCATTGGCCATTGCCGAGGCCTTACAATCAGCTAGAGGAAGAAGTGATGAAAAAAAGAAGAAAGAAAAAGAAAAAAATAAAAAATGAAAAATAAAAGAGTAAATAAATAAATAAAATACAATAAAAAAATAAAAATATTATTAGAATTTTATCTACCTTAGTGTTGAGGCACCATGTAGGACTGCTAACGTTCATGTCATTGAATTCCGGCTAGCATTGGCTGGATAGACTCAATTGGCAAAATATAAAAAGGTTTAAGATTCAATTGGTAAAATATAAAAAGGTTTAGGATTTGGTCGGCATAGTTAAAAATGTTCTCTAAGATACGAAACATGTTCATAATGTTGATCTAGAATCGTTGAGGATACAAAAAAAAAAAGGGGAGTTAGTATGAGTTCCTTGAGCCGCATATTCAAAGGATATAAGTTCTATCATAAGATTCTAAAATAACATGGACTAAGCAAGGTAATAATTCTCCGAAAGCTTTCCGGATAAGTGGTATTTACTAGGTGAAAGAAACAAATATATATTAAAGGATGTAACTAATGTTGCATTCAATCTAAGTATTTTGAAAATACTTGAACATCAGTGGATATAAATATCATTTAAGTTGTTCAATAGAATGTAGCTACCATTTTTGGGCTATATTGTATGTGCCAGGTAGTAAAAGGAATGCCCAACGACACCGTGGTGCACCAAATCCAGAATGGAGACCAATGCAATGAAGCTGATGATTACTACTACTGTATATATGGACTTGTCCGAGATTTACTTGTCGAAATGGCGGATTCTGAATAATTACTGCAGACGATGTCTTTGGTCATGACAGTTATGACCATGCTGCTTGCAATGGATACGATCCGGATTACCACGTACTGGTTGCTTGGAACATGCTCGGGACAAGCTAATTTCGCAATGTTATCTAATTTTGAAAGTTGAAGCTTATTATGCATATCTTGAAGTCTAGAACTTACCATGTCATAGGAAAAAAAATTAGCAAAAATTCGAAGTCACTATTCATCATCTTCAAACTTGTGAGGTCCCCCGGCTGTCGCGACCTAAAATTCATTTTTAGGTTAATGGATTACCAGATTAATTAATTAAATTAACTAACCTAGTTCGAGCTCTCCCAAGCTCTATCAAATCGCAACTTTGATTTTTTTCACATGATTTTAGAATTTGGAGTCGCCACTAATCATTTTTGGTAGGTTGATTAGAAACCTAAGTAACCTAGCGGGAGAACTAAATTACTCCTGCAAACTAGAGATTATGAATTCGGGGACTTGGTTACACTAGTTAATTAAAACTAATGCCCTTTCGGTACCTTAATTCCATGGATATCCTATTTTGGCAACTCTCGCTTGATTTATTCCTAAGACCCTAGTAAGGTGTTCTTTTTATGTTTTCGCTTTAAAATGAAATGCATAAAGGGTATGAATGCAAATGTTGACATACGAATACGACACACAAATACGGACATATGAATATGATATACGAATACGTAGATATGCGAATACAAATACGTGCGTGACGTACAAATGACATACGTATATGACATGCGAATGACATACGTACGTGACATGTGTATGAATACAATATGCATATGGGATAGACGAATACATATACGTGCGTTACATGCGAATGACATACGTACGTGGACATGCGAATGATATGCGTACGTGACATGCGTATGAATACAACATGCATGCGGGGATAGACGAATACGAATACGTATGTGACATGCATACATACACCATACAAATACGTGACATATATATGTGACGTGCATAGTGATATGTATATGTAAATACGTACATTTCGATTTTGCCCATAAAGGGCAAAGTCGTCATTTTGAAAAGAGGGGATAAAACCCTCATTTTGAAATTTTTGATTTTTTCTGAATGAATATGCATTGGTTAATAACATATCATAACAGACAAATGTGGATTTGCAAGCGTCGCGTACGTGACGTGCATACGAGAACAAACAAATACGATATGTCTATACGAACATACGGATAACATGACGAACATACATGAGACATACTACATGAGATGCACATGAATGACATTTTTTGTATTTTCAGATTTTCCTTTTTTTTTGGGTTTTTTGGATTTTCTACATTTTTTTTTTGTATTTTGGATGTATTATAAAAGAATGCAAAATCACCCAAAAGCAAACGAAGATGTGAAGAGAGAGCAGGTAAAGTAAAACTACCCTAAGGACAGTGAAAATAAAACCCGCAACTCGTCGGGTGAATAATTATAGACCAATTAAATAAAACCCGAGACATGATCGGGAATACAACAAAAATGGATCGGAATGGACATCGGTCAAACACCCGTCGCCAAGCCTCGTAGGTCGGGAGTACAACAAAACGGACCGGAATGGACATCGGTCATCCTCCAATCTTCAAAGCATCGGGCCGAAAGCCAAATGAAAATAATGAACTTATCCAATCGAACATGCACAATTACCAATGAGTTAAGACAATTCAAAAACTCAAAGAAAGTTTAACACGTGCTTATTAAACTTCATTGAGACCATTTTTTACATTTTCCAATGCATTAATACAAAAAATACGAATTAAATCATACTGTCCATGAACATTCTTAGGGAGAAAGCAGTAACCATAAAATACAAAAGAAATAATGAAATGTATGCAAAAATTCTGAGATTTTTTATGTGGATGGGAAAATGTGTCGTTGACAACTTTCATGTTTTACATTCTTATTGAAGAGACACTCCTTTTCGTGTAGAAAATGGTCTTTCATGAGAGCTCAGCAGCAAACAAACAAATTTCATAGAACAGACATACTTTAGGATTAAGCTCAAATGGACACTCAAATCTCAAAATTAATGCACAAAACTTTCTAATCTACTAAACAAGACCCCAATGAACAACTTTCATATTTTGTGAAGTTTCAAAAGAAGACTCTAAACATGAGATAACTACGAATCAATATGACCACGCACAGAAAAACACTCAGACTCAAGGACACCAACAGATTTGCATGATTTCATTAAATGCATTAAAAATACGAAACGTGCATGAATATTTTTGTATTGTTTATATGTTATGAATTATGATCTTATGAACAAATGTCATGAAGAGGTCTTTATGAAACGAAGTCTAGAATAACCCATGGAAAATCATTTAGCGTGAAAGGTCAGATCAGAAAAATTCCATCTCAGGTTCTGATCACTATATTTCCAGATTTCTGCTCTCAATTTCGGGACCCTTTTGACATAGCAAACGACGTCCATTTTCGCGCCATAATATATCAAATCGAAAATCTCAAAGTCATCTACGAATGTTCAGTATATTTGTTTTCGAGATTTCGTCATCTAAACACGAAAAATTGAGTTACCAGATAATTGCACATGCTGATGCGCTTAGAGCTCGTTGGAAATGAATCCGTCGCGTCGCCAAGGCTTGTTCCACGGCGGCGAATTTTTCTCTCTCAAAATTTTTTCTCTTGAAATCTCTCCAAATTTTTTTTTCAAAATCTCTTCTCCTCCTCTTTTATAGACAACTCTTCCATCTCCCTTTCTTCATCTTCCATTCTTATTTTCATCTTCCATTCTAAATCCACCATCTTCCATTCTCCATCTCCCCTTATAATTTCTCCATCTTCCCTTCTATATCTTCCTTTCTCTATCTTCCTTTCTAATTTCTCCACTAACTCTTTTTTGCAAAATAATCCCTAAAATTTTATGTATTTACAATTCAGTCCTTGAAATTTTATGTATTTGCAATTCAGTCCCTGTGGAAAAATTTCTTTCAAATCCAAATCTTCATAAGGCTTTCGGCATATCTCCCTCACGCTCAGTCCAATCGTCTGTCAATTTAAGCTCAAATCCTCCGTCGTTAGCTATAATAAAATGCATGACCGATAAAAAATTAAATATGTAATGCATAAAAAAATTAATTTTTAGTGAGAACTAATTCTCATTTTTTATGCACTTAAGTGAATAAAAGTCAAAATTTAGGTGTCAACACCAGCATTTGTCCGTCGCTACTCACTTCCGTCTAGACCTCCAATGACATTGGCAGCCCTTACTTAATCACATCAACCAGATTTGGTCATGACAGCTACAAGCTTTGAGGTCCGATCTTGGTTCGAAGCTCACGGCCACCATTACTGCTCGAGCTCCATGCTTGGCTTGAGGGCTTGTGAATTCTATCCGTTTATGCGTACGGTAGGTGTCGAATCTTATTATTTTATTACTCTGCTATTGTGTGATTTGAGGCTCTTCTCTTTTCCAAGTACCGTCTTGCTCAAATTTGACTATTCTTGCAAGTGGCTCCTCTTTTCTCTGAATTGAGTTTCTGGACACGTGTTATTTCAGTCCTTTGTTTTTGCAAATATTCGTTTGCTCAAATTGTTTTCAATCTAGAATTCGTCGATTTGAATTTGATTTAACTTTTTGTATTTGCATATTGTTTTCAACCTTTTTTGCTGCTCCCCCTACTACCCTCGCCATGTGCCCGTCCTGCAAGCATGTAACCACCACGTCAACCTTTGCCCACGGTGGGAAGCTGAAGCATAGGGCTTACCTATTCCAAGATAAAGAAACGAAATCTAGAAACCCCTAGGCAAGCTTCGAGCTCGAGATTGAGCGGCCATGGCAGCTGCGAACTTTGAAGCCAGATTCAACCTCAAAGCTCGTGGCCGCCATGGCAAGATTTAAAGGTTGGTCAAGCATTGCTGACGAACGCTGCCGAGATGTTTAGGCAGTAGTGGACAGCAGAACTCACCTGGTGCTTGCTAGGTTGAAGATGATGAATAGTAAATTTCAATTTCTCTTAGTTTTTAATTTTCGTTCCAACTTTTGATTGACTTGGTGCTCATGTGGCGCTATATAAGATTCTTAACGGCAATTTGTAACTAAATTTTAACGGAAGGTAAATGTATCAGATCGAATAGAGGTAGCAAAATGGGTCTAGAACCTGTCTTTAACACATATTTAATGTGGTGGGTCAAAAATGATTGGTTTAAGTGTTTAAGTGGGTCATAAATAGATCAGTTAGAAACTTAACGACTCCTACACGGATTTTAAATGGGTTAGCTAACACAATCGGCTTAAGGTAATCATAAATAGATTTCTAGATAATATTTTAACATTTTAATATTTTTTCAATTAATTTTTTCTTTCTTTTCTTCCTATTTTCTTTTTCCTCTTGCCTTGGCCATCCCCTTGCCTTGGCCGACAATAGCCATCGGTGAGCCTTGAGCTCATTGACCTCAAGTGAGCTTGGGCTGACTTTGAGTGGTCGAGCCTTGAGATCGACTGAGCATCGACGAGTTCAAGGCTTGCCTAAGCCTCGAGATTGGCTAAGCACTAAAGAGTTCAAGGCTTCCCCGAGCTCACTGGTTACCATTGCTGGCCAAGGCAGGGCGATAACCAAGCAGGTGGAAAAAATAGGAAGAAAAGAAAAGAAAAGAAAAGATTAAAATAAAATATTACAATATTAAAAAATTTGAATAATTTTAAAATAATCATAAAATCTATTTACGACTCACTTAAAATCTAGCGAGCCTCAAACTCACTGGAATCGCCGTGTTTGTGGTTGGCTGCCTAGCTACTACCCGTCGTCAAGGCCCAACAACCAGTGGAGAAAAGAGGAAGGAAAAGAAAAAGGAAAAAAGAAAAAAAATTAAAATTTAAAATTTTTTAGAGATTATAAAAATTGTCCCACAATGTTTTAGGAAAATATTTTTTTCAAATTATAAGAAATGAATTTTCCTTGCATATGATCAATTATTGAGTGTTTGAACAACATGAGTTGGGTTGGATATGGGTCGGGTCAGGTAGGGTATGAGTCGTTAAATTTGTATTATATGAAAATGGGTCAAAATTGTTAAATGGGACAGTATGAGTTAGACCATATTTCCTGACCCGACTTGACCCAATTGTTTGACACTTTTATACAAATGTAAGTTTGAGATTTTTGGTGTCACAAAAAAAAAACGTTTGGAATAAGTATGTCACGGCGTACATAGTTTAAGGTTTTTGACGTCACAAAAATAAGTTCAAGGTGTTTGTCCCAAATGGCATAGTTTGTGATATTTTCCCAAAAAAGAAAATAAAAGGGAAAAAATAAAAATTTTCAAAAAAAATATTATGTTGCTAAATGGCTGGCACCGACTGATATCCACATAAGCATTGGCTGGCCAAAGTGGGCTAGATGGACTAAATCAACATAATTATAAAAGGCCTAAAATTGAATTGGCACAATTACAACATGTTTAAGACTTTCTTAGAAAGTTTGCCTAAGTGTAACCATGACCCCAATTTCGATATCCAGTTGGCTATTAACCAGCGAGTAGAGCTGTGAGGAGGGATAGATGTGTTTTGCGGTTTTTTTTTTTCCTCGTTTTGGCTAGAAATTGGTGTATCGGTGTATTTCGGTTTTCTTGTTCAAGTTTATGGTTCATGTTATGTCGCCACATTGCTAATTTTTTTTGGTGGAAAACACATTGCTAATTTAAAGTTTCATGAATGATTGAATGTGGTCGAGCAACAGCATTACATCTGAAATAAGGAAATCAACTTTGTTTTCTTACTTTTGCTATTTCCCTGCACTCCTTTGGGACAAGATATTAATAAAAAAAAATAATGTTATGTTACCGTGGAGCAACCAAAAAAAAAAGTTTTTCGGAGATCATATTAGATCTCGAATGAAGTTATAGAGGAGAGGAGCTAATAAATAACTTGAATAGCTTGATTTGTACATCATGTGAGATGATGACGTAACTGCGATCTTGAAATACATTCTTCAAAAATTGACTCTTCATAGCAAACTTCACATATCAAAAGCTAGGTTGAATTTAAGTGTTAACCAATTCGTGTCCCTTGTAATTGTAATATGTTCCATGAATATATAGATAACGTCCATGCATCTATACCATAGATAATAAAGTATACCTATAGTCACCGGTTAGATTTCTAATGAACTTACCTTGAATTTAGATCTTTTAAAAGCATAAACTAATTTGAACAGCGGCTTGCATCGGCTTACATGTCGTTAATGAGCCATGAAACGGTTTGTGTGGATCCGTCTTGAGCTTCGTTTGTTGATGCCGGTGATGAGCCATGAACGGATGTAGTGGACATTTCTCCACCACTAGCATCTGTCAAATTTGCAGGGCGTGCTGGTGTTGAGATAGTTGCGCCTTGGCTCTCGAACTTTAAATCCACTGGAGCCATGGTAGGCCGTCTCACTACATTCTCTTGAACATATAACAATGCAATGTGAACGCATCTTAATCATTGAGCCAAGCTTGACAAGAAGTCATTCAATAACAACTGAAATGCAGAAGACAAAACAACCGAATAAATCCACATGCGAGATGAGACCTTCCTTTGAACACTTCTTCTCCTTCTAATAAAGCAAACACGGAGACAATAACGATCACCAAGAGAACTGCCGAACTTGCCACAGCAACCACAGTGCGTAATCACTTTGAGATACCAACTGCCAAAATCAAGCAACCCCTTTAATCCAGTTTGAAGTTGAAATTCATGACTGTTAGCATTTCGGATTAAAATGATTCTTTCTATATACAAGAACAGATACGCACTAAGCAACACATTGGAGAAATTACTGAAGCGCAATTATGACCGTTGAAACAGAATTCATGTTGCAAAGATATAACAAAAACATATACGCACGACAAATTACGATGTGAAAAATGCATCGCATCATTCCCTGATAGCTCAAGGGAAAGTTAAACAGATTTTTGGATTTTGTCAACCTACCTATTTTCATCTAATAAGATTTGGAATAGATCGCATGATTCTCTAAAATTTTTAGTGTTTAGGATAATCGGTTGCTTTTTCAACTTCAATTTAATTACTTTGATGAATTTCTTACGGAAATCAGAGTAAAGACAATGAAATGGTTTACAGAAACAGACTGGAGCAAGGAACATCGAATGCAAGCTTGCAAATTTTTTGCATGGTTATTAATTACACTGTTTATATCTCCGTTAACTCTAATTAAAATTACACTTTCGATTCATCAAATACCGGAAATGATAATTTGTCTCTTGCCTTACACAACCACCGTAATCGAGGGGAACTTTCACCAGAGTTGACAATTCATGGTTGGGGTTTCCCTGTCCCTTATGGGGCGAAAGTTGAAGGGTTAGGCTTCCGACAAAATGACGTCGACCGACAAAATGACGTCGACCTCGGTATTTGCTCATTAAGGTTGAGATGGTTCCTCAGTCAATGAAAGAACCAGCGCAACCACCAAGAAGAAACTTCCGGGACACTTTCGAAGCAAATATACGGGAGCACGATTAAAACTTTGATTTCTGACCTGGATTTTGCATCGAGGTGATCAGTGCTAATGAAAAAAACCAGTGTGACACCAAACATGGTTGCTATGGATTCTAACCCTGGATTGATTTTGATCTCTCTCTCTCTCTCTTAGATGACCACTGTTGTAAAGAGAACAACAATCACAGTGGACATCGCTGGGTTGGTTCACCATCTCAGGCGGCGATGATCCAACCGACCGTCCTTTAGTCTTAGGTCTTTTTTTTATTTGTTACAATATTTTACTTAGAAGGGGGTGATCGAATCGAGTTCATTTTTATGTTCTTAAAGACTTTAAATATCAGAATATGTCTACTTTTCAGTATTTTTCCAAACAACAATATAAGATATAAATAATATGGAGGAACTTCATATGGAACTTGTAAGTAGTAAGAGATTTTACAGAAACTCCCTTATTTGGTGATGTTGATTTTTTTATTGATTATTGATCATTTAATGCACGGGTTCTATTTATTTCAACATCTACTAAGAGAATTTTGATAGAATTTCTTAGTATGTCTAACATTGCTGATCAATCTTATTCTGAATAGCTTCATTTTTGGAGGACCAAACACAATTTAGACAAGTTTTAGCCTCTCTTTTCTTTTGACGAAGAGTTCTAGTTATAGTCGATGATCTCATGTGGTTCGTGTCATCATTGTTTTAATTATGGCCTCGCAATTTCTTTGCGATGGCAGTGGCATGTACCTAATTACTGAACAAGAGCCAACTTATACCTGGTGGTGGAGGCAGCACATCTCCCTCCTGGGATGGCGGCGGCAGCGGAAGTGGCACACTGACCGGGTTGAAGGACCGATGATTGGTCTTGTACAGGATAAAGCAACTAGGCACCCTGAACCGTCCTCCTGTGTACCTGACACAACAGTCGCTAATCGTCTCGACACCTATCACTAGGCAGCCTGTGCGTTGCTGCTCCATCAAGTCCACCATGCACTGTGCCAATGCGTAGATCAGGCAGGCTCCGCTGATTCGTTCCCCGATGCGTACTTTCTCAGTGAGATGCCACTTGCAGCCTTGGCCCACAGACTATTTAGGAGCTTCGTCATTGTTGCTGCGTAAGTGTCCTGGCTTGAGATGTTGTCGGAGGTTCTCGCCACATACACAGGTTCTGTCGTGACTGCACCGAAGAACAAGGTGATCGAGTACCGGAAGATGAAGTTCCCGATGTAGAGGAGTGCCTCCTGCAGGAGGGGGCAGAGGCGACGTTTATGGTGGAAGCAAACGTGAGAAGAAAAAAGGGAAAATTCCAAAAAATGGCCCAAAGTGCTCTCAGATTCTCAAATAAGGGCCCCAAGTGAACCTTATTTTTAATAAGGGCCTCAAGTGTCATTATTTTCTCAAACAAGGGTCTGAAGTGAATATTATTTTAATTAAGGACCTAAAGTAGCCATAAAATTTCAAAAAAGGGCTTGATTTCAAGGGTATTTTCGTCTTTTTTCCTTATTTGATTTTTTATGTATTATTTTTCTTTTTTCTGTATTTAAAAAAAAAGCAACTTCAGACTATCAACGACAGGAGGGGGAGGGAGCTCGGCTCCGACAACACCGTGAACGCCGACTTGGCATACACGTCACACCTCTTCGTCACCGCCACTGGGGACTTGAGATCCACGATCCGAACCTGCTTTGGGACCATCTCTGGGTTCAGGCCCAGCCGCTGCATCCCGTCGCAGACGACCAGGTCGCTCGATGGCGTTGCCGTCTCCAAGACCTGGCTCTGGATCTTAAAGTCCAACGACTCGCCCCACGAGAGGATCGTAACCTTCTCCATCACGAGGCCGAAGGATCTCACTTGCCTGAGGTCATCGGCACTGGACCTCGAGGACGTAGATGGCTTCGGCTGCGTGCAGACGAACTGCTTCCGCTAAGGCTTCGGCTTCGCCGCTGCCTGTTGCTAGATTTGCTTCAGGGTAGGTCTAGCGCTAGATCTGCTAAGGTTAAAATAGGAGTGCCCATAGTTGCAGGCCTTTCGACGAGGGAAAGACGCCGGAGACACCTGGATCCTCTGGATTAGGCAATCTTGAGGTCGCAACACTTTCGTCGCCATGGTTCCAACACCAAATTTGGGAGACCTGAGTCAACAAATCAAGGGAACAAGAAGAGAAGAGGGAGAAAATCAAATCACCGGCCCTCGCCCAGATTCGGGAGAGGGCCCGACCCTATCTTGATTTGGCGAGGGCCAAATGCCCTCACCTCTGGCTGGTGAGGTCATCGGCCCCCGCTGAGGCGCCGACGACCCTGTCACCCTTCGTCGCCCCCATCGACCCCTCACCAGCGGTGGGCCGACGGCCATAGGCGGAAGGCTGCCCCTCCCGCCTGTGTTTGCTTGTTTTTATTTATTTTTTTATTTATTGTTTTTATTTATTGTTTTTTTTTATTTTTGAAAAACGGAAAAGAGAAAAATAAAAAATAAAATAAAAAATAAAAACAAGAAATGACGAAAATGCCCTTTAGGCCAGACCTTTTTTTGAAACTTTATGGCCACTTGAGGCCCTTATTTGAAACATATTATGCCACTTCATACCCTTATTTAAAATAAGGTTCACTTGGGGCCCTTATTTGAGAATATGAGAGGACTTCGAGCCCTTTTTAGGAATTTTCCCGAAGAAAAATAATCATTTTTCTACCGAGTCTCTCTTCTACGAATATAATAGAAAAGTCAAAGATAAAGCGTGATTTTAGTTCAAGTTTGGTCGAGCGCACTGATGGTGACAAAATTAAACTGAAAAATTGAAATCAATCCTTAAAATTGAACCGCATCGAAAATTTCATGTATTTTAGCTTCGTTTGATTTTTAGTTCAGGTAATTGAAAAATGATCATTTTTCCTTTTCAGTTCATTATTTCGATTAATCAAATCGCCCTCAAAATCTCCAAAATATCCATTCTTTTCTTCATTTATCTTTATTTTCTTTATTCTTTTTTTTTGTGCAAAGGGCAATAGGCCCACTAGCCATTGGCTTGTGCGAGGTCTCCCACCCTCGTCGTCCCCAGCAAGGGCTTCACAACCCTCACCCTAGGGCCAACGGGGGTCGCGGCTCTCAACCAGTGGTTAGCGGCTCCGCTAGCTTTGAACCAAAAGAGGAAAAAAGAAAAGAAAAAAAATATAAAGGAAAAATAAAAGTGAAAGCTGAAAAAGAAAAATTAAAATTATACTGATGCCGAATACGCGATTGAAATTGGCTAAAACAGGAAACGCGGATAAACGAAGGAACAATTTGTTCTCTCAATTTGATTATAACAAAAGATATTCAAGTCTGTCGTTTGAATATTCTAAACACCCTTTTATATGGTGTTAACCCTAATCTAAAATAGGAAACACGAATATTGCAAAAAAAAAAAACACCACTAAAAAGAAATCCCGAAAATACATAAAAATAATAATAAATTGAAAAGTCCATCTAAACGCTCTCGAATCGCCAAAATCCACCGTCAATCACTGCGAACGGCGGTGAGTATCGAGCAAAACGTCGTTTCACTTTAATCAACCGAAATTGAGCTCCAAGCCCTCAGTCGTAGACTTCCGCTAAAATTTTTGCTTATTGGTAAAAAAAACTACCGAAACCGGGTGCATCATCCTCCCTTGCTAGAGAAAAGATTCGCCCTCGAATTTGCTTCGTCTTCACTGATAACAATCTCCTCGGATTCTTCCTTGTCTGCATAATAGGGCGATAAATCTACTACATTAAAAGTCCCGGATACATTGTACTTACCCGGCAGCTCGATCTTATAGGTATTATCGTTAATTCGCTCAAGAACTCTGAATGGTCCATCCACTCTATGTTGCAATTTGCCAAACTTGCCAGCTGGAAAACGCTCCTTCCTAAGGTGAACTCACACTAGATCACCCTCCTTGAAGACCACTCTTTTCCGACGTCTATCCACTCACTACTTATACATCATGTTCTACTTATTGATCCTGTCATGAACCTCTGAATACAGTCCTTATGCTCCTTAGGACTCATTCTGTAAGCTGCCTTATAGGGAATAACAGCTCCTGGAATGAAGTCAATATGGTGTTGAATATCTCTTATCGGTGGCAACCCCGGTGGCATCTCCTCCGGGACGACATCAACAAACTCCTCAAGCAAAGGCCAAGCTAGTGAAGGAATTTTAGGATCGTCAGAATTCTGCTCCACCATCACAACAGCGAAAAGCTCAAGCGCGTATACTGCCTCTGCTTGGAATTCTGATCAGGACAGTAATTTATTTTTCTTCTCTTTCCGCCAATCCGTAGAACCCAAAGTAGTGGTCCGACCGCCCTTCTCGAAGGTATAAGTATTTCTAAAGCCATCATGCTGCGTCTTCCTATCAAACTGCCACGGCCTCCCCAACAGAATATGACAAGCATCCAGCGAGACCACGTCACACCACACCTCGTCAACATATTTCATTCCAATCGAAAACTTCACAAGACACATTTTACTAACTTTCACCTTATTCCCTTTCCTAAGCCACGACAGCTTTAATGCTTGAGGATGATTCTCTGTTTTCAGCCCCAACTTCTCTACCATGGTAGTAGACACCACATTCTCGCAACTTCCTCCATCTATTATCATACTGTACACTTTTCCCCCACTAGTACACTTAGTACAAAAAATATTGTTCCTAAGCCACGTTTCATCTTCCATCGCAGTAGTATTTAAAATTCGTCTAATAACCAAGGACCTATGTTACACGGACACGCTCTTCTTCAGAATTTTAGCGTGTCAGACACTCGGACACGTGTCAGACACTTGGACACTTTCGGACACGTTGATCCCAGGTCAACGCGAGTCCCTCGCGTCTCTAGTGGTAAAATGAGTCAGAAACCCAAATATTTTGACCTAATTATCACCTTAGCTGTAATAGAGTTGAGGTTTCCTAACTCAATTATGGTCTAGAGTAGAGTCTGCAGTTATATCCCCTCTATCTCTCTCTTCTCACCCTTCGCTTTACTGAAGCAATTTCACCTTGGATCACAATTTCGATGCAAACTCAAATCTTTCCTTCGAATTTTGAGAAACTTGAGGATAAGGACGGGACAATTCATCTAGAAAATCGTCTGGAAAAAGATTTTGGTGGTGGATAAGTCGATTATTCTTTTGTTTTGGATGCACTATCATACTTGCATTGCAGGCTTTTGCTTGCAAGGCTAAATAAAAGATTTTCAGCAAATTTTCTAATCCCATCAAAGACTTAGAGTGCAAATCTAACCATGGTCACATCATTGCCAAGAAAGAAAGGAGATTCATTAATTGTTATTGTGAAAATCCTAAATAATTCCTCGAATTTGAAGTAAATTGGCAGCTGAAAAATTGACTATTCATGTTTGATGCATCAACATGGCAGATATTTTGATGAAAGTATTGCAAACTCTTACGTTCGTTGGGATTCTTTCAATTCTTTAATACAATTTAGCTTATGAGAAGGAGCCATCATTAAAAATATATATAAAATATATAACGTGTCCCAGCATGTCGGAATTCTCTATTTTTTGAGAATTCACGTGTCGGCGTGTTGTGTCGTGTCGTGTCGCGTGTCATGTCTCGTGTCGATGTAACATAGCCAATCCGCATCCTCTGGTTCTCTATCAAATTCATTATAGACTGGCGCCTCGTCAACAAACGTCACAATATGACGGTTCGGACAATCTGCAGCGAAGTGTCCTAGCCCCTGACACTTGAAACACCGCTTGGCTGCAACTCCTCCCCTGCTAGTGACCGCACTACTTTGCTCCTCTTTGAATGTAGGTTTAGAACTTGCACCCTTAACTACTGGTGGTGGTGGTGGTGTTGAATTGGCTGAAGAACTCCCCGTCTTTCCTCCGGAATCTTTGCCGAACCATCGATTCTGGAATTTGGAGGTACTACCCTTTCTTTTACACTGAGCTTCCACCTTCAATGCTAATCTGCACACATCCTCATATGTCCAATATTGCTGGAATTGAATAACGTTTGAAATTTTCGTCCGCAGCCCTGCCAAATATCAAGCAACCGTTTGCTCATCTTCCTCCGTCACATCACAACGCATCCGCAAACAATCAAACTCCTCGGTATACTCCTCCACCGTCAAATCTCGCTGCCTAATGTTGTGATATTCAATAAACGCTTCCTGCCTATAATGCGTAGGCAAAAATTTTCATTGTAGCAACTTTTTCATCTTATCCCAACGATCCACCTTCGATTTTCCTTCTCTAGCACGTTGATTCTTAACATGCTCCCACCAGATCAAGGCATGCTTCCGTAACTTGATAGCTACTAATTTAACATTTTGCTCCTCAGTTAGATCTTTAATATCAAAGACCCTCTCTACTGTATGCAGCCAATCAATAAACTCATCAAGATGAGTCTTACCTTCAAACTCAGGAATCTCGATCTTCATCTTGAAATTCTGAAAAGGTGATCGATTTCCAAGTCGTATCCCTCGATTCTGCCCCTGGTTTTGAACCCCAAAAGGGTTGATGTCCTCCTCTTCATCATTGGATGTAGCCTCAGATTCCTCTGCTTCGGATTGAACGCCCAATCCCGCTAGCGCAAGTTGTCATTCCAAATCATGGATTCGCCTTCTCTATTCTTCAATTTCCGCGTCTCACAAGTCTTTGTGACACGGCTGCTCGTCTGCTTCAGGAATGACTCCACGCCCCCGGCAACCACGACCACGCTGTCCACCACGATCACCGCGATTCTATTCAGCCATCGATTCAAGGCAACCTGTGCTCTGATACCAATTGATGCTGAATACGCGATTGAAATTGGCTAAAACAGGAAACGCAGATGAACAGAGGAACAATCTGTTCTCTCAATTTGATTATAATAAAAGATAGTCAAGTCTGTTGTTTGAATATTCTAAACACCCTTTTATATGGAGTTAACCCTAATCTAAAATAGGAAACACGAATATTTGAAAAAAAAAGCCACTAAAAAGAAATCCCGAAAATACATAAAAATAATAATAAATTGAAAAGTCCATCTAAACGCTCCTGAATCGCCGAAATCCATTGTGAGTCACCGCCAACGGCAGTGACTATCGAGCAAAACGCCGTTTCGCTTTAATCAACCGAAATTGAGCTCCAAGCTCTCAGTTGTCGACTTCCGCTGAAATTTCTGCTTATCGGTAAAATATTGCCGAAGCTGGGTGCATCACAAACTAATCTGAACCAAATCAAATTAGATTTTTGGTTCAGTTCATATACAACTCAGGGTGAGATTCGATTTAGTTTAAGTTAACACCCTAATGGTTCCATTTAGTTTGATTTTTCAAGACAATTGAACCGAACTGAAACATTGATACCCCTGGAGGACAATCTAGAAGTAAAATCCTGAATGCATTAATTTCATACGAGGGACAATATTTTTATATTATTTTGTGTGGTGAGAGGAAACTTCCACTGAAATCTTCTTTTCCCTAATTTTAAAATTAGAAGCCTAGCTTGTAGTGCTAGTGTAGTCTCTTGAGCAAATAATTCAACATAAAAGATTTTGGAAATGAGCTTGCAAATTGAATGACTATAAATGAATGAATGAAACGAACTTTAATCTCCTAAGGTGAAGACCGACCCCAAATTTTGATGCTCGATTGGCTATTAACCACTATGATAAAAGTTGTAGGTTAAGATATGTCGATTTATGTAGTTTTTAAGATGCATATTGTTTTTTTTCTTCTAAGGCAATACATACATTTAATAGAGGTCATAGATCTTGTTTAATTATTTCTCGAGTGAGCCATCTACAAAACCTGACCCGTTGGGTGGATTTTGATTTTGTTTAAAATCCGGTTTCTCTTTTCCTGCTGACGCTGCATGGTGAACTTATCTAAGCTGTATGAAAAAGATCTCAATACACAAGGGGTGAGCATGATTTGTGCAAAGTTAATTCTTGGGTTGTTAGGTTTGGGTGTAATTTACATATGGAAAATACTCAAGAGCGTGAGTGAATGCCTCTACACCTGATTTTTTATTTTTTTATTTAATCATTTATTGTATGAAAATTATGGACTAACTTTAGTACCTAGAAAAAATATTTAAATCATTTTAATATATTAATCAAAGATATTATACGTAATTAAATGTGTGGCGTAGATAATCTTAAAAATAGATAGCCAATCAAAATTTTTAAGATAGAAATCCATACTAGATCACTAGCCGTTAATGGATGAGATAAAATAATTCAAAATAATGATCTTCAAGATCATAACAAGATTGACGTCGCCTGTATTATAAGTGCTACCCCTATACTATATCCAACATTCAAGCTTCCGCTTATATTCAGCCTTTGACACACTATTGATATCCAAGATGTACACTGCTGATATTCTCATAGTACTCTGCCTGTATCTATGAGGTACTCTACTTGTATCCATATCGTAGGTTCTCGACATCCACGTAGAACTCTGCCTATATCCATCTTTCATAGTAGTCTGTCTGTATCACAGACTTGATCACACTTTCGTAGCACTCTGCTGATATATGATAATCTGCTGATATTGATCTTATATAGGCTTTTGCTAATATCTAATTATCTATGGTTTCCTAGTTATATCCAACTGCTTTCCATTGGTCTTCCTCCGTATCTCGGTGATCCAAGACACATATAAATTGTCCACCTTGTCTGGTACCTCAAAGTCTTCATGAATTTACCGTTCTTCATGACTTATTCACCTTCATAAAGATCCATCTAGTTTTCTTCATTCTTACACCTCGTACTTCGGATACCTTTGATATTGGCAAAGTATATCAACTTTGCTTTAATTTCTATCTTCTAGTCTTTCCAAACATATTAACAGTCGTGGCTCTACCTCGTTGCTCGCTTTTCCATGATACTCCCCGTTTAGGCGAGTTCCCCATTGATTGAAAGCCAGAATCAACAACAATTCCTCTGAAAAAGTGCAGGATCCCCTGTTTTCTCTCTTTCATCAATTAAGCACCGGCAACATATACAGGTTTTCAGAAAAATCTCAACAAACCTGTAAGCGATGTGAGGACAAACCTGAATCCTCTCCACATAGAATTTGCATTTGGGGCATCTCCCCCATTTCTTCTTCTTCGAAAGTTCCGTCACAACGAGATCCTCCCTCCCTCTTGTTGAGAAACAAAGAGACTTTGGAGGAAAAAATTTCTTCTGTATCTTTCTTCACTTTTACAAGGCTATACTTTTATCTATATATACAGAGGACAGAGCTAACCACAAAGACCTACTAATCAGGAGATAAACAAGGAAAGATATTAAACAGGAATCCCTAATTGACAGCTCACGTTAACACTCCCCCTCAAGTGGGTGAGAAGATATCTTTGATACCCAACTTGACAAGTGAGCTTTGAAACACTCGACCCGACACAGCCTTTGTAAGAATGTCCGCCAATTGATCTTCAGACTTGACGAATGGAAATCTTACGACCTTAGCATCCAAGTTCTGTTTAACAAAATGCCTATCCACCTCAACATGCTTAGTGCGGTCATGTTGAACTGGATTATGAGAAATCTCAATCGCAGCTTTATTATCGCAAAATAGCTTCATCTCAGGTTCCGGTGGAAAACCAATCTCTGTCATCAATTTCTTGAGCCATAGTAACTCGCATAGCCCTTTAGCAACCCCTCGAAATTCTGCTTCGGCACTCGACAAGGCTACCACTTTCTGTTTCTTGCTTCTCCATGTCACCAGATTTCCTCCCACAAACGTGAAGTAACCTGACGTAGACCTCCTATCAGAGATATTACCTGCCCAATCTGCATCTGTAAATCCTTCCACCTCGAGATGACCATTCTTCGCAAAGAACAATCCTTTTCCTGGGGCTGATTTCAAGTAGCGCAGAATCCGAACCTTAGCATTCATATGCTCTTCACTCGGAGCATGCATGAATTGACTCACCACCCCTACGGTATATGCAATATCGGGACGAGTGTGTGACAAATATATCAATTTCCCTACTAACCTTTGGTATCTGTCCTTATTGGTAGGTACCTGATCAGGAACTTCTCTCAATCTATAGTTCTGGACTATAGGGGTATCAGCAGGCTTACATTCTAACATTCCAACCTCAGTTAATAAATCCAACACGTATTTTCGCTGAGATAAGAAAATACCTGCTTTTGACCTGGCCACTTCAATTCCCAAGAAATACTTCAGGCCTCCCAAATTTTTCATCTCGAACTCATTTGCTAGCATCTCTTGGAGATCCGAAATTTCTTCAAGGTCATCCCCTGTGATGATCATGTCATCCACATATATTATCAAAGCTGTTACTTTGCCTTGTCGTCGTCTTAGGAATAGTGTATGATCCGAATTACTTTGAGTGTACCCATATCTCTTCATCGCCGAGCTAAAATGACCAAACCACGCACGGGGCGACTGCTTCAATCCGTACAATGACCGTTCAAGTTTGCATACCACATTCGACTGATTTGCACATGCATATCCTGGGGGAATTTCCATGTAAATTTCTTCCTTCAGGTCTCCATGAAGAAACGCGTTCTTCACATCAAACTGTTGTAAAGGCCAATCCAGATTCGCTGCAAGAGACATTAGCACACGTACTGTATTCAGCTTTGCAACCGGAGAAAATGTTTCTTGATAGTCTACGCCATAGGTCTGGGTATATCCCTTTGCTACCAATCGTGCTTTGTACCTCTCAACCGATCCATCTGCTTTATATTTGATAGTGAAGACCCACTTACACCCTACTGCTCTCTTCTCCTTCGGCAACTCTACCAGTCTCCAAGTTTTATTCCTCTGCAAAGTTTCCATCTCTTCTTCCATCGCCTGAACCCACTTAGGATCTCTCAAAGCTTCTTGTACTCCATCGGGAATACGGATTGTGGAGACATTGGACACAAATGCCTTCAAGGGTTTCGACAATCTCTGTGTTGAAACATAATTTGTAATTGGATATTTTGACATTCGTTCCTCCATATCTGGTGAGTATCTATTAGGAGCCTTACCTCGATTGTACCTATCAGGCAATTTATAACCACCACCTATATCAGTATCAACAACAGAATCACATGTGGTAGGAGACCTTACCTCAGGAGTATCCTCAGGAGAATGGCCGGGTACTAAAGAGGGGACAATCTGAGGAAGAGAGGGCTGTTCCTTTTGTGGCAAGATACTTTGTCGATTATCTTCATTTAGAGGTTGCTGTCCATCTCCCTATATGATGCCTTGATCTACAACTGAACCTGCCGTCTCCACCCCTAATCCGTCTTCCATTAGCATGGCTGGACCCTGCTGCTGTGGGTCAAATGCAGTTGTACCTACCCCAGCCATCATGCCACTTTCCCACCAATTGAGCCGTTCACCATGTAGCTCCCCCTGAAAGGTACAATTGGTGGCAAAAAAGAGATCGGACTCAACAAAGGTGACGTCCATTGTAACATGAGTTTTCTTCACATCTGGACTATAGCAGCGGTAACCCTTTTGATGAGTTCCATACCCCAAAAAAAACACACCTTATAGCACATGGGTCTAGCTTTGTCCGTTGATTCCTATGGAGGTGGACATATGCCACACACCCGAACACCTTAGGAGGTAAAGTCATTACTGAGGGAAGCGAAACATGCTTCGAAAATACTTGGAGAGGGGTTTGAAAGTCCAGTACACGTGAGGGCATTCGATTCATTAGATGCACTGCAGTGGTAACAGCTGTATCCCAAAAACGATTAGGCATATGTCCACCCACTAGAAGCGCCCGGGCCGTCTCGAGGATATGACGATTTTTCTGTTCGGCGACACCATTCTGTTGGGGTGTCTGAGTGCAGGAAGTCTCGTGAATTAATCCATGGTCCTGAAAATAAGCTGTGAGGTGATGATTAATATATTCACCGCCATTGTCACTGCGAAGAACTCGGATAGGAGCCCCAAATTGAGTTCTGATCATTCGGTGAAACACACGAAAAATATTGCCCACTTCATCTTTGTGTTTCATTAAATATAACCATGTCATCCTAGTGCAATCATCCACAAAGGTGACAAACCAACGAATGCCAGACATCGTAGTAATCGGTGAAGGACCCCACACATCAGAATGTATTAATGAAAAATGTGTCATGCTTTTATTCAAACTCAACGGAAAGGATGCACGATGGCTCTTCGCCAAAATGCATGTCTCACATTTAAATTCAGAATCTGATAAATTACTGAAAAAGTCTGGAAATAAATACTTCAAATATCCAAAAGACGGATGTCCTAAGCGACGGTGCCATAACCAAATGTCTTTTTCCTTAGTAGTAGACTGACTGTGGGTATGATGTGCTCGGCTTGCATTAAAGTCATCAACATAGTACAGCCCCTCCCTCTTAGTACCACGTCCAATAATCTCCTTCGTGAAGATATCCTGAAATAAACAAAAAGATGGATACATAAGTACACTGCAATTCAACTTCTCAGTTATTTGCCCAACAGATAGCAATCGGTTAGATAATGATGGTACTAATAGAGCATGAGATAGTGATAGCGACGGAGAAAGAGCAACATTGCCAGCCCCCATCACAGGATAACTACGGCCATTCGCATTATAAATAAGTTGTCTCCTTGGATTGGTCCGGCTCATAAGGTCATCAGAATCAGGCGTCATGTGATCAGTAGCGCCCGAATCAATAATCCACCCATCGTTACTTCTACCCTGAGAAGCACTAACAAACACACACCCATTGTTACCTGAAGGAGCTGAATCAGGAGTAGCGGTAGAGTCTACCTGCGGCACCAATGAGTAGGATGAGTCAACCTTAGCTAAGGATGTTTGTCCTTTACCCGTCGATTTTTCAGTCTTCTTCTTAGCCTGCAATTCTTTCCACCAATCGGGGTAGCCATGCAACTTGAAACAAGTCTCCTTAGTATGCTTAGAATTCCCACAATGGGTACAACCCCCTATTACTTGCGGTGGTGCTCTAGCCTTCAGACCGGTGCTATATTGCACTCCCCCAGACGCAGCACTAGCAGAAACCATCTGTAAAGCATTATTTTCATTTCTGGCTACTGGAGGCCGGGAAGTCATCTTCCTTCCATGCGACACCATGGCAGCAGCGTTAGTAGTATCCGTATGAGCCATCATGACAGCTTGTCGCATGTCTTCTCTCCTCACCCGTGCGTAGGCTTGTTCCACTGTAGGAAACGGTTGCATCTGCAGCACATCAGCCCGAACATTGTCCAGACGATCATCAAGGCCATCCAAAAATAAGTAAACACGATCTTCCTGAACCAATGCGCTGTATCTCTCAATATCAGGAGGGCATGTCATGGGATTAGGGCGACGGAAATCAATCTCTCGCCAAAGACCTTGGAGATCATTATAATACTTTTCAATAGGTCCTCCCGCCTGCTTCAATCGGGTTAGGCGTCGCTTTAAATCATATACCTACGACACGTTGGTGCCATCAAAGAAGGTAGTGGCCACCGAGTCCCAAATCGCCAAGGCAGTGGGATATCGAATAAAATTGCCAATCAAAGTCGGATCCATAGAGTTGATGATCCAACCCTTCACTGTAGAGTCGTCGGTCTTCCACTTCCGGTAGCCAGGATCAGTCGGAGGGGGTTCAGGTATAGTTCCATTAATATATCCCAATTTGTCTTTGCCTGAGATGTACATCTCAACAACTTGGGACCAAAGGCCATAGTTGCGGCCATCTAACCTAACTGCAATCGGTGGAGCGGTAGCATGTGTCTCAACATGAGATGGTGTTGTGTTATGTTGAGTCAGAATCTGGGTTAATCTTTTAAGAAGAACATCCGTGTTCGATGGTCCCCCTTGTGCTTGGTGAGGGATAACATCACCTAGTGGATTTGCATCTGCCATGAGGAGGCGGCTGGGTCGTGGATCAGTCGATGCAGCAGCAGCAGCACAGGAACATCGGCGGCGGTGGTAACAACTGGATTTGGTGGTAGTCTGGATCGAAGTCGCGGCGAATCGTGCGGCAACGGTCAGTGCGGCGGATCGTACAGTACTCACAGGAAGCAAACCCTAGACTCTGACACCATGTTGAGAAACAAAGAGACTTTGGAGGAAAAAATTTCTTCTATATCTTTCTTCACTTTTACAAGGCTATACTTTTATCTATATATACAGAGGACAGAGCTAACCACAAAGACCTACTAATCAGGAGATAAACAAGGAAAGATATTAAACAGGAATCCCTAATTGACAGCTCACGTTAACACCTCTCTCATCCTCGTTCAGCGACTGACACTCCTCGCTCGACACACCGGCGTGCCACAGCGCGCAACACTCGGCGCAGAACAACCTATGGAAATGTGGCCCTGATCACTTTCTCATCATCACAGCCGAGCAGTTCTTGAAAGGGCAGTAAAACTTCTGCGAGTCGAGAAACATCGCCTCACACAGCGATTTCTCCCACACGGAGAGAACATTCTCAGGGAGGATTTTGCCTGCAGGAATCAATCCGCAGAACGCCCTCGCAATCCATTCCCGGGCATCTGATGGCGGTGACATTGTCCCGGACTTTGGTCTTCACATGCCTGCTTATCCAGAGAGAGCAGAAGACGTGAGAACACACGGTCCTGTTCCCGAACATCTCTTTGGCCTCTTTCCTCTCCGCGCAAATCTCGCAGAACCTCTCCGACGACTCGCCACCATCTTTTCGAACACCCATCTCGATTGACTTCTTCCTGGGTGTGCCTCTGTCACGACCACCACAGACGAGGAAGACCCAGTATTTCTTTTCGCAGGATTCATGTTCATCATCCAGGAGACCTCTAAAACCTCCTGAAACTGCAACTCCTGGGCATGCTCAGAGTCTGATGCTTCATGGTCACCGTCTTCTGATCCCAACGAACTCCACTCTCGTTGAACAGGGACGACAAGAAGAGATCGTCTTGCGAGAGAGGATCAAATGCCGCTTCGTTTCCCATGCTCGATACTCTACCCCTACGGATTATTTATGCCAGCTCTCTGTTCCAAGTTTCTTGCTTTGAAAGTGCTGCTGGTTATGTGGCGTCTGTCTTTTGAAGATCGTATGTTTTTTTTCTTTTTCCTTTTTTGTATCTAAACTTTTTTTTTTGCTAGAATTTTTGTGTCTAGACTTAAAGATGCTGTGTAGTGTCAATCAAATCTTATCGGGGGAATTGCTTTCTCTCCTTTGATTCGGACTTTAATTTCCTTCTTCAGGAAGTTTTTTATTTTTTATTTTTGGAAAAAAGGGGTTTTTTTTAACTACTCTAGCTTTATTAGGGTCAAGTGAAGAGATTATTTAATAAAAGAAAAGAGTGGTTAAGAAAGTGATCAAATATTATATATATATATATATACTGGCAAAAGAAAAGTAAAAATTCGCTTTAGTGAAATAGTTTTTATATGGTGTCAATCCACATGAAAAGGAAAATGAAATTTGAAACACATCTCGAGAGGGAAAATCTCCACAGTTAAATCTCCATGATCATGTTAACCTAAGATCGGAGTTCAATTGGAAATTGAAACATTTTGATCTAGATACTTTCCATTTTTTTTCGTTTAATAGTTACCTAAATTAATATGCGAAAGTACCCCAACCATACCTTACTTTTTACCTAATAACCCCAAGAAACCTCTACTATTAAAAATATCAAATACATTTAATTTTACATTTGAAGTAGTGCTGGGCATCATGGATTAACTGAATTGAGAATTGCCTGGAGTGGATTTGATTGAACTAGTTGGTTCAGTTTGATCCTGGGTTCCACAAAATCGAAACTGGTCACATTTGATTTGGTTCTCGGTTGGACTTAGCTGCGCTAGATTACTCTAATACCATTTCAGTACCTTTTTATTTCATGAAAAAACTTTGATCAGGCAGGTTTGATTAAATCTTAACCTAAGTCACTAACAAAGGTTATTAGATGGGAGCTCAAACAATTGAATTAAATATTCGACATTCAAGACAATTAACGAGGAGTATACGCCAGACAATCTTCTCTTTTTTTGGTTCTCACTTTTTAATGAAAAATAAACCAAATGCAATACAAGAAACCTAAAGGTAACTATACTAAAAGTGTAGACCATAGAAACTAAAGTTAGTCTTTAATTTTTTTTATGAAATAAATTATTTAAATAAGAAAAATCAAAATTTAGGTGTCGACAAAACCTAAAATGCTTAGTATGAATTTCAAATTAGTGGCAACGATTAAAAATAGATGGTCCGGTAGATATGTTATTAACGAGGATAATTTACCTATAAATAAAAAAATGAGACCAGTCCAATGACAGAATCACTGGGAATTGGACCGGGTCGGTTGGTTCGATCCTAGGACCATCCGGTCCAGTTCCTGATCCTTGAAGGTGGGACCGGTCCTTCCAATCCGATTTTCGGCTCTAGGATGTGGGGTTGGACCAAGAATCGAGGACCCTTAATTCGGAAATCGCTTTGCACTTTAACATCATTAATCCAGTGTCCTACATCCACCTGAAATCTTAAATTCTCACCCAAACCAAAACCAATTAAAAAACCAAATCACCAAAGCCCTATGCAAAATGGTAAAATGAGTATGCAAGGAGGGGAATTCGGTTTTCAATGTGGGGTTTACGTAGACGTATGTGAATGATATACATAAAGACAGAGGTATGTAAGTGGTTATTAGGTCAAAAGAGAATAAATTTTCTTTTTAAAACCTTTATCTGTTTTTACACTCATCTTAAACCTTTTATTTTCCTTTTACTTACAAGACACATATGTATAAGCTATCCTTCTATGGCAAGTAAAGACACACTAAAAAAAGGTAAAAAAAAAATGAAGAACGTAACCGCTCAGTCATACAATTAAAGACGCATATGTTTTGACATAGCACAATAGTACCACAATACAACCACATCAACCATACTCTAAATATATTTAAAAAGATCAAGATTTCATGCTTTTGGAATTGACATCCTAGTTGATTTAATTGGTGAGTTCATGCAGTTGTCTCGCTCAAAGTGGTGATGATTATATTGAGTCATTTTCAAGCTCATGAACAATCAATGTATAGCAATTGCCAGGCCTAGGAGAACCTTAAACTGGTAAGATAACTGCGAAGTCGTGTCTCCAGAAACTCATGTCTTCGGTTGGATTCTTAAAGTTATTGTTTTGAGTTATGACAAATCTTCTAGCATCGACATATATATATATAAATGATATGCCTTCGACTAAATCGAAACCTAAAAGTATGTATAGTATGATTTGAACTGATTTGTGATGCATTTTCAACTCAAACTACAACAATTTCGATTTTTGGTCGAAGAAAACGTGATTTCCTATCAATTTGTGTTGTTATGGGAAAAGTACCAAAAAAGCCTTAAATTTAATGCATGGTATCAATTTTTTAATTGAACCAATTTAGTCATAAACCATTTTGCAATGGTACTAATTCAGCCCATCCTGTTAATTTTAGTTGGAAATCACTGACTTAGCCACTGGTTGTCCTGTGTGGTGCAACTAGTACTGACGTAATTTCTAGTTATAATTTTTCTTTCACTTTGGCAGATGAGGGTCCTAATCCTTGCCAGATTTGCACAAGGGCAGTGACCCTCGCTAGTGACCGACTAGGGCCAACTAGCCCTTGCCCACGGCTGATTAGGGTTGGCTGGCCCTTGCCCAATGGCCTACAAGGGTTTTTGGCAACCTCATCGACCAAAGTGAAAGAACAAAAAAGATCAGAAAAAATATTTTTTAAATAATGATTATAAAAAATTATTAAAAGATGTTCACGTCAAGGCTGGTTGTGCCATGTAGGATGGCCGTGTCAACGTTAACAATTTCCAGTCAAAATTAATAGGATGGACTAAATTGGTACCGATGTAAAACGTTTATGATTAAATTGGTCAAATTGAAAGGTTTAAGATAAGATTAGTACCAATGCATTATGTTTAAAACTTGTTTAATACTTTTCCTATTTCGTTCTCAAAATTTATGTTTAAAACAAGAAAGAACACGCACCTACATTCATCGATAACAATTATTTAAATCAAAACATTACGTATAGAATGTTGTGCGTTTTGATTCATCGAGACATGAGGCTCCAGATTGAGAAAATAGCAGCTTCTTTTTACTTATAAAATAAATGCTCGTATGACAAGCTAATTAAAGGGGGAAAAAAAAGGAAAGAAAAGAATTGCAGTAACCATGATTGATCGAGACGACGATTCATGCATAGGATAAGGAAAGAAGTAGGCCCATTACGCTGGATGGAAAGTCTGAGAATTCAGTTCATAAAATTTATAGGTATAAGAAAAAGGGCAAATGCTTGACTAGACCCGAATTAATTGACTGGAGATCTTATAAATTCTCCAGGATAAACATGTCATTGATTCTTCAAAGATGTGATGGCTATTGAATCAATGTTGTTGATCACAAAATCTTTTAACTCTTTTCGTGTTGTGGCTGTTCATACATAAATTATGAAAAGAGATATGTGATTGTGGCCTAATTGAATCGTTTCCCCTTATCCCCCTAATTCACCACGACCGAACCAAGAAAAAGTGGCCTGCCTAAGCTTAAAAATGTCAACTTATCGGTTTGCAATGTGTGTTGTTGTGAAATGTGATGTTTTAAGAATAATTTACGGATATAGACGTAAGCTTTGATTTGTCTGTCTCGTCTTGTATGAAGTGGAAGAGAAGAACCAGCTCCTTCCGGTCCCCTTCACTTAGTACGGTTCACATGCATTCTCATGTATGGATAGCAACCAATCCAGAATCTTAGGATCAGGAGATCAAGCACGTCCTTGATGTTAAAGAAAATGTCAAATGATGCTAACTTATCTTCTCAATTCGCCCCACCAAATAAAAATGTGAACCACGACACACAAGATCAGTGAACTCATGGACTACCGATGTCACGGAACTATGTAGATATTAAAATTTGAAAAGTCCTAAACCTTTTTGATGATTTGTCAATTTAATCCTAAATTTTCTGACCATTTTTCAATTTAGTTTTAAAATTTTTAATAATTTGTCAGTGTGGTCATTTCACACAATTATTCAAATAATAATTCTAGGATTAAAATTGATAAAACTTCGAAAGGCTTAGAACTGAATTAACACATCTGAAATATTTGAGACTAAATTGGCAAATTATCAAAATATTTTAGGACTAAACTGGCAAATAGTCAACATCTATATCTCATGAAATAAAAGAACAAACATATGACATTCAACAATAAAACTAAGTAATGATCTAAATAAGAAAAGGTTTCCATTTTATAAAGTTTTGCAAGTATGATGTAATTTGAGGAATTCTATATATACTATCATAATCGTAATTTTAAGATAGTTATATTTCTCACAATGTATAAATATGTTGCACTTGGTTAAAACAAACGTGGTCAAGGTGGTGCAACATAGTAAAATTAAATAAAATGCATTTTATAATAGGATTATGTGTTGACATCTAATTTCTACAGTCTCGTGTTTTATTCGTAAAATAAAATATGCCTAATTTATTTATATTGGCATAATTTCTTGTTTATTGCAAAATAAAAAAGTATAAAAATATATAAAAATGATAACAAAAATAAAAATAGGGAAGGAAAATTGATTAGATGGAAATTGCAAAAAAAAAGGTACAATAATAAAATATATATAATATATTAAGATAAAAATAAAATAATAATAGTGTCGCGACCTAAAAAATGAGTTTTCTCAGGTTAATTGATTATTAGGCTAATTATTTAACTAACCTAATTCGGACTCTCCCAAGCCCATACCAAATCGCAACTTATGGTTCAATATTTAACATGCAAAGATTTTCAATAGGAGCCGCCACTAATCGTTCTTGGTAGGTCGATTAGAAACCTAAGTAAATTAGCGGGAGAACTAAATTACTTCTACGAACCAGAGATTAAAAGTTCGGGGACTTGATTACGCTAGATTACTCTAACGCCCTTTCGGTACCATTTTATTTCATGAAAAAATCATTTGAGAAGGCAACATTAATCGATTTTAACCTAAGTCACTAACAAAGGTTATCATGCGGGTGCACAATCAATTAATTGAACATCCAGAAATCAAATAATCAAAGGAGCATGCGCCACACAAAACATTACTTATTTTTTCTTAGTTTTTTATCTTTATAAATGCATGAAAGACTATACTATATGCAATGCATGAAATTATTCTAAGATGCAATGACATGAATTAAATGCAAGTCTAAAATGCAACCTATATGGCATGTCAAAAAAAAAAAAAAGTAATGACGTGCATGGATGACATAGCATAGATGACATAGCAAATATGACATGGTAAGGATAACATGGCACAAATGACGCAGCAATAGTGATATGGCAAGTATGACGTGGCAATGATGACGAAGCATAGAAGACATGGCAAGTATGATTTTTTTTTATTTTCGGATGAATTTATTTCCTAAAATAGAACTATGTCCAAACAATATTTATCTTGCATATTTTAGAGTTTAAATTGACCTAAACCCTAATATATTAAAGATGGATTATTTTAGACATGAGATTCTATTAAAACATGCAATTTCTATCCTAAAATGCAATCTAACCTAAATATTTTACAAAAAGTAAGATATGCAATTATCTATGTGATGCTATTTTTAAAGGATATGCAATGTTCAAATATGGAATATGAATGAATGCAAAATTTTTTAGAATTTTTCGAGATCATCTCATGCGACGAGTATATTCTAACAATCAGGCAATCCAAGTCAAAATAGGAAAGTAAATATGCCAATCAATCCAAACAAGAAAGTGGATATATCATTCAAGTTTTGCAAACATTTTGCGAGTATTTGAATCCAATCTTTAATTCGTAATCATATGATTAAAGATTGAACGCAAATCCTTGCCTAATCGAGTATTCCATCAATAATCCTAAAGAAGGACTTTCCCGATTATGTGACAAGTTGGGGATTAGGAAAGAAAATTTTCCTAATCAACCTGTATTTTGAAAAATATCCACTTTGATGCAAGCAAGATACGCGAAATATGCAAAGTATAATCAAATAGGTAAATGGGTATATTTGAAAATAAGAGACTTACACGAGGTCGTCTTTCTGAATTTGTTTACACCCAAAACTTGGCACCAGGCTCAAGATTTTCTGGACTACCGCAGGACCAATTGATGTCAAGTCGTAACGCTGAACAGTAGGGCCAAAAGTGTTGATCCAAAGGAAGTCTTCTACTCCACTTCAAGACAAAGACCAGCCGAGATTATTGACTTCAAGGGCAGCAATTACGCTCTCGGCAAGCAGTGGATCTTCGGTGTAGCAAGTCTCTTTCTTTGGTGCAGCAGCCGGGTTAGACTCGGTCAACTGGGCAGAAGATAAAAAAACGTGGATGATGCAGCAACAGTAATGGCTTCTTGGTGCAGCAGCAGCAGGTGGACCAAAAGAGTTGAAGTCGGCTGCAGCAGTGGAGCAGCTTCTCGGTGAAACAGAGGCCTTCTTGGTTGCGGTAGAGCAGTGGAGCAACAGGCAGAAAGAAGCAAGGACACCAGCCAAAATTGAGACCACCGAAGAACCCTTTGACTGAGCTTGATCCCTCTCTTGCTCTCTATTGATTCTCACGTCAGTCCGTCCCCCCTTGTGAATGTCCATAACATATGTATATATAGGCGTGAGATTAGGTATTCTTTCTCATCTATCTTTCATATTTTAATTCAAAAGATATATTCCGATATCTCCAATAATCTCTGATATTATCAAATCAATTTGCTCATTTGTCCTTTAAGATTTGAAATATGATAATATCCAGATTAATTGCCCCCCAAACCAATATTTCGAAAAGAAATTAATATTTTCTGTCGCCGGTGGTCGGATAAAATGCAATGCAGAAAATTAGATATGCTATGCATGAAGAATTATTTTTTTTTGCGAGAACTAATTCTCATTTTTATGCAAAATAATAAAAAAACAAAATCAAAATTTAGGTGTCAACAGCTGCCCCTCTTTGAGTGGAGGCTCGCAGAGGTTTTGCTCAAAGACCAAGTTGAACCTAAATTTTGCCAACGCAAATGAAATGGATGATGATTTTTGTGGGAGTTTTAATCCCATTTTCTATACAAATGAAATGACACATGATATGCAAAACTGTAAATAACATGTGTTAAGACTTCTATCTTTCAAGAAAATGGATTAGAGAAAACTGCACATGGATTGCACATGAAATATTGGTCTTACCAGACATCTCATAATGCTAACAATTCCCTTGATTTCCAAGCTTCTTCTTGTTGATGCAAGGAACTCAAGGTACTGTGGCCTATCTTTTGTCTCTTGGGACCACCATCGTTTCAGCAGATCACCATGAGTCGATAGAATGCTTTTCGAGATCACAAGAGCAGGTCGATCGTGAGTCGGTAAAACTTTTCTTGGGACCACCATCGTTTTAATGGGTCGCCATGAGCTGGAGAATGTCTCTCGAGACCACCATTGTTTTAGCGGGTCTTCGTGAGTTGGTAAAATTTCTCTTGGGACCACCATCGTTTTAGCGGATCGCCATGAACTGAGAATGTCTCTCGAGACCACCATCGTTTTAGCGGGTCTTTGTGAGTCAGTAAAATTTCTCTTGGAACCACCATTGTTTTAGCGGGTCGCCATGAACTAAGAATGTCTCTTGAGACCACCATCGTTTTAGCGGGTCTTCGTGAGTCAGTAAAATTTCTCTTGGGACCACCATCGTTTTAGCAGGTCGCCATGAACTGAGAATGTCTCTCGAGACCACCATCGTTTTAGCGGGTCTTCGTGAGTCAGTAAAATTTCTCTTGGGACCACCATCGTTTTAGCGGATCGCCATGAACTGAGAATGTCTCAAAAGGGAGCGCGTCAAGCGAATCTCATCAACCTGAACACAAAAAGGGATGTATCACACGAATCTCATCAGTGTGAATGGATATGTCATGTGAATCTCATCAGCATGAATACATCAAGGTGCATCTTATCAATGCAAACACGAAAAATGTATCATACAAATCTTATCGGTATGAACACAAAAAGGGGTGGCCTACACGAATCTTATCAGTGTGAACACCAAAGAGGGGTGCATCTGAGATGAGACAAAACAAGCACATAAGAGTGTGTGCCTGATATGAGTCATGTCAATACACAGGAAGAAATGTGAACTTAGATCAATAGAGCCACTGAAATGTCCTTGGGGGATAATTGGAAAACGTACCTGGTTTTTTTGGACAACGACCAAGGAATAGACAGGTTGACTGTATCACACTTGCTTATTCACTTGAAATAGAATTAAAATGATCATGTGCATAAAATCAATGTAAATGCAACATCATATGCCAGTAAAAACTCTTTTGCTTGCTTGCATTACAAAGCTTCACTGGGGAATTCTATCAATAAGGAAACTTGCATGATCCTTTTGATAATTTTGATCACATTGAATGAGAAACCTTCAGTCAGAAAGGACTTTTACTCACTCTCTTGAAAAAAAGCTTTTTGAACCCGACCATTGATACGGGTATGAAAATCACTCAGAACTGTCATCATCATGCTTGACAAGGGTCTGGGTATTCTCTCAATCAGTATGACCAGACCAATCCGAGAGGTCTTTGTAGGGATTGTAATTCGGGCTCGGTCAAAGGCTTAGCAAAGGGGACTCATTTGAGAGTCATTTTGGCTTTGAAATGAAATGATATCTTCAGCTGCATCGGGTTTACAAGTCAGAAATCCTGCAAAGATGAGATAGAAAAAACTTGCTTGCACTTCTTCAAGCAATATTTATAAACATATAAAACCCTACGTTAACTCAAGTGCCCTAATCTGAAGAGACTTCGATAAGGGTTGTAACGTAGGTCTGGGTAGGCTTGAAATGAATGGCCTTTTTATGACAAGTGGGTATATCATGAATCGTGGGAATTGGTGATCATCCAGTCATCATGTTTTTGCTCTGGCAATTGTTTCACAAGAAAACCTTCAAATGGTCTCCTTTTTTTTAGGAATACTTTTGCATATCGACTCTGTTTTTGTTGAAGCCTCTCTCTTTCATTTTTCATTTTTCATTTTTCTTCTCCTCTTTTTTTTTGAGAGAGATTTTTTTTTTGAGAAATTTTTCTTGACTCCCTTCCCTTTTTTTTTAGATACAGAGAATTTGTCTTGAGAGAGAGCTTCGCTTGATGGAGTCTTTCTTTCTATTTTTTCCCCCTTTTTTTGGACTCTTCCCTGAACTTCCAATTGCCCGAAGTTGCTTTGAACTTTAGTTATCTCAACACTTTGAGATGAACTCTTTGATTTGCCATAGGGATGATCACCAATTAGGTTATGAAATGGGTTCACCGCTCAAATTAGGTAAGCAAAGGGTATGGTGTGTGGGGATATAGAAAGAAAATGCTCTTCGTCATGTCTAAGGCACTTGAGCTAACACAAAATTTACATGTAATAAATATACTCGAAGATTGATGCAAGTGAAAGCAATAAAATTCTAATCATTTGAACTTTCTGGTAATTGCCCCAGTGTGGGGTTGTTTCTGACAGGGGTAAGAAATGAATCCTCCGTCCAAAAGGGTTAAACAAATGATAACATGTAGTGTGTATGATCGAAGAAATAAACGCCTCACTCACTTTGGTCGTCTTACTTTTCGCGAGATAACCCTTTACCTTGTCAGCATGGAAACTTCACTCAATTCCCATTATGAAATAATATACTGGATATGTATGGAAATGGTGTGCCTTTCATCGTCCTGACATTCCTCATTCAATATGATCATTTTCATAGAATGGAACAGATTGCCTGATCAGAACTCTTCGCCATTGAAGATTAGCAATACAGACAAAACCATGCAAGAAATTTTGCAATATGTGAGCACCTTTTAAGCATGCAAAATGTAGCAATGAATTACGTAGTTTTATGAAAGATTCATGCATATTCTTAAGAAATGAACTATGCAAACACGTTCAAATTTGCAAGAAAACTCTCAGGAATTAGGGACTGTAGACTGCCCCTGCATATGGTTTAGCAAGTTTGAGAGCTTAATCCTTGGAATGGGAAAGACTTGTTCCTGACTTTTGCCCTTGCATAAGGAGAAATGTGTGTGAAATAAATCAGGTAAGGACTCAAGATGCTCTAACTGTCTTTTGGAGATGACTGTCATGTTTGTCATATGCCCCTGCAAGAAGAAAAATTGAGCATCATCTTGAAAATGGCATGAAACAGAAAAGACATACTCCCTTTCCCAAGTTGGGGTTCACTGCCATTTTGCCCCATTTATTGTCAGAATAGATCGCATCGGGTGGCTATAGCTTTGCAAAGATTTGGCCTCCCATGTATGACAAATGTTAAGAATTTGGTCTTAGGTTTTGGCAAACATTCCATCCGACACTTGCCCCTGCAAGAAGAAAGATAAAGTGTTATTTTCAAAATTGGTGAAACTTGAATAGGGATATTGCTCTTTAGATTGAGCAGCCTTTGCTTCGCTTTCCATCAACTGATACGGTATGGTCGAGGTTGAAGTGTGAATCAATCTTCCATTGGCCGATAACCTGATGTATAAGCTGGTACGGGATCAGCCAGGTCTTCTAGCTTAACTGTCTGCTACGGGGTCCAAAACTCATGCAGAGATTGTGCAGAGTCGTTCAAGGATCGATCGAGTTGATGCATGGCTGGAGTAAGAATGTCCGCCGTTGCCCCTGAATTGATTTTGAAACATATAGTAGGTGGATCAGTAGGACAACCAGGGTTAAACTGCATGCTAGCCATTTTCGAAGATTTTTCTTGAAAAGCCTTTTGTTTTTGAAAACCTTAGGAGAAGAATTCTTGAGAAGCTCAACTCTCAGTGCTTACCATGGATAACATATTTTTCGATCGTTGGTTATCGTCATCGGGTTTAGGATACTTCAAAAAAATTCCAAAAATGATGAAAAAACTTCTGTAATTTTATTAATTATGAATCAAAAAAATTACATCTTATTGAAAGGGAAATCCTAATTAGAATGAAAAGTCCTAGAAAGCAACAAAGGTTCCCACGCAGGGGAAAAGCAAAAACATAAAAATGTTACTCATATGGGCCTATGCCCATCCACACCAATGATTCTTCAAACATTGCCTGAATGATTTGGAAGTGGGTTACTCTGCACATTCGGTTGGCTATTCGTTTGGAAGGAAAATGCCCCAGATTCGAGCAAGTCTTCAATACGATTCTTGAGTACTGAACAATTATCTGTGTCATGCACAGGCTCCCCCCCGATGATAATCACATTTTTTCGACGGGTCATATTTTGGAAAAGTCGCATAACCAGGTCGCAACGGCTCAGTGGACAGAAGCTCCTTCTTACGTAACACAGCCAATACCTGGGACGGAGTTCCAGGAAGAGGCGAAAATTGACGATTCCTTCGCTGATATTTTCCCTGATCTTGTGAACCGAAGTTGGCTGCCTGTCGATTGGAGACTTGTACTTTAGGTGTCTGAACTGGAGGCTTCTGGACATAAGTCATGTTTACTTCAGGGGCCGACTCCTTGTCCTTCTTGCTGAAAAATCTTTTGCCAGACGAGCTCGAATCTCCATACTTGAGCCCAGACTCAATTTCTTCACCCATGGCAACCAACTGGCTAACGGATTGAACAGCTGTCACTAGTATTCTCGAACGGATCGACTGCGGAAGTGTGGATGCAAACAACTTCATTAGATCATGCTCAGGAGGCTTAGGCATGACCTGGGATGCCATGCTCCTCCAACGGGTGGCGTATTCTTTAAGGGTCTCACCCCTTTTTAACTCAGCCCGTTCTAAATCCTCCCGAGTGATAGTGATGTCGATATTAAATTTGAAATGCTTAATAAAAGTATTGACCACCTCCTCCCATGAATCTTTTCGGTTGATTTGATGGTTGGTGTACCATCTCATTGCAGCATCTTTCAAACTTGCCTAGAAGGTTTGGACCATCAGTGGTCCGTTTGAAACATATTTATTCATGAGGCCTTGAAACATTTCAATGTGTTGCACAGGATTGGATGTGCCATCATACTTCTCAAAGGTCGGCATCTTAAACTTCTCTGGCACTTGCACCCTGGTGTACACCGACAAGTCGATCGAGGGAACGCTTTGGGTTCCTTCAACATCACGTATCCTTTGTTCGAGCCTCGCTATAAGCTTAGCATTTTCGTCATTCGGGGTTGGAGAAGAAGTAAGAATAGGTTGAGGAGCCGAGGTCATAGGAGGCATGCTGGTGCCTGTTAGAATGACTTCATCTAAAGGTATGGTAGGATCATCATTCATCATGTGAGCTTTGTTAGGACGGAGCCCTGGGCGAGCCGGGGCTAGAGTCCCAAACTGGGAGCTGGAACCGATCTGCTGTTGCTTGGCCATGAAATTTTCCATCACTTGGGTCAGAGCGGCCATCTGATCATTCATCGTGCTCATATGTTCCTTCAATTTCTCATCCACAATAGCCACGATCTCAGCTTGATCAGCCATTTTCCTTGCTTTCAAACGGGTGTTATGGGGGTGTGGAGTTCCCGTGATGAATTACCTTCAAAAATTGAATTAACATGATCAGCATGAGGAAAAATAATGATGAATCGGTCCATGACATTCCTCTAGACCCAAAAACAAAAACAACCATGATGTGGGGACTGATTCAAAAGATTCCAGTTTCGTCAACTTTCACGAACAAATTCGTATCAATTCATGGAATGAACGAAATAATGTGAAAATTTATGGGAGCATAGATAAGACGATGATGAACAACTTTCATGTTTTGAGTTTCTATTGAAAACGTCCAGATCAATACAGTTTAATGCATCTTTCCAAAAAGTGTGTCCAGAAAACTGATTCGTCTGGTTTTTGTTTGAGGGACAAATGGGCCATCAAAAAATGTGAATTGATGCCCGAAAATATCCAGTTCACTAATTTAAAGCCCATTCTACAACTTTCATGTTTTGATTTTTATCAAAAAAGCACGTTTACTAGTCGTAAATGGAGAAATAAAAGTGAAGTCGGAAAAATTCTGGAATCCAGACTATTGTTCTTTCATCTTAAATTCCATAATAATTGGAAAATGTACTGGATCGATCTGAAAATTTTTGAGGTCATAGATTAGGATCTTATGAACGTTTTCCGTGAAGACATGATGAGTCAATTAAAATTGAAGAATTCATTAAAAATTATGGAAGACCAGAAGGTAAGTCTGAACAGTAACCTTTATTACAAGAAAAAGTCATGAAATCACGAAATTGCAATTAAACATGAAACAAGACTCCTAAATCAAACTGATTTTCTTTTCTTTGTGGCAACATGATCTATAAACGAACGGGCTTCCAACTCTCTCCGAAGTCGTGCATTCTCTTTAGCCAAAGTCTTCATTTGCTTCTTGGTCTTTTGCATCTTCTTCTCATAGGCTTCAATCTCGGCTTGACGGGTGAGCTTCACGGTCACCAACGGGAATTTTGGAAGCATATGAGCCGGTATAAAATGATGCTGAATATACTGAGTTTTCGCATGATAAAGCCTTTCCTTTCCCTCGAGCTTCGCCTTGGGTAGTGATAATAGACGAGCTTTGGACTTGAGCCAAGTTTGATCAAAGCGCTTGATCTCGGTTCCATAATTCTCAACCGCAATAAATTCAATTTGGAAAAGGTTCGGCCCCAAAGGTGGTGGAATATCCTGCAAAACTCCATATTGTCGTGCCACCCGGAGAGGGTGATACCTTGTTGCGCCAGTAATGCCCAAGAGAAGTATGGGCTCCCGTTCACCATGGTACAAATGGGCCTCAGAGACTTGGAACCATAAAGCTTGCCAAAGAAAAACCTCGGGACTTGGATCTTTAAATAAATCAATCCACTGGGAATAAGACAATCCATCGGTATGTTTTTCCAATTTTTGAAATTTTGCAATTGGGTTTTCCTCTTGACTTATCCGAGGGATAGTCATCATGGAACCAAACTTAGCATAATGAGAGAAAAACCACATTTGCAAAAGTCCAACCGAAACATGGAATGTCTTATCCTTGTTTTGCTTAAAACGAGTCAGAGATATAAAAGTCTCGGTTAGGATAGCATTAATAAAATTCATTCCACTACAAACTTGCCTAACTATCCAAGCCATGGATGGACTAATGAAATTCTTTTGGAGTGGAAAAATCACAAGCCTGAAGAAAGCTAGAATAAAAATCCTACTTTGCAAGTATGAATTGCTCTCATAAAAACGTTCAATGAGGAATGAGAAAGGACACATATGGCAATTTTCTCTCAAAACTTTCCTCATTTTATTTTCATTAATGTTCAAAAATTCAGCAAATATGACAATTGGATCCATTCCCATACAAGGACCAATTAAATGATCACTCAAAGGTTTTCCAATGGCAAAGCTATATTCTTCCAAAGTCGGAGTGAGCTCATGCTTACCTAGAATGAAGGTAGCGGTATATGGGCACCAAAAAATGTGCAAGTGCCTGCATGACCCCGGTCTGTAATCCGATATCCAAAAGTGGCAACATATGACCCATACGCCTAAGGACATAGCTCTGTGCATCAATACTCAAACGGCCCCACATCTGCTTCAACTCAGCCTTCGGAATGTACACGAAACGGATGTCGATGTGTCCCATTGTCTATAGACCACGTACCACAAACCCTAAGTATCATGGACCGACCCAAATAAAATGAGACAAGATGAAGTTCAGGAGCATACTTTACCGTGGGATAGGAAAATAAACAATCACATGGACATGCACATGATTCGTGGGTTAACTTTAATCTAACTATCCTAAAGGCTCACAAATTGAAGCAAAAGACTTACGACAAGGCGACAATCTCGCGCACATAATCAAGATTAGTCGTGATCCCACGACGTAACCAGGATTAGCCGGGCCTTTCCACTTCGGCTACTCGAGTTAAAAAATTATAACTCCCGCTTTGGTAATCTTACTGAGCGAGAGTTCTAACTTTTGAGACTCATTTTTGAAAAAGATTCGGGATTGAATTTGGACCAACTTTCAACGTGATCTCACGGTGAACGCTAGAGCCAATCTCAATACCATCCTAAAACTAGTGGCCCAGGTTCGGCCACGGGAGGTGTGTGGTGTAGTGCTAAAACAATTAATCATGCACAACAGTTAAATCCAAACACCGCTTCAAAATGCATAATTAAACAAACAATTCCCAAACACCAAAACCTGCAAAACAAAGGGTTAGACAAACACTCCTCCCCTTATAACTCCTATCTGCAAAAACCATTTAACACATGGTTATGGACTTACCTGGAACCCAATTGCCAAACAAAAATGCGATTTTTCATGAAATTATTGGCCTAAGTCCACATGAATTTTAAAATTTCGAAAATTTTCAAGATGAATGATTAAGTCACTTTATTTTTTCGAAAAATTTAAGTATATTTTCCCCAGCGGAGTCGCCAAGCTGTCGCGACCTAAAAAATGAGTTTTCTCAGGTTAATGGATTATTAGGCTAATTATTTAACTAACCTAATTCGGACTCTCCCAAGCCCATACCAAATCGCAACTTATGGTTCAATATTTAACATGCAAAGATTTTCAATAGGAGCTGCCACTAATCGTTCTTGGTAGGTCGATTAGAAACCTAAGTAAATTAGCAGGAGAACTAAATTACTTCTACGAACCAGAGATTAAAAGTTCGGGGACTTGATTACGCTAGATTACTCTAACGCCCTTTCGGTACCCATTTTATTTCATGAAAAAATCATTTGAGAAGGCAACATTAATCGATTTTAACCTAAGTCACTAACAAAGGTTATCATGCGGGTGCACAATCAATTAATTGAACATCCAGAAATCAAATAATCAAAGGAGCATGCGCCACACAAAACATTACTTATTTTTTCTTAGTTTTTTATCTTTATAAATGCATGAAAGACTATACTATATGCAATGCATGAAATTATTCTAAGATGCAATGACATGAATTAAATGCAAGTCTAAAATGCAACCTATATGGCATGTCAAAAAAAAAAAAGTAATGACGTGCATGGATGACATAGCATAGATGACATAGCAAATATGACATGGTAAGGATAACATGGCACAAATGACGTAGCAATAGTGATATGGCAAGTATGACGTGGCAATGATGACGAAGCATAGATGACATGGCAAGTATGATTTTTTTTTTATTTTCGGATGAATTTATTTCCTAAAATAGAACTATGTCCAAACAATATTTATCTTGCATATTTTAGAGTTTAAATTGACCTAAACCCTAATATATTAAAGATGGATTATTTTAGACATGAGATTCTATTAAAACATGCAATTTCTATCCTAAAATGCAATCTAACCTAAATATTTTACAAAAAGTAAGATATGCAATTATCTACGTGATGCTATTTTTAAAGGATATGCAATGTTCAAATATGGAATATGAATGAATGCAAAATTTTTTAGAATTTTTCGAGATCATCTCATGCGACGAGTATATTCTAACAATCAGGCAATCCAAGTCAAAATAGGAAAGTAAATATGCCAATCAATCCAAACAAGAAAGTGGATATATCATTCAAGTTTTGCAAACATTTTGCGAGTATTTGAATCCAATCTTTAATTCGTAATCATATGATTAAAGATTGAACGCAAATCCTTGCCTAATCGAGTATTCCATCAATAATCCTAAAGAAGGACTTTCCCGATTATGTGACAAGTTGGGGATTAGGAAAGAAAATTTTCCTAATCAACCTGTATTTTGAAAAATATCCACTTTGATGCAAGCAAGATACGCGAAATATGCAAAGTATAATCAAATAGGTAAATGGGTATATTTGAAAATAAGAGACTTACACGAGGTCGTCTTTCTGAATTTGTTTACACCCAAAACTTGGCACCAGGCTCAAGATTTTCTGGACTACCGCAGGACCAATTGATGTCAAGTCGTAACGCTGAACAGTAGGGCCAAAAGTGTTGATCCAAAGGAAGTCTTCTACTCCACTTCAAGACAAAGACCAGCCGAGATTATTGACTTCAAGGGCAGCAATTACGCTCTCGGCAAGCAGTGGATCTTCGGTGCAGCAAGTCTCTTTCTTTGGTGCAGCAGCCGGGTTAGACTCGGTCAACTGGGCAGAAGATAAAAAAAAACGTGGATGATGCAACAACAATAATGGCTTCTCAGTGCAGCAGCAGCAGGTGGAGCAAAAGAGTTGAAGTCAGCTGCAGCAGTGGAGCAGCTTCTCGGTGAAACAGAGGCCTTCTTGGTTGCGATAGAGCAGTGGAGCAACAGGCAGAAAGAAGCAAGGACACCAGCCAAAATTGAGACCACCGAAGAACCCTTTGACTGAGCTTGATCCCTCTCTTGCTCTCTATTGATTCTCACGTCAGTCCGTCCCCCCTTGTGAATGTCCATAACATATGTATATATAGGCGTGAGATTAGGTTTTCTTGCTCATCTATCTTTCATATTTTAATTCAAAAGATATATTCCGATATCTCCAATAATCTCTGATATTATCAAATCAATTTGCTCATTTGTCCTTTAAGATTTGAAATATGATAATATCCAGATTAATTGCCCCCCAAACCAATATTTCGGAAAGAAATTAATCTTTTCTGTCGCCGGTGATCGGATAAAATGCAATGCAAAAAATTAGATATGCTATGCATGAAGAATTATTTTTTTGCGAGAACTAATTCTCATTTTTATGCAAAATAATAAAAAAAATCAAAATTTAGGTGTCAACAAGTAGTAATAAAAAGAAAAAAATATAAAAAAAATAAGGTACAAAGATTAGACGTGGAGGGGTTGATGGGGCATAGGCAAAACGTGGGAAAAGAGAGGAGAAAAGAGGGAGGGGGGAGGAAAGAAAAAGAGGGAAGAGAGAGGGCTCTCTGGAAGAGCTCGGGTGGGGGTTGAAATGGAGAGTAAAAGGTGGCTCTTGGGAACTCTCAAGGGAAAGAAGCTCAGGATATTCCAGAGTTCTTGAAAAAAAAAAATCACGTGAACAAGAAGGGGAGGTTCGGGTCTAGCTTTGTTCGCTGCTCCGTCGTTGTCTTGCCGAGCAACCCTTGTGTGGTAGCCCAACCGTTCGCCCGCCAGCCGTCGTCATCGGAGCCCGGTTTCCTCTTGCTGTTTGAGGTTGATTATGGGCTATTTTAGGAGCTGTTTCGCTGCTGTTTGGTGCTGAAATTTTTTGCTGTTCCAGGCTTATTTGGTTGCCGTTCGACCCCCGTTTTACTCACTGTTTGGGGGCTGTTTTTATTATTAAATTAAGAAAAATCATAAAAAAAAATAAATAGAAAATCTACAAAATAAAAAAATAAAAAAATAAATATGTAGGAAATGCCTCTGTTTGCCTACTGTGTCTAATTATGCTTCATGTGTTTGCTTATTAACTATTTTTCATGTTTGGCTTGCATGACTTAGTTTTAATTTAGCATGCGAATGTTCGAATAATTTATTTCGTAACACGTCTCAATAGATGAATTAACTTGGCAATTAGAGTTTAATTCAAAATGCTCGTTTTATCCTTTAATTTGCTGAACTTCGCTAATCGTCTTTTTTGATTGAGTGCATGTTCCAAATATTTGACGCATCAGACTGATATTCTAATGTGGTAATTGACGGTGATGCCCATAGAAATGGTAATCTTTCGAGGCTTGGTGGCTGAAGACCGATGTCCAATTCGGTCCATTTTTATGCACTCGATCAGCGCATTGTTTTCTTTAAATATCGTCATTATAAATTTGATCTGCATGTATTCATTTTAGTCTTATATTTGGCATATGTTACTTGATTGAGTGCTTTTTATAGTGCTGTATTTTGACAAATTGCCTATTAATAGTTTTTCTGGGTGTTAGGTTAAAGATAAATAGGTAATTGCACGAAATGACATGAAAAAATTATGCATGATCATCTAGCACTAGTTAGCTACCTGATAAGTTTCAAATAATATGTAGAATGTGTAATCACTTTGGGGAATAGTAATTGATAAGGTACCGAAATGACGCTAATTATCTAGTTAGCATAATTATCTCCGAACTTAGAAACTCTGGTTGCATAGGAATCGAGATAACAATCTCGTATCTCAATTGATTTCTAGCCGACCCAATAGGCTAGTGGTGACTCCTGACAACATTTAAATTGCTAATTATGAAAATGAAATCTAATGTCACGCGAGGTAGGACTTGGGAGAGTTCATGCCATTGACCGATGGCAATACCTCTAAACCCGCCAAACCCTTTGAGTGAGGTTATAGGCAGGTCGTGATAACTTGCTTATATGACCGTACCATTATTTACCATAAATGGCGGTGCCATAATGAGCACAAATTCCCATTTGTGAGGATTTGGCAACCAGAGCTTGGGAAACTTAGAAAGATTTTGAAGACCACCACTAAAGCAATATTAAAAAGCAAATTCATGTGGTATTCTTATTTTATTATGGAATGACAAGATTTTGGAGAATTGTACCTGGATTTTTTTAAATAATTCTATTTAATGGCATTAAAAATGTTTTTCCTTGTAATGCTACCAACCAAATCCCCCAAAAAAGTGCGACCTAACTATTCTCATTTTTCAATGATCCAAAAAATACATGAATCATTTAACGAATAAAATAATCCACTATCCGATGAATTTGCTGAAAATTGTTGATTTGGAACACTAACTATTGTTTTGGGAGAGAAAGAACGCGGTTCACTAACCTTAGGTCATTCAATTTGGGGCTAATATTTTTTTTTCCTTCTATTTTCTCATTAGACAAGACAAAATCTTGATTGACAAAACTAAAAGCGTAAAAAATGATTTGCATCGATACTATTGTTAGTAGTTATTCTGTATTTATCTTCTCTTAAAATAAAAATATTTAAATCGTTCCTTTTTGCACTTAATATAAAAATATCTAATAATGATAATGTTAATATGCTTCTTTTATTTCTTCAATTTTTTATGGCTGATTTTTTTTAATATAATATAAGAAATCCCACTCGGTGGGTTAGCAAACCCACAAAGTGGGATTCATGATTTTCCCCGGGTCGCCTGGTTTCCTTGTGAGCATATGTGGTACAGTACCGTTACTCGTAGGTTCCACTTTCATTTCTCGTGTTAAGAATCATTGCACAATAGATATATTTACGGTTAGGGCTTTTTAGACAATTCTCTCGAAAAAGTTCTAAACCTATTACAATTATGTTAATTTAGTTCTAATTTTTTTTTTCAAATTGAGTACTAAATCTTTTACATTTATGCTAGTTCAGTCTATGGAGCCCACTTTGATCGATGGGCATTGACATGGCGCTGCAAGGGTTAATTCATCAATTTTTAATAATTTTCAAATTTAATTTTTAATTTATTTCCTTTTTATTTATCGACCTTGTTGGCCCTCGCCTCTAAAGGAAGAAGGAGAAATAAAAGAAATAAAAAATTTGAAAAATATTAAAATATTATTAAAATTGACAAGTTAGCATCAGTCGGCTAAAGTTGGCCGAATATATTGAATTGACACAAATACAAAAAAAAATTTTCTGACTCAATTGATAAAAAGAGATTTAGAACTAAATCAACATAATCGTAATTAGTTTGTGACTTTTTTTTTTGGAATTTTTCCCCTGGACTTGTGACATGAATTGTCATGTCTTTAGGAGGTCCGATTGACAAAACTTGAACCGTACTTGGCCACAAAAACACTCCAACTCAAACATAGCCCAACACTATATATATATATATATATATATATATCTCCCAACCGTAATCAGCCAAAAAAAAATACTATTATATGTATAGCCCAACACGAATTTTGTAAGAGCAAGCTGTTCTAGCTGTTCTTGTCTTCCCCCAAGTAGGGGTAAGGCACGACCTTTTCTAATTATCCTTCACTTACATCCTGTGAGTCTGGATTTGATCCCAAGCCAATGACGCCATACACTCAATAATCCAGAAGAAGAATTAAATATTGAGATTTAGGTGATCTGAAAATTATGACAATCACAAAAACTATATTCGTAGGGCATTCTGATCTCCCGTTTTTCAAGGTTACCGTGGATATGGCTCGGTGATGGAGACCTCATTTTTTGAGAACTGGTTCGATTTGTATCCCTGCATAGGTGACATATCAGATTCGATGATGCCGTGCATGAAGAACGCGGGTTGTGATGGCATTTTGAGCGTGATCGAGTGGCTGTTGAGCATGAGAAGGACCGAGGCCATTGCTGGCCGGTTAGCCACATCTTCTTGGACGCATAGCAGACCAACGTGGACACACCTCGCAATTTCGGCACTCAAACCAGAGGTCATGCAGGGATCGATGATGTTTGATATTGTTCCTTCCCTCCAGTTCTTCCAAACCTGCACACATTTGACATACATTGAGCAGATTGATCTCCAAAACATCATGCGAATCGAGCATATATATTCCTCTACTCACATAGCTTATAAGGACCTCCGTGTTCTCGCCCACCTGGAAGAGATTGTTCCTTTGACCACTCACAATCTCCAAAACCAACACTCCAAAGCTATAGACATCAGACTTTACGGAGAAATTTCCATGCATTGCATACTCCGGCGCCATATATCCACTGTGCATCACAGTAAGTCCATCATATTATCTCTATAGTTTGGCTATGTTATTTTGCTGAGTATTAGATATAGTTGGTCGTGGCACTTACTATGTCCCCACGATTCGATTCGTCTCTGCTTGAGTTTGGTCTAACTGGAACAGCCTTGCCATACCAAAATCTGATATCTTAGGATTCATGTCCGAGTCCAACAAAATGTTACTGGCTTTGAGGTCTCGATGGATGATACGAAGTCGAGAGTCTTCGTGTAGGTAAAGCAACCCTCGAGCAACACCCATTATTATCTTGTGACGCCTATCCCAGTCGAGGCTCGCACGCTTTAGGGGATCTACACAATTTGTTGAAAATCACATTCTATGAGAACACCCTTAATCATTTCGTGAGGATCCGATTTCAGGAATGACAACCCAGGAAACATACCGAATATGAACTGATCAAGGCTTGAATTGGTCACAAACTCGTAGATGAGAAGCCGCTCGACTCCTTCCAGACAAAAACCTAGGAGCCTAACCAAGTTCCTATGGTGTAGCCTAGCTAGTAACATAACCTCATTCTTGAATTCTACTTCTCCTTGTCCGGAATTCCGCGATAACTGTTTCACTGCGATTTCTTGTCCGTTGTAGAGCCGACCCTAAAATTTCATCAAAGTATGTCCTTGTGAGTATCGATTGGTACATTGAAGCATTTCAAAGAGCATCATATTGATGCCATCTATGACTATTTTGTTGCTTTAATTTTGAACACAAGACCAGAGGATGCTTTGTTAATTAGTACCATGAAAACAGCACCGAAACCGCCTTCTCCAAGCTTCATGGAATTAGAGAAGTTATCCGTTGCCGCTCTGATAGTAGCGAAATCGAGTTGCAGCAACTTCGCCATGCTTATTTCATCCACCACTTCATCTAGAAAGATAAATAGGCGGTCATTTAGTGCATGAATGTCTTCATCGCAGTTTTTGTGATGAAAGCTTCACAAACTAGAGTTGCCCCAGCAGGCATTCTTACTATCAACTTGCTATTTTGGCCTGCTCAATCAGTTTATGATAACTACGGAGGATGATACATGCATAATCGGAAATGTACGAGCGGTGCGCATGAATGTAAAAATCAAAGTATCGATTCCATGTTCGGAAATTCTCAACCCAATTTGTTAAAAAAGGTTGTCCTAGTTGTCACCGTTGTGCTCGTGCAAAAGCATAGTAATTAGTCAATTTCATTTTTTTTCATGATATTTTTAACCTTATGAACAGTTGCTGTTCCAATGCAAAAGGATAAGGACTCACCTTCGACAATTTGTCTGGGCTGCTTCTTCTTCCTTTTCACTTTTAGGAGCATGAAAACGCCGATGATAAGTAGTGCAAAAACACTCGTGGCGACCGCAATGATCACTGTCCTTGTCGAATTGCTCTTCCCAACTGCAAGAGCAAAGGCGCATTATGTTTATGATCATTGCTCAATGATTACTAAGTAACACGTTAGAGAAATTACTAAGGCGCCATTACGACTGTGGAAATGAAACTCATGTTGCAAAGACATAGAAAGAACAGATACGCACCACAAATTGCGATGCGAATGTTACATCATGCTGGTCTTTGATAACTCAAGGCAAAGTTATTCGGGTTTTTGAATATTGCCATCACACCAGACTTTGTCTAATAAAATTCGGAATATATCACATTATACTCTAAATTTTTAAGATTCTAGGGATAATTGGTTCCCTTTTCGACTTCAATTTCATTACTTTCATGAGTTTCTCGTAGAAATCAAAATAAAGACAGATGAAATGGTTTACAGAAACAGAGTGGAGCAAGGAACATCCAATGCAAGTCTGCAAAATTGTTGCAGAGTTACTAGTCTCCCAATGTGCACATATGGGGCCAATATATACATGCGGCCCACCAACAATTGATTTTAGAGGAACACTGCAATGGGGAGGACCACCATTGTGGTGGTGATCACTTCACTGCTAATGAAGAAAACCTGTGTGACCATAAAGATGGTTGCTATTAATTGAAACCTAGATCGATTAAGATATCTCTCTCTTAGATGTCCTTTCGACTCGGTTTGTTTTGTGAAACAAACCGAGCCTTAATCTTAGGTCTTTTTTAATTATTTATTTATTTATTTAATTTTTTTTTATCCTATCTTACCTTATGTTCATAAAATCTTAAAATGTCAGATTATGTGGGGTCACCAGACCTCGCTTGTGGCCTGTCGCCATATGTTGCTGAGACTTGGGGACCATTGAAAGAAGGAAAAAGAAAATAAAGAAAAGAAAAACAAAGATAGGTAAGCAAAAAATAATGTAAAAAACTAAAAAAGTAAATTATAAAAGCTGTCAAAATTTCCATCTAAATGAGATTTTCCATTCTAAATGACAAAAAAACATTGTCATTTCTCTTGAAAATGACTTCCATGACATTTTTAAATAATATCACATTATTTGCGAAACAAACAGGACCTAAACATATCTTCTTTTCTCAAAAATATTGACCAACCGATATTTTCTTTTTTTTTTTAGCAAAAGGCATTTATTCAATAAAAAATACATATTTCAACCAACAAAAAAAAAATAATCTACTGAGCATATATCAATAAATAGAGCACGTAGATTTAGCTCACAGGAACAATTGATTGTGTGAATCTCACGCCCAACCGCATAATTTTATAGAAATAAAAAAGATCCAAAGGACGTGTACCTAACTCCTGAACAAGAGCCAACATACCTGGTGGTGGAGGCAGCGCATCTGGCTCTTGCGATGGCGGTGGCGATGGCGGTAGTGGAAGTGGCACACTAACCGGGTCAAAGAACTTATGATTGGTCTCGTACAGAATCATGCAACTTGGAACCATGAACCGTCCTCCTATGTACCTGTCACAGCAATCCTTGAGATCCTGGGCGCCTATCAATAGGCAGTCTGTGCATTGCTGCTTCGTTAAGTCCGGTGTGCACTGTGTCAACGCGTAGATCATGTCAGTCCCTGCTGATTCGTTCCCCGATGCGTACTTTCTCAGCGAGCTACCACCTGCCGCCTCAAGCGACAGACTTTGCAGGAGCTTCCTCATTGCTGCACCGTATGTGTCCGGGCTGGAGACGCTGGCAGTGGAGAACGCCACGTACTTGGGTTCTGTCACAACTGCACCAAAGAACGAGGCGCTCGAGTATCGGATGATGCAGTTCCCGTGGTAGAGGATTGCCTCCTCCTGGAGGGGACAAAGCCGGCGGATGTCGGTGGCTCTAAAATCAAGGCAGGCACGGCAGCTCTCAGCAGTATAGTCACCGCGGCAGAGGCCGAATACGTAGAGGGTTTGGGGGGCGCCGAAGACAGGGGCGGAGGCATTGAAGAAGCCGTAGGAGAGAGACGAGGAGTTGGTGGTGGAGATGGAGGAGAGGAGGGTGGTGAGGGTGGTTTGGTAGGTGCTGTTGGCAGTGAAGTTGCCAGTCGAACCACAGTAGGGGGCTGGGAATTGGGCATTTACGGTGGAAGAGAACATGAGAAGAAGCAAGAGAAGGAGATTTGGAGGATCCATTGCTTTTTTTTGAGGTGGTTTTTCGGGTCGCTCTGTGATAGGAGTATTCCTCAACAGGCTCGTTCCCCGGGTAATATGAATTCCCATGTCGATAGAGTGCAAAACAAAATGTGTTGAATCATTTTATATAGGGGGGCTGCAATGCTTGACCTGCTAGGCACGGCACATATTAGTTTGATTGCACATCGTTTATATTTTAGAATATCCTTTGTATTTTAGATCGGCATCATACTTTAATGTTTAAAAGTTGTCAAGACCTTGAGTTGAGTTTTAAATTTACATTGATATAAGAATACCCTCGGGATCACAAAAAGTTGCATCTTATAAAACCTTATAGAATGGAAGGCTAGAGCCATCATCCACCTCGCTAATTTTGGCCTAAAAGATCCATTTTTAGTGGGAAGGATTCAAAATGGGTGACCAAAATACCTTTTTTGAAGAGTATTATCATACTAAATGAGGAAAAGCCTAGGACCCGCATGGCAACACTTCTACTCTAGAAATCAATTTCTCATCTGAAGTTGATTTTTTTACTTCTGGAGAGAAGTAATGTTTTTTTTTTTACTTCTTCAAGTGGCTCCAAAACTAATTCTGAAGCAAACAAAAAAAATGTTCAAGAAGTAGAAAAATGAAGTTCCATAACCAAACGAATTTCTGTTCCAGAAGTTATGTTACCAAATAGATTTCTACTCCAAAGTATTATCATGCGCGCTCTTAGTAAATATGAAAATTGCATGAATCATTAATACTTTAGGAGAAAAACAAAAACACAAACCACGTCAACTCGGATTACTAAACTTTTGAAGAGTTCCTGTAGATTTGTCATGTTTCTCAAGGAGCAACGTCGAAGTCTCAAAAAAGCAATTACCAAACGCGTTTTTAAGAACAGAATAAAATGGAAAAATTAGGAACATATTTTTTTTTTGCAGTTACCAAACGCGTTTTTGTTTTTTTTTTCTTATTCTAAAAATAGAAACTTTATGTAGTTACCAAACGCGTTTTTGTTCCCAGAAATTGTTGTCAAAAACAAAAACAAAAACAAAATGTTTATGTTCCGAAAATTATTTCGAAAATAGAAATGTTGCCATACGCAGGCTAAGACGACCAGTCAGAAATTCTGGTCTTGAACAAGCATCGACTCTATTAAAAAAGCAAAGACTCCTTTCTACCAAGTCTCCCTCGACTCTTTTTAAAAAGCAAAGACTCATTTCTACCAAGTCTCCCTCGACTCTTTTTGAAAAGCAAAGATTCCTCTCTAAAAAAGAAAAGACTCCTTTCTACCTACCATGTCTCCCTCGACTCCATTAAAAAAGCAAAGACTCCTTTCTACCAAGTCTCCCTTGGCTGCGATTATAATAGAAAAGGAGTCTTTGTTTCTTCTGCAGCTACACTAGAAAAGCATTGACCCCTTCTGTCGAGTCTTTTGCAGCTATAATAGAAGCCTAGCGTGTTGTCTAGTGGGAACGGGAGAATGTAATATGGCAAACCAATGACGACCACAGAGTCTCCTGGACAATAATTCAGCGTAAAAGATTTCTGCAATGAACAAAAAGAAAAGAAAAGAACTTACAAACTGAATTATAGTTAATGAATGGATGAACTTTACTTTGCCTAAGATTTCTTTTTTGAGGTGGGCTATATTAATTAAGATTGTAATTTACCTTTTTACAGGAATGATTTAATAAGGTAAGATATAAGTATTCTTAATATGTCTATTATAGGCCTGGCTTGTGTACTCGACTCGTGATGAGAGTGCTTGGCTGAAAATTCTATAAATAGTGCTAAAGTCTCTCCTCTAGTACTAATTAATGCATAAACAACCTCGCATCAAGTTTCGTGAGGGGCAATTTCATTCAGCCAGTGATACAGAGGGCAACTGAGGAGAAGCACTTGAGCTCTGGATCATCGCTATTTCACATTAAGAACGATGGATTTAAAATCAAATGCATGAATCCCTTTTTTCCATTATTGTGTTTCTAGAATCTAGTTATGGTTATCTTGGGATGTTGTTTTTGCGATTCACATGTGGGTATTAGAGCTTTCCATAGTCTAAAGCTAGAACTTTTTTATTTTTTATCCCGTTTTCCAAATTTGTGTTCAATGAAAATTGATTTTGATCACATATTCGAACTCTTCTTGTCGAGATGAGCAAAATAGTGGGTGGCATGCCCCCAGTGGATCCCACACATGCTAATTCGAGATGGTGTGCACTTCCCACGCGTGACCACGCGCTTGTTCTAAGCAGTGTGCATCACCCATGCGCTTGACCACTTTTGGTGAGTGCTATATTAGCATCCGCTACCCGCTTTTGCCTGACAGCCCTCGTTAATACATTTGGAGAGTTGGCCGCCTTTCTAGCGATGCGCGATTTTTGTGACCTGCCTTAACCTACCCTGAGGGTCCAACGGGTTTAGAGGTATTGCTATCGATCAATGACGTGGGCTCTCCCAAGTCTTACCTCGTGTGATGTTGAATTTCATTTTCATGATTAACAATTTAAATGCTATCGGGAGTCGCTACTAGCCTATTGGGGTCGGCTAGAAACCAATTGAGATATGGGAGTGTTATCTCAATTTCTACTGTTGACACCTGATTTTTAATCATCTTTTCTCTTTTAAAAATTTTCAGTATTTTTCGGCATTTTTATTTTTTGAAAAATCCATAAAAATTCATAAAATTGAAAAATTAACTTTGGCGACCTTGGCCAAGCCTAGAGAACTAATTTTGACCAAAAAATGATTTTTCATATTTTTAGTATTTTTTAGTATTTTTATTTTCGAAAATTCATGAAAAATAAAGAAAAAAATGAGAAAATTGCAAAATCAACTTTGGAAGCCTTGGCCAAGCCTAGGCAACCATTTTTGAACAAAAAATAAATTTTCATATTTTATATATATATTTTTAATTGTTTTAAAAAAAATACAAAAATACTTGAAAATTTTGGAAAAATAACATTTGAGGCCAAAAAAAAATACACAAAGATAGTTAATATTTTTATTTTAAATCTATATTCATATTGGTCATCGCAAATTCAGAAAAATCCAATTCGAGTCACGTGTTCCTTCACGAGTATAATCTCGAATCGGGCCAAAACAAATTTAATTTGAGTCAACTTATTTTTAATTTTCACTTTTTATGAGTTGTGACATTGTCTTCTAATATTTTAAATTTTCATCTTGGCCCAATTATACCTAGAATGACTCAATTTTGCAAAAGGGCTTTAATTAAATTCTGCATTATTTTCAGCCGCAAGAAATGAGCTTAAATTTGACATGTGGTAAATTTTGGTGTGTCAAAAATTGTGAGGAGATTTGGACTTAAAGAAATATATTTTTTCAGGGACTGAATTGTAAATACTTAAAATTCAAGGAATAGAGTGCAAATACCTAACTCTTGAAGGATTATTTTACAAATAACAAAAAGAAGAGTTAGTGGATAAATTAAAATAGAGAAGGGAAGATGGAGAAGAGAAGATTAAGAAGAGAAGGTGGAGAAGAATGGATGGAGAAAATAAAATAAGAATAGAAGGGAAGATGGAGATGAAGAAGAGTTAGTGGAGAATTTAGAATGAGAGATAAATAGGAGAAGGGAAGATGAAGATGAAGAAGAGTTAGTGGAGAAATTAGAATGGGAGATAAATATGGAGACTGGAAGATGAAGATGAAGAAAAGTTAGTGGAGAGATTAGAATGTGAGATAGAGATGGAGAATGAAAGATGAAAATGAAGAAGAGTTAGTGGAGAAATTAGAATGGGAGATAGAGTTAGTGGAAAAATTAAAATGGGAGATAGATGAGTAGATTATAAAAGGAGGAAGAAGTGAGCTTAAGAGGGAAAAATTTTTTGGAGAGAAAATTTTGGATGTTTGAGAGAGTTTTGGGAGATTGAAGAAAAATTTGAGAGAAAGAAAATACCAAAAGAGAGAAAATTTTGAAGATAATGGGAGTTTAAAGCTAGGGGTTATCATCACAAATTCCTTCATCGATCAATATAAATCAAGAGTTCATCCTCGTCAACGAGCAAGCAAATTCGAGCTAAGTGTTTTTATTTATTCATTTATTTATGGTTTTACTCGCAAATTAGCACAAATTGTATACACTTTCTCCATCTCCCATTTTTTCCCATATTTTATGTCAGGAGAAGGATATCTCTATGTCAACAGCAAAAATCTCGTAGAGATGCAAAAATCGGCCCAGACAAGCTCCTAAGCTGTCCACCGATTTCTCAACTAATCTGTGACTAAAAGTCCCTCTTAATTCAAAAGAAACTCTCTATATTGGGAACATAGAGAGCGAAAATCAATTATAGAAATCCCTCAAAAAAAAAACGGGAGATAAGTACTCTTTCCACTCTTCTGATTTTAGGTGCAGATTAGCACATATTTCGTATACTGACACTTCACTCTATTTTATGTTAGGAAGCCGCAACTCTATATCAATGGTCAACCCTATGGAAGCACAAAATTGGCTTGGAGGAGTCCTCAAGCGCGCATAAATTTCAAATTGTTGAATCAATTCATTGTATTTCATTTTAAATAATTCATACCCCAGAATGGAGAGGACAAATTCCATCTGCAATTTAAATATTTGCACCATAAATCCCAAAGGGAAGAGCCAAGCCAATGCTTAGCCTCCCATTGGAGGTTTTTACTTACAGTAGTTAAATACCTGCAACTTAAATACCTGTACCTTAAATCCCAAAGGGAAGAGCCAAGCCAATGCTTAGCCTCCCATTGGAGGTTTTTACTTACAGTAATTAAATACCTGCAACTTAAATACCTATACCTTAAATCCCAAAAGGAAGAGCCAAGCCAATGCTTAGCCTCCCATTGGAGGTTTTTACTTACAGTAGTTAAATATCTGCAACTTAAATACCTGTACCTTAAATCCCAAAGGGAAGAGCCAAGCCAATGCTTAGCCTCCCATTGGAGGTTTTTACTTACAGTAGTTAAATACCTGCAACTTAAATACCTGTACTTTAAATCCCAAAGGGAAGAACCAAGCCAATGCTTAATCTCCCATTGGAGGTTTTTACTTACAGTAGTTAAATACTTGCAACTTAAATACCTGTACCTTAAATCCCAAAGGGAAGAGCCAAGCCAATGCTTAGCCTCCCATTGGAGGTGTTTATTCACTGTCATGTACTTCCTATAATTTAATTTTTGAATCATCAGACCCAAAAGATGAGTAGGTCGTAATACTGCACAGAAGTCGTTAACACACTCCCTCTTTCGGCTTCAGGGAATCTTTAACACTTAAAAAAATATAACAAATAAAAATATATACCATCCATGCATCCTATTTAAAAAGTGAAAACACAAAAGAGAATACCCTACTAGAGCCTTAGGAATAAACCAAGCCCGAGTTGCCGAATTAGGATATCCATGAAATTAAGGTACCGAAAGGGCATTAGTTTTAATTAACTAGTGTAACCAAGTCCCCGAGCTCATAATCTCTGGTTCGCAGGAATAAATTAGTTCTCCCGCTAATTTATTTAGGTTTCTAATCGACCTACCAAGAACGATTAGTGGCGACTCCAAATTTCAAAATCATTTAAATAAAAACCAAAGTTGCGATTCGGTAGGGCTTGGGAGGGTCCGCGTTAGGTTAGTCAAATCTAATTAACCTAATAATCCGTTAACCCTTCTAAAATTTTAATTTTTTTTAGAGGGTCGCGACAGACTGGCGACTCCGCTGGGGATGGGATTTTTAAATTTTCGAAAAAAGATACCAATTGGAATACTTGAATTTTTTCGAAATTTTAAAAGTCTTAGTGGACTTACGGCAATAAAAATTTCATGGATATCTCGCTTCTGGCGATCTTGTTTGGGACTCATTCTATAGGTGTTATATGTTTTTGCAGGATGGCAGTTATAAGGGGCGGAGTGTTTGGCTAACCCCTTTGTTTTGCAGGCTTGGTGTTGGGTTTATTTGTTTAATTTCGCACATTTTTAGAAGCGCTGTTTTGATATCAATTGTTGTGCATGTCTTGCATACTCTGAGGATTACGACACCTGCACACACAAGCGTTTAAACCCAAGTTGTGAAATTCTTCCTAGAAAACCATAGATGGGGATCGAATATGCAATGCTCTTGCGTCGATTGCGCTTGGGTTGATCATATTTTATCCCGCTCATTATCTGAATTGACAATTCTTCCCATTGTGATTTGATTGCGTGGAGGGTAAGGTTGTCAATTCAGATAGTGGGGGCCTTTTTAGGTCCATACCCTGTCTCTCCTTCTTTTATTTTCTAGAGTCCACTCCTCACTTGAGTCATGCGCATGACTATGTGATTTGCATTTCTCCAAGGTAAAAGTAAGTTCTCTAATTTTATCTTGTATATATTTTCGATCGATCCATGTTAGGTGTTAGTCAGTTTTTGAGCTTGATATTACGACCATTCTTTTAAAAGAAAATAAAAATTAAATTTGTCCCTCATTTCTTTAAAAAAAAATTTTTGAAAAAATGATGTGAAAAAATCCATTCATGGGAATTTTATTAACCAATAAGGGATTTTTGTCATGTTTTTATTGCTTCAATAAAAATGAAATTTTCTTGAAAAAATTTTCCTCTGAAAATTTATTTCAATAAAAAGAAAAATTCCTTAAAAAAAACTCTAGTAGACATCAAGTGATTTTATCACATTTTTCAAATTATAAAAACTTGCAAGAAAATTCTTCTTGAGAAATTCGCTCATGTTTTTCTAAGAAAATTTTCTCTAAATAAAATTAGACTAATGTCTGGGGGGAATTGTATTGACCAATAAGAGATTTTTGTCATGTTTTTCTTGCTTCAATAAAAATGAAATTTTCCTGACAAATTTTCCTCTGAAAATTTATTTCGATAAAAAGAAAAATTCCTTAAAAAAAAAACTTTGGTAAACATCAAGTGATTTTATCACATTCTTTCAAATTATAAAAACTTGCAACAAAAATTCTTTTCGAGAAATTCGCTCATGTTTTTCTAAGAAAATTTTCTTTAAATAAAATTAGACTAATGTCTCGGGGGAATTTTGTTAACCAATAAAGGATTTCTGTGTGTCTTTCCTGCTTCAATAAAAATAAAATTTTCCTGACAAATTTACCTCTGAAAATTTATTTTGATAAAAAGGAAATTCCTTCAAAAATTTTAGTAAACGTTAAGAGATTTTGTCACATTCCTTTAAAAAATAATAAAAAAGAGTAATAAATCTGCAAAAAAAATTATGTATCAGAAATTAACCCATTTCTTCCTAAGGAAATTTTTTTTTCTGATTTCTCTATAAAATAGAAAAAATCAAATTGGACTAATATAGGAGTCATGGACCGACATTCCTTGTGTCGCATACTAATTATATCCTTTGCAGGGAGATCCTAGATACCCCAGACGGATGTAAAAATTAAGTTCAATAATATATCAAAAATCATCTTCAGAAGTACCAAAAGACGAAAAACACCGAGGCTTCAACCGTTAATTCTGGGGGGCAAACGAACACTGTCCATCTTTGACAGACAGAGTTGTGTCAATTCGTAAACTTGTATGGGCAGTGTATTCTGATATGACGGTGGATTTATACTGATTAAACACGGGGGCATATTTAATGTATTGCAGAGGATCCCCCGTCTTTTGAAAGACAATATGGATTATATAATCAGAAACCATGAAATAAGTACCTTAACCTGATTAAATCAACCAGAGACCGGTCTTAAAATTTCCTCGGATCCGAAACACGCGGAGGGTTTTAGAGGACCGAGGTTCTATTAATGAACGTGGCCCACGGACACTCCCCCGATGCTACAGGTACCCGATACATACGAGTGAACGCCGAAAGCAACAAAACACGGTTGAATTGGAGCACGCAACAAATGGCCGAATTTATTGGCACACTGATCGAGCGGTGGCAGCTTTATTAATTTACATGATTGAACGCGGGTCTCTAGGCGGCTGGTGGAAAGCCACACTGAATGCCTCTCTAATGTTCTTGATATCATCGTCTACCACAACCCGTGGAGCATCATGAAGAAGATTAAACCTAGACGAATACGTCTACTTAGTTTCATCGCACGTTCTCGTCTTTTATCGATGTCCAAAATTAATGCACAAGCTAGAAGTAATCATTTCCCTTTCCCCCCTATAAAATGCTTAGAGCCGTTAACCGCACCAAACTCGAAAAAATTAATATCGAGATGAAATCCGCGTAAATTTGAAGGATAAATCAGTATCGTTCCAATTTACCCTTAAATTGCTCCGGTTTTAAATTTGATCCCTTCTATTTTTAGGAATTTGCAAAAGCGACTCGAGAATACAGTCGTATCCAAAAACCAAATTTCCTGGTCGGGCTAAATTGGGGGCAAATCAACTCATGGACATTACCACGGGATGGACGACTTCGGTTAAAGAAAAATACAAGCGAAAGATCCGAACAATCTCAGACATGGGTAATTCTATATCGTTCTAATTTACACATAATCATCTCGAGTCTCGAATTGTTTTATTCCATTTTTAATAGGGATTGCAAATTACCTCGAGAAAATACCGTAACATGGCCCAAGGTGATACAACAGGGCTGCGTTATCGCCAAGGATTAACCTTTGAAAGGAAAGCCCCATGGACACCTACGGTCCAATAGACCGAATGGTATGGGGGGATGACAGTAGGTCCAAAATATCCCGAGTTCGATCCCCAAGGGTGGGGAATGTTGTAAGTATTATAAATAAATGAAACAACTTTTTGTGCATTTCTTTTTGCAAACAGGAATACTCGACGAGTAATATCAAAGCCAGTATTTTACCATAGTCTTGCCATAATGGTGAGGCGCCCAATAAAAGTCGAGGAAAATTCAATCCAGCAAAACTGGTAAAAGACTCATGCAAGACATTCAAGACAAAGGATAAATCAGTATCGTTTCCAATTAATACTGGCTGACATGTCTCCTTTTCTTTTTACAGGAAATATTTATAATAACATTTAACATGTTGAAGGAGACAAATCCCAAAAGAAAATTATGATCATCTGACAAGATCTATTTTGGTGAAAAATGGGGCAAATTAATCACAAGTTCTGTAGCAAAAAAAGCAAATACGTCTTCCTTATCTCGTTTGATTTCAAGAATAATTTCTCTGCTTTTTGCAAGGGCAGTCAACCGCTAAACCACGGCGGTCGCTGTTATTAAGCAAACCGAAATGCTCCCTCACCCATATGCTTCATCGCACAGGGGCAAAGTTGAGACGAACCGCCCCTCGACATAAGGAGTAAGCTTCCCAATTTGTTCGGTCCGCCCACATACCAGGGGCAATTCAAATCCGCCCATATTTGTACATTATATAAATACACATGATGCTAAAAAATTGTCACATCTGCATTGTGTTTACACAGTTCATGAATTATGCATGACCATTCCGCGTGTTTAATTTACCAACTCTAACTTAGAGCATAAACTGCACAGGAGACATCAAATGTACAGAATGGAGCATGACAGGATGAGGAAAGGCAAACTATTTCCACACAAGTTTAACATTTTAATCTACGGATAAACAACATTTCCCCAGAGTGAGAGAAAGCCCCTTCGGACTAAAGTTCCCCATTCAGATTACATTCGAGGCGTTCATATTATGAGAACCTCCTTAAATAGAATTGGTAATGCAAATTTGACAGAATAGTTTTGCATGATCCACATTTTGATTGATTGCATCATGAGTTATCACACAGACTACTTCTAATCATTGCCAACTTAGCTGAACAATTTTGTATGAACCAATGAACGCATTGATGAAAATGCTTGCACATGTTAGCTCTGACATTGCCTGACAGGCAACACATTCCCAGTGTTTGAGTTACCTTCCAAAGCCTTGAAATTCATTCGGCGATTATTGAATGAACAAGCCTGATTGTCGAGAAGCCACCAAGCATTTCTTCCAAATTCTCAGGTAAGTATATCTTCAACCTGAACCTTTCAAGAGAATGAATTATGACGGTTGTTGGGGTATTCGAATCCATTGCGGTATATACAGGTATCCACCTTCTTCAATAAAGCATGATTTGTCTCAAGGACAAAAATGTTCGAGACCTTTTGATCTCTGCGTCTTTGGTTTATTCCTAAAGCGACAGGAGAATATAATTTGGGTTTGAGCTTCCGCAGGATTCCTAGTCTCCCTAGATTTCAGAATGGCACCCTTTGAGGTACACCAAGCCCTTTTTATAGGCAACCTAAGTCCTTCTTACAGGCAAACTAAGTCCTTCTTACAGGCAAACCAAGTCCTTCTTACAGGCATAAAGTCCTTCTTACAGGCAAATCAAGTCCTGCTTATAAGCAAACAAAGTCCTTCCTACAGGCAAAGCAAGTCCTTCTTATAGGCAAATCAAGTCCTTCTTACAGGCACAAAGTCCTTCTTACACGCAAATCAAGTCCTTCTTACAAGCATAAAGTCCTTCTTATAGGCAAATCAAGTCTGCTTACAGGCAAACAAAATCCTTCCTACAGGCAAACAAAATCCTTCTTACAGGTACAAAGTCCTTCTTACAAGCACAAAGTCCTTCTTACAGGCAAATCAAGTCCTTCTTACAGGCATAAAGTCCTTCTTACAGGCAAATCAAGTCCTTCTTATAGGCAAACTAAGTCCTTCTTACAGGAAAACCAAGTCCTTCTTACAGGCAAATCAAGTCTTTCTTACAGGCAAACCAAGTCCTTCTTACAGGCAAACCAAGTCCTTCTTACAGGCAAATCAAGTCCTTCTTACAGGCAAACTAAGTCCTCCTTACAGGCAAATAAAGTCCTTCTTACAGGCAAATTAAGTCCTTCTTACAGGCAAATTAAGTCCTTCTTACAGGCAAATCAAGTCCTTCTTACAGGCATAAAGTCCTTCTTACAGGCAAAACCAAGTCCTTCTTACAGGCAAATCAAGTCCTTCTTACAAGCAAATTAAGTCCTTCTTAGAGGCAAATCAAGTCCTTCTTACAAGCAAATCAAGTCCTTCTTATAGGCCAACTAAGTCCTTCTTACAGGCCAACTAAGTTCTTCTTACAGGCACCAAGTCCTTCTTACAGGCAAATAAAGTCCTTCTTACAGGCACAAAATCCTTCTTACAGGCAAATCAAGTCCTTCTTACAGGCAAAATAAATCCTTCTTACAGGCATAAAGTCCTTCTTACATGCAAATCAAGTCCTCCTTACAGGCAAACTAAATCCTTCTTACAGGCATAAAGTCCTTTTTACAGGCATTAAGTCCTTTTTATAGGCACAAAGTCCTTTTTGCAGGCATTAAGTCCGTTTTACAGGCACAAGTCCTTTTTACAGGCATCAAGTCCTTTCTACAAGCATCAAGTCCTTTCTATAGGCATTAAGTCCTTTCTATAGGCATTAAGTCATTTTTACAGGCAAAAGTCCTTTTTACAGGCACCAAGTCCTTTTTACAGGCACAAAGTCCTTTTTACAGGCATCAAGTCCTTTCTACAGGTACCAAAGTTCTTTCTACAGGCACCAAGTCCTTTCTACAGGCACAAAGTCCTTTTTACAGGCATCAAGTCCTTTCTACATAAACCAAAGTCCTTTTTACAGGTACCAAGTCCTTTCTACAGGCACAAAGTCCTTCTTACAGGTAGTTTCATGGGGTGACCTACCATACGGGTCAAATCTCAATGAAATTTATTCAGTAGAATCCTTTTATTAGGAATCTACCATGGTACGACCCACCATACGGGTCAAATGGTACGACCCACCATACGGGTTAAATTTTAATTCAATTTTTAAATCAGTAGAATCCTTTTATTAGGAATCTACCATGGTACGACCCACCATACGAGTCAAAATTTAATAAGTAGAATCCTTTCATTAGGAATCTACCATGGGTTGACTTACCATATGGGTCAAATTTCAATCAAATTTTAATCAGTAGAATCCTCTAATTAGGAATCTACTATGAGGTGACCTACCATACGGGTCAAAATTTTAATCAGTAGAATCCTTTCATTAGGAATCTACTATGGGGTGACCTACCATACGGGTCAAAATTTGATAAGTAGAATCCTTTCATTAGGAATCTATCACGGGTTGAGCTACCATACAGGTCAAATTTCAATCAAATTTTAATCAGTAGAATCCTTTCATTAGGAATCTACCATGGGGTGACCTACCATACGGGTCAAAATTTATTCAGTAGAATCCTTTCATTAGGAATCTATCATGGATTGACCTACTATACGGGTTCAAATTCAACCACCCTAAGGTTTTCTTATAACGAATCCTTAGGTTCTCATTTCATTTTTAGTGGAACATTCATTGTGTTGAGTCGATTAGGATTCAGGTGTCTTCTCGTCTTTGAAATGAACATCTGCCGAGCTTCCTTTCAAAGAGGGGCAGCTGTTGACACCTGATTTTTAAACATCTTTTCTCTTTTAAAAATTTTCAGTATTTTTCGGCATTTTTATTTTTTGAAAAATCCATAAAAATTCATAAAATTGAAAAGTTAAATTTGGGGACCTTGGCCAAGCCTAGAGAACTAATTTTGACCAAAAAATGATTTTTCATATTTTCAGTATTTTTTAGAATTTTTATTTTCGAAAATTCATGAAAATAAAGAAAAAAATGAGAAAATTGCAAAATCAACTTTGGAAGCCTTGGCCAAGCCTAGGCAACCATTTTTGAACTAAAAATAAATTTTCACATTTTTTTATATATTTTTTTAATTGTTTTAAAAAAAATACAAAAATACTTGAAACTTTTGGAAAAATAACATTTGAGGCCAAAAAAAAAATACACAAAGATAGTTAATATTTTTATTTTAAATCTATATTCATATTGGCCATCGCAAATTCAGAAAAATCCAATTCGAGTCACGTGTTCCTTCACGAGTATAATCTCGAATCGGGCCAAAACAAATTTAATTTGAGTCAACTTATTTTTAATTTTCACTTTTTATGAGTTGTGACATTGTCTTCTAATATTTTAAATTTTCATCTTAACCCAATTATACCCAGAATGACTCAATTTTGCAAAAGGGCTTTAATTAAATTCTGCATTATTTTCAGCCGCAAGAAATGAGCTTAAATTTGACATATGGTAAATTTTGGTGCGTCAAAAATTGTGAGGAGATTTGGACTTAAAGAAATATATTTTTTCAGGGACTGAATTGTAAATACTTAAAATTCAAGGACTAGAGTGCAAATACCTAACTCTTGAAGGATTATTTTACAAATAACAAAAAGAAGAGTTAATGGATAAATTAAAATAGAGAAGGGAAGATGGAGAAGAGGAGATTAAGAAGAGAAGTTGGAGAAGAATGGATGGAGAAAATAAGATAAGAATAGAAGGGAAGATGGAGATGAAGAAGAGTTAGTGGAGAATTTAGAATGGGAGATAAATAAGAGAAGGGAAGATGAAGATGAAGAAGAGTTAGTGGAGAAATTAGAATGGGAGATAAATATGGAGAATGGAAGATGAAGATGAAGAAGAGTTAGTGGAGAGATTAGAATGTGAGATAGAGATGGAGAATGAAAGATGAAAATGAAGAAGAGTTAGTGGAGAAATTAGAATGGGAGATAGAGTTAGTGGAAAAATTAGAATGGGAGATAGATGAGTAGATTATAAAAGGAGGAAGAAGTGAGCTTAAGAGGGAAAAATTTTTTGGAGAGAAAATTTTGAATGTTTGAGAGAGTTTTTGGAGATTGAAGAAAAATTTGAGAGAAAGAAAATACCAAAAGAGAGAAAATTTTGAAGATGATGGGAGTTTAAAGCTAGGGGTTATCATCACAAATTCCTTCATCGATCAATATAAATCAAGAGTTCATCCTCGTCAACGAGCAAGCAAATTCGAGCTAAGTGTTTTTATTTATTCATTTATTTATGGTTTTACTCGCAAATTAGCACAAATTGTATACACTTTCTCCATCTCCCATTTTTTCCCATATTTTATGTCAGGAGAAGGATATCTCTATGTCAACAGCAAAAATCTCGTAGAGATGCAAAAATCGACCCAGACAAGCTCCTAAGCTGTCCACCGATTTCTCAACTGATCTGTGACTAAAAGTCCCTCTTAATTCAAAAGAAACTCTCTATATTGGGAACATAGAGAGCGAAAATCAATTATAGAAATCCCTCCCAAAAAAACGGGAGATAAGTACTCTTTCCACTTTTCTGATTTTAGGTGCAGATTAGCACATATTTTGTATACTGACACTTCATTCTATTTTATGTTAGGAAGCCGCGGCTCTATATCAATGGTCAACCCTATGGAAGCACAAAATTGGCTTGGAGGAGTCCTCAAGCGCGCACAAATTTCAAATTGTTGAATCAATTCATTGTATTTCATTTTAAATAATTCATACCCCAGAATGGAGAGGACAAAGTCCATCCGCAATTTAAATATCTGCACCATAAATCCCAAAGGGAAGAGCCAAGCCAATGCTTAGCCTCCCATTGGAGATTTTTACTTACAGTAGTTAAATACCTGCAACTTAAATACCTGTACCTTAAATCCCAAAGGGAAGAGCCAAGCCAATGCTTAGCCTCCCATTGGAGGTTTTTACTTACAGTAGTTAAATACCTGCAACTTAAATACCTGTACCTTAAATCCCAAAGGGAAGAGCCAAGCCAATGCTTAGTCTCCCATTGGAGGTTTTTACTTACAGTAGTTAAATACCTGCAACTTAAATACCTATACCTTAAATCCCAAAGGGAAGAGTCAAGCCAATGCTTAGCCTCCCATTGGAGGTTTTACTTACAGTAGTTTAAATACTTGCAACTTAAATACCTGTACCTTAAATCCCAAAGGGAAGAGCCAAGCCAATGCTAGGCCTCCCATTGGAGGTGTTTATTCACTGTCATGTACTTCCTATAATTTAATTTTTGAATCATCAGACCCAAAAGATGAGTTGGTCGTAATACTGCACAGAAGTCGTTAACATACTCCCTCTTTCGGCTTCAGGGAATCTTTAACACTTAAAAAAATATAACAAATAAAAATATATACCATCCATGCATCCTATTTGAAAAGTGAAAACACAAAAGAGAATACCCTACTAGAGCCTTAGGAATAAACCAAGCCTGAGTTGCCGAATTAGGATATCCATGAAATTAAGGTACCGAAAGGGCATTAGTTTTAATTAACTAGTGTAACCAAGTCCCCGAGCTCATAATCTCTAGTTCGCAGGAATAAATTAGTTCTCCCGCTAATTTATTTAGATTTCTAATCGACCTACCAAGAACGATTAGTGGCGACTCCAAATTTCAAAATCATTTAAACAAAAACCAAAGTTGCATTCGGTAGGGCTTGGGAGGGTCCGCGTTAGGTTAGTCAAATCTAATTAACCTAATAATCCGTTAACCCTTTTAAAATTTTAAATTTTTTTTAGAGAGTCGCGACATCTACGCAACTAGAGTTTCTAAGATCGAGGATTTGTTTACGCTAACTAGATAATTAGCGCCACTTCAATACCTAACTAGTTAAAATTCCCTGAGATGATCACACATTTTGCATATCATTTTAAGCTTACCAAGCGTCTAATCAGTGCTAGATGATCATACATAATGATTTTTTTTGTCATTTTGTGCAATTAGCTATTGATCCTTAACCTAGCATTTAGGAAAATGATTCACATGTAATTTTTTAATAGACATTGTCGCAATAAACACTCAATCATTTGGAAAGTGCACATGTAGACCAGATTTATAATGGCGATATTTAGAGAAAACAACTCCGATATGCGGATCGCATATATAAAAATGAATCGGATTGGGCATTGGTCTTCAGTAACCAAGCCTCAATGAGCTACCATGTTTGTGAGCATCATTGTTGATCGTCATGTTGGGATATCAATCTAATACCTCAAGCATTTGGAACATGCACTCACTCAAAAGCAAATAGTTAGCGAAATTTAGCAAATTAAATGATAAAACAATCATTTCGATTAAAACTCTAATTATCATGCTAATTTATCTATTGAGATACGCATTACGAGACAAATATTATCCAGACATTCACATGCTAAGTTAAAACTAGGTTATGCAAATTAAACATGTAAAGCAATCAATAATTAGACATATAAAAGCCTAATTAGACAAAAGAGACAAATAGAGGAATTTCCTACCTATTTCATATTTTATTTTATTTTTCAATTTTTTTTTGTAGTTTTCTGATTGTTTATTATTTTATTTATAAAAGTGGACGGGGTCTGGGTCGGGTCCGTGAATCCGACCCGGATGGGACAGAACCTAGCCCTCCACGGCCTGGGCCTTCAAGCCCATAAACAGAGCCCTCCGCCCAGACTGGGCTCGACAAATAAAGCCTAAATTCAAATTAGAATCTCAAAAAGAAAGGAAATGAAATAGGCTCAAAGCCTCTTTCCTCTTTCGTTTTCTTCAGACCAGCCCAGGATCAAACCCAAAGCCCATTCACCTAAGAGAAATGAGTATACTCGCCCGGCCCAGAGAACAAGAAGACCCAGCCCAATGCTCCGCCGTTCATCTTCTTCCTCTGTGCAACGTCGCCTGCTCAAAGTCTTCTCCACCGAGACATTCAAGACCTCCCTTTGCGCCTGCTTACTGGAGCTTCCTTCCTCCAGGATCCATGCTGGCTGAACGAAGTCGCTACCTCCGCTCAGACCAAACGACACCGCTGGGCCTCCACATGATCTCCCTCACTGAACTTCGTTGAGATGGCGGCGTCGAGTTTGGTTCGATGTTGCGCTACCACTGGTTCGGTCCGTACCACCGTCCATGCCGGGCCTGCTTGCCAATCGTTCCTCGCTACTGACCATCGAGAGCTCTCCTCACGAGCTCCCGCATCTGCTCTCGGTACCGAGAGCCCCTGTCCTTTTTTTGTTTTTCTCTGCTTGTCTCTGTTCTCCCTGGCACGCCTCCCCTCTCCTTCTCTGCTTTCCCCGAACTCCCTCGACTCTTTTGCTCCCACCAGCTCTGCATCTTTTTTTCTTCTGCTCTCAACGCGTGAGAGCCCTTGTTTTTTTAGGCTGAGTTGAGCTCCCTCGTGCCCTCTGAACTCTCAAGCTCTCCCTATGTCTTCAAGTTCTTTTTTTTGCCTGCCACTGAACCCTTAGCCTGCCCATCTCAGTTCTCTTTTATGCCCATTCTTGCCTCCTTCTCTAGGATTCGGATCACCTAGCATTAGAGTTTCTATGACATGTAACATTATTCAAATCAGGTCATCCATTTTCATTTGGATGGCTAAAAATGAGCCACGTCATTTGTTGAGGGGAAGAGAAAAAAATTAGACGGGAATATTTTTTGGGTTTGAAAAATTTTGAATCTTAATCCTCTCTCAATGTTACTCATGTCACAAAAACTCTAATGTTAGGTTCCCTCTCCCCAAGATTTTTCATGCGGCTGGGAGTGAATCCCGCCTGATGTGGAAGTGGGTTGGAGACCAAAGAGACAAAAGGCCCAACTGGGCTTGAAAAGCAAAAAGAGTGGGGGGCCAGCTCAAGGGAGACGAGGCCGAACTGGTACAAGTGGGCGGGCTGGCCCAACAGGCTGAATTTGTAAGCCACACTCCTCCTGCGCGGGTTCAGGTCTATCCGGTCCGATCATATTTTTTTTGCTTTATATATTATTTATTTATTTATTTTTGCAAAAAAGCAAGAAGAAAAGAAAAAAAATGCATATATAACAAATTTGACATATTTTATTTTATATAGAACAATAAGAGGGGACTGCCAAAATTAGGCGTTAACAGTGTTAAATAAGATATTGACACATTTTATTGTTATTAGGGGTTAGCAAGACGGACTGATCGAATCAGGAACCGCTTCGGTTGGATCCAACTAGCCAGTTCGGTCTGGTTCCTAAGGAAACTGGTCTAATTGCCTATTTCATAAAATTGGTATCGATGATTTTTGGTCCATTTCCTATTTCCAAGGGAAACCAGACCGGACCGATAATTTTTTTTTATTTATCTTAAATGCAAATCTAATAATCCACCAGCTTTTCATAATTCTTGAATGGAAACCTAATTTTAATCAGTATATTAAAATTAAAGTTTATCTTGCTCACCCCTATTAATAGTCCATCGGTTTCAATGGACAGCCCAGGAATCGGACCAGACCGGTCGTCCTATTCGGATTCATAGTACATCATGTGAGATGATGAAGTAATACTTGCGATCCTGAAATATTTTCTAAAAAAATTGACTCTTAAGAGCAAATTGCATATATCAAAAGCTTGAATTTAAGTATTAACTATTTCGTTTCCCTTGCGGGGTGTTTCTCTATACCCTCATATTATAAAAATAAACAAAAGTTTTCATTTTGTATTTCACATTCCCACCACATATTCGTGGATTAGAATTCTAATGAACTGACCTTGACTTTAGACCTTTCAAAAGCATAAACTAATCTGAACAGTAGCTTGCATCGTTTTACATGTCAGTGATGAGCCTTGAACCGGTTCGTGGAAAGATGGATAGAAAGAGGGAGGACAACGATGAGAAATTGTTCAAGAATTTCAAGAGAAGATATGGTGATTTTATCGCTGTAGGGAGTTGGAAGAGGAAAGCTGTTTAGATCATAAAATCACATTTAGTACTATGATTCACTCTTGACGAGAAGGAGTTATGCATCACCGTTGATTTTCAATTTTTTGAAAACTTTGCTCACCCCAAGTAACGCCAGTCGGAATGGGAGAATACGATACGGTCAAAGGATGACTACAAAGTCTTTGGAGCAACTTTGCAACATAGAAGACTTTGATATGGACAGGCTGCAAATTGAATGGATCAACTGTATATTATGGTAGGATTCATTGCACAATTACAATGAAGTAAAGTAGAAAAATGAGAAAAAGAAATCAAGACATAAGTTTTTATCATGATTCACTCTTAAACTAGAGCTATGTCCACCGGAGTATTCCACTATAATTAGCACCTCACACCTCTCGTTACATCCATTAATCACAAGAGAAATAGATAATATATAGCAGTAGCTATTCATGAGTCGAAGTTCAAATAACCAATGAAAAAATATGGGCTCAAACTATAAAACTGAGACCCTCGTCCTTTCTTGTCGATGGGAAGTATAAAACACACCCCAATATATTAATCTCTTAGTGTAACCTTGACCCCAAATTTTGATTTGGACATTACGTTAGATTATGATGTAATATCTGCCATCCTGAAATAATTTCTCCAAAAAAATTGACTCTTCTAAGCAAACTGCAAATATCAAAAGCTTGAATTTAAGTACTAACCGGTCCGTATCTCTTTAGATAATGGATCCATGCGTCTATCCTGACAGATTATAAAAATGAACCAAAGTTTTTTATTCTATATTTCACCTTCCCACCGCTCGGTCTCCGGTTAGATTTCTATTGAGTTTACACCTTTCAAAACCATAAATTCATCTAAACAGCAGCTTGCATCGTCCTACTTCCAAATTCAGCTCTAATCCTCCGGTAATAATATCATCTAGGGTGAGGGTCCATCCTCAGCTTTGGTTGACTGCAGTGATGAACCATGAACCGATGAAGCCGACTGTTCTCTAGCACTGGCATTTGTCAAATATGCAGGTGGTGGCGGCGTTGGGAGGGTTGTGTTCTAGCTCTCGAGCATTGAAACCACCGAATGCATGGTGAACCGGCTTGCTACGTTCTCTTGACCACATAACAACGCAATCTGAATGCATCTTAACAATTCGCTTCTCGAACTGCCACTTATCTGAATGTTAGATCTATAACGTGAAAAGGCATTTTCTTTATCCAATTTATCCATGCCTGCAGTGCACAATCACGAAAGCAAGTAAATGGGTATTGTAATTTCACATGAGCAAGGAGAAGTATTATGGATATTCACTCGCTAAATTGTTGGACAAAACTCCGCTTTTTTTACTCACGAAGTCCAGGAGGTGCTTCGAATTCCCTGAACTGCTGAAGTATAAATTCGTCTTGCCACTGATGATCTCTACAACCACTATGCCGAAGCTATACTCATCGGTCTTCATAGAGATCCCTCCACGCCCTACATATTCAGGAGCCATATAGCTACGGCTACACGTAAAACAAAAGGATCCAAGAATCATCAATTGGGAAACTAAAATTAGTGCTTGTTTTCAATGTATACTTCCCTAGAAAGGTTGAAACATTCCAAGGAGCTATAGATAAGTTTATTTCAAACTTAGGAAGTTCCTTCGATTTGTGCAGCATTTGCTCTACTTTGGTCCAAAAGGAATAGCCTTGCCATGCCAAAATCAGTTATCTTGGGATTCATGTTCTCGTCCAGCAGGACATTGCTAGGCTTCAGATCATGATATATGATCCTAAGGCGGGAATCTTCATGTAGGTAAAGAAGTCCTTGAGCGATTCCGCTTATTATGTTGAAACGCCTCTCCCAACTTAACAACCTACATTCGTTTTAATCTGCAAAATACTGATCATTTAAGTTCTGAATTCTTCTGCGTGGAATGCAAAGTAACACACGGATACAATAACCATCACCAAGAGAACTGCTGAAGTTGCCACAGCAACCACAATTCGTAATGAGTTCGAGATACTACCTGCCAACATCAAAAAATGCGTTTGATCCAATTTACAATTGAAACTCATGATTATTAGCATTTCAGGTTAAAATGATTTTTTCTACTAATCCAGAAGTCTTGGATGCATTTAACCACAATGCGTATTGATTGACTATGTGAATCCAGGTCGAAGTTGAAATTCATGATTGTTAGCATTTCAGATTAAAAAGATTCTTTCTATCTCACGGACTCCAGACATTTGTGAGAGAAGGCACATTATGTTTGAGATCATTGCTCACTGATCACTAAGCAATCCATTGGAGAAATTACTTAAGCACAATTACAACTATGGAAACGAAACTCATGTTGCAAAAATATAACAAGAATAGATACGCACCACAAATTATGATGTGAAAAATACATCGTGCCATTCTCTGATAGCACATCTGCCTCATGCAGCGGTAGTGCCGGTGCCGGCAGAGTGCTGACTAACCGAGTCGAAGAAGTGATGATAGGTCCTCCACAGGATCAAGCAACTTGGCACCATGTACCGTCCTCCATCGAAAGTGGGACAGCAGTCCCTCATCGTCTGGACGCATATCACTAGGTCACCAGGCAATTGCTGCACTGTTGCTCTGTTAAGTCTGGTGTGCAATGCACCATCACGTTGATCATGTCAAGCCCCGTTGATTCATTGCCGGATGCGTGCTTTCCCAGCGAGCCGCCACCCACCGCCTTGGGCCACAGTCTATTCAGGAGCTTCGGCAACGCTGCCTCGTATGTGTCCAGGCTCGAGACTTTGTTAGCGGATCCCATGATGTACATGGGTTTTGCCGCGAGTGCGCCGAAGAACGAGGCATTCAAGTACCGGATGATGCAGTTCCCGGTGTAGAGGAGTGCCTCCTTCTGGAGGGGGCAGAGGCGGCGCATGTCGGAGACCAAGTCATAGACGCAGGCGACACTCCTCGGCGTTGAAGTTACCGCGGCACATGTTTTGAGTCTCTCTTTGTATTACTCGACAGAGGCTCGTTCCCCAGATAATACGAATACCCTGATCGATAGAGTGGAAAATGAAGTATGTTGAATCATTTTATATAGGGATGGCCGACATGATTGACACGCTAGGTATGGCGAATTATTAATTTGGGTGCGCATTAACTTATAAGATATTTAAAAAATCCTTTTATATTTTTCATATAGACGGACATCTTTCTTTAATGTTAAAAAGTTGTTAAGTGCTTGAGTCGAGTTTTAAATTGATATTGGTATAAGAGTACTTTTGAGATCACACAAAGTTACATCTTATGAGCCAATATGGCCAAATTAACTGCTCTATATATATATATATATATTCATAATATGGGATTTCTTAATACGACTGTGTTTCCTAACTATCTAGGTTGGTTTTTTGAAATATTCACTAAACACCGATACATAAGTTCAATGCATAAGTCCGATACCTTTGTCAGGGAGATTGCCAAAAGGGAGCCTAAGCCTGAGCTGCTCATTAACATATCTAGCTAATCAAACCTACATTCACTTAAAAGTTTAAGTTAATGAGTTATTGTCCAACATAGATATATTAACTGCTCTACATTATTTCGATTTTTCAATGTGGGATTTCTTAACACTACTCACACGTATTTCCTAATAAAAATACCATTTTTAAAGAGCATTGTTATACTAAATGACGAAACGAACTTGACTTTAGTAAATATGAAAATTGCATGACTCATCAATACTTCAACAAAAAAAAAAGAAAAAAGATTTTGGAATTGCAAGTATAACATGACAACGTTTCTGTTTCTCTATTTCTGTTCCAAACATATTCCAGAAATAGGTTTGGAATAGAAACTCGTTTGGCAACGCAAATCTATTTTTCTATTTTTGGAACAAAAATTTATTCCAGAAATAAATTTTGGCCCAAAACCAGAAACAAAAAATTTTTGTTTCCGGCAGAAATAGAAAAATCTATTTCTGTTCCAAAAATAATTTCTGGAACAGAATGGTTGTCATGCACGCCCTAAGACGACAAGCGAGAAATTCGGAATCGAGGAACCATCGACTCTAATAAGAAAAAAAGAAAAAAACTCCTTTCTACGAAGCCTCTGTTCTTGGGCTGTTTTATTTGTAAAGATCGTGGGTTTGGATGTAATCTACATATAGAAAATACTCGTGATTGTAACTGTATGATTCACTGATTATTAGTGGGTTATTTGCTGCCGATTCTCTTGTAAAATAGGTACTGATACTTAGACATAATTTCTAGTATTTTTTTAGGGCCGTACTTTTTCTACTCTTAATTTGGCTAAAACACTACCCAACAAAGAGTGATGACCATCTCACCAACCCAATATAACACACTGCCAAACATTCACGGACCCAGATCTTTTTTTTTTCATTTCTTATATAGAAATCTAATTTTAATTAATGTATGTAGTAAAATTAAAGTTTGTGTTGTTCACCCCTACCAGTTAATCACTATTTAATTGGATCGCCTGAGAGCCGGGCTAAATTGGTCATCTGATCACAGGACCATCCAGTCTAGTTCCCAGTTCCTGGGTGGGACCGTATTAGACTGAGAACCAATTACCCCTAAATCTTATGTAGTGTGGAGCAACATTAAGATTAAATTAGATTGTGAATACAAGTATGGAGAGAGAAGCTAATAAATTACTTGAATAGCCTGATTTGTACATCATGTCTACGATCCTTAAATATTTTCGACAAAAAATTGACTCCTCAGTTGGATATGTCAAAGCCTTAAATTTAAGTAATAACAATTTGGTGTCTCTTGCAAGGTGTTTCTCTATACCCTCGTATCACAAAAATAAACAAGTGTTTTCATTTTATATTTCCCATTTCCACCGCATATTCTTCGATTAAATTTCTACTGAACTTACCTTTGTGTTTAGACCTTTCAAAATCATAAACTTATCATAACAGCAGCTAGCTTCGCCTTTCATGCTAGTGATGTGCATGAACCGGTTTGTGTGGATCCGTCCTGAGCTTCGTTTGATGGCTGTGATGAGCCATGTGTTGGGATTTGTGAGGACAAAACCCATAAAATATGAATGAGAGTTGTGGGAGAAATAGTCCCACATGGGATAGAAGATAGAGGTATAATGGGTTTATATATTGGAGCCTTTCTAATGGGTTTGGGCCCCAAGGGGCACCCCACTTTTGTGGAGGAGAGAGGTCTTGGACAAAGTCGGACCGGTCCACGCGCGCGCCGCCGCCGCCGGCTCGGATCGGGCCCGGGTCCGGGATAAGCCCATCGGATTTTATTTTTAATTGACATATCCGTTGAAATTTTTTTTAATTAATTAATTTTTCGGATGTTGTCTATTAGTAATCTATCTTCAAGCCATTGGTTCGTGTTCGTTAATTACCGAACAAATGCATTGTTTCGGCATTAACAGAACACCCAACAAAGGTGTTGATTCGGCAATAACCGAACACCGAACAATCATGACTTCGTGACTCTTCGTTTGGACTGTTTTTATATAATTGTTTTCAAACATAACGCACAGATTTTTTTCATTCATTCTGTTTTCGAAAAGACTCATCCCATTCACTCTCATTTTGTGCGACAATTCCCGAAGTTGAGTTCGAAGGATTTTCGTCGACGAAGTACCACTTCGACGAAACTGTGATCCGTTCTATCCTGGGAGGCGATTGTCCACGCAACCTTGGGTACCCGTGGAGGGGACAAATTCGTCTTAAGGACACGACGTGAATTCGTCGGGCTCGGATCGATCATCTAATCAATTTCTCATTTGCTCTTCATTCAGGTTTGTCTATTTGCCTTATTTTCATATATGTGAACACACACATAGGAATACCATCGACAACAATCTTAAGACGAATTTTCTTCCCTATTCTGTGTTCGCATTCAACCCTGTTTGTCAAGTGTCGTTTTTTACTCTACTCATTTCTGTGGTTTTCGTTTTATTCCATTCTCAACAATTTCTGTTTTATATATTCAGAAATTATTTCCTTCGTGTCTCATCGTATGTTGCTAGTATAATAGTTCCTGTTTGGATTTTGCGAAAATTACATTACTTGTGTTGTCATATATATTCACTCGCACAATTATTTCTGTTTTCGTAACAGAAATGGCTTCGACATCAATGACGCCTGTTGCGTCTGTTCCGACTCATGGAGAAAAGCCAGAAAAGTTCAATGGGTCTGATTTCAAGAGATGGCAACAGAAGATGTTGTTCTATCTCACGACTTTGAACTTGGCAAGATTCCTCGCCGAAGATGCTCCTAAGTTGGATGAGGGAGAAATGGACAAGGAAAAGTTTGCTGCGATGGATGCGTGGAAGCATTCTGATTTTCTGTGTCGCAACTACATCCTCAATGGTCTGGACAATACCCTGTATAATGTGTATAGCCCGTTGAAAACGGCTAAGGAACTATGGGAAAGTCTAGACAAGAAATACAAAACCGAAGATGTCGGATTGAAGAAGTTCATAGTCGGCAAATTTCTGGACTTTAAGATGGTCGACTTCAAGACCGTCTTAAGTCAAGTCCAAGAACTTCAAGTGATTATGCATGACATTCATGCCGAGGGTATGATTCTGAGTGAATCATTTCAAGTGGCTGCCTTCATTGAAAAGCTGCCACCATCTTGGAAAGATTTCAAGAATTATCTGAAACACAAGAGAAAGGAATTATCACTTGAAGACCTGATTGTTCGATTGAGGATCGAGGAAGACAATAGACTTTCTGAGAAGAAAGTTGGTAGCAAACTGGAGGTCTCAAGGGCTAACTTTGTTGAAGGAGGATCGAAACCCAACAAGAAGAGGAAGACGTTTGGAGAGGGATCCACCCAAAACCAGAAAAAGTTCATTGGCAAATGCTACAATTGTGGAAAAGCTGGACATCGAGCCAAGGATTGTAGAGCCAAGAAGAGAAAGCATACTCAAGCTAATGTGGTGGAACAAATTTCCGATGGCGTTGAAGATATCAATCTGACTGCTATGATATCCGAGTGCAACTTGGTGGGAAACTCAAAGGAATGGTGGATTGATACTGGAGCAACTCGTCATATATGTGCCAATAGATGGATGTTCACATCCTATACGCCTATGGCATGTGATGAGAAACTCTATATGGGTAATTCATCGTCCTCTAAGGTTGAAGGCATTGGCAAGGTTGCTCTGAAGATGACGTCTGGAAAAACCGTGACACTAGTCGATGTGCTGCATGTGCCAGACATACGCAAGAACTTAGTGTCTGGATCTCTCCTTAGCAAGAATGGTTTTAAGTTGGTGTTTGTATCTGACAAGTTTGTACTCTCTAAGAATGAGATGTATGTAGGAAAAGTTTATTTGAGTGAGGGATTGTTCAAGCTGAATGTAATGACTGTTGTACCTAATGATTCTATGAATAAAGTTGTTTCTGCTTATGTGCTTGAGTCTCCTAATTTATGGCATGCTAGATTAGGACATGTTAACTACAAGTCAATAAAGAAATTGATGAGCATGGGACTATTGCCAAAATCTGATTGTCCAAATGAAAAGTGCCAAGTATGTGTTGAATCAAAGTTCTCCAAGCCTCCTTTTCATTCTATAGATAATAGAGTCACTGAACCTTTAGATTTAATACATACTGACATATGTGATTTGAAAACAATACCGTCAAGAGGTGGCAAGAAATATTTTATCACTTTTATAGATGACTGTTCAAGGTATTGTTATGTCTATTTGCTGAGTAGTAAAGATGAAGCTGTAAATGCTTTTAGAACTTATAAGTCTGAAGTTGAAACTCAGTTAAATAGGAAAATTAAAACGATAAGAAGTGATAGAGGTGGTGAATATGAATTTCCTTTCGAGGAAATTTGTTCAGAATTTGGGATTATTCATCAAATTACGTCTCCTTATACGCCATAGTCTAATGGCGTCGCAGAAAGGAAAAATCGTTCGTTAAAGGAAACAATGAATGCGTTGTTGAATAGTTCTGGTTTACCACAGAATTTGTGGGGGGAAGCTGTTCTGACAGCTAATTTTGTTTTAAATAGAGTACCCCACAAAAAGATACAACAAACTCCATATGAGAAGTGGAAAGGCAGAACGCCTAATTTGAAATACCTCAAAGTGTGGGGGTGTTTAGCTAAGGTTGCCGTTCCTAAACCTAAGAAGGTTAAAATAGGACCGAAAACTGTTGATTGTGTCTTTATTGGATATGCTCTTAATAGTAATGCATATCGATTTCTGGTTCACAAGTTTGAAATCCCTGATATACATGTTAATACGATTATTGAATCGAGGGACGCTTCGTTCTTCGAGAATATTTTTCCGTATAACACAGTATATGAGACAATCAATAATGATAAAAGGCCTAGGGAGACTACGCCTATAAGCGAACCTATAGAGAATGAACCTAGGCATAGCAAAAGACAAATAATCTCTAAGTCTTTTGGACTTGATTTTCTAACATATTTGTTAGAGAATGAGCCTCGAACCTTTAAAGAGGCTGTGACATCCCCAGAAGCTCCGTTCTGGAAAGAAGCTATCAATGGTGAGGTTGAATCCATCTTGTCAAACCATACTTGGGAATTGGTTGATCTTCCTCCTGGTAATAAACCACTACAATGTAAGTGGATATTCAAGAAGAAAATGAAAGCGGATGGCACTATTGATAAATATAAGTGTCGCGACCCTCTAAAAAAATTTATTTTAAAGGGTTAACGGATTATTAGGTTAATTAGATTTGACTAACCTAACGCGGACCCTCCCAAGCCCTACCGAATCGTGACTTTGGATTTTTATTTTAAATGATTTTGAAATTTGGAGTCGCCACTAATCATTCTTGGTAGGTTGATTAGGAACCTAAATAAATTAGCGGGAGAACTAATTTATTTCTGCGAACCAGAGATTATGAGCTCGGGGACTTGGTTACACAAGTTAATTAAAACTAATGCCCTTTCGGTACCTTAATTTCATGGATATCCTAATTCGGTAACTCAGGCTTGGTTTATTCCTAAGGCTCTAGTAGGGTATTCTCTTTTGTGTTTTCACTTTTTAAATAGGATGCATGGATGGTATATATTTTTATTTGTTATATTTTTTAAGTGTTAAAGATTCCCTGAAGCCGAAAGAGGGAGTGTGTTAACGACTTCTGTGCAGTATTACGACCTACTCATCTTTTGGGTCTGATGATTCAAAAATTAAATTATAAGAAGTACATGACAGTGAATAAACACCTCCAATGGGAGGCCTAGCATTGGCTTGGCTCTTCCCTTTGGGATTTAAGGTACATGTATTTAAGCTGCAGGTATTTAAACTACTGTAAGAAAAAACCTCCAATGGGAGGCTAAGCATTGGCTTGGCTCTTCCCTTTGGGATTTAAGGTACATGTATTTAAGTTGCAGGTATTTAACTACTGTAAGTAAAAACCTCCAATGGGAGGCTAAGTATTGGCTTGGCTCTTCCCTTTGGGATTTAAGGTACGGGTATTTAAGTTGCAGGTATTTAACTACTGTAAGTAAAAACCTCCAATGGGAGGCTAAGCATTGGCTTGGCTCTTCCCTTTGGGATTTAAGGTACAGGTATTTAAGTTGCAGGTATTTAACTACTGTAAGTAAAAACCTCCAATGGGAGGCTAAGCATTGGCTTGGCTCTTCCCTTTGGGATTTAAGGTACAGGTATTTAAGTTGCAGATATTTAACTACTGTAAGTAAAAACCTCCAATGGGAGGCTAAGCATTGGCTTGGCTCTTCCCTTTGGGATTTATGGTGCAAGAATTAAATTGCAAGAATTTATAGTATGAATGCGACATGTAGATATGGAAACATATGAGTATGACATGACATAATCGAAATTTAAATTAATTTATTTGGGCAAGGAAATTCTCAAAGATTTTAATAGTTAGGATCGTTACCTGATTTAACAGATTTGATTGCCGAATTCGAATCTCGTGTCACCTTATAGATCAAGATTGCGGCTCGAACGATGGAGATGAACTTGTGACTCGCGTTGATCGGTAGATGAATTGTTGATGGTAACACCTAGATTTAAACTTTCACCATCTTCAAGGCTCTCTTTTGGAAAAAAGGATTCTCTCTCTTTTTTTATTTTTTTTCTTTCTCTCTAATTTCTTTCAATCTCTCAAAATTCTCTCAAGCATCCAAGATTTTCTCTCTCCAAAAAAAATTTCCCTCCCAAGCTCACTTCTTCCTCCTTTTATAATCTACTCATCCATCTTCCATTCTAAATTTTCCACTAACTCTTCTTCATCTCATCTTCCCTTTTCTACTCTTATCTTATTTTCTTCATCTTCTCTTCTCCATCTCCTCTTCTTCAACTTCCCTTCTCTATCTCCTCTTCTCTATTTTCCCTTCTCCATCTCCTCTTCTCCATCTTCCCTTCTCTATTCTAATTTCTCCACCAACTCTTCTTTTTGTTATTTACAAAATAATCCCTCAAGTGTTAGGTATTTGCATCCTAGTCCTTGAGATTTTAAGTATTTGCAATTTAGTCCATGAAAAAATATATTTCTTTAAGTCCAAATCTCTTCACAATTTTTGACACACCAAAATTTACCACATGTCAAATTTAAGCTCATTTCTTGCCGCTGAAAATAATGCAGAATTTAATTAAAGCCCTTTTGCAAAATTGAGTCATTCTTGGTATAATTGAGCTAAGATGAAAATTTAAAATATTAGAAGACAATGTCACAACTCATAAAAAGTGAAAATTAAAAATAAGTTGACTTAAATTAAATTTTTTTAGGCCCGATTCGAGATTATACTCGTGAAGGGACACGTGACTCGAATTGGATTTTTCTGAATTTACGGAGGCCAATATGAAAATAGATTTAAAATAAAAATATTAACTATCTTTGTGTATTTTTTTTGCCTCAAATGTTATTTTTCCAAAATTTTCAAGTATTTTTGTATTTTTTGTATTTTTTATTTTAAATTAAATATATATAATATGAAAATTTATTTTTTGTTCAAAAATGGTTGCTTAGGCTTGGCTAAGGCTTCCAAAGTTGATTTTGCAATTTTCTCAATTTTTCTTTATTTTTCATGAATTTTCGAAAATAAAAATACTAAAAAATACTGAAAATATGAAAAATCATTTTTTGGTCAAAATTAGTTCTCTAGGCTTGGCCAAGGTCCCCGAAGTTAATTTTTCAATTTTATGAATTTTTATGGATTTTTCAAAAAATAAAAATGTCGAAAAATACTGAAAATTTTTAAAAGAGAAAAGATGATTAAAAATCAGGTGTCAACAGCTGCCCCTCTTTGAAAGGAAGCTCGACAGAGGTTCATTTCAAAGACGAGATGACACCTGAATCCTAATCGACTCAACACAATGAAATAAAAAGAGTCGTGACATGAATGTTCCACTGAAAATGAAATGAGAACATAAGGATTCGTTATAAGAAAACCTTAGGGTGGTTGAATTTGAACCCGTATGGTAGGTCAACCCATGATAGATTCCTAATGAAAGGATTCTACTGAATAAATTTTGACCCGTATAGTAGGTCACCCCATAGTAGATTCCTAATGAAAGGATTCTACTGATTACAATTTGATTGAAATTTGACCTGTATGGTAGGTCAACCCATGGTAGATTCCTAATGAAAGGATTCTACTTATTAAATTTTGACTCGTATGGTGGGTCGTGACATGGTAGATTCCTAATAAAAGGATTCCACTGATTTAGAAATTGAATTAAAATTTGACCAGTATGGTGGGTCGTACCATTTGACCCGTATGGTGGGTCGTACCATGGTAGATTCCTAATAAAAGGATTCTACTAATTAAATTTCATTGAGATTTGACCCGTATGGTATGTCACCCCATGAAACTGCCTGTAAGAAAGACTTTGTGCCTGTAGAAAGGACTTGGTGCCTGTAAAAAGGACTTTGGTTCCTGTAAAAAGGACTTGGTGCCTGTAGAAAGGACTTGATGCCTGTAAAAAGGACTTTGTGCCTGTAGAAAGGACTTGATGCCTGTAGAAAGGACTTGATGCCTGTAAAAAGGACTTCGTGCCTATAAAAAGGACTTAATGCCTGTAAGCAAGACTTTATGCCTGTAAGAAGAACTTGGTTTGCCTGTAAGAAGGACTTGATTTACCTGTAAGAAGGACTTTATGCCTGTAAGAAGAACTTGGTTTGCCTGTAAGAAGGACTTGATTTACCTGTAAGAAGGACTTTATGCCTGTAAGAAGGACTTTATGCCTGTAAGAAGGACTTATTTTGCCTGTAAGAAGGACTTGATTTGCCTGTAAGAAGGACTTTGTGCCTGTAAGAAGGACTTGGTTTGCCTGTAAGAAGGACTTGATTTGCCTGTAGGAAGGACTTTGTGCCTGTAAGAAGGACTTGGTTTGCCTGTAAGAAGGACTTGGTTTGCCTGTAAGAAGGACTTGATTTGCCTGTAAGAAGGACTTTGTACCTGTAAGAAGGACTTGATTTACCTCAAAGGGTGCCATTCTGGAATCTGGGGAGACCAGGAATCCGGCAGAAGCTCAAACCCAATTTAACCTACCATGAAGGGTGCATGTATATGCCGCTCTAGATTCGAGCACCCTGAGAATCGTCAGAATTCATTCTCATGAAAGGTTCAGGGCGAAGATATATTTACCTGAGGATTTGGAAGGAACGCCTAGTGGTTTCTAGATAACCAGGCTTGTTCATTCAACCCGAACATTGGGAATGTGTCACCCCAGACATGTGGACAGGTCAAGTAAATTGGGGAGTCTACTCCTTACGTCAATGAATGGCTTATCTCGGACTTTGCCCCTGCACAATAAAATGCAAGGGTGAAAGGGTCGAGTGAATTTTAAAAGATTTGGGCTTGTTTAATGTTGACAACTGTCATAGTCGTCGATCGAATGTCCCTACAAGAAGGAAATCAGAAGGGTTATCTTTAAAACCAAATGCGTTAAGGAAGATATACTCTCCTTTTCAATTCAGGTTTTCCATCAATTTGCCCCATTTTCATCAGGACGGATCTCATCAGATGATCACCATTTTTCCATTTGGGGTTGTCTCCCTTTACCAGCTTCGCTGGGTTGATTTTCCGTCAACCTTTGTTGGACAATTTGATCTTGTTCGTCGACTATTCTGCAAAAAATAATTTACAAAAATTTGTCTTATTTATTTACAATATTCACAACATTTCCTAACCTTGGAGATCGAACTAGGGGCGTTTCGGATCACTGTCATTCCCTCATGCTATGAAGGTTCTCTTTTAATGTAAGAGCCAATTTTTGCTGACATAATCTTATCATGTTGCATCGGATAAACTCCCTTTTACGACGCCATCTGACAATTTCCTTTGGCTGGAAAATGAGTATGCTAACAGGTAACTCAGCTCGTAGACTCCCTTTCTTCGTAATCTTCTAGCCTGGATAATGTTATTTAGGTTATTTTCTCCATCTGGGTGTTCCTCTTAAACCTGCAATATAGAGAAAGTGATGCAAGTGTATACATGTATGCATGGAATATATGTAGTGGCCTTCAATGTGGCTCAGACACCTATGAGATATGAAGACTGATCCGATCTTTATCTTATTCAAGGGTAATATTTCTTGACAGCATCTGCATTTACAGGACTTGCCAATTCCTCTTCATCCATATTTATGAGAATTAAAGCACCGCCGGGTAGAACTTTCTGTACTACATATGGACCCTCATAATTTGGTGCGAACTTGCCCCCGGGATGAGGAGCATTAGGGAGCGTCTTCTTCACAACTAAATCCCCGACGGTAAAGTTTCTGAATTTCACTTTGCGGTTAAATGACTTTGCTACCCGCTTTTGATACGCCTGTCCATGACAGATAGCCTTCACTCGTTTCTCATCAACCAGATTCAATTGCTCATGCCTCTGCCGGATCCATTCGGCCTCTGAAAGTTTCGCTTGGGCTAATATTCGTAAGGAAGGGATCTCAACTTCCACAGGAAGGACGGCCTCCATGCCATATACTAAAGAGTAAGGCGTTGCCCCGGTTGAAGTCCGAATTGAAGTTCGGTATGCCATTAACGCGTATGGCAATCTCTCGTGCCAATCCCGAAAGTTCTCTGCGGTCTTAGCCAAGATTTTCTTAATATTCTTATTCGCCGCTTCCACAGCTCCATTCATTTGTGGGCGGTAGGGAGAAGAATTAAGGTGTCTGATCTTGAATCGATCTAAAAGATCATCCACCACCTTGTTGTTCAGGTTGGATCCATTGTCTGTAATAACGGCTTGGGGCGTCCCATACCTCGCAATGATGTCCCGCTTGATGAACTTTGCGACGTTTTTGGCTGTAACGTTCGCATACGAATTGGCTTCGATCCATTTGGTGAAGTAATCGATTGCCACCAAGATAAAACGGTGTCCGTTTGAAGCTTTGGGGTTAATCGGCCCGATCATATCGATTCCCCACATTGAAAACGGCCAAGCCTCAGACATTTGATGTAGTTCATTTGGGGGAGCGTTGATCCTATCCCCATACACCTGACACTGATGACAAGATCTCACGTGTCGGTTGCAATCTGACTCCATGGTCATCCAATAGTAACCGAGTCTCATGATCTTCCTGGCGAGGAGATGGCCGTTCATGTGCGGTCCGCACTCTCCTTCATGAATCTCCTGCATGAGTAAGTTTGCTTCCTTAGCGTCTACGCACCTTAATAGAACCAAATCGAACGACTTCTTGTACAGCGTCTGACCACTAAGAAAGAACTTCGTAGCCATCTTGGCTATGTACTTTCTATCCCCCATTTGGCTCCCTGGAGGATATTCTCCATTCATCAAGTAATTTTTAATGTCCTGATACCAGGGTTGGCCATCAAACCCTTCTTCGATCACCATGCAGTAAGCCGGTTGTTTAATAATGTCGACCCTCAATGGCTCGATGTCTAAGCCTTCCGTTACTTGCAGCATGGACGATAGGGTAGCCAAGGCGTCCGCAAAATGATTTTGGGTTCTCGGTAGGTATCCAAAATCGATCTCCTCGAACTCCTCAATCATTTCCTCTAAGAACCTGTGATAAGGGATGAGCTTAGAATCTTTAGTTCTCCATTCGCCTTGGGTCTGCAGGATGATTAACATGGAGTCCCCATATACTTGCAGCCTCTTTACTTTCATGGTGAGAGCTAGCTGCAGCCCTAGGATGCAGGCTTCGTACTCAGAAATATTATTGGTGCATGGAAATGTCAGCTTTGCAGCAACTGGATAATGTTGTCCCTCAGGGGATATTAAAATTGCCCCAGTTCCAGACCCTGCGAGGTTTACAGCACCGTCAAAATACATTGTCCATTTATCCTCGGACAAGTTTGAAATGTGATCCTCTGACTTCTCGTCACTTAGGATACTAAGCCCCTGGGCATTTTCAGCTAACATATCTGCTATGGCTCGTCCCTTAACAGATTTCTGAGTTGAACTCCTAATGTCGAATTCTGATAGGAGGACCTGCCATTTAGCCAGTTTCCCAATTAAGGCTGGCTTTTCTAGGAGATATTTTATTGGGTCGTTCTCTGTGACCAGCTGTATGTGGTGATGAAGGGTATATTGCCTCAACCTGTGTAGCACCCATACCAACGCAACGCAAGTCTTCTCGATGGTAGGGTAATTCATCTCCGATGCAGTGAATTTCTTGCTCAGATAATAAATTGCCCGTTCCTTGCCATCTTCAGGGTTTGTTTGGGCCAACAGAGCCCCTAAGGATTCTTGATGGACAGTAAGATACAGGGTTAACGGAAAACCTGACATGGGAGGCACCAAAACTGGTGGCGAGACGAGGTAACTTTTGATCTTTTCCAGAGCTTGGTGACACTCAGAATCCCATTTCACCTTGGCACCTTTCTTTAGCAGCTTAAAGAATGGTTTTGCAACTTCAGATAGTTGACAAATAAACCTGGCGATGTAGTTCAGCCGCCCCAGCAAACTCCTCACTTCCTTAACTGTCGTAGGGACCCCGAGGTCTAATATCGCTTTGACTTTAGAAGGGTCTATTTCAACTCCTCGGTTGCTCACCATGAACCCAAGAAGCTTTCCTGATCGTGCCCCAAATATGCATTTGGCGGGGTTTAGCTTCAATCTATATTTCCGAAGTCGTTCGAACAGCTTTCTTAGTATTTGGATGTGATCATATCCGGGTTTAGACTTCGCGATCATATCGTCGACGTATACCTCTATCTCTTTATGCATCATATCGTGGAACAAAGCTACCATGGCCCTTTGGTAGGTTGCTCCTGCATTTTTCAAGCCGAAAGGCATAACTTTATAACAGAAGGTGCCCCATGGCGTTATGAACGAGGTCTTAGCCTTGTCTTCTTCCTTCAAAAGAATCTGGTTGTACCCAGAGAATCCATCCATGAACGAGAACATATCAAAACCGGCGGTGCTATCGACCAAGACATCGATGTGTGGGAGAGGAAAGTCATCTTTCGGGCTTGCCTTATTCAGGTCGCGATAATCTACGCAGACTCTGACTCTCCCGTCCTTCTACATAATAACCTGTTATGCATATGAGGGATGGTATGCCTGAAATGTCACAAGCATGGTCAGTATTTTGCTGGTACTAATAAAGATGCATGAATTTCTGAAAACACTTTGAAAAATGAAGAAAAAAGAGGGGGAACTGGTCGTCGTCTCATTGGACGTCCTCGCTCTCCTAAAAGATTTTTCAGGAAAACATGGATCATGTGGCAAATCAACCCTCAAACTTCAAAGATTTGAAGTCAAGTATCATCATCGGGCCAATTTATCATTCCACAAAACTCATGGGACTTTTATTAGATGGGAAATGGACCGCATTACAGCTTACACTACTTAGACCGACGGTCGGAGATCCAAGGGTGGTTTTCAGAAAAGGAAAATGCATTGCTAAGGAATGAAAACATTATGCAGAAATCTAAATGCAGGAATTGAAATGCATCAAGGGAAAAGGAAAGAGAAGGCTTCTTTACACAGGCTGGCTGGAGTCCTCATCAAGCCGTTCGATGATGACGTTGACGATGTCTTCTAGAAATGGGTTAGACAGATCAGGCTCAGCTGCATTTTGAACAGTTTCATCTGCCAGCATCTTAGGACGCTTGGAGAAGTACTGGGCCAGTGGACTGCCGATCACGCTAGCTCTTCCCTTCCAAGGTCCGGAGCCAATGAACGAGCCAACTCTGCCTCCTTGGCTTCCACGGCCTCGATACTGGCCTCTGCCTCGACGTCCACGATAGCCTGTCGAAATGAAGTTACTACTGAATCCACCAGTATATCCTAGGCCTGATCGGTGCTCGTTCGTGTCTAACTGCAATGGTGACCGGATCCCTTGACCATTCTTCCCTAGCCCGCATCCAGGGACAAACCCGTATGCCAATAACATCTTCCCTGGGGCTAGAGTGTATTGGGAAGGTGCAGGAACTCTCTTCCTAGTCCCAGGAGGTGCGTGCGTAACTGCCACTAATTCGAGAGAGTGGTAGCTTGCTTCCTCCTTGCGTTCCGGCTCTATATAGGGGATTGCGCTCTTCTGGTATGTAGCAAAATCCATCTCTCCATGCACGGTTACCACTTTCCCGTCAACCACGAATCGAACCTTCTGGTGTAGGCTAGAAGGCACTGCGCCTGCCGTATGAATCCAGGGCCTACCCAAAAGCAGCCCGAAGGCACTCGGGAGATCCATAACCTGGAACCCGATAGAGAACTCCACGGGTCCAATGAAAATGTCCAGCTCGATTTCGCCAACCACGTCTTTCCTCATTCCGTCGAAGGCTCTGATGGTGGCCTTAGAAGTGCGGATGAGCTCCTCGTTTATACCCAAATTTCTGAGTGTGGCTAACGGGCATATGTTGAATGCAGACCCGTTATCAATCAGCACATGGGAGATCTGTTTGCCATGGCTCCTTGCCGATATGTACAAAGCCTTGTTATGAGCCCAGCCATCAATAGGAACATCCTCATCTGAGAAGGATATCTGGTCTCTCAGTAGTATGGTCCCCACGAAGTCCTCCAACTGCACCTCGTTGATAGTTTCTGGTACGTGCACTTCATTTAGTACCTTCATCAGTGCATTCTTATGCTTCTCCGAGTTGGTAAAAAGATCCAGTAGTGATATCTGGGCTGGCATTTTCCTCAGTTGTTCTATGACTTCGAACTCACTTGTCCTGACAATGGACAGTGCCTTCTCTGCGTCTTCTCTCGTCACTTCTCTCCTTTCAGGTTCCCCTTCCCTCGGTGCGTAGCACCTACCAGACCTCATGACTGCGTCTATCTCGCTTGTTCCGTAGTCCCAAGGGACAGCTCTGGGGTTGTAATCTGCCAGTGGAGGGACCTTTATCACGATCTTTTCAACTTTTCCATCGTACTGTGCCTTCCTGTCCTCCAGCTTAAAACCAGATAAGGAGATGACCGTGCGTTCAGAGAAACTACTCTTAGTGTCCCCCCATTTGTCCACCTCATCTAGCCTAATTACAAAGGGGGCCTTTGACTCTAGTACTGCAACTAGATCATCTTCATTGGTCGTGCAAGGTGGTTCCTCGGCCATTAATTCCAACTCGTCCATGTCATTCTCATCCCATATAGCGTTCACTTTCTCATGATCCGGTAGGGGATTTTGTTGCACATTTGGTCCCGTCTTATCAAACTCCAATACTCCTCCATCTATCAGTGCTTGCACCTTGTATTTGAGCACGAGACAGTTATCTACGTTGTGCCCTTTTTCGCCCATGTGATAGGCGCACGACTGGGCCTCGTTGAACCCAGGGAATCTTGGCAGATTCGGTCTCGGGGGTTCCTTGGCGACTAGGCGCCCTTCCAGCAGCATCGGTAACAGCTTCGATAGCGGACGAGGTAATGGAGTAAAAGACGGTGCGGTTCTTCTCTTAGCCTCGAACTTCTTTGGAGCCGGTCCTGATGAGCCACCTTGGGTAGGGGTGGATTCTGAAAACTTCTTTGGTCTCGGTGGGTTTGGCACAAAAGCGACATCGCCTGCATTCTCCCTTTCTCTCTTGGTTGGATATGGCCGCTTGAATGACGGCTCTGGTACACGTTTCTCCCTTAGAGCCCACTCATGACGCTCAGCTACCCTGATAAGGTGTGCGAAAGTTTGACATCCTGAGGTATTAAGCTTCTCGAAATACTCGAGCGGTAGTGTCTTCAAAAACAAATCCACCAACTCTTCCTCCGGGATGGCTGATTTGACTTGGGTAGCTATCGCTCGCCACCTTTGGGCAAAAGTACGTATAGACTCATTCCTTCCTTTCAAAGTTCTCAATAGGTCTTCTCTGGTAGGAGCTGTAGCCGTGTTGAACTTGTATTGGTGAAGGAATTCCTCAGCCAGGTCCTCCCAACTGTCATACTCTTCCATGTCGAGCTCGATAAACCATGCTAGTGCAGCGCCGGACAGACTCTCTTGGAATGTGTTCATCAGCAGCGGGACATAATCAGAATAATGTGCCATTTTACGCAAGTAGTATTTCAAATGAGCTCGGGGACAGCCTGTCCCGTCGTATTTTCTCACAAACTCAGGTTCCTTGTACCCAGCTGGAACTTCTATCTTAGCAAACGGTGTGATTTTGTCAAATCGAGCCAACTCGTATCCTTGGTTACTAAGACATTCTTCGATCTTTGCTAGCCTCCTCGCGTCTTCTTCCGTCTTGGCCGAGGGTTTCTCTTTCTTTTCCTTCTCCAAATCAACTACGACTGGAAGGGCCCTAGGGGGTGCTTCCCTCTCGGGCTCTGTGCTAGCGGTTTGATTGATGTCTGAGCCAGTAGATGTATTGGGATTTACAAACGGATTAGCCTCAGGAGCATTAGAGGACTTCACCTGGGTAGCGGTCATCATTGCCTTTATCTCCGCCATCATGGCGGCTATCATATTTATCTGGTTTTCAAGATTGGCCACTCTGGGAGTCAGTTCTTCGTGCTCCATTCTTAGTTTTCTCGTTTTGCTACGAGTCCTTGTGACTATAAATTATCACCTGATTTAACATAGGAAGTCAGAAACTCGCAAGTAGAGAGAGAAAGTTCAGAAATCTAAAACCTCCTTAATACTATGTTCATACTTGATTAATGGGAGGAAAGACTCAATCATGACCCTTAGCCTCATGTAAACAGTCTTTCTACTCATTAAACATGAATGACATACTATTAAGAAGGCGAATAACCCGTGATAATTATTTACTTAAGAAGATCATGATGAATGATCATATATGCAAATGTTACAGGCTTATTACAGATGAAGATAACATCAAAATTAAATGGGGAAATCGTCTATGCAGTCCGGAGGCGCTTGGAGGCTAAGGCATCCTTGACAATCTCTGATCCACCCAAATCCCACACATGCAGGTCTTCGTCCTCCTCGGCTGGCGGTGGTCCCATGTCTTCTGGTATATACGGCTCCACTCCGGGCAGGTACGGGACGATGTAGTCAGGTACGTATGGTTCCACCATGGACTGTCGGTATTCCTTGAACATCTTGATGTACTCCTTAGATGCCCGGTGGACGTTCATTTCCTCGTCCAGGTAATCTGGCCACTCTACGTCCTGTAATGGGGAGTTCTTCAGGGTGTGGATTATGAGGTCGATCTTGGCCTGGTACAGTGTCTTAGTCTCCTTAGTGAGTCTGCCTTGGGGCAAATCGAAGGCGAAATTGTCGGGATAAACTGCTGGTGGGACTTCCTGTAACATACCGAACTGTCTCACTACCCTGATAGGATAATAGGCACTTCCACCAGTACAGCCTAGTAAGGGGATAGGGTTCCCATCTATTCCCGTGATACGGGCTTTTAAGATCCTGGGCCAAGTTAATCGCCAGCGAAGCTGTTTTGGCTCTAAGTCTCCTAGTAATTTCACCCAATCTTTAAAGGACAGTTTCTCAACAGAGGATTGACATTTCAGAAAAGATCCCAATGGGTGGATATATTGGCTAATTTCATAACATCCGACGCGTAAATTGAAAGTTTTGATGTGTGAGGTGAACCACATGTAGAGAAGGCCATTGGAGGCTTGGAAAGTACCCTTTTGGGTGAATTGAAAACGACTCAAGGAAAGGAAAGTCTCTGCTAAAATCATGTAGGAGTAGTTCCAGCGATAACATGCTTGTTTGGCGACATGAACTATGGAAGGATCGAATGTGGTCTTAGAAGTAGGGAATAAGACGAAAGCGAAAAAAGCCAGAATGAAGATTCTAGCCGGTTTAAGACCAGCTTCGATTGGGAGTGATGAGTAATTGTTATAGAGGAATGAGAGGGTAAACTTACCAGAGTTAGATTTGAGAATTTTCTCGATCTCGGTGATTTTTAGGTGAAGGAATTTGGATAAAGCTATGGTAGAATCCTTCCCCAATAATGGCTGTACAATATGGTCATCAAATTTCACTCCAATGATGGTCGTATACTCCTCCAGGGTGGGTGTAATCTCCAGTCCTCGGAAGTCGAAGGTTAGAGTCTTTGAATCCCAAAACTTCGCCAATGCCTTAATGAGAGTGGGTTGGTAATCCACCTTGATGAGATCCACTAAATGCCCTAAGCGTTCTTTGATGTAGGCCTAGTTGTCTGGGTTGAGGCGGTTCCACCATGCCGTGAGCTCCTTGCGTGGGACTGGGATGACTTTGATATTCGATTTCCCCATCTATTTTTGAATATGCGAGAATGTACCAAAATTAATTACCACGGGTTATAATGCAAAATGAATGGGTATGCGATGCAAATGTATTAGCCCGATTCCATATTTTCTATTGGTGAAATAAGGGTTAAACACTCCTATTTGACCAAAAAAATCAATTAGGGAGTTTTAACCCAGATTTCTTTTGAAGGAAATTATGCAATTGGCTAGAATCGCTCAATGATTGGAATGAAAGTTGTTGCCACACCAATCTACATAAAACCTCAAAACAAATTGAAAAATGTACATATACATCTCAAAAGATCCTTAATACATCAAGTCTAGAGGGGACGAGGGAGGATGCGAAAATACATCATTTGAAATTTTGGATTAAAGACCTAAGGTAGATGGGTGTGGCAACTACTAAGGGTGCCCCAAATCAGATTATAAGATAGATGGTTTTCCTATGATGTGATGCATGATATGCAGCATTTAAAATATGCAGAACTAATTACAAGTTCAAGGTAAGAAAACCTCACTAACCAGACCTTCTTTGTTTTAGATATATCAACCGTCCAACTCACATGCGCATGAGACGAGTGAGGAGTGGACTCTTAGAAAAAAAAAAAAAAAAAAGACAAGGGTATGAACCTAAAAGGCCACCACTATCTGAATTGACAACCTTACCCTCCGCGCAATCAAATCACAATGGGAAGAATTGTCAATTCAGATAATGAGCGGGATAAAATATGGTCAACCCAAGCGCAATCGACGCAAGAACTTTGCATATTCGATCCCTATCTATGGTTACCTAGGAAAAATTTCGCGACTTGGGTTTAGACGCTTGTGTGTGCAGGTGTTGTGATCCTCAGAATATGCAAGACATGCACAACAATTGATATCAAAACAGCGCTTCTAAAAATGTGCGAAATTAAACATAATCCCAACACCGAGCCTGCAAAACAAATGGGTTAGCCAAACACTTCGCCCCTTATAACTCCTATCCTGCAAAAACATATAACACCTATAGAATGAGTCCCAAGCAAGATCGCCAGAAGCGAGATATCCATGAAATTTTCATTGGCCTAAGTCCACTAAGACTTTTAAAATTTCAAAAAAAATTTAAGTATTCCAATTGGTATCTTTTTTCGAAAAATTTAAAAATCTCTGTCCCCAGCGGAGTCGCCAGTCTGTCGCGACCCTCTAAAAAAATTTATTTTAAAGGGTTAACGGATTATTAGGTTAATTAGATTTGACTAACCTAACGCGGACCCTCCCAAGCCCTACCGAATCGTGACTTTAGATTTTTATTTTAAATGATTTTGAAATTTGGAGTCGCCACTAATCATTCTTGGTAGGTTGATTAGGAACCTAAATAAATTAGCGGGAGAACTAATTTATTTCTGCGAACCAGAGATTATGAGCTCGGGGACTTGGTTACACAAGTTAATTAAAACTAATGCCCTTTCGGTACCTTAATTTCATGGATATCCTAATTCGGTAACTCAGGCTTGGTTTATTCCTAAGGCTCTAGTAGGGTATTCTCTTTTGTGTTTTCACTTTTTAAATAGGATGCATGGATGGTATATATTTTTATTTGTTATATTTTTTAAGTGTTAAAGATTCCCTGAAGCCGAAAGAGGGAGTGTGTTAACGACTTCTGTGCAGTATTACGACCTACTCATCTTTTGGGTCTGATGATTCAAAAATTAAATTATAAGAAGTACATGACAGTGAATAAACACCTCCAATGGGAGGCCTAGCATTGGCTTGGCTCTTCCCTTTGGGATTTAAGGTACATGTATTTAAGCTGCAGGTATTTAAACTACTGTAAGAAAAAACCTCCAATGGGAGGCTAAGCATTGGCTTGGCTCTTCCCTTTGGGATTTAAGGTACATGTATTTAAGTTGCAGGTATTTAACTACTGTAAGTAAAAACCTCCAATGGGAGGCTAAGTATTGGCTTGGCTCTTCCCTTTGGGATTTAAGGTACGGGTATTTAAGTTGCAGGTATTTAACTACTGTAAGTAAAAACCTCCAATGGGAGGCTAAGCATTGGCTTGGCTCTTCCCTTTGGGATTTAAGGTACAGGTATTTAAGTTGCAGGTATTTAACTACTGTAAGTAAAAACCTCCAATGGGAGGCTAAGCATTGGCTTGGCTCTTCCCTTTGGGATTTAAGGTACAGGTATTTAAGTTGCAGATATTTAACTACTGTAAGTAAAAACCTCCAATGGGAGGCTAAGCATTGGCTTGGCTCTTCCCTTTGGGATTTATGGTGCAAGAATTAAATTGCAAGAATTTATAGTATGAATGCGACATGTAGATATGGAAACATATGAGTATGACATGACATAATCGAAATTTAAATTAATTTATTTGGGCAAGGAAATTCTCAAAGATTTTAATAGTTAGGATCGTTACCTGATTTAACAGATTTGATTGCCGAATTCGAATCTCGTGTCACCTTATAGATCAAGATTGCGGCTCGAACGATGGAGATGAACTTGTGACTCACGTTGATCGGTAGAGGAATTGTTGATGGTAACACCTAGATTTAAACTTTCACCATCTTCAAGGCTCTCTTTTGGAAAAAAGGATTCTCTCTCTTTTTTTATTTTTTTTCTTTCTCTCTAATTTCTTTCAATCTCTCAAAATTCTCTCAAGCATCCAAGATTTTCTCTCTCCAAAAAAAATTTCCCTCCCAAGCTCACTTCTTCCTCCTTTTATAATCTACTCATCCATCTTCCATTCTAAATTTTCCACTAACTCTTCTTCATCTCATCTTCCCTTTTCTACTCTTATCTTATTTTCTTCATTTTCTCTTCTCCATCTCCTCTTCTTCAACTTCCCTTCTCTATCTCCTCTTCTCTATTTTCCCTTCTCCATCTCCTCTTCTCCATCTTCCCTTCTCTATTCTAATTTCTCCACCAACTCTTCTTTTTGTTATTTACAAAATAATCCCTCAAGTGTTAGGTATTTGCATCCTAGTCCTTGAGATTTTAAGTATTTGCAATTTAGTCCATGAAAAAATATATTTCTTTAAGTCCAAATCTCTTCACAATTTTTGACACACCAAAATTTACCACATGTCAAATTTAAGCTCATTTCTTGCCGCTGAAAATAATGCAGAATTTAATTAAAGCCCTTTTGCAAAATTGAGTCATTCTTGGTATAATTGAGCTAAGATGAAAATTTAAAATATTAGAAGACAATGTCACAACTCATAAAAAGTGAAAATTAAAAATAAGTTGACTTAAATTAAATTTTTTTAGGCCCGATTCGAGATTATACTCGTGAAGGGACACGTGACTCGAATTGGATTTTTCTGAATTTACGGAGGCCAATATGAAAATAGATTTAAAATAAAAATATTAACTATCTTTGTGTATTTTTTTTGCCTCAAATGTTATTTTTCCAAAATTTTCAAGTATTTTTGTATTTTTTGTATTTTTTATTTTAAATTAAATATATATAATATGAAAATTTATTTTTTGTTCAAAAATGGTTGCTTAGGCTTGGCTAAGGCTTCCAAAGTTGATTTTGCAATTTTCTCAATTTTTCTTTATTTTTCATGAATTTTCGAAAATAAAAATACTAAAAAATACTGAAAATATGAAAAATCATTTTTTGGTCAAAATTAGTTCTCTAGGCTTGGCCAAGGTCCCCGAAGTTAATTTTTCAATTTTATGAATTTTTATGGATTTTTCAAAAAATAAAAATGTCGAAAAATACTGAAAATTTTTAAAAGAGAAAAGATGATTAAAAATCAGGTGTCAACAATAAGGCTAGGCTTGTGGTAAAAGGATACAAGCAACGAGAAGGTCTGGATTATTTCGACACTTATTCACCTGTCACAAGAATTACATCCATAAGGATGCTAATTGCTATAGCAGCAGTGTATAAGCTTGAAATCCATTAAATGGATGTGAAAACGGCCTTCTTAAATGGGGATCTGGAGGAAGAAATATATCTGGAACAACCTGAAGGGTTCATTGTTCCAGGACAAGAGAAAAAGGTATGTCGACTTATCAAGTCACTCTATGGATTGAAACAAGCACCGAAACAATGGCATGCTAAATTCGACCAAGTCATGTTGTCGAATGGTTTTAAGATAAATGAGTGTGATAAATGTGTTTATTTTAAAAATACTCATAATGGCTTTGCTATTCTGTGCTTGTATGTAGATGACATGCTTATAATGGGTAGTGATAGTGAGGTTGTTAAAGCAACCAAACGCATGCTCACAAGTAAGTTTGATATGAAAGATATGGGAGTTGCAGATATTATTTTAGGAATTAAAATCCAAAAGACATCTGGAGGACTAGCTTTATCGTAGTCTCATTATATTGAGAAGATTCTTGAGAAATGCAAGAATCTAGATATTATACCAGCAAAGACCCCCATAGATGTTAATCTACACCTTTCAAAGAATACTGGTGAAAGTAAAGCTCAAAATGATTATGCTAGTATACTAGGCAGTTTAATGTATGCCATGAATTGTACTAGGCCGGACATAGCTTGTGCTGTGAGCAAGCTGAGTCGATTTACAATTAGTCCAAATGACAATCATTGGAAAGCAATGAAACGTGTATTGGGCTATTTGAAGTACACTCATAATTATGCTTTACATTACACAAAATATCCAGCAGTACTTGAAGGATATTGTGATGCAGATTGGATAACTGGCACAAAAGACACAAAATCCACAAGTGGGTATGTGTTTACACTTGGTGGAGGGGCAGTGTCTTGGAAATCATCCAAACAAACTTGCATTGCAAGGTCTACTATGGAAGCAGAATTTATTGCTTTGGACAAGGCTGGTGAAGAAGCAGAGTGGCTTCGAAATTTCTTAGAAGACATTCCTAATTGGCCTAAACCAGTGCCAGCTGTATGTATCCATTGTGATAGTCAAGCTCCAATTGGAAGGGCAAGGAATGTTATGTACAATGGAAAGTCCCGATATATACGTCGAAGACACGATACCGTGAGACAGCTACTCTCTAGTGGAATTATCACGATTGACTATGTGAAGTCAAAAGATAATATTGCGGATCCATTAACAAAAGGCCTAACTAGAGAGTTGGTTGAGAAAACATCAAGGGGAATGGGTCTAAGGCCTATAAAATAAGTCGTCATAGCGGAAACCCTACCTAGTTGACTGGAGATCCCAAGATTTAGGTTCAAAGGGACAACTAAGTTATGTAGGCTGAGTAGAGTACTGTCAACTCTTACTCATTCCCGTATAAAGACAGTACAGACATGTAAAGGTTAAGCATAAGCTTTTAATGATTTTGATTTAGGTATGTGAAATACTACATTTTCAGAAATCACCTATGTGAGTGTGAAGTGAGGGCCGCTTCTAAGGTGAATTTCAAAGGCCGAATTCCCGAAAGCACTCATGAAACCAGGCGGTGTTCATGGCCAAAACGAACACAACAGTGAGAACCAACCTTGGTAGAGAGATAGTTGTGTGACTCCTATTGTCTAGACTTACAACGAAGGTCGACAGTTCAAGGACATCATGTCTACTGATTGATCGAGTAGGTCCGATAGGTCTCACTAGGGAAAGTTCAAAGTCTCAGACTACTTATCCCAATGCAGCGTTCTCTCATGGAATAATCGCACATTGCATTCATGCATTACGAAGAGTCATGAGATCTGAACTTCTCATTCATGTGAGGGATTGTTGGGATTTGTGAGGACAAAACCCATAAAATATGAATGAGAGTTGTGGGAGAAATAGTCCTACATGGGATAGAAGATAGAGGTATAATGGGTTTATATATTGGAACCTTTCTAATGGGTTTGGGCCCCAAGGGGCACCCCACTTTTGTGGAGGAGAGAGGTCTTGGACAAAGTCGGACCGGTTCACACGCGCGCGCGCCGCCGCCGCCGTCCGTCCGACCGACCGACCGGCCGGCTCAGGGTTAAGCCCATCGGATTTTATTTTTAATTGACATATCCGTTGAATTTTTTTTTAATTAATTAATTTTTCGGATGTTGTCTATTAGTAATCTATCTTCAAGCCATTGGTTCGTGTTCGTTAATTACCGAACAAATGCATTGTTTCGGCATTAACCCAACACCCAACAAAGGTGTTGATTCGGCAATAACCGAATACCGAACAATCATGACTTCGTGACTCTTCGTTTGGACTGTTTTTATATAATTGTTTTCAAACATAACGCACAGATTTTTTTCATTCATTCTGTTTTCGAAAAGACTCATCCCATTCACTCTCATTTTGTGCGACAATTCCCGAAGTTGAGTTCGAAGGATTTTCGTCGACGAAGTACCACTTCGACGAAACTGTGATCCGTTCTATCCTGGGAGGCGATTGTCCACGCAACCTTGGGTACCCGTGGAGGGGACAAATTCGTCTTAAGGACACGACGTGAATTCGTCGGGCTCGGATCGATCATCTAATCAATTTCTCATTTGCTCTTCATTCAGGTTTGTCTATTTGCCTTATTTTCATATATGTGAACACACACATAGGAACACCATCGACAACACCATGAACCGATGAAGTCGTCGACATTTCTCTAACTCTGGCATATGTCAAATATGCAGGCCGTGTCGGCATTGGGAGGGTCGTGTTCTGACTCCCGACTATTAAAACCACTGCAGCCATAGTAGGCCGTGTCTCTACATTCTCTTGAACACATAACAATGTAATCTGAATGCTTCTTAACAATTCGCTTCTCGAACTGCCGTTTAACATCGGATCTATTAGGCGAAAAAGCGTTCTCTTTCTCCAATTTTTTCCATGCCTGCAGTGTACTATCGCGAAAGCAAGTAAATGGATTTTGTAATTTCACATGTGGAAGGAGAAGTAGTATAGATTTTCACTCCCTACATTGTTGGGCAAAGCTCCACAACTTTAAACCCATGTAGCTCAGTAGGTGCTCCGAATTTCCCGAATTGCTGTAGGAGCACCTAATATTTTCTCGTGAACTCTTCTTGCCATTGATGATCTCCAATGCCTGTGACGTCCTCAAAGTCATGCACCAGGAGACTAGAGAAGTTAACGTTTTAGACCCATCTTTCTTGCGCAAATCTAGCTGAAATCCACTCCACGTGCCCATTCTTTTTCTCTCTTTCTTTCCCTTATCTGCCCAGCCGAATTCTTCAAGTAGATGAGATGAGTTCTCATCATTGCAGCCGAAATTTTTACCCTTCATGTACGAACGTCTGTCCATGTTTCCCTCCCTCATTAATTACTCTTCTTTTGCCCTGCCAATCAGACAAAAATTTCATGCTTAGTGAGCCCACTGGCTTCTCTGTTCACGTAAGGAAGTTGGCTGGTTTTTTTTCCTTCTTTCTTCTTCTTCTTTTCTAGTTATCTTCAGCCGAGACTCACGCCATTCGCTGCTCTCTCTCACCCATCAGCTGCTGTGTTTCTTTCTTCAATTCCTGCTGCAGTTTCACTTCTTCTGGCTGCTGGAATTTCTGCTGCAAATTTGCTGCTGCTGTGTTTTTCTTCTTCCACTTCTGCTGCAGCATGGGAGCTCTCTGTTGGGTTGCTGTTCAAGCTTGTCTGCACCTCTTTTCCCCGTGTCCTTTGCTGGACCGTGTTGCTTCTTCTTCACTCACCGCCGCTGCTCAGTCTCCCTTTCAACAACTGCTGTCTTCACTCTCGGCTGCTCTCTGTCTTCTCGGTTTTCTCGCGTCCAGCACGCGCGCCCGGAGGAAATCGGCTCGTTCGGGGTCGTCTGGTGTCCGAATCGAGCCCCGTTTTCGCTTGTGTACTCGTAAGACGTTAAGCTTCGATATTCTGAAAACGAATCAGCGAAAAACCTCCTAGAGAATTCCCAGTTTTGAATCAAAGTTGACCCTGTTTTATTGATTTTCTTCTTTTGCTCGATGTAGCTGCAATCTTCCTTGTCTCTGCCGTGTTTTGGTTGTTGCTGTGTTTCTATTCGTCGCCGGAAAATTGCCGTCGATTCCGTCGTCGTTGCCGTGAGCAGTGTCGCCGGAATAGTGCCGCCGGAACAGTAACTAGCCGTTGCCGTTCGTGGCCTGAGCTCATTTCCGTCTAGCCCAAGCTCGAACTCGATTTTAGGTGAGCACATTTCTAAACTTGACTTAGAATGTCGGGTATGCTAGGAACTAGTAGGGAAAATTTTATGATGAAAAATATTAAATTTCTTGGACGTCAAATGTCGATTATTTATTGCTGACCTTAGGAGTCAATTGATAATTTTTGTGGACTCTAGAAATTACCACGTGTGCTAGATTACTTGCCTTTGAACCTAAGTGACTTAGAACGGAAACCGGGTCCTAAAATGCGAGTTTTTGCAACACGAATTGCTTGGTTATTTTATTCGATTTATTTTGAGGTGAATGGTGTGCCAATATGAATAATTTTGGGAAATGCATGTGGCAAAACTGGCTTGCATGAGTGTTTATGGGGTGAGCCACTTGAGAATTTTATGATGCTCATCATTGATTTGCATATTGGCATGAGACATATGCGTTTGGCGGAGTGCGTAGAACCATGCGGGACGGCCCGGCAGTGTCTAGGGGGCCACCGGGAATGCGGGGAGATAAGGAGGTGCCGATCGCAGAGCTAATTGAGCCACGGTCGTTGCACTTGCGCCTGAACGTGCTCGGCACGGGGTAGCTGGAGAGACAAGGGTGCCAACTTCGGTGTGAATAGACACGGGTTGGGGCACAGGCTTGAGACGTCTACGACGTGGCCGGGGACCGGCAGTGCCGATAAGAGCCACCGGTTGGGTTGAGTCCGGCAGTGCCCAGAGAGCCACCGGCAACCCGAAAACAGGAAGTCCGGCAGTGCCTAGAGAGCCACCGGCAAGCATTGAGCATCTGCTTTGGCATCTGTATGATTTGAGGTCACAATATGCGTGTGATGATTTACATTCTAGCAAGAGGCGTATGTTGTTTACTAAATTGAGTTTAGATGTGTGTTCACTGAGTTTCGACTCACCTATTTTTGGCTGATCGCCATTTCAGACCCTCGACCGTAGGTATGACTTATCGTATTCCCCCAGTCCGCCACGGGATCCCTCAGGAGATTGAGACACAGGTATTTTCATACCCTATTATGGACGGAGTTTCGTATGAGCGGCATAGCTGTACCGTATGGGTCGACGAAGGCTACGAGGTTTTGCTCCCTCATAGATACGAGGGATGGTACCGTCGGGTGGGTCAGGAGTTGTGGCAGGGTCCTCTGCAGGGTTTGGATATACTAGTCTTTTTGATGGGGCCGACAGGCCTGATGAATGCGGCCACTTTTGAAGGTGAGGTTGTAGACCCTGAGCCAATGGATGTCCAGGTTGTAGATGGGGACGTAGTAATGGAGATCGAGGGAGCAGACGAAGTTTTCGTCGAGCAGGCAGATGGCGAGCCTGGATCTCCGGGATCGGAGGAGACTGATCCAGAGGAGTTCCCTTTGTCTGAGGAGGATGAGTAGTTCCTTGAGGATGCCAGGACGAAGCGTAGTGACTTTTGGATTTGGTTTGTTTTCTTTTTGGCCATGATCGACTTGTGTTTCGAGGTTTAGATGATAGACTTCCTCCCAAGTTGTATAGAACCTTCACTGTTATGTGTTAAGTTATGTAAATTAAGTTTTCTCTATCTCGCTATCCCACATGCGTGTTTATCAGGGGTTGTACGTTTTCGCTGTCGCATTTGTTAGCCATCGTTTGGCTGCGACGAGGCCTGGGCCGTCGCTAGTGTTGGCCAGGCGATGAGCGAAAGAGTTTGGCAGGTGAAGGGATGTTGCGTGTCCGACGGGTCCGGGGCGTGACATCCCCGTGCGGAGTGGTATCAGAGCAAGGTCAGCTCGATAAGAGAATGTTCGAGGCTTGGAGTGATAAGGATGAGAATTTATGGGGTAGTTAGATAGAGAAAGTCCCCTAAGTTGGACTAGGATTGGGCACGTATGTCTGTTCTTGATTGGCGCATGTGATTGTTAGTAATTATATATTCTCTAGCCTGCTATTGCTTGCTGCTAGACCCTGATTGGTGGTTTAGGTCTTAATTCCTTGATGGAATAATAGCAGGTGTAAGTGAGCCAGCCTAAGGACAATGAGCAACAGAAATAGACCAAGGAAGTATGCAAGTGTGTCTGGCTCAGGTGTTCCAACTGCAAGAGCTCAAGCTGCAGGTGCTTCAGCTGCAAGAGCTCAAGCTGCAGGTGCTCCAGCTGCAGGAGCTCAAGCTGCAGAAAATCCGAGTATTAGGGATATCATGAGAGTATTGGCAGAAGTTGGTACCTTGATGGGCAGGCAGGCTGAAGAAAGAGCTGTCACTGTGGCCCAAGCTGCTGAGGCCGCGTTAGCTGTCGTGCATGGAGCCAATGTGAATAATGCTCCTGGCATTGGAGGTCGACAAACACCTCATCTAGTGGAGCAATTTCTGAAGTTGCATCCACCGAAATTTGATGGAACGGGAGGACCTGAAGCAGCCTCTCTTTGGACAGAGCAATTGGAAAAGGCGTTCGAAGTACTAGGATGTACTGGGGAAGAAAGGGTTTCATTAGCCGTCTACCAGCTTCAAGGCACCGCAGATGATTGGTGGAAGGCCACCCGAGGAAGAGTCTTCCCTAAAGGTACCATGCCGGACTGGACGGCTTTTTGTGAAGCGTTTAACGGGAAATATTTTTCGGAAGCCGCTCAGGAAAGAAAGATGGAAGAATTCCTCCGACTCCGTCAGGGGCAGATGACAGTAGATCAATATGAGGCGGAATTTGCAAGACTATCTAAATTTGCTCCGAGGATGATAGAGAATGCCTGGGACAAGGCAAGGAGGTTCCGTGAAGGATTGAGGCCGGAACTCCGTAGTCGACTGATTACCGCAGGATTGAGGGACTATGGGGCGATGTATAAAAGGGCTCAAGAGTTCGAAAGAGATATAAATGAACGAATCGCTGCATCTGGATCGCGATTCATGCCGAGACGAGATGATAGGAGTTTTGGAAAAAGGCCAATGATGGATAATAGAAGGTTTGTCCCTCCACCTCGAAGGACTCTGGGAAAACCGACACCCCCTGGTAGTGTAAGGTGTCGCGATTGTGGACAGAGGCATGCAATTGGTTTGTGCCCAAGAAAGACAGGAGCATGCTACGAGTGTGGTCAGATAGGGCATATTGCGAGGTATTGCCCGAGGAAGAACCGGGGACCATAGTTTCAACAGCAAAGTCCGCTAGCTGGACCACAGGCGATGGCTGCTCCCCAAGAAAACCTGAATCGACCGCCAGTGCAAGGAAGAGTGTACGCGATGGCGCGGGGAGAAGCTGAGAACGCACCTGGCGCGATCACAGGTACCATTTCTTTATGTGATCATGCCGCGTATGCTTTATTTGATCCGGGAGCATCTCATTCGTTTGTGTCTGAACAATTTGTTGCACTGGCTGGTATTGATGTAAGACCATTAGAAACACTGTTGCATGTGGTCACCCCACTGAAGGATAAAATGGTCATCTTGTTAGGATGTCAAGGGTGTAAGATATCCTTGGGTGATAGAGAAGAATTGATTGATCTGGCTGTTCTGCCCATGTTTGACTTTGACGTAATAATTGGAATGGATTGATTAGTTAAACATGGGGCAGTAATTGATTGTAGTAGTAGGGTGATTCAGTTTAATCCGACTGGTCACTCTAGATTCGAATTTCGAGGAAACCGAGGAGGAACCTCGATTCCTTGGATATCGTCACTGGAAGCGACTAAGTTGATGGACCAAGGGTGCCAAGGGTACCTAGCCTCTGTAACTGATTCATCAGTTGAGGGAGTAAGGCTTGAAGACTTGTCAGTAGTACGTGATTTTCCTGATGTTTTCCCACAAGAGTTTCCAGGATTGCCACCTGAAAGGGAAGTGGAGTTTGCAATTGAATTGGCTCCTGGGACAGAGCCAATATCTAAAGCACCTTACAGGATGGCATTGTCGGAGCTGAAGGAATTGAAGGTCCAATTGCAGGAACTGTTAGATAAAGGATTTATTCGCCCAAGTGCTTCGCCATGGGGTGCTCCAATATTATTCGTGAGGAAGAAAGATGGGTCATTGCGTCTGTGCATTGACTATAGGCAGTTGAATTAGGTGACGATCAAGAATAAGTATCTGTTGCCAAGGATAGATGACTTATTCGATCAACTGCAAGGAGCGTCTGTATTCTCTAAGATAGACCTGAGGACAGGCTATCACCAGTTGAGGATCAGAAAGGAGGACGTACCGAAAACGGTGTTTAGGACGAGGTATGGGCATTATGAGTTTACGGTCATGCCATTTGGATTAACTAATGCTCCTGCCGCCTTTATGGATATGATGAATAGGATATTCAAGGAGTTCCTAGACCGGTTCGTGATAGTATTCATCGACGACATACTGGTGTACTCGAGAAGTTCTGAGGACCATGAACAGCACTTGAGTATTATTCTACGGACCTTAAGAGAGCACTCGCTCTACGTCAAGTTCAGTAAGTGTGAATTTTGGCTTAATCGAGTAGCGTTCCTTGGACATATAATTTATGGAGAAGGAATTGCAGTGGATCCGTCAAAGATTGAAGTAGTTGAAAAATGGCCTAGGCCGACAACCGTGACGGAGGTGAGAAGTTTTTTAGGACTTGCAGGATACTATAGACGCTTCGTGGAAAAGTTTTCCGTGATAAGGGGACCCTTAACGCGTCTATTGAAAAAGGAGACGAAGTTCGAATGGACGGAAAATTGTGAAGAAAGCTTCCGAGAGCTTAAACATAGGTTGACGACTGCACCAGTATTGACAATACCGTCAGGATCTGGAGGATTCGAGATCTACAGTGATGCGTCGTTAAGAGGTCTGGGATGCGTCTTGATGCAACATGGACGGGTTGTAGCATACGCATCTCGACAGCTGAAGCCACATGAGATGAATTACCTGACACATGATTTGGAATTGGCGGCGATAGTATTTGCACTGAAAATCTGGAGACATTATCTAGTTGGAGAAAAGTTTCAGATTTATACGGATCACCAGAGTCTGAAGTATCTGTTCTCTCAAAAGGAGCTGAATATGAGACAACGTCGTTGGATGGAGCTTTTGAAGGATTACGATTGTGACATTTTATATCACCCTGGAAAGGCGAACAGAGTAGCTGATGCGCTCAGTCGAAAATCAAGTATAGTGCATATGATGGTTAAAGAGTGGAAATTATTAGAAGGGATAAGAGACTCAGAATTCAATATAGAGGTAGGACACCTCTCGAGTCTGATGGCCACCTTGAGAGTTGAACCGAAAATTTACTCGAGGATTAAGGAATTGTAGTCTATGGACCCTGATATTCAGAAAATTTTGACGATGGATGAGGCGAAGAGGAAACCGGAGTTTCAGGTGACAGAAGATGGAATCCTAAAGTTCAGAGGACGCTTGTGCGTGCCCAATAATGAGGAGTTAAAGGAAGAGATTTTGACAGAAGCACATCGTAGCAGTTATAGCATTCATCCAGGTAGTACAAAAATGTATCAGAACCTGCGTCAGCACTACTGGTGGAACAGAATGAAGGTCGATGTGGCTAAACACGTGGCGAAGCGTCTGACATGTCAGCAGGTAAAAGCACAGCATTGCAAACCTGGGGGATTGCTACAGCCATTGGAGATTCCAGAATGGAAATGGGAACATGTTATGATGGACTTCGTGACTGGTTTACCAAGGAGTCAAAGGGGCAATGATTCGATCTGGGTTGTGGTCGATAGGCTAACCAAATCTGCTCACTTTATAGCAGTGCGAAAGGACTTTGCTCTGGAAAAGCTGGCTGAATTATATGTGCACCAAATCGTTCACCTGCATGGAGTACCAGTTACAGTCACGTCGGACCGTGACCCTCGCTTTACTGCGACATTTTGGAAGAGTTTGCAGGCTGCCTTAGGAACTGAGTTAAGGTACAGTACGGCATATCACCCGCAGACCGATGGACAAACAGAAAGGACAATCCAGACACTGGAGGACATGTTGAGAGCCTGCGTAATAGACTTCAAAGGTGGATGGGAAGAACAATTGCATTTGGTGGAATTCGCATACAATAACAGTTATCAGCAGAGTATCAGAATGGCTCCATTTGAGGCTCTATATGGGAGAGCTTGTAGAACTCTAATCTGTTGGGACGAGATTGGCGAAAGGAGCATAACTGGCCTAGAGTTGGTTCAACAATTCGTTGAGGCAGTGAAGGTGATAAGGGACAGGTTGAAAACAGCTCAAAGTCGCTAGAAAAACTATGCAGATAGGCGACGTAGGCCATTAGAATTTCAAGTAGGCGATCATGTGTTTTTGAAGGTGTCGCCAATGAAATGTCTATCTCGATTTGGGAAAAAGGGAAAGTTAAGCCCGAGATTTGTAGGGCCATTCGAGATCTTGGAAAGAATTGGAACATTGGCGTACCGTCTTGCGTTGCCGCCAAATTTGTCTCAAGTGCATAATGTGTTTCATGTTTCGATGCTAAGGAAGTACGAACCGGACTCGAGCCATATACTCGATCATGAAGTCATTGAAGTTGATGATCGAGTCTCGTACGTAGAGAGGCCCGTACGTATAGTGGACCGAAAAGAACACGTCCTACGGAACAAGACAATACCCGTTGTCAAAGTAATTTGAGAGCACCATGGAACAGAAGGCGCAACATGGGAAAACGAAGACGAAATGAGGCACAAGCACCCCTACTTGTTTGTGTAATTAGTAGTATTAGTAGAAAGAAATGTTCGAGGCCGAAATTCCTATAAGGAGGGGAGAGTTGTGACGTCCTCAAAGTCATGCACCAGGAGACTAGAGAAGTTAACGTTTTAGACCCATCTTCCTTGCGCAAATCTAGCTGAAATCCACTCCACGTGCCCATTCTTTTTCTCTCTTTCTTTCCCTTATCTGCCCAGCCGAATTCTTCAAGTAGATGAGATGAGTTCTCATCATTGCAGCCGAAATTTTTACCCTTCATGTACGAACGTCTGTCCATGTTTCCCTCCCTCATTAATTACTCTTCTTTTGCCCTGCCAATCAGACAAAAATTTCATGCTTAGTGAGCCCACTGACTTCTCTGTTCACGTAAGGAAGTTGGCTGGTTTTTTTTCCTTCTTTCTTCTTCTTCTTTTCTAGTTATCTTCAGCCGAGACTCACGCCATTCGCTGCTCTCTCTCACCCATCAGCTGCTGTGTTTCTTTCTTCAATTCCTGCTGCAGTTTCACTTCTTCTGGCTGCTGGAATTTCTGCTGCAAATTTGCTGCTGCTGTGTTTTTCTTCTTCCACTTCTGCTGCAGCATGGGAGCTCTCTGTTGGGTTGCTGTTCAAGCTTGTCTGCACCTCTTTTCCCCGTGTCCTTTGCTGGACCGTGTTGCTTCTTCTTCACTCACCGCCGCTGCTCAGTCTCCCTTTCAACAACTGCTGTCTTCACTCTCGGCTGCTCTCTGTCTTCTCGGTTTTCTCGCGTCCAGCACGCGCGCCCGGAGGAAATCGGCTCGTTCGGGGTCGTCTGGTGTCCGAATCGAGCCCCGTTTTCGCCTGTGTACTCGTAAGACGTTAAGCTTCGATATTCTGAAAACGAATCAGCGAAAAACCTCCTAGAGAATTCCCAGTTTTGAATCAAAGTTGACCCTGTTTTATTGATTTTCTTCTTTTGCTCGATGTAGCTGCAATCTTCCTTGTCTCTGCTGTGTTTTGGTTGTTGCTGTGTTTCTATTCGTCGCCGAAAAATTGCCGTCGATTCCGTCGTCGTTGCCGTGAGCAGTGTCGCCGGAATAGTGCCGCCGGAACAGTAACTAGCCGTTGCCGTTCGTGGCCTGAGCTCATTTCCGTCTAGCCTAAGCTCGAACTCGATTTTAGGTGAGCACATTTCTAAACTTGACTTAGAATGTCGGGTATGCTAGGGACTAGTAGGGAAAATTTTATGATGAAAAATATTAAATTTCTTGGACGTCAAATGTCGATTATTTATTGCTGACCTTAGGGGTCAATTGATAATTTTTGTGAACTCTAGAAATTACCACGTGTGCTAGATTACTTGCCTTTGAACCTAAGTGACTTAGAATGGAAACCGGGTCCTAAAATGCGAGTTTTTGCAACACGAATTGCTTGGTTATTTTATTCGATTTATTTTGAGGTGAATGGTATGCCAATATGAATAATTTTGGGAAATGCATGTGGCAAAACTGGCTTGCATGAGTGTTTATGGGGTGAGCCACTTGAGAATTTTATGATGCTCATCATTGATTTGCATATTGGCATGAGACATATGCGTTTGGCGGAGTGCGTAGAACCGTGCGGGACGGCCCGGCAGTGTCTAGGGGGCCATCGGGAATGCGGGGAGATAAGGAGGTGCCGATCGCAGAGCTAATTGAGCCACGGTCGTTGTACTTGCGCCTGAACGTGCTCGGCACGGGGTAGCTGGAGAGACAAGGGTGCCAACTTCGGTGTGAATAGACACGGGTTGGGGCACAGGCCTGAGACGTCTACGACGTGGCCGGGGACCGGCAGTGCCGATAAGAGCCACCGGTTGGGTTGACTCCGGCAGTGCCCAGAGAGCCACCGGCAACCCGAAAACAGGAAGTCCGGCAGTGCCTAGAGAGCCACCGGCAAGCATTGAGCATCTGCTTTGGCATCTGTATGATTTGAGGTCACAATATGCGTGTGATGATTTACATTCTAGCAAGAGGCGTATGTTGTTTACTAAATTGAGTTTAGATGTGTGTTCACTGAGTTTCGACTCACCTATTTTTGGCTGATCGCCATTTCAGACCCTCGACCGTAGGTATGACTTATCGTATTCCCCCAGTCCGCCACGGGATCCCTCAGGAGATTGAGACACAGGTATTTTCATACCCTATTATGGACGGAGTTTCGTATGAGCGGCATAGCTGTACCGTATGGGTCGACGAAGGCTACGACGTTTTGCTCCCTCATAGATACGAGGGATGGTACCGTCGGGTGGGTCAGGAGTTGTGGCAGGGTCCTCTGCAGGGTTTGGATATACTAGTCTTTTTGATGGGGCCGACAGGCCTGATGAATGCGGTCACTTTTGAAGGTGAGGTTGTAGACCCTGAGCCAATGGATGTCCAGGATGTAGATGGGGACGTAGTAATGGAGATCGAGGGAGCAGACGACGTGTTCGTCGAGCAGGCAGATGGCGAGCCTAGATCTCCGGGATCGGAGGAGACTGATCCAGAGGAGTTCCCTTTGTCTGAGGAGGATGAGTGCTTCCTTGAGGATGCCAGGACGAAGCGTAGTGACTTTTGGATTTGGTTTGTTTTCTTTTTGGCCATGATCGACTTGTGTTTCGAGGTTTAGATGATAGACTTCCTCTCAGTTTGTATAGAACCTTCACTGTTATGTGTTAAGTTATGTAAATTAAGTTTTCTCTATCTCTCTATCCCACATGCGTGTTTGTCAGGGGTTGTGCGTTTTCGCTGTCGCATTTGTTAGCCGTCGTTTGGCCGCGACGAGTCCTGGGCCGTCGCTAGTGTTGGCCAGGCGATGAGCGAAAGAGTTTGGCAGGTGAAGGGATGTTGCGTGTCCGACGGGTCCGGGGCGTGACAAAGCCAATACGCCGAAGCTGTACACATCAGTCTTCATGGATATCTCTCTGTGCCTCACATATTCAGGAGCCATATAGCCACTGCAACACATAAACAAAAAGGATCCAAGAATCATCAATTGGGAAATTGAAATTGGTGCCTATTTTTGTTTTATACTTTCCTAGAAAGGTTGAAACAAACCAAGGACTTTAGATAAGTGTATTTCAAAACTTACGAAGTCCCTTCGATTTGTGTGGCATTTGCTCTACCTTGGTCCAAAAGGAATAGCCTTGCCATGCCAAAATTAGTTATCTTGGGATTCATGTTCTCATCCAGCAGAACATTGCGAGGCTTCAGATCACGGTGTATGATCCCAAGGCCGGAATCCACGTGCAGGTAAGAAGTCCACGAGCGATTCCTCTTATTATACTCAAACGCCTCTCCGAACTTAACAACCTACTTTTGTTTTGAATCTGCAAAATAGACATCATTCGGGTTCTCAATACATTAACTATCAGTGAAATGGAAGCGACAAATTTGAACGTCCAAGCTCCTACCAGAAATGAATCCTTCTAGGCTACCATTGTGTGCGAACTCAAGAATAAGAATTTTTTCCCCTTCTCCCAAGCAATACCCAAGGAGCTTAATCAGATTATCGTGCTGAAGTGTGGCCATCAGAGTGAACTCATTCTTGAACAGTTGCTGAATGGGGATAGAACACCCCTCAAGCCTGTTCACAGCAATGCATTGTCCATTTTCAAGGGTGCCCTACAGTCAAAATTTCATTTGCTAGAAACAATGTTTATCTCCATGTAGTGATGTAATTCCCACATAAACATAACCAAAACAAATAAATTTCCAGCTACCTGATACACTTCTCCGAATCCCCCTTCTCTAATCTTATTGCCTTCTGAAAAGGAATTTGTGGCAGCCCTAATCTCGCTTAATGTGAACCGTAAGCTTTCAACAATTTCGACCTCTTCTTCTGCTGAAGAAAATGCCGAGCAATCAACACGACATCTCCAGAATCCCATCAGAAAAAAGTTATAATTTTCTTGTTCTCAACATGATTTTTGGGCTTTTTCTTAATCAGTACACAAAAATGTAGGATTGGTTTTAGATTCTGCACCGTCTCTCAGAAAGGGAATAGAAACCAAAATCACACTTTCTCTCTCGTACACTACTTAATTCTTGTGCTAAGCTTGGTAAGAAGTCATTCAATAACAACTAAAATACAGAACACAAGAGGACCGACGAATCTGCTAACCTGATGAGACCTTAAATGGATTACTTCTTCTCCTTCCTATAAAGCAACGCACGGAGAAAATAATCATCACTAAGAGAACTACCGAACCTACCACAGCAACCGCAATGCGTAATGACTTTGAGATGTTACCTGCCAACATCAAGCGTTGCATTTAACCCAATTTGAAGTTGAAACTCGTGATTGATAGCATTTCAGATTAAAATGATTCTTTCTATAGCATGGACATCCAAACATTTGTGAGCAAAGGCACATTATGTTTATGATCATTGCTCCCTGAAATGCGCATTTACGACTGTGGAAACGAAACTCATTTTGCAAAGATATAACAAGAAAAGATACGCACCACAAATTATGCTGCGAAAATAATATTGTGTCATTCTTTGATAACTCAGGGGAAAGTTATTTAGGTTTCTGGGTTTTGTCTACCTACCAATTTTCATCTTATAAGATTGGGAATATATCCCATTATTCTCTAAATTTTTAAGTTTTTAGGGATATTTGGTTGTCGTGTCCACTTCAATTTCATTAATTCCATGAATTTCTTGCAGAAATCAGAGTAAAAACAGTGAAATGGTTTACAGAAAAAGACTGGAGCAGGATTGATTTTCTGCAGGGTCACTGGTTACACTTTCTAACATTACACTTTAGACTCATCAAATGCTGGATATCATAACTTGTCTCTTGTCTTACACAACACAACCACCGTACTCGAGGTGGCCACCGTTATGGTGGTGATCACCGCTAATGAAAAAGACGGTGTGACCCTAAAGATGGTTGCTATGGTTTCTGACCCTAGATTGATTTTAATCTCTCTCTATCCCTCTTAGATGACCACTACGGTTTGAATATGTTTATTTTTCAGTACTTTGCTAAACCAAAATATAGGATATAAACACATGGATGAATATGTTATCGAACTTATATCTAATAAGAGACTTTACAGAAACTTTGTTATATGGTGATGTTAATTTTTTTACTGATTGTCAGTCATTTAAAACAAGGGACCTATTTATTTCGACACCTAATAAAAGAATTTCGATAAAATTTCTTAGTATGTCTAACATTGCTAATCAATCTTATTCTAATTAGTTTCATTTTCGAATGATCAAACACGGTTAAGGCAAGTTTTAGCCGCTTTTTTCCATTGACTACAGATGCTGTAAAGTTCTAGTAATTACCAAACATCTGATAGTGAGCTGTAAATGCCCTAAGTTGTGATTCAGTGAACTGACTTGATATGTGACATTCCCTACAATTGATGAGTATCGGACAAAAATTTTAATAAATCGTGGACTCCTTTTCTCAGTCCCTTCTCCTCTTCTTTGGCCGGCCAAATCAAGCCCACATGCCCTCTGGAATTTCTTCAGCTTCTACACCCCCAAACACTTGAGCTGAAAGCTCTTCTTTGGCCAAAATTACGGCTGGTCTGCTCCATTATCTTGGTTGAGAAGCATTCCTCGTGCAAATGAGACAATTTTGCATGATTTTGTTGGAAATATGGTGTGTTTTGATGGGTGAATGAGAAATTGTTTCTCAAATAACATCCTTGAGTTGGAAGTGGGAAACTCGAGTCCCACATTGGAAAGAAAGAAGGCCTTCAAGTGCTTTATATATGGTTACACTCCTTTGGAGTGGTAACATAACAACAAAGTACTATGCCTCTCGCGCAGGCGCAGGGGGGTGCAAATCTTGGGCCTCAACGAAGGTTCGACGAGGGGCGCGTACGCACGATCTGCGTACATGAATGCGGACTAGAAAAATGGGTCTCGCGACTAGCCCAATTTTGCATCATGGCTCAACTTTCTTTTTTTTCCAAATGTTACGGATTTTGTAACGGCAAATGTTAATGGATGATTTTGTAACGATGCTTCAATGCAAGCTCAGAAGCAGAGTATGTTTCGGATGAGCTTAGAAGCAACGTCTAGCGTTTAGAAGCAGCTCGCGCAGGTTCATAACCAGCGTTCAGAAGTAGCTCGATCGGGGTTCAGATCCAGCGTTCAGAAGCAGCTCGCGCAAGGTTAGAACTAGCGCTCAGAAGCAGCTCGCGCAGGTTCATAACCAGCGTTCAGAAGCAGCTCTAGCGGGGTTCAGATCCAGCGTTCAGAAGCTGCTCGCGCAGGGTTCAGAAGTAGCTCGCGACGCTCAGAAGCTGACCATTTGTAACGTTTTGGAATGTCATTACATTACGGCAGTTATAAATGGCAGAGTTAATCATCTATTATGTCGGAAACGGCAGAATTAATCAACCATTGCACCGTAATAATTACAAACGGCAGATTTAATTGTCGGTTATGCTACAGCAGTTACAAACGGCAGATTTAATCAACCGTTATAAACTGTTACACCATATTATTCCGGAATAATCCCTCTACTCTTCTTATAAATAATTGGTTTTCTTGTCCTTGAAAAAAGCTCGCATTCAAATTCTGACTCAGTGCAAAAGGCTTTTGTTCTCCTCTATTTTGCTCTATTTTCTGCTTATTTTCTGCTTTGGTTTTTCGATAATGTTCAAACACCAGTTTCTTCAAGTTCACCGAAAGCTCTGAGGTTCTGTGCTCACCTTCTAGCTGTTAACCGTTGTATCTTGGGAGACAGACGTTCACGAAACCTCAAGTACAGAGTTGAGGGAACGAATCTGTTTTAAGGAAACTGTGTTGAACACAAGCCTCGGTTTATATCAAGTGTCGATCTCACGATTTCAATTTTGTGTTGAAAAAACTGTTCCTTTGCTTATACAGTTCTACGAATTCTTTTACAAGTGAATTTGAATCGTTCTGGGGTTGATTCCGAACTTCTGATTACAACATTCTGATTACCAACAATCTTAAAACAGATTCGTCTGCTTCTGAACTTTGTTTAATAGTTCCGAAGCAGAAACATTTATTCAGAAGCAGAAAGTTTGCTGTTGATTTTTCTTCTGAACTCATTCTGATAGTTCAGAAGCATCATCTTTGGCTGACGAAATAGATTCTCCTTGTTTTCAAAATGGCTACTGGGAAAGATGTTGTTCAACTTGGTTCTGAAAACCTTGGTCAATCTTCTGCTCCTATTTCTGTTCACCAAGGCGAAAGGCCTGAAAAGTTCAACGGATCGAACTTTAAAAGGTGGCAACAGAAGATGTTGTTTTATTTAACAATGTTGAATCTTACGAGATTCTTGACTGAGGAAGCTCCTCAGATATCCAATGGTGAAATAGATAAACTAGCCTTCAAAGCTCTTGAGGCTTGGAAGCATTCTGACTTCCTCTGTAGGAACTATGTCATGAATGGCTTGCACGACTCTTTGTATAATGTCTATTGTACAATCAATACGGCAAAAGAGTTGTGGGAATGTCTGGACCGGAAATATAAAATAGAGGATGCTGGAGCAAAGAAATTTGTTGTCGGTCGATTCCTCGATTATAAGATGTTGGATTCCAAGACTGTGATAAGTCAAGTGCAAGAAATCCAAGTGATTTTGCACGAGATTCAATCTGAAGGGATGAATATGAGTGAAACCTTCTAGGTGGTTGCCATTATTGAGAAGCTACCTCCTGGGTGGAAGGATTTCAAGAATTACCTTAAGCACAAGCGAAAGGAAATGAACCTGGAGGAGTTGATTGTCAGACTTCGCATCGAAGAAGACAACAGAAGCTCTGAACGCAAGAGGTTCAATCCCACCGCAGCTAAGGCAAACGTTGTGGAGCACAAGCAAGCCCACAAGTATAAGAAGGCCATCAAGCCGAAGCTGGGACCGAAAGAAGGAGTCTCCAAAACCAAGTTCCAAGGGAAATGCTTCAACTGTAGCAAGATGGGCCATAAATCCGTGGAATGCAGATTTCCGAAGAAGAAGAAGCATGAGACGAACATAGTGAATGATGTCACTCATGACTTCTCAGACATAAATCTCTCTGCGATGGTGTCTGAGGTGAATCTGGTCGGGTCCAATCCAAAGGAATGGTGGATTGACACTGGTGCCACAAGGCACGTATGCTCCAACAAAGACCTGTTCACAACTTTCAAACCAATTGATAGAGAGAAAGTCTTCATGGGAAACTCGGCCACGTCTGCCGTTGAAGGCCAAGGGAAGGTGCTTCTGAAGATGACCTCTGGGAAGGAGCTGACTCTGAATAATGTTCTGTATGTGCCAGAAATTTGAAAGAACCTGGTCTCCAGGTCTCTATTGAACAAGCACAGATTTCGTATGGTGTTCGAGTCAGACAAAGTTACTTTGTCAAAATCTGGAATGTACGTGGGAAGGGGATATGTATCTGATGGGCTTTTTAAGCTCAATGTGGTGACAATTATCAATAAAGATAATAAGTCTTCCGTTTATATGCTTGAGTCTTCTAACTTATGGCATGGCAGACTTGGACACGTTAATTATGATACATTGCGTAGATTAATTAACTTGGGGCACGTTCCCTCATTCCAAATTGATTGTAATCACAAATGTGAAATCTGTGTTGAGGCAAAGTTAACGAGATCATCGTTTCAAATAGTTGAAAGAAACACCGAACCCCTTGAGCTAATTCATAGTGATGTTTGTGATTTGAAATTCATACAAACAAGAGGTGGTAATAAATATTTTATTACCATTATCGATGATAGCACTAAATACTGCTATGTATATTTGCTTAAAAGCAAAAGTGAAGCTTTAGAGAAATTTGTTCTCTATAAGAATGAAGTTGAGAATCAACTCAACAAGAAAATCAAAAGATTGAGAAGCGATAGAGGTGGTGAGTACGAAGAACCGATTGGTGAATTCTGTGCACAACACAAAATTATACATGAAGTAACTGCACCCTATTCGCCTCAATCAAATGGTGTGGCTGAACGTAAAAATCGCACATTGAAAGAAATGATGAACGCGATGTTACTAAGTTCAGGTTTACCCCAAAATATGTGGGGTGAAGCTATTTTGTCAAGCAATTACCTTTTAAATAAGGTACCTCGGAAAAAGGAGGATAAAACCCCTTATGAGTTATGGAAAGGTAGGAGACCATCCTATAAATACTTACGAGTGTGAGGGTGTCTTGCAAAAATAGCTGTTTCAACACCAAAGAAAACAAAGATAGGTCTTAAAACGGTGGACTGTATCTTTATAGGCTATGCACATAACAGTAATGCATATCGTTTTCTTGTACATGAATCGAAAATTCCAGATATACACAAGAATACGATCATGGAATCTAGGAATGCATCATTCTTTGAAGGTGTATTTCCTTGCAAATCCAATGATGGATCAAGTTCGTCCAAGCGAACGATTGACACTATGAATGAAGAAAGTCATGATTCTGATTATGACAGAGTTCAGATGCAGAGCGAGTTTGCTTCTGATCATGACAGTATTCAAAAGCAGAGCGAGTCTGCTTCTAACCTACTCCAAAGAAGAGTTCAGAAGTAGAGCGATCCTGCTTCTGACCCTGCTTTTGACTAACTCAGACATAGCAAAAGAGCAAGAGTGGAGAAATCATTTATAGATGATTTTCTAACTTATTTGTTAGAAAAGGAACCACTAAATTATTCAGAAGCAGTAAGTTCTTCTGAGAGACTTCTATGGAAAGAAGCAATTAAAAGCGAAGTTGATTCTGTACTGCAGAATCATACTTGGGAGTTAGTGGATCCTCCTCCTGGATGTAAACCTTTAGGATCAAAATGGATCTGTAAAAGGAAAATGAAAGCACATGGTTCTGTTGACAAGTATAAAGCCAGACTTGTAATCAAAGGATACAAGCAACGAGAAGGCTTAGATTACTTTGATACTTATTCTCCTGTGACGAGAATAACCTTAATTAGGTAATACTTGCAATTGCAGCATTGCGAAATCTAGAAGTACATCAAATGGATGTAAAAACAGCTTTCCTAAATGGTGATCTAGATGAAGAAATCTACATGGAACAACCTGAGGGTTTTATAGTTCTAGGATAAGAAAGGAAAGTCTGTAAATTGGTTAAATCATTGTATGGCTTAAAACAAGCGCCAAAACAGTGGCATGAAAATTTTGATAATGCAATGATTACCAATGGTTAAATTCTTCGAAAGTTCAATGTGGATAATTCTGGTATTGCGAAAACACCACTTGACAATAGTCTTCATCTATCCAAGAATAGAGGACAGAGTATTTCTCAAGTAGAATACTCTAGAGTTATTGGAAGTCTGATGTACTTAATGAGTTGTATTAGACCACACATTGCGTACTCCGTTAGTAAATTGAGTAGATATACGAGCAATCCGAGTGCTGACCATTGGAAAGCAATTGTGAGAGTACTTAGGTACCTACGATATACTCGGAATTATGGTCTGCACTATACCAGATACCCAGCTGTTCTAGAAGGATATAGTGATGCGAACTGGATATCTGATATGAAAGACTCAAAGTCTACTAGTGGATATGTATTTACACTAGCGGGTGCAGCCGTATCATGGAAATCCTGTAAACAAACGGTTATAGCCAGGTCCACAAAGGAATCTGAATTCATTGCTTTGGATAAATGTGGAGAAGAGGCTGAATGGCTACGCCACTTACTAGAGGATATTCCAAGATGGCAAAAACCTGTGCCACCAATTTACATATATTGTGATAGTCAATCTGCAATTGGAAGAGCACAGAGTAACATGTACAATGGTAAGTCTAGATATATACGTTGTAGACATAATACCATTAGACAACTACTCTCAACTGGAATTATCTCTATTGACTACGTGATGTCAAAGGATAATATTGCGGATCCGCTAACCAAAGGGTTAAACAGAGAGTTAGTTGAGAAATCGACAAGAGGAATGAGACTGAAGCCCATGAAAGAATAAGTTGATATAAAGGAAACCCAACCTAGTTGACTGGAGATCCCAAGATCACTATGGGGGTTTATCCCTAAAACCATTCCTCAGAAATAACAGTGATATTGTAAGGAAAAGAATAGCAATTTTGCTTTAATGATTCTTAAGTAGAGTAATCAAATTATTCAAAATTAAGTAATCACCTATGTGAGAGAGAAGTGGGGCCGCTTCAAAGGAGAATTGTTTGGGGCTAAATTCTTTAGAAACTCTCGCAGAACCAGGTTGGTGTTCATGGCCAAAACGAACACAATCATGAGAACTGAAGAAACGTTTTGATGATTCCTGTGTGGAGTATATGATTCGTTTACATAAAAAAGTAGGACAATTCAATGACATCATGTCTATTGGACAGTTAGTAAAGTAAATATACTTTTCACAAGGGAAGGTTCAAAGGGTAACACCTACCTATCCTATGCAGGTTTCATTTGTCGAACACTATCATCGAGTCAAACTAAAAAAATTTTCATTCATGTGGGGGATTGTTAGAAATATGGTATGTTTTGATGGGTGAATGAGAAATTGTTTCTCAAATAACATCCTTGAGTTGGAAGTGGAAAACTCTAGTCCCACATTAGAAAGAAAGAAGGCCTTCAAGTGCTTTATATATGGTTACACTCCTTTAGAGTGGTAACATAACAACAAAGTACTATGCCTCGCGCGTAGGCGCAGGGGGGTGCAAATCTCGGACCTCAACGAAGGTTCGACGAGGGGCACGTACCCACGACCTGCATACATGAATGCGGACGAGAAAAATGGGTCTCTCGACTAGCCCAATTTTGTATCATGGCTCAACTTTCTTTTTCCCAAATGTTACGGATTTTGTAACGGCAAATGTTAATGGATGATTTTGTAACGATGCTTCAATGCAAGCTTAGAAGCAGAGTATGTTTCGGATGAGCTCAGAAGAAACGTCCAGCGTTTAGAAGCAGCTCGCGCGGGGTTCAGATCCAGCGTTTAGAAGCAGCTCGCGTAGGTTCATAACCAGCGTTTAGAAGCAGCTCGATCGGGGTTCAGATCCAGCGTTCAGAAGCAGCTCGCGTAGGGTTAGAACTAGCGCTCAGAAGCAGCTCGCGCAGGTTCATAACCAGCGTTTAGAAGCAGCTCAAGCGAGGTTCAGATCCAGCGTTCAGAAGTTGCTCGCGCAGGGTTCAGAAGCAGCTTGCGACGCTCAGAAGCTGACCATTTGTAATGTTTTGGAATGTCATTACATTACGGTAGTTACAAATGGCAGAGTTAATCATCCATTATGCCAGAAACGGCAAATTTAATTGTCGGTTATGCTACAACAGTTACAAACGGCATATTTAATCAACCGTTATAAATTGTTACGTCATATTATTCCGGAATAATCCCTCTACTCTTCTTATAAATAATTGGTTTTCTCGTCCTTGAAAAAAGCGCGCATTCATATTCTGACTCAGTGCAAAAAGCTTTTGTTCTCCTCTGTTTTGCTCTGTTTTTTGCTTATTTCCTGCTTTGGTTTTTCGATAGTGTTCAAACACCAGTTTCTTCAAGTTCACCGAAAGCTCTGAGGGTCTGTGCTCACCTCCTAGCTGTTTACCATTGTATCTTGGGAGACAGATGTTCACGAAACCTCAAGCACAGAGTTGAGAGAACGAATCTGTTTTAAGGAAACTGTGTTGAACACAGGCCTCGGTTTATATCAAGTGTCGATCTCATGATTTCATTTTTGTGTTGAAAAAACTGTTCCTTTGCTTATACAGTTCTGCAAATTCTTTTACAAGTGAATCTGAATGATTTTGGAGTTGATTCTGAACTTCTAATTACAACATTCTGATTACCAACAGATTTTCTGTCCATTAACTCTTCTGTTCACGTGGGGAAACATCAGTTGCAACAGACATTCTAGACTTTTCTTTCTTCTTCTTTCTTCTACTTTGTTCTTTTCTCTTGGTTCTGCTATCTGCTGCACCTTACTTCTTCCTGCATTTTTCTTTCTCAGTTGGAACCTTTGTTCTTCTCGGCTGCTGGTGTCTCTGTTGCAATCTCTCGGCTTCAGCTATTGCTGCGTTGTTGCAGCTACTACTTCGTCTCATCACTTGGCTGCAAGTGACTTTGCGTTTCTCCCTCTCGGCTGCAGCTGCTTGTTCCTTCTTCTTCACTTGCTGCTGCGAGAACTTCATTCTGCTGGAATTTTGTGTGTCACTGCACTCCATCCTCTCGGCTACTTATCTTCTACTGTAGCTCACCTTATTTCTGCTGCACGAAACTGCTCTTGCGGTGAACTGTTGCTGCTATTTTTCTCCTCTGATTCTGGGGTGCTCGCATTTTAGCACGCGCACCCGGAGGAAATCGGCTCGTTCGGAGTCGTCCGATGTTCGAATCGAGCTCCATTTTCGCATGCGTACTCTTAAGACTTCAAACTTCGATATTCTAGAAGTGGATCAGCGAAAAACCTCCTGGAAAATTTTCAGTTCTTATTCAAAGTTGACCGTAATTTGCCTGTGTTTGTTTGTAGCTAGTTCTTCACCCTCTCGGCTGAAGTTGCCTTGCTCGAAGCTCGATCATCGTTGTCCGTGGCCCGAGTGCAAACTCAGATTTTTAGGTGAGCACATTTCTAGACTTGACTTAGAATGTCGAGTATGCTAGGGACTAGTAAGGAAAATTTTATGATGAAAAATATTAAATTTCTTGGACGTCAAATGTCCATTATTTATTACTGACCGTATAAGTCAATTGGAAATTTTTGTGGACTTTAGAAATTGCCTTGTGTGCCAAATTGCTTGCCTTTGAGCCTAGATAACTTAGACTAGAAACCGAGTCCTGAAATACGAGTTTTTGTAACGTGAAATGCCTGATTATTATATCTGATTTATTTTGAGTCGAAGTGTCTGCTTTGGTGAACGATCTTGAGAAATGCATGTGGAGTGCGTAGAACTGTGCGGGACAACCCGGCAGTGTCTAAGGGGCCATCGGGAATGCGGGGTGATAAGGAGGTGCTGATCGCAGTGCTAATTGAGCCACGGTCTTGCACTTGCGCCTGAACGTGCTCAGCATGGGGTAGCTGGAGAGACAAGGGTGCCAACTTCGGTGTAATTAGACGAGGGTTGAGGAACAGGCCTGAGACGTCAATGACATGGCCGGGACCGGAAGTGCTATTGAGCCATTGGTGGGGTTCGGTTCGGAAGAGCTAGTGAGCCACCGGGGACCCCAAGAGAACTAATGAGTATCTGCATTTGCACTTGTTTGATTTGAAGTTGTAACACGCATGTGATGATTTAAATTTCGGGCTTGAGGTATATGCTTCATTCTAAATTGAGTCTAGACATGTGCTTGTTGAGTTTCGACTCACATATTTTTCGCCGATCGCCATTTCAGATCCCAGATCCTGAGATGAGTTTCCATTTTGTTCAGTTCAGAATATCTATTAAGATAGAGACCGATGAGGCCATTTACCATGTAGGTTATACTTCGTATAAGAAGGTTAGTAGTGCAGTATGGATAGATGTGGGAGGTGAATGCCTGATACCCCACCGATATGAGGCCTCGATGTGTTGGTCAGGGTTATTTTATAGTGGTCCAATTCAAGGTTTTGATGTGCCTGCACCTATATCGGATTGGAGGGGATCGGTTTACCCCTTGACCTTCGATGGTGAGGTTGTAGACCCCGAGCCAATGGACCCATTGGATTTCGATGGAGACGCGGTTATGGAGATAGAGGGCGAGGAGGACGAGTTTGAGTTTGACCCGATGGCCAGTGATAATGATTCCGAGTCTGATCCCCCGACGCCAGAGGAGTCAGACCCTGAGGAGTTGCCGTCCTCAAAGTGGAGTGAAGTTGAGTCAGAGTAGACTTAGTGTTTGGTTCATCTTTTTTAGAGTAGGAAGCCCTGCACTATCTTTTGAGGGTTGTATATAAATGCTGTTAATGATAAAATATAAATGTTTAGTTTTTGTTGCGTTATTGTCTCTCTATCTTTCTATCCTGTATGGGTGTCTGTCAGGGGATTGTAAGCGTTTCTGCTGTCGCACTAGATAGCCGTCGTTTGGCCACGACGAGTCCTGGGTCGTCGTCAGTTTTAGCCAGGCGATGAGCGAATTGGCAGGTGAAGGGATGTTGCGTGTCCGACGGTTACGGGGCGCGACATGATAGTTGATTAGTAGCCATGTAGTTCCATCGAAGATCAAACATATCTTCTTTTCGTGAAAATACAGACCAACCGATACTTTCTTTTTTGCCAAAATGTATTTATTCAAAGGATCGATGCAAAAAATAAAAATTACATGATCTGTTGAGCACATATCGGTAAAAATATGGTATGGTTTATAAAGCATATAGATTAAGCTCATATGAACAATTGATTTCGTAATCTCACCTAAAACCAGGATATAAACGCCGTGTACCTAACTTCTGAACAAGAGTCAAAGTACTTAGTGGTGGAGGCTGCGCATCTGCCTCATGCGACGGTGGTGTCGGCGGCGGCGTTAGTGGTTGACTAACTGAATCGAAGAACTGATGATTGGTCTCCCATAGGATCAAGCAACTTGGTGCCATGAACCGCCCTCCATCGTAAGTGGCATAGCAGTCCTTGATCGTCTGGACGCCTATCACCAGGTAGTCACTGCACTGCTGCTCTGTCAAGTCTGGCATGCACTGTACCAAGGCGTAGGCCATGTCATGCCCTACTAATTCGTTCCCTGACGCGTACTTTCTCAGCGAGCCCACACCAGCCACCTCGGCCCCCAGACCATTCAGGAGCTTCATCAGCACTACCTTGTATGCGTTTGGGCTCGACACGTCGTAACTGGATTTCACCATGTAAGAGGGTTTTGTCGAGACTGTGCCGAAGAACAACACATCTAAGTACCGGATGATGCAGTTCTCGGTGTAGAGGAGTGCCTCTTTCTGGCGGGGGCAGAGGTTGCGCATGTCGGAGGCCAAGTCAACGAGGCAAGTGCGGCAGCTCTGGGCGGTTAAGTCACCACGGCAGAGGCCAAAGACGTAGAGGATCTGGGAGGCGCCCGAGACAGCGGCGAAGGTATTAAAGAAGCCGTAGGAGAGGGACGAGGAGTTGGTGGTGGAGATGGAGGAGACAAGGGTAGTGAGGGTGGTTTGGTAGGCTCTGTTGGCGGTGAAGTTGGTCGAATTGCGGAAGGTCCTTGACAGATGCTGTTTCAAGTTTTGTCGAGGGCATTCTACAAGTAAAATCTTGAATACATTAATTTGATGTCGGGGTGCGCATTGGAAGTGAGCCAGTTTTTTTTTTTGGACGAAAGGAGTGAACTAGTTGAACGCGTGAAAACTGATCCAGACTTTAATTGACCCGCTATATCAAAAAAATAATGTTGATGTGATTTTTTTTTTATGTTAGTCTGTTTGGTGAGGGAAAATTTCCACTTAAATCTCCTATTCCATGATATTGAAATTAGAAGTCTCGCTTGTAGTGCTAGTGAGAATGGGAGAATATATAATATGGTAAACCAATGCTGACAAAAGACTCTCTAGAACAATAATTCAACAATAAAAGGCTTAATCCTCAAGCTTATTCTCATGAAGCTCAAAGCCTATTGACTTTAATGAACTAGGCCTAATTAGTTAACGCTCAAACCTCATCTCTTCCCCCTTGCAATGTTTGGTCATATGATATGCAAGGGGCCTGGTCGAAATAGCTTCCTTCACGGGCCTAGTTCGATCAAATTATGTTCAAAACCATCGGCCGTTGGTCCGATTAAATGCGATGAATTTATTTACATGCTAAATGCTCCTAAAACCATATGCAAGCTAATTAACATTTTTGTTTAGGGACTAGGGTCGATCCTGAGTTTTCTATGCAAATAATGATAAAATGGAATGCCAAAATTTAGGTATCAATACTACCAAGCCAATTTTGGTCGAAAATCACTAATGTTAATTAGGGGTGGTTGGTTCCTGATCTGATTTGATTTCTATCAAGAACCGGGAACCGGACCGATGGTCTCAGTTCCCAATTTATCAGAACTGGACTACTAGTCTGGTCTGGTTCCTAGGTGGTTCCATTGGACCAGCAACATGACAAAAAAAAAACATGCACCATAATTGCAAATGAAACTAGAATACACTTGGGAAGACCAAAAACATTTTCACTCAAAGCATCGTGAGTGAGGACTAGTTCATAACCCATTGGAGAATTTAACACAGCTTCAATCTGGCTATCTTTTTTTTTTGTTGGATTCAATTTGGCTGTTGAGTGTGGTGTTTTTGGTGTTTGGATCCCCTAACATAATATTAGGGGTGATATTATCCAATCCGGGCCGTCCAGTTCAAAATGGACGGCCCAGATTGATCCACATCAGCTTTTTAAAAGGGGGGAAAATTTTCAACGGGAATTTTAAAATTTTAAATTGATCAATCTAGGTTGTCCATTTTTTATTTGGATGGCCGAGATCCCTTATGTCACCTCTAACATAGTTTCACTATGTCAGGTGATCCGGATCTGTGTTTTTGAGTACTTTCAAGGTGAATTGAAGCTTCAACTATTACATTTTATCATGTTTTTTTTTTGTCATATATTTTGATGTAAAAAGGCTTTCTTCTTAAAACACAAAACATTTTCACTCAAAGCAATAAAATCGAAACACAAGTCAGCTAATTTCTAGCTCCTAAGCAAACTAAGGACATTTAATCATCATTTCAGCAAGCTTAACAAAGAAATTCACATGATAAACCGTAAATGAGGAAATTGTAAAAATTAGGGTTACTTTTAAAATTTTTTTAAAAAATTCGATCGGTCTGGTTCAGGGGGTTTAGTCTAGTCCTATGTCCCTAGAATAGTGAACCAGACCGGACCCCTTTAGAATCGAGAATCGGACCATCGATCTCGGTCTGATCCAAGTGGTTCTGGTCAGGTCGGTTCGATTTGCTCACCCCAATTGTAAATGACATCCATCATATTTGGCATAATCGACGTAGCATGGATAATTTTTAATAATATATTTTTTTTTTCAATTTTCCTATTTGCTCTTTTCTTTTCTTTCTCTTTTTTTTTTCCTTCTCTTCTTCCTCTGGCCAGTCGCTAGGCCTTGGTGACTGGCTAGAGGAGAGGGCCATCTAAGTCGACCTCGTTGGCCTCTAGCGAAGCACGTCGTGCCATTGGCGAGGCTTGACCCTCATTAGATCTAGTGTGGACGAGCCTTGCCCAACCACTGGCAAGGCCATCCTCGCTTAGCGATGGCGAAGTTGATCCTTGCTAGGCTAGCAAGGTTGACATTGCCAGTGGCCAGTAAGGGCAAGTCTCGCAAAATTCGTTGAGGTCGAGCCTCGCTAGGGGTGGGTGAGGACCTTGTTGGCCCTCACCTCTGGTTGGTTGTTAGCCATCAGTGAGGCCCGACAACCGGCTAGAGGAAGAAGGGAAGAAAAGAAAAAGAAAAAAAAGAAAAAAAGCAAAGAAAAGAGTAAATAAAAATATAAAATATTATTAGAAGTTTATCTACGTCAATATCATACGTTAGAGTCGATGTGTTACATAGGACGGCTGACGTTCACATCAGCGATTTCTGGCCAACATTGGCTAGATGGACTCAATTGCCAAAATGTATAAAGGTTTACAATTCAATTGGTACAGTTAAGAATGTTCTCTAAGATACAAAACTTGTTCATAATCGAGATCTAGAATCAATGAGAATACAACCAAAAAGTTAGTATGTGTTCCTTTAGCCTCACATTTAAAGAATCTAAGTTCTATCATAAGATTCCAAAATAACATGAACTAAGCAAGGTAATAATTCTATGAAAGCTTTCTGGACAAGCGGTATTTATTAGGTGAAAGAAAAAAAAATATATTAAAAGATATAGCTAATGTCGCACACAAGCTAATTATTTTAAAAGTACTTGGACATCACTGGATATAAATATCATTTACATTGTTCAATAGAACGTAGCTACCATTTTTGGGCTATATTGTATGTTCCAAGTAGCAAGAGGAATGCCCCACGAGATTGTGGCGCAACAAATCCAGAATGGAGACCAATGCAATGGAGGTGATGATTACTATTACTATGCATGTGGACTTGTCCGAGATTTACGTATCGAAATGGCGGATTATGCATAACTACTATAAGACCATGTCTTTGGTTATGACTGTTATGGCCATGCTGTTTGCAATGGAGACCATCCGGATTACCACGTACTGGTTGCTTGGAACATGCTCAGGACAAGCTGATATTGGAATGTTATCCAATTTTAGAACTTAGAGCTTCTCCTACATAGAATTTATCATGTCACAAGTTTTAGGGTCGGTTCCATGGTCTATATAGGTTCCACTTGTATTTTTTATTGAACGATTACAGTAAATCACCACCTCTAATGACCATCATGTGATGTTACAATCCACTGACCACAACTCATATTTAAACATACGAAAAATATGAAAAATTAATAAAGTAAAAATCACATTCATATATATTGTTGGAATTAGAAGCTCAGACTAATAGCTTCAGATTACACACTCATCGTCGAATGTTATGAAATACCGCATGATCGCGCAAGATATAGAACAATAAAAACATAGACAAATTCAAGGTTACAGGAATCTGAAACCTATAAACTGTAACTTGTCCGTTGGAACCAGTTTCTCAATTTTTAGAATTTGGAACCTACTTTGCATATCTTAGAACCTAGAACCAATCTAATTCTTTAGTTTTCGATTCTACCTTGGAATCATACCCACCCTTAGTAATGCTAGTAGGAATGGGAAAATATGATATGGTAAAAGGATGATCGCAAAGTCTCTAGAGTAATAATTCAACATAGAAGACTTTGACATGGACATGAAATAACTTGCAAATTGAATTGATCAATCATATATTGAACTCCTAAGTGTAATGGAAAAATTATCAAAAAATTCATAAACTTATTGCGATTGTGTCAATTCAGTCATAAACTTTTTTTTTATCGGTTTAACCTTAAACTTTTTGTAATTGTGCTAATTCAGTCCATCTTGCCAAATTTGGCTAGTCGGTGCTAACGTGGATGCAGACCGACGCTAGTTGTCCAGTGACATGATATTTTAATATTTTGTGATTTTTTATAGTTATTTTATTATATTTTTATTTTTTTCTTCCTCTTCCCTCTTCTTCCTTTAGCCGATCGCCAGACCTCAGCGACCAACAGAGGCGACAACTGGTGAGGTCGACCACAATGGCCTCAGGCGAAGGTCACCCCACTGGCCACTAGTGAGGGCGAGCCTTGCTAGCCCAGATCTAGTGGCATCATCATCAAATTGTACCTTTGACTGATTTGGTTCCTATAGGATGGTGAGAGCAAATCGAACTTGTGATCAAGGGCTTGGCACAAGAGAGAGGGGGGGAGGTGTCGAGGCTCAATCGAAGGAGATGTTGTCAAGTGTTCACGGTGGAGCCTTGAGACCTGCGATGAGCAACAAAGGCATCTTCGTCTGGTACTTCTCCTTCAAGCGAGCAAAGCACGTAAGGAAGATAAACTAATATAAACAGTAGCTTGCAACCTGGAGGACAAAGGGGGAGGGGGAATAAAAAAATAATGAAAAATACCACCAAAAATCCTAAATTATATTCACTGTGACATATTTACTGCGAACCTTTTTTATTGTGACGTCAAAAAGCCCCAATTATGTCCACCGCGACACATTTATCCCAATTTTTTTTGTGACACTAAAAATTCCAAACTTGTATTCATGCGGCACATCTACCCTTCGTTAGGGTTCCATTAAAAATGAGGAAAAATTATCAATTCAGTCATAAACGTATTACAATTGTGCCATTTCAGTCATAAACTTTTTTTTAGCCAAGTCAGTCCTAAACTTTTTGTAATTGTTCTATTTTAGTCCATCCGGTGAGTTTTGGCCAGCCGACGCTGACATGGACGCTGGGCGGCCGGCGATAGAGTATTTGAATTTTTTGAATTTTTATTTTTATTTTTATTTTTATTTTTATTTTTATTTTTTCTCCCAACCATCCCCTCCCTTAGCCGTTTGCCGGTCGGAGGCATGACTGGTGAGACGAACCCTCGCCCAACTATGGCGGGGCTCAGCCTCGCCTTCACCGACGTCCCCCTTGCCCAACGACGGCAAGGCTAGAGGCGAGGCGACGAAGTTGAGGCTCAAGGCGAGGGGCAAGGTCAAGGTGAGGCTCGATGGTGAGGTGATGCCGGAAAAGGCGGGGCTCAGGCAAGGCTCGACCTTGCCTTTGTCGGCTTCACCTTTGGGCTTGCGAGGTTGAGCCTTGCTCGGCCATGACAGAGCTTGGCCTCGCCTTCGCCAGCGTCGCCTCGCCTAGCAACGGCAAGGTTGAGCCTCGCCATGGCCGGGGGAGGCTTGGCCTCGCTTTCCCCAGTGTCGCCTCGCCTAGTGACGGCGAGGCCGAGCCCTACTATGGCCGGGGGAGGCTCGGCCTCGCCGGCCATGCCTCCGGCCGGTGAGCGGCTGAGGGAGGGGATTGGGAGGAATAAAAATAAAAATAAAAATAAAGATAAAAATAAAAATAGAAAAATTCAAAAAATTTAAAATATTATTAAAATATTATATTGTCGGCCGGCCAGCGTCCACGTTAGCGTTGACTGGCCAAAACTCACCAGATTGACTAAAATGGAACAATTACAAAACGTTTAGGACTGACTTGACCAAAAAACAAATAGTACTGAAATGGCACAATTGCAATAGGTTTAAGATTAAATTGGTAATTTTCCCTTAAAAATGACCATTAAAAAGAAAAAAGCTAATGTGAATCTGACATGGCATTGATATGGCGCCATGCAAGCGCCACATAAAAAACATAAAAAGGAAAAAAAGTAAGTGAAAATTTAAAGTCACTATTCATCATCTTCAACCTTGCAAGGTCCTCCGGCATTCTTCCGTCGCTACCCACTTTTGTCTAGACCTCCGGTGGAGTTCGTCGCCCTTACTTGACCACATCCTCCAAATCTGGTCATGGCAACTGATAACTCTACAAAAGTAGAGTTTAAGTGCTTCTAAAATGTGGACAATTAAGTTTAGTCGTTCGAGTTTTATTTAGTTTTTAGTGTTTTTGTTTTACTTTAGTGTTTTGGTCATGGTTAGATGATTTTGTGTTTTAATTCTCGTGTTTTCTTGCTTGAGTGTCTCAATGATGTCTTGTTATGTTTAGGTATGATTTGGAATAATGAAGCGAAGAACATTGATGAGAAGATTTGAAAAATTGCAACTTCAAAGTTGCTGGAGACAGAACCGAGATGGACGCATCCGTCTGAAGCATAGATGCATCCATCTGCAATCTGTGGCTGAGTACAGAACTAAGACGGATGCATCTGTCTGACAGACGGACACATCCGTCTGCACGCTGATAATAACGCACGACGGGCAAGCTTCTCCTTTTACCGTGGCTTGAAGATTTTATTAGAAGATTATGTTTGGATATTTTTAGAATTTGGTTTTCTTATTTTGAAGGGATTAAGGATATTATATTCTAGGAGATTTTGATGGAATATTTGAAAGGTGATAAAATAGGAAAGGGAGGATAACCCTTGGGAGATTTTTAGAGGATATCCTTTCGGGTGGTTTTCTTCGATGGGAATAAAAGGGGACGTCAGAATAGCTTTTTGGAGGATAGACATCACGGATTCAAGAAAAGACGAAGGAACTTCTTGACAGCAAGAGGAGAGCGAGGATCAAAGAAGACGAAGCTCGAGTTTGATGACCAAGCTTCATTCTTTCTCATCTTTTGTTTTTGAATGTTGATGTTATTCTTTCTTTTTCGGATGATGAGTTTTCTTGGTGTTAGCATGAACTAATTTGTTATTCTAGGGTTACAATGGACCTTGACAGTTGATCAATAGTTGTGAAGTCTTCTTTGATATTATTGAATGAATTCTCGTTGTTTATCTCTATCTGCGCTTAATTCTTGTCAATTGATTGGCCACCAGTTGATTTGAATTGGTAATTTAGGTGAACTCGGGAGAGGAACCCTAAATTTAGCCGTGGTAAAAATAACCTAAGTTAATCTTAGTCGGAAGACGGGATTATTAGCGAAAGGGATAGGAATATACCCAATTGCCTTAGGTAATCAAATAGAATTGGTTTGTAATGGGTTCTCAATAGTCGCTTGCCTAGGAATAGAGTGAACGATTATTTACTCGAGAATACGTTCCTATTGACGCTAGGAAGAGGTATAGGGAGATGTTAGAATTATAGGTTAACAACTTGGTCATTCGATAATACTAGAGAAGATGGATCAACTTGGGATTAATTATAAAGTGAAATTGTATACCCTAAGTTTTTAGCTATTGAATTCTTAAACAAGTTAAATTTACGTGTTTTAGTTTATTTTCTTAATTTAGTTGAATCCCTTAATTTAGATTTTCTGAATAATAGTGGTTTGAGACAGTTTAGTACTCAATAGAAGTCTTTGATCAGTTCTCGTGGGATCGACAACCCTATTTACCCTTTATTACTTGTTCGATAGCGTGCACTTGCATTAATGATCTGATTTCGGAAGCAACAAGTTTTTGGCGCTGTTGCCGGGGACTGTTTTCATAACTTCTATTGATATTAATATTAATCAGGCCGTATTAGTTCAGATATTTTTCTTAAATTTTATTGCTTGATTTGCAGGAAATTTCTATTCATTGCGTGCGCCGCTCCCAAAGTTGTGAGTCAGAATGAGTTAAATGAGTCAGTATGGGTTAAACCATATTTAACTCAACCCAGATGTTTGACACCTTTACATGGATGTAAGTTTGGGGCTTTCGCTGTCACATAAAAAAGTTTGGAGTAAGCATGTCACGGCATAAATAGTTTAGGATTTTTGACGTCACAAAAACAAGTTTATGGTAAATGTGTTACAGAGGGCAGAGTTTGGGGTTTTTGGTGGTATTTTCCCAAAAAAGAAAAGAAAAAGGAAAAAAAGGAAAACAAAATAAAAAAATTCAAAAAAATATTATATGTAACCACATTAGCACAGGTTGGCCAAAGTGGGTTGGATGGACTGAATCGGCACAATTACAAAAGGTCCAAGACTGAATTAGTACAATTTGCAATATATTTGAGACTTTTTTGGCAAGTTTGCCTAAGTGTAACCATGACCCCAATTTCGATATCCAGTTGGCTATTAACTAGTATATTAACCCGGAGGGAGAGATGTGTTTTGTGGTTTTTTTCTCGTTTTGGCTAGAAATTGGTGTATCGGTGTATTTCGGTTTGTTCAAGTTTATTGTTCATGTTATGTCCACACATTGCAATTTTTGTTTGTGGTCGAAAACCCATTGCTAATTAAAGTCTCATGAATGATTGAATGTGGTCGACCAACAGCATTACATCTGAACAAGGAAATCAACTTTGTTTTCTTAGTTTTGCTATTTCCCTGCGCTCCTCTGGGAGAAGATATTAACAAAACATAATGTTATTTTAGCGTGGAGCAACAAAAAAAAATGTTTTTGGATATTATATTAGATAGTGAATTAAGTTATATAGTAGAGGAGCTAATATATAACTTGAATACCTTGATTTGTACGTCGTGTAAGATGATGGAGAAACTGCGATCCTCAAATAAATTTTTTAAAAAATTAACTCTTCATAGCAAACTTCATATGTCAAATGGTTGAATTTAAGTATGAAGCGATTTTCTGTAGTGGGTGGAGCAAAAGGTTTAACCAAATCCGATTTGCCCCCTGTCAACTAGCCCCAGAAACGGGGGAACACCTCTTCACGCAATGCGAATGGACAAAAGCTATCTGGGAAGATCCGAGAATCAACATCGACACTTCACCGTGCAATATAACGAGAATGGAAAAATTGGCCTTGGATATACTCATTAAAGGCCTGTCGGTTGGGGTGGCCATGGGCCGGTTTGGGCCCGGAACTAGCCCAGTCAAACTCGAAACCGGAACTGGCCCATGGCCATAAGGGTCCAGTTGGCCATGGGCCAGTTCCGGTTCCTTCTTTTTTGGAATGAGAATCGAAACCAGCTCGGAACTGCCAGTTCAAGCGGTTCGAAATCTAACGGTTCCTTTTTGGAGTCGTTGGAAGCCAATAGCCAACATTAAAAAAATAAAAAAATGTGATATAAAAAATTTATAAATACCCCCCATTCATTTTTCATTTTTTCACACAAATTTTCTCAAATTTTCTCTAACTCTTAATTACGTTCTCGATTCTCTAATATCTTATTTTTATTTATTTATTATCTCCTTTAATAATTTTCTATTTCAAATTCTTTTTTCATACCCTATATTCTTTTTTTGCATTATACCATATATTTTTTATATATCCAAAAAAAGGCAAGTGGAGTGGCAAAGACAAGAGCACAATGGGAGAATCCGATTATCTTAATCCTCATAATTATGCAGATTAGGGAGTTGATGTAGATGATTAAATCAACATTTTCCCTAATATGGAGCAAGTCCACACGCAAGAGACTCTTCATCCTCCTACCGTCACCGATGCCGAAGAAATGTCAATAATAAAGGAGCGGGATGATGCATCTAACATATAGGAGCACTTCATGAAAGTTAAAAAAATTTGAAAGAGGTCTAAAAAGGTATGATTTAGTTTGTAAACATTGTGCTACAACATACCAATATACAAGTGGATAAGGATATGGAACATTTAATCGGCATCTTAGATTGAAACATCCAATCGAAGTGGGAATTAACACCAACCAACAATAAATATCTGGGTATGTCAATCCTAACACTTCTCCTTTATTTCGTTTTAATGAAAAAACTTATAAAGAAGAATAAGGTAAATTTGTTTCCGTTGAACATTTATCATTTAGTTTTGGTGAAAATTTTGATTTTAATAAATTTATATGAAATGCATGTGCTTCACAAGCAAGACGCGTTCCTAGAAATTCACTTAAATGCGAAATTAAAAATATTTATAGAAAAGGAAAAAAAAAGATTTACAAACCTTTTTTTTTATGAATTTTAATGAACATGTGCATATAGATAGCGATATTTGGAGTGATCATTGGCAAACTAATTCTTACATGGATATAACATGTCATTGGATAGATGATGATTGGAATGTTCAAAAAAGAGTTATTGCATTTAGAATTTTTTATGATAGGCATATGACAAATAATATTTATAGATTAATTAGTCAAATTTTAGAAGAATAATATTTACTTACTAAAATTTTTTCAATTGGTTTTGATAATGCCAAGGTAAATACTGCTTCAATTGTTAAACTTGAAAAGATTTGTAAACCCATTTTTGGTGGATAATTTTTTCACATTAGATATCATTGTAATGTTATGTGTATAAGATGGTTTAAAAACTCTTCAAAGTTCTCTCAACCTGATAAAAATAGCAATTCGAAATTTATGAAAACATCTCCAGATAATGAAAGAGTGAGCAAAATTTTGTAGAGTAAATGGAAAAAAACCAAAAATATTTTCAAAAGATGTTCTAAATCATTGGAATTCTACTTACGAGTTGTTTAATGAATATTTTGCATACAAAGATTTATTATGTGCATTTATTTCAAATAATATATCTAAAATTAATTTATCCCCACAAGAATGAGATAGTTCCAATTTTTTTATAGATATTTTAAAAGTTTTTAATGATGTGTCGCAACCCTCCCGATATGTTTTTTTGTTAGAATTGGGGGGACTTGCTTCAAATAAGCCCTCTTTGTTCATCTTTGATCATCGCTGTTTCATCATATTGGGTAGTTGGCCATCTTCAACCTAGGCCAAGAGGAATATATCGACGTGTCAGACTATATATGAGATGTTTCCATTAGAACGATCACATTTACCTTCTTGAAGCACCATTCCTAGGGACGTCTGCACAAATCAATGCGTGAGCAACATCAAAGTTCATGCATGAGTGTTTTGAAAAACTCTTTTGAAAGACGTTTTTAACATAAGAATTAAGAAATGGGGGAACTAGTCCTCATATCATCGAACATTCTCGTTCCTATAAAATTCATTTGAAAGGAAACATGCGGGAATCCGGGCCTCAAGTCTTCAAAAATCGAAGGCAAGTGTCATCATTGGGCTAGTTTGGAATATTCCCGCATGTTCTTAATAAAATGTGCATATGCATTCACTAGAATGAAATAATAAAGCCGTCTTACAAAGGAGACTACTTTGGACCAAAGGCTCAAGACCCGAGGTGCTATTAAGTTCTACTTACAATATGAATTAAAAGGCAAAATAGAAATGACACGATGCAAACAATTAGCATTGACTGCTTTATTTTGCAAAATTCGAAACGACTGCGAGTGACTCAGCTTCTTCATACGCTAGCATAGTATTCTCCTCATATCGGTGAATCACTTTCTCCCACGAACTCCTTTGAGATATGATAATACCACAGTTGAAATTGCTTTGTGATTCGGGGATACCAACTAAGAAGTCCAGTTTTTATCTTCCTCTTTGCCATTTATGATGATTATTCCTTGATGTTCAAGTGAATGGCTCTATAGTATTTTCAACTCTAGGTCATCAAGTTTGAGGATCTCACTATTTATGAGGGCTGGAACTTTATTCTTGAGAACCAAACAAATATCGACGTCATGCCCCATTTCACCCATGTGATACATGTATGTCTTAGCCTTATCATAGCAGGAGAAATTTTTTGGAGAGCTCTTCCTTGGGGGCTCTTTCGCAACTAACCCACTTTCTAAGAGCATTGGAAGCACTTTTGAGTAAGGATATGGGAGTGGAGTGAATTGCTTTAGTGGGGGCTTCTTCACTTTTCGAGATTTCTCCACCTTAGACTCATTTTGCCCCTAATGAGAAGTGGAAACATGTAATTGGTATCTTGACTTATTTTTGAGAGTTTGATTCATAACTGACATTCCTTGACATGCAGGCTTTGCTTCATTAGATAGTCCTTTGTTGACTTGAGAGTATTCCCCATAGTTTTTCTTATTTCTAAACTTGTCATTTCATATGACCCATTCTACCCTTTCACCAACATCCACCAAATGCGAAAATGATTGACAACTAGATGTATGTAGCCGATCAAAGAATTTGTATGAAAGGGCTATCAAAAAGTATCTTATCAACTCATCCTCATCCAATGGAGGTTGAACTTGAGCAGCCTTCGCTCTCCATCTTTATGCGAACGATCTAAAATGTTCGTTCCTCCTCATTTCCATATGCTTCAGATCCATTCTGGTGGGGATAACCTTTACGATGTATCTATATTGTTGTAGAAATTAGTTCGCAAGATCATCCCACTCTTCGATACCCCTAATATCAAGCGCCATAAACCATGATAGCGCAGGACCAATCAAAGTATATTGAAAATTCTAGATCAAGAGTGAATCATTGTCAACATATTCAGTCACCTCTTACAAAAAGTAACTAATATGAGTTTTTGGACATCTAACGCCATCGTATTTTTTGGTAAATTTCAGCCTTTGGAAAATATTTAGAGCTTTCCCTATGAGGCGAGGAGGTAATGTGTCGTCCTTTTGGGGAACATCTAGATGAATTTCGGCCTTAGTTAAATTTGCATGGTCTCTTCCTTCCATTAAGCAGTTAGATTCTTTTATCAAGATGGAGCGTGGGACTAAAAGGATTTCTTCTGTCACCTCATCCTCTTTGGTATCAACAACTAGTGATTCGGTAGGTATGATCGCAGGACTTTTTATAGCAAACCATGGACCGAGAGCTTTATCTTCTGTTGAAAGTTTTGAGAATATGGCAAGAATTTGGGCCACTTGATTCTCTAGCTTAGTAAATTGCGTATCAGTGTTGTTATCCTCCATGTTTACTCCCAAATAGATTGTGCAATTCTCCTTTACTATTTTTATTACCTAGTTTTTAAATGAAATAGATGTATTAGAAGAGGGAAAAGAAAGAGAGCATAGATCCTTTCAATTTTTATGCCTTCTTGTGATTAATGAAGATAATGATTTTTACGTGAGTCTTAGTCTTGCATGGAAAGCTCTTATCAATATTTTTCATAAGAAAGCATACCATTGAAAGGAATATAATCAATGATAACTGCTTTTAATTAATTTCAAGGAAAACTAATGAAATGGTTAGAAAAAATGCAAAGTGCAATTTCATTACGTCCTAAATTCAATAAACTATAGGACATCCAAATTAAAACCGTTTACTAGAAACAGGAACAATTTGAGTATCCAATATTTTCTTGAATTTAAAAAGTATGAACGACTTTGACTAGTTATCATGGATTACATAGAAAAGTATATGCATGAGCCATTCAATTTCACATTTCCTTTTGATAAAATAAGGGTTAAGCATTCTTATTTAACCAAAGGAGGTCTAATAGAAAGTCTTAAACCAAATTTCCCTCAAAAGGAATTATGCAATTGATTGGGATCACTCGAGTGATTAGAATGAATGCCACTATCACACCATCTACTAAAATCTCTAGTATAGACAGAATATTGTAGATACACCTCAAAAGATTCTCAGTACATCAAATGGGAGGAAATAGAAATGATTCCCACATGAAGAAATCTAGAGTACAAAGTTTCTATGATAAATGGGTGTGATAAACACTAAGGATGTCCCAAATCAGAGCATAAGTCGTCTGGTTGAAATTGGATTTCTTCAAACTAGCATATGTATCCATCCATCTTGGAGCTCCCTCCTACAGGTGAATCAACATGCTTCAAATGGCTCCATGTTGGTGTCGCGGCGTGGAATGCTCTTTTGCCCCCTTGTGGTCGTCTCAAGAACTACAACATGACTTGGGGAAATCATCTTTCTATCCTAAAAATAGCTTTCGAACCAATCACTCAAATGATGATTTTTTGTGAGATGATGCATGATGTGTATGGTATGTAGAATTTGAAGCGAATGGGAATGAGTTACAAGTTAAAGATAAGGAAGCCTTACCAACTAGACCCTTTTTATTTCTTTCCGATTTTCGGTTTTAGATATACCAACCGTCTATTTTTTACATGCACATGAGATAAGTGAGGGGTTGACTCTAGAAAACAAAAAGAAGGGGTAAGGTATGGACCTAAAAGGTTCCCACTATCTGACTTGACGACTTTACCCACAAGCGCGGCCAAACATCAAGTGGGAAGAATTGTCAATTCAGATAGCGAGCGGAATCAAATATGGTTGACCCAAGTGCAATCAAACGCTAGGACTTTGCATATCGATCCCTATCTATGGTGATCTAAGAAGAGTGTTTCGTGGCTTGGGTTTAGGCGCTTGTGTGTGCAGGTATCGTGATTCTCAAAATATGGAAGACATGCACAGCAATTGGTATCAATACAGCGCTTCTAACTTGCAAAAAAATAAACAACCAACCTAAACTCCAACTCTGCACAAAATACGTCAACACTCACTCTACCCCTTATAACTCCCATCTGCAAAAACATTTAACACATTCAGTTAGTAGATTTACCTTACCTTCAGGAGCACTTGCAGAAAAGCATGTTACAAATCAGATCGGACGGTGTGTCTAACCCACAACCGTCCGATCGAGGTCTATTTTTATTTCAAATTGGTTTTTATTATTATAAAATACACTTCTTTATCCAAACAAAACGATTTCTAAAATCCTAGGCTCCTAACACGTGGCACAACTTCTGTCGTCTGATCCAAAAAAGATTTTTAAAATGATTTTTATTACTAGAAAATGATTTTATACCCAAAAATTCCAAACTAAGACGCGTGTTAAAATTTCCACCATTAGATCTTGGTATTTTTATTCCTAAAAAGAATCCGCTGGCTGATGTGGCTGCAATGCGTTATCCACGTCAGCGACATGTGTGCATTGATCGGGTCAACTTTCATTGACCGGTCAACACACTACCAGGGAAGAAGAACAGTGCCACCGGAGGCACTGTTCCGACGCCATATTCCGGCGAACCTCGCTGAAAAAATTTGAATCGATGCCAATGGCTACAAAAACCTCCCTATTTTAATCTAAACCTAATCTGCAACACTCCTAGGCTAGCATACATAAATTACAATCGTCGAATCAACCCGAAATAGCCTACCCAACTCCAACCGAGAACTATTTTCCGATAGAGTCGTGCCCTAGCCTTTTCTGAGGCGATACAAATCATGTAAATCGTTATACAGCATCACGTGAGTATGAGAAGACTTACCTGGTGGTCGCGAATCCTTAGTTTCGCATGGAACGAGCATACGAACTCAGAGTGGGTTTTCGGGTTGGAGGTGGACTCAGGGTTTTTATGCAAGAAAAACACAAATGAAACGTGGAGGAAGAGTCAGCAGGAGTCAATGGTTCATTTCAAACAGACGTGAATCGGAGAAAAAGACGAACGGGGGAGCTACCATGAATGATGAGCTCTACTGCGCGTTAATGGCGTTACTTGTTTTCGAAGCTCTGAGGACGAACGGTTAGGTGTGGTGTGCTCACAGGACAAAAACGAAGCTGATGGAAGTAGAGGCGTCGCTTCAAGCAGCTTGGATCGTTGGATATTCTCGTTTGGAACTCTCGGCCGGTGAACTTCAAGTGGCCTGGCAGAAACGTCACTATGAACCCCGCTCTCCTACTGTGATCTCCCTTGCGTGTATATAACTCATCGAAATCCCAATATCCCCCTAAAATTGGATGATAATCTCCCTATAAATCTGTTTAAGAACCGCCAAAATCTGTTCAAATTTTCTTCTCCTCTACGTGAATCATTATTTGGAGAATCGGGTCGAAGGTTGAGAGGGTCGTTGGGTCGGACCCGATCCGACTCAACTGACCCGGTTGACAAAATTCTCCCTAATTACCCAAACAAAACTCAAAATTAAGCAAATTGAGGCCCAAAATTGGACTTAGGAGTATGAATTCCTTTAGAAAATGAATTTTATGTGAAACTTTTGCAAATAATTACATGCAAATTCGAATTTTCAACTTTGACCCAATGATCCATTTTGCCAAATCCAAACTCAAGATGACCTTTTTTACAAACATTGACACCACCAATCGATTCATTAGGTCAAAAAATAGGGGGTGATGTGCCCTTATTTTCAATTTAGTCCCTAGGAAATTTTTAATTGCATTAAGTGTTTTAGGGACTAATTTGAAAAATCAAAAATTGCATTCTGATCCTTTTTAGTGGAATTGGACAAGTCAGTGGATTTTTGGACTCGATTTTAATTTTGGAAAATAGAGGGGGATGACACGACTCAAAAAATACAAAAATGAAAAATTATAGGGCTAAAATGAAATTTCTAGAACTTTTTCAAATAATCCGAAAATGCAATTAACAAAGAAACCCTAAATTCCAAATTGAATTTTTCAAAATTAATTAGGTAAAAAAGAATATAAAATTAAGAGAAAGATATTGACTATTTTTTGTGGCCTTGAATACTATTTTTTTTATTAATTTTCCAGTATTTTTTTAATTTCTGGAAAATATTTAAAATATGAAAAATAAGGAAAATTATTTTTTGTTCAAAATTGGTTCCCTAGGGTTGGGCAAGGTTTCCAAAGTTGATTTTACAATTTTCTCATTTTTCTTGATTTTTGTTTTATGAATTTTTGAAGATAAAATGCAGAAAAATATTGAAAATAAGGAAAATTAATTTTTTACTCAAAATTAGTTTGTTAGGCATGGCCGATGCTCCCAAAGTTGAATGTTTTTAATTTCCTCATTTTTTTCTCGATTTGTTTTATGAATTAGTTTTATGGATTTTCTAAAAAAATTTTAAAAATAAAATTGGCCAAAAATCAAGTGTCAACATGATGCAACTTATACTTTGTCCAGTATTTATTATCTAACTACACATTTTTTTTAATAGAATGTATTAATATGGTTGGAGTTTTTGAAGAAAATGAGAATGATGATAAGTTAGGTGATACTATTAAAATAATGAAAACAAAAAGGCTATTATTATGAGGAAATTCCTATTATTGATTTAGTTTCTTTTGTTTTTTTATCCTTATTATAAATTAGATGATTTATGTGATTATTTGAAGATGTATTATGAATGTTTACATTTAATTGATACGATAAATATTAGAACTATACAAACAAAGGTTAAAAACGTAATAATAGAATTATATAATGAATTTTGTAAAACATATAATTTAGGTGATAGTGGATGTGGATCTTCTCAACCTAGTAACTTACAATGTGGAGACATAGATAAAATTAGTAGAGGGTACCAACTTTTGATATATAGGCAAAAAAAGAAAAAGGAAGTAATAATAAGTAATTCTCAAATAAAAAGTTATCTAATAATTTCTTTTGAGTTTGATAAATCCGAAGGCAGCAAAAATTTCACAATATTGGATTGGTGGAAGAGGCATTCCAATTAATACCCAATTCTTGCTCTGATTGCAAGATAAATTTTAGCAGCCCTTTGTTCAACAGTTACGGTAGAACATGCATTTAGTGTTAGAGGCAATATTTTGGATGAACGATGTTCAATATTAACCCCGAATTGATGAAGTTTCAAGCTTGTATTGATGATTGGACAAAGGCTCAATATAGACAATAAGAGATAGATCGCAATAATAAACCAAATTCTTTTATGACGGAGATACTACCACCACCAGTACAGGAACGGGTAGCAATAATTGAAAATGAGGTAATTATGGGGTCATCAAAGGTAAGAGAACTACATGAGCTTTGATTCTTCTATCCCTAAGAAGATATGTAGGCGCTTAATGATAAATTATTAAGTTCAAGCCCCTCCTTATTGACACCTAAATTTTGACTTTTATTCACTTAAGTACATAAAAAAAATGAGAATTAGTTCTCACCAAAAATTAATTTTTTCATGCATTGCATATTTAATTTTTTGTCGGTCATGCATTTTATTATAGCTAACGACGGAGGATTTGAGCTTAAATTGACATAATTGCAAATACATAAAACTTCAGGGAATGAATTGTAAATACATAAAATTTTAGGGATTATTTTGCAAAAAAGAGTTAGTGGAGAAATTAGAAAGGAAGATGGAAAAGGGAAGATATAGAAGGGAAGATGGAGAAATTAGAAGGGGAGATGGAGAATTAAAGATGGTGGATTTAGAAAGGAAGATGAAGAATTAGAATGGAAGATGAAGATGAAGAAAGGGAGATGAAAGAGTTGTCTATAAAAGAGGAGGAGAAGAGATTTTGAAGGGAAAAAATTTTTTGGAGAGATTTCAAGAGAAAAAATTTTGAGAGAGAAAAATTCGCCGCTGTGGAACAAGCTTTGGCGACGCGACGGATTCATCTCCAACGAGCTCTAGGTGCATCAGCATGTGCAATTATTAGGTAACTCAATTTTTCATGTTTAGATGATGAAATCTCGAAAACAAATATACTGAACATTCGTAGATGACTTCGAAATCTTCGATTTGATATATTATGACGCGAAAATGGACGTCATTTGCTATGTCAAAAGGGTCCCGAAATTGAGAGCAGAAATATGGAAATATGGTGATTAGAACCTGAGATGGAATTTTTCTGATCTGACCTTTCACGCTAAATGATTTTCCATGGGTTATTCTAGACTTCGTTTCATAAAGACTTCTTCAAGACATTTGTTTATAAGATCTTAATGCATAACATATAAAAAATATATGCACGTTTCGTAATTTTAATGCATTTAATGAAATCATGCAATTCTGTTAGCGTCCTTGAGTCTGAGTGTTTTTCTGTGCGTGGTCATATTGATTTGTAGTTATCTCATGTTTAGAGTCTTCTTTTGAAACTTCACAAAAAATGAAAGTTGTTCATTGGGGTCTTGTTTAGTAAATTGAAAAGTTTTGTGCATTAATTTTGAGATTTGAGTGTCCATTTGAGCTTAATCCTAAAGTATGTCTGTTTTGTGAAATTTGTTTGTTTGCTGCTGAGCTCTCATGAAAGACCATTTTCTACACGAAAATGAGTGTCGTTTAATAAGAATGTAAAACATGAAAGTTGTCAACGACACATTTTCCCATCCACATAAAAAATCTCAGAAGTTTTACATACATTTCGTTATTTCTTTTGTATTTTATGGTTACTGCTTTCTCCCTAAGAATGTTCATGGACAATATGATTTAATTCGTATTTTTTGTGTTAATGCATTGGAAAATGTAAAAAATGGTCTCAATGAAGTTTAATCAGCACGTGTTAAACTTTCTTTGAGTTTTTGAATTGTCTTAACTCATTGGTGATTGTGCATGTCCGATTAGATAAGTTCATTATTTTCATTTGGCTTTCGGCCCGATGCTTTGAAGACTGGAGGATGACCGATGTCCATTCCGGTCCGTTTTGTTGTACTCCCGACCCACGAGGCTTGGCGACGGGTGTTTGACCGATGTCCATTCCAGTCCATTTTTGTTGTATTCCGATCATGTCTCGGGTTTTATTTAATTGGTCTGTAATTATTCACCCGACGAGTTACGGGTTTTATTTTCACTGTCCTTAGGATAGTTTTACTTTACCTGCTCTCTCTTCACATCTTCGTTTGCTTTGGGTGATTTTGCATTCTTTTATAATACATCCAAAATACAAAAAAAAATGTAGAAAATCCAAAAAACCTAAAAAAAATGGAAAATATGAAGATACAAAAAATGCCATTCATGTGCATCTCATGTAGTATGTCTCATGTATGTTTGTCATGTTATCCGTATGTTCATATAGACATATCGTATTTGTTTGTTCTCGTATGCACGTCACGTACGCAACGTTTGCAAATCTACATTTGTCTGTTATGATATGTTATTAACCAATGCATATTCATTCAGAAAAATCAAAAATTTCAAAATGAGGGTTTTATCCCCTCTTTTCAAAATGACGACTTTGCCCTTTATGGGCAAAATCGAAATGTACGTATTTACATACACATATCACTATGCATGTCACATATATATGTCACGTATTTGTATGGTGTATGTACGCATGTTACATATCGTATTCGTACGTCTTCATACGCATGTCACATACGTATTCGTATTCGTCTATCCCCGCATGCATGATGTATTCATACGCATGTCACGTACGCATATCATTCGCATGTCCACGTACGTATGTCATTTGCATGTAACACACGTATATGTATTCGTCTATCCCGTATGCATATTGTATTCATTCACATGTCACATACGTATGTCATTCGCATGTCATGTACGTATGTCATTCGCACATATTCGTATTCACATATCTACGTATTCATATATCATATTCGTATGTCCGTATTTGTGTGTCGTATTCGTATGTCAACGTTTGCGTTCATACCATTTATGCATTTCATTTTAAAGCGAAAACATAAAAAGAACACATTACCAGGGTCTTAGGAATAAATCAAGCGAGAGTTGCCAAAATAGGATATCCATGGAATTAAGGTACCGAAAGGGAATTAGTTTTAATTAACTAGTGTAACCAAGTCCCCGAACTCATAATCTCTGGTTTGCAGGAGTAATTTAGTTCTCCCGCTAAGTTAGTTAGGTTTCTAATCAACCTACCAAAAATGATTAGTGGCGACTCCAAATTCTAAAATCATGTGAAAAAAATCAAAGTTACGATTTGGTAGAGCTTGGGAGAGCTCGAACTAGGTTAGTTAATTTAATTAATTAATATGGTAATCCATTAACCTCAAAATGAATTTTAGGTCGCGACAGCTTGGCGACTCCGCTGGGGATTTGTTCTTAATTTTTAAAATTTAAGAACTTAGCGGACTTAGGCCAGGAAAATTTAATGGAAATTCATTTCATTTGAATTGGGTGAATTCTAATCTTTAGGTGTTAAATGGTCTTGCAGATGGGAGTTATAAGGGGTGAAGTGTTTGACTAACCCTTAGTTTTGCCGGTTGGTGTAGGAATTATTTGTTTAAATTCTGCACATTATTGAAGTGGTGTTTGCCTTTAAATGTTGTGCATGTGTTTATAGTTTTAGCACTATATCACATACGTCTCGTGGCCGGACCTGGGCCACTAGTTTTAGGATGGTATTGTGATTTGGTTTTAGCGTTCGGCGTGAGATCATGTCGAAACTTAGCCCAGATTCAATCCCGAACCTCCGGCTTGGTAAGATTACCAAAGTAGTGGTTTTAATTTTTAGCTCGAGCAGCCGAAGTGGGAAGGCCCGGCTAATCCTGGTTACGTCGTGAGATCATGGCTAATCTTGATTATGTGCGTGAGATTGTCGCCTTGCCGTAAGTCTTTCGCTTTAATTTGTTAGCCCTTAGAGTAGATAGGCTAAGATTTAAACTCACGAATCGTGTGCATGTCTATGTGACCTACATGGTACTTTTCATGGTGAAAGTAAGTTTTCTAACTTCATCTTGTATTTATTTTTTGGTCGGTCCATGTTAGGTGTCGGTTAGATTTTGAATTTAATATCATCGTCATTTTTCAAAAGAAATTAAAAATTAAATTGGTGCCCTATTTTTAAAAAATGAATGTAAAAAAATTCATTCGGGAAGTTTTATTGACCAATAGAATTTTTGTCACATCTTTCCTTCTTAAGTAGAAGTGAGATTTTCTCAACAAATTTACCTTGAAAATTCATTCTGATAAAAAATGAAATTCTTTCGAGAAATTTGGTAAATATCAAAGGAATTTGTCACATTTTTTTTAAAGTTATAAAATCTGCAAGAAAATTTTTTCTGAAGAAATTCACCCATGTCTTTTGTAAGAAAATTTTATCTAATTTCTCATAAAATTGAAAAAATAAAATTGGACTAATCTATGTGTCATGGACCGACCCATTTTTTTTTATCACATACTTATTATTTTCTCTACTTTTGCAGGGAATTATAGGTACCCCGGATAGGAGCAAAATTGGGCTAATCGGCGATAACGTACCAGGAATATTCTTGAAGAATACGAAAGGACGGAAATTATCGATGCTTTAGCTGATAACCTTGGGGGCAATCGAAAAGGTCCCTTTTCCTGGAGATGGGATTACGTCAATTAGCCAGCATGTATGGGATATGTATTTTGATACAACGGAAAATGTGTTTGGCTCAGACATGGGGTATTCTTGATGTATTGAGGGGTTTCTATACTTTTTTGAGAAAGATATATACTGTGTAGTCAGAACCCATGAAACACATATGTTAAATCCAATCGTGCAATGCCTTTCTGATTAAATTGAACAAAGACTTGCCTTTTTACCTTTCTTGGATTCGAAATACGTTGAGGATTTTGGAGGACCAGTATTTTATTACTGAGTATGGCCCACAGACATTTCTCCCGATTATAGGTACCCCGGATAGGAGCAAAATTGGGCTAATCGGCGATAACGTACTAGGAATATTCTTGAAGAATACGAAAGGACGGAAATTATCGATGCTTTAGCTGATAACCTTGGGGGCAATGGAAAAGGTCCCTTTTCCTGGAGATGGGATTACGTCAATTAGCCAGCATGTATGGGATATGTATTTTGATACAGCGGAAAATGTGTTTGGCTCAGACATGGGGTATTCTTGATGTATTGAGGGGTTCCTGTACTTTTTTTAGAAAGATATATACTGTGTAGTCAAAACCCATGAAACACATATGTTAAATCCAATCGTGCAATGCCTTTCTGATTAAATTGAACAAAGACTTACCTTTTTACCTTTCTTGGATTCAAAACACGTTGAGGATTTTGGAGGACCAGTATTTTATTACTGAGTATGGCCCACAGACATTTCTCCCGATGCTATAGGAGGCCGACACATTCAAGTAGACGCCGAAAGAGGCAGAAGATGAGTGAAGTGGGGCAAGCAACAGGTGGCCTGAGTTATTACCAGCGCACTGATCGAGTTATCACAGCGTTATTGTTCGTAATCTCAAGATGGGTAGTGGAGGCCACCGCCGAACCCTTCATCAGTATTCTCGATATCATCGTCTGGAGCGATTAATAAGAACACCAAGAAGAACATTAAGCCTCGATGTCTTCGGTACCTCAAATCATTTTGTTATGCTATGCGGAAGAAATGATAGCAGGAAAATTAAACAAAAAACACATGAAGCTTTTCTTTCATTCCATTCATCAAAGAGTATTACAACAGCTCACTGGGGAGGAAAAATAAAGCCAAACTGAGCCTTGATAACCATTACGAAGGAGCTCAACTGACTCTCTAAACAGTTGATGCTCTGGGTGCACCGGACGTTCTCGGGATCAAGCTCCGCGAGCCTAAAGAAGAGGCGATCGCACTTCTCCTTAGCTTGGGCCATACTGGCCTCGTAATGTTCGACGGCAAACTCTAGGTCCGAAATTGCCGCCCTCTCGAAAGCAATGTCTGCCGTAATGTCATCAAGTCTCTCCTGCAACCAACCGCATTTGCACCTCATCATAATATTGCCCGACTCCTGTTCGGCGTAAGTTCGGACCAAGGCCAGACGGTCCACCAACTTTTCCCTCTCACGAAGCAGCCACGAAAGCTGATCGTTGGCAAACTTGAAGGCCTTCTTGTGATTATCAGCCACAAATGTGACTGTTTCGAGACGCTCGTGCCGGTTTTGGTAACGAGCTTTCACGACAGCAGTCACAAGGACCGTCTCATAAGCGCGGTTATAGGCGGCCAGAAAATTGATGAAGAGGGTCAGGAAGTTCCGATACTCCCTCCCCAGTTGGGTACCCTCGACAGAAGCAGTGTCCACGGTCCTGAATAGACCGAGAATTTCAGCCTTAACTGTCACGCCCCGGACCCGTCGGACGCGCAACATCCCTTCACCTGCTAATTCACTCATCGCCTGGCCAACACTGGCGACGGCCCAGGACTCGTCGTGGCCAAACGACGGTTAACAAATGCGACAGCGGAAACGAACAACCCCCTGACAAACACACATATGGGATAGAGAGATAGAGAAAATTTAATTTACATAGTTTAACAATAGAGGTTTTACACAACCTGGAGAGGAGGCTAACATCTGAACCTCAAAACAAACCCAAGTTGGCCATCAACAAAAGAAAACAGGCCAAACCAAAAAGTCGACAATCTCCATCTTTGCATTGTCGGGACTACTCATCCTTTGGCAAGGCTCACTCCTCCGGGTCGAACTCCTCAGACATCGGAGAACGATCAGGTCTATGGCCGAGGGTCTGAGATGGCGATCAGCCCCAACATGTGAGTCGAAACTCAATGAACACAGGCCTAAACTTAATTTAGAAAGCAGCATGCACTTCTTGCTAGAATGTACATCATCACATGCATATTGTGACCCAAATCATACAGATGCCAATGCAGATGCTCAATGATTCACTTGGGGTCCCCGGTGGCTCTATGGGCACTACCGGTGCCTTCAGCATTTCATAAAGTGCAGAATAGTCAATTCATCGTGCACATATCATAGACTCAAGTCAAACAAATGCAGTATGCTCAATGTTTTCCGGTGGCTCTCTGGGCACTGCCGGACTTCCTGTTTCGGGTTGTCGGTGGCTCTCTGGGCACTGCCGGACTTAACCCAACCGGTGGCTCTTATCGGCACTGCCGGTCCCCGGCCACTCGTAGACGTCTCAGGCCTGTGCCTCAACCCGTGTCTATTCACACTGAAGTTGGCACCCTTGTCTCTCCAGCTACCCCGTGCCGAACACGTTCAGGCGCAAGTACAATGACCGTGGCTCAATTAGCTCTGTGATCGGCACCTCCTTATCTCCCCGCATTCCCGGTGGCCCCCTAGACCCTGCTGGGCCGTCCCGCACGGTTCTACGCACTCCGCCAAACGCACATGTCTCATGCCAATATGCAGATCAATGATGAGCATCACAAAATTCTCAATTGGCCCACCCCATAAACACTCATGTAATTCATCTTTGCCACATGCATTTCCCAAAATTATTCATATTGGCACACCATTTACCTTAAAATAAATCGAATAAAATAGCCAAGCAATTCGTATTGCAAAAAAACTCGTACTTCAGGACCCGGTTTCCATTCTAAATCACTTAGGTTCAAGGGCAAGCAATTTGGCACACGTGGTAATTTCTAGAGTCCACAAAAATTTCCAATTGACCCCTAAGGTCAAAAATAAATAATCGACATTTGACGTCCAGGAAATTTAATATTTTTCATCATAAAGTTTTCCCTATTAGTCCCTAGTATACCCGACATTTTAAGTCAAGTTTAGAAATGTGCTCACCCAAAAATGGAGTTCAAGCTTGGGCTAGACGGTGATGAGCTCGGGCCACGAACGGCGACGGCTAGTTACTGTTCCGGCGACACTATTCCGACGGCACTATTCGGGCGGTACTGTTCCGGCGACACTATTCCGGCGACACTGTTCACAGTGGCGACGAGGAATCGACGGTGATTTTCTGGCGACGAACAGAAACACAGCAACAAGCAAAACATAGCAGAGACAAGGAAGATTGCAGCTACATCAAGCAAAAGAAGAAAATCAACAAAACATGGTCAACTTTGATTCAAAACTGGGAATTCTCTAGGAGGTTTTTCGCTGTTCCGTTTTCAAAATATCGAAGCTTAACGTCTTACGAGTACACAGGCGAAAACAGGGCTCGATTCGGACACCAGACGACCCCGAATGAGCCGAATTCCTCCGGGTGCGCGTGCTGGACGCGAGAACCCGAGAGGTCAGCAAAGAAAATTCCAAGTGCTGCAGCAACCAAGAATGAAGAAGGAAGATGCAGCAGCAAGCTCACGGTGGACAGCTCAAGTGGAAGAAGAAGACAGCAGCAACAACAGATCACAGGCGGTCGAGAGAAGACAGAAAGGGATGCAGCAGCAAAATTTTCCAGCAACTGAAAAAAAAAACAGAGGAGGGGAAGAAAGAAGAAGATGCAGCAGCAGATGGTCCACGGCAGAGGCAGCAACTGCAAAGGGACAGTCAAGTGGAGTAGCAAATAGAAAACTCTAGCAACTGAATGAAGAAAAGCAAAGAAGAGGCTGCAACAAGTCTCGACCGAAGAAATGAAGAAGATGAGAAGATGCAGCTAAGTTCTCACATCAACATCAAGAGTTAATGGCCCCCAATCTTGAGATCCTGCCTCTTTTGCATGGAAAATGGATCTCAGCGTTAAAGGAGGAGGAAAGTGGAGCGCACAGCCGCAAATTGGTCCAAGGAGGAGGTTCCAACTCATCTTCAAGCACAAGTGGGTTTTTTTTTATAAGTAAGCACGTAGGCTTAAGGAGATAACTCCTATAGAAATGGGAAAGGAAAAATGACACCGTGCATGTGGTTTGAGCTGGAAATTGGAAGGGACAACCTTTGACTTTTCTTCTCCTAAGCTAATAAGTTTGAGGACGTCACATTAACGGTAGAGTTTTGGGCTATATGAGCGTAACCTCTACCAAGAAGATTGTAGAGTCTCTCCCACCCAGCCAGGACTTCGGCAGAGAAGGTATGGTTAGGAGAATTGGCCATTTTTGAAAGCAGATCACGAAAGAAAGGAGGCGAGAGGCAAGGCAGATGATCAGAATGCGAAGGCGATAATCTGCTTCAATTTAAATACTGATTTCACAAGGGCAGTCCTTATTGGTCAAGTTTTTCTATCTACCATTCTCTGTTGGCAACACCTCCGCTGGCTCAAATTTCAGTCAAGCGGCAACCTCAAGCTGAGCAAACCCGACGTCTTTGCGGAAGCGTTGGACGGGCCGCCACCACTTTGAAAAAGAAAGAATAAAAAACGAGCTGAGTGGGAGACAAAGAAATTTTCGGCAGAGAAGGAGATACGAATCGTCTTTATTGGGGGACTCGCCAGTAAATCGACGGTGGAGATCTTGATAGGGGCCCTCTACCACGAAAAGAAAGAAGAAGATAAACTGAGCGAGAAACAACGATTTCCCCTTTGATTAAAAGCTGAATGTCAGATTTTCTCTCTCAGAAAATCTAATAGCGCTGCCCGTGAAGAGGGAAGTCGTTGCTATTGCCAAAGAGAAAACTTGTCCTCATTTGATAGTTCATCTGCAAGAACTCGCAGGAGAAAGATAGAGAGGAAGGAGTTCTCGTGGGAGAGGAATTCAAAACCTTTACCGTTAAAGCATCGGCTTTTAAAGCTTGTTACGAGAAGCCATCGATGATCTCGTGATCCCTCAAGTCCAAGAAGACATCCTAAGGCGGTCTCGAGTCAGCAGTCCTAGATCCAGAAATATGTCGAGCATTAGGGAAACGGACGCATGTTCAACTCTGGTCGAAGCTGATGAAGTTCCTTACCCTGAGGGTCTACTGGTCATGGCCATTGACGGTAATCCAGTCTCTCTGTCAATCCTTGCTACCGTATTAAGAAAATGCCGGTATAAGATTTTAGCTCAAGCAAAAGCGACAGAGGCCTTAGAAGTATTAAGGAGGAGTAGTGACCAATATCATCCTCATCGCCATGGTAGGGATTGACATGGATGTTTTCACTCTCTTGGAAGTCATCAATTCTGAATTAAACATGCCAGTCGTCGTAATATCGGCAAGCAATGATCAGCAAGCCATAATGAAGGCTGTCTTACACGGGGCCCAAGACGTCCTAACGAAACCAGTTAGGGTTCAGATGCTTCAAAACATATGGCAGCACGTGGTAAGGAAGCAATTGCACGACCAAGAGAATAATCATCAAGTCTTCAATATTGTTCCAAGCGACTGGAAAAAGAAGATGAGTTGGTCTCCCGAGCTGCATCGTATGTTTGTTAATGCAGTTCAGCAACTAGGAATCGATTCGGCATGGCCGCAACATATACTGGAAATTATGATGGTAGAGGGACTCACTAAAGGAAATGTTTTGAGTCATCTTCAGAAGTACAGAAAAAGGGTGAGAGAACACAATGCAGCTCAGAATCAAGAAAACCAAGGCGGGGCTGATCCAAGCCTGAACGTCATGTCTCCTCGCCACCATAAGTTCCGCAGGTTAGCAAGGGGCCAGCCACTTCCCATCATCAACCAAGCCAGTAGCCGTACCATCAATCCCCCATGCGTTAATCAAAGTATCCCCCAGAATCACCCTAATGCTCTTCAAGAGTATAGATCACAGGGGCAGTGTATTCAGATTCCTTGGTCTGAGCACCAACTTGTGGCTAGAATTCATCCCATGATCAGCACGTCTACGCAGCCAGAGAATTAGACAAGAAGTTATCCTAAGCACTTCCACTTCTCTAATCCTCGAATGGAAGGAGTTTTTGGCAACAGGACAGTTGGTGATCCCCACACTTTCTCAAGTAATGATGAAGGCTCCAGCTCGAGAAGTCAAATTACTCATGGCGAGGACATAATGAGAAATCTACCGCCAGCATTTGCCAACAACAATGCCCAATTCGAGCATCAGTTGCTGGAAGGTTCAAGAGATTACCTATATGATGAGCTTACTGCCCTGGTCAACCAGTTTAGGGTTGATAGACGTCCGAAGCCGCGATCAGGAGCCAGTGAGTAGGGACTCTCAAACATCGGTCATTCACACCTGAACCAACACGAGACTAGCTGATTATCGAACAGCCGCAGGAGAGGCAGAACTGACCTTGAATAAGTGCACCTTTCATTTCATGTTTAATTCCCCTGCGTATGATATTTTCAGCTTTCTAGGTATCTAAATTTAATTCAGGGGTAATGGGGTAATTTGTTTTTTATCCCGTCGAATGCGTGAATCCCTTTTTATGCTAGACTCAGGGCGGATCAATTTGTGGCAACGTCGCTGACTACCATAATGAGAAATGTTGAATGGTCTCACGTAGGGAAATTTCAAGTGAAAAGCCCAGGCGAGCTCGAAGACGGGTAACTGTGTGTCGTTCCAATTTACCCTCAATCGTTGTAAAATGCTAAATTGGATTTGTTCCATTCTCACCCAAGGGATTACAAATTGCCTCAAGAGTGTCGCAAAATGAAATGACCCAATGGAATACGAAAGGACTCATTTGCCTTGAAGGTAACCTTTAAATTAAAGGAGCCCTCCGGTTCGCGGGCCCGATGGCATAGAAAATAATGATGGTCCAAGGCAACCCGAAAGAAAACAAGGCCCAACTAAGCAAAGCACTTATGTGACAAGCTCAAAGTGAAGTGCAACTCGAGACATACAATCCAATCCAGTCCAAATGAAGGAACTTCCTCAATTCAAATTCAATGGAAGTACACACAAGGGGGAAGTCTCTACTGGCCAGATTTTCCTGTCTACCATTCCTTGTCAGTATCACCTCCGCTACTCGTCTCCAATCTCGAGCCAAGAAGATTTGACATCTTTGCAAAAAAGTGTGAGGGGACACCACCATTTTGAAAAAGAGAGAAGGAAAAAATGAGCCGAGTGGCAGACAAAGAAATTTTCGGCAGAAAAGAAGAGACGGCTCATCTTTATTGAGGGACTCGCCAGCAAAATCAACGGTGGAGATAACGATAGGGGCCCTCTATCACGAAAACATGGAAGGAGACGAGCCGAGCGAGAGACACGATAAGAAAAGATGATTGAGAAAGGTCGGACTCTCGAGAGAAGCAATACAGTTGCTAAACCCACACTTAATTTTAAAAGAGACGCCATGCTCGGAAGAGGGTCTTAAGGCATAAACAATCGCTTGGAAAAATTCAAAGAGAGTGAAAACACCGGAAGCGAGTAGCAAACCTTGAGAAATCATCAACCAAATCGAAGATGTCTCAACCCAATACTCCCGAGAGCTATCATTGCCTGCTAAATATGGCAGAGGAAGAGTTCGAAGCCATGTTTGGGATCGAGCCTATGGAGCCTGGCCCTTCCGCCGACGACGTCCAAGATCTCAGTAAAGATAAGGATAATAACGGTAAGGGTCAAAAGAAGCGTTACCGTCGCCATACTAAGAAGCAAGTACAAAGGCTTGAGGATTTCTTCAGAACATGCCATATGCTAGACGGCAAACAGAAAATGGAACTGAGTCAAGAGTTAGGACTTGAACCTTTGCAAATCAAGTTCTGCTTTCAAAACAAGCGAACCCGAATGAAGACTCGTCATGAGCACAACGAAGCCGAGTTTCTAAGAGTTGAAAATGAAAACCTCCAAGCGGAAAACAATATGTATAAAGAGGCTTTTGACTCCGACATCTGCCCCAACTGCAATAGCCTCATTATCTTCAATGAAATGCATGATCTGAGGATTGAAAATGCACATTTAAGAAGTGAGTTAGGCCAGTTTATAACGGGATCGAGTTCTGTTGGAGCAGGGTACAGAAAGACTAATGCTACCAGAACAGCATCGATACCTCCCGGGGAAGGGAAGATGTATCACCACCAGGCAGGTGGCATTGATGACGAACTCACCGCCATAATCAACCAGTTTAATGTTGATGAAGCATTGGGATTGTAATATGCACAGGGAATCTATATTTCGAAGCTGGGATCACGGGTCCTTCAACATGGCCGATGCATACCTAGTCTAAAATGAAGCCAGCTGATCATGGGAGAGCCTACTGAGGGAGCAAAATCGATCTTGAACGAATGCAGACGCTTCATTTACTTGTATTGGATGTTTTCTACTTTTATTGATGTTCAGAATTAACGCAAAAGCAAGAAGTAGTAATTTCCTGTTTTCCTATTAAATGCTCGAGTCTGCTACCACACCAAACTCGTAGTGAATTTATTGCGAGTAAAAAGTCGCGTGAACTAGAAGGGTAAAGCAGTATCATTTCAATTTACCCTCAAATTGTCCTGATTCTAAATTAGATTCCTTCTGTTTACAGGAATTTGCAAATTGACCCGAAAATACAAGTCGTACCCAAAAATGAAATTCCCCGATTAAACAAAACTTGGGGCAAATAAATTCATGGTCATCGCCACAGAATAGATGGCTTCAAACGAGGAATATGTGAATGAAAGACCCAAACGATCTCAAAGAAGGGTAATTCTGTATCGTTCCAATTTACCCATAAACATCTTGAGTTTTGAATTGATTTATTCTGTCTTAATAGGGACTGTAGATTTCCTTGAAAAGAACCGTGATCTGGAATTAACTAATGCAGCGTAGCAAAACCACACAATCTCAATGGTTAACTCTTAAAAGAAAGTCTCTATGGACGCCTACGGTTTAATAGGCCTGATGGCATGGGGAATGACAGTGGTCCGAAATATCCCGAGTTCGATCTCCAAGGGTGGGGAATGTTGTAAGTATTGTAAATAAATAAAACAACTTTTTGTGCATTTCTTTTTGCAGAAAGAAACGGGAATACTTGATGAGCAATACCAAGGTCGGTATTTTGTCATGAGCTTAGCCTAATGTTGAAGTGTCCAGCAAAAGCCAAGAGAAACTCAATCCGGTGAACTTGATAAAGGGGTCACGTAAAACATTCAAGATGAAGGGTAAACCAGTATCGTATCCAATTCATCATTTCTAATACTGACTAACACATCTTCTCCTACATTGTTTGACAGGAAATGTCTAACTTGACATACCCACGAAGAAAATCCCGAGTGGTAAAACTGGTAAAGGAGTTGCGTGAAGCACTCAAGGGTAACTCAGTATTGTGTCCAGTTCATCATTTCTGATACTGGCTAACATGTCTCCTTCCTTTTTACAGGAAATGTTAAACTAACATTTGATACGTCAAAGAAAACAGCCCCAAGGGGCCAAGTTATGATCGCCTGATGCGATTTGTCTGATGAAATATAGGAAATCAATGGCGAACCCTGGATCGAAAAGAGGCAAAACAAGAAACAAGCTACTCCTCGACTCGGGGAATAGGCCCCCAACGTGTTCAATCCGCTTGCACAGCCAGGGGCAATTTCCATACTTGTACATTGTATTGCCATATTTGCATGATGTTTACACATTCCATGATTTATGCATGACTGTTTTGCAGGTTCAATTTGTCAATTTTGACTGGGGGTATAAACTGTACACGATGCATCAAATGTACATAATGGGGCATGACAGGACGATGAAAGGCAAGCCATTTCCACATACGTCCTGTATTTAATCCACAGTGTGTTGAGCGATAAACAGATTCCGCATTCTCCAAGGCAATGGGTTTTCTCGCAAAAGGTACGATAGTCGAAGTGAAGGAGGCATTCATTCTCCATTCCAAACACTTCAGGAAATCATTGACAACCCATTTGAACGGTGATTTCATTTCATAACCCTATCAAGAACCACCCCACACTGGGGCAAAACAGAAGTAATTCCAACAATATCAGGAGATAAATGGTTAGAAATTCTCTTGCTTAGACTAACATCAATCTTCCAGTGTTTCTTTGCATGATACTCGAATTTTAATTCAAGTGCTTTAGGATGACGAAGAGCATTTATTTTCTCTATCCTACACACTCATCCTTTGCATAACCCAATTGAGCCTGCAAATTCATTTCTCAAGCCCATGTTGGTGCTCATTTCAAGGTAACGACGACGCCTTCCCCCAAAGAGCAGAATTGAAGAAATTAAGCTAATAGAGATTTCTCGAATTAGCTAATTTCATATGCTAGACTTTCATGTAATGTATAATATCATTTGTTGAAAATCATCTTGTTGCTAAAATTCAAAATCACAAGATTGTTAAACAAAAGAAAAAGGAAAACAAGTGTAGCCTAAAGAAAATGGGCCTGCTTCCAAACAAAAGGGAGTCAGGAGTAAGAAAAGCAAAGGCTACTCCAAAGAATCTCGGGCAGAAAGAGCAAAGTGCCTATCAAAAGCAAGGCCAATATCCATATATCTGTAATGAACTTCTGACTTCGAACATACATTTTGAGAATTCCCAAAAAAAGGTCCCCAAAAGAAGTCAGTTTGCAAAGTGTAAAAGAACCACCACCCCTCAGCCAATGGTAGTATTCATTGAAGACAAATTCAGGAAGGTCAAAGATTGGTGACAAGACTGCAATAGTCACTAACACCAAGCCCTTCTCATATATTTTTCTGAGCCAAAACGAGCCCTTCGTTTATCAGACCCAAATCTCGACCTATGTTACGACCCTTGAAAGTCTCTTCTGATTAGATCACTTGAATTAATGTAAGAGTTGAATGACTTTAAGCATCGCTCGAAGAAGTTCGAGCAAGATTATTTCTCTCTCATTTTGCAGGGTTCTTGACTTGTAAACCCGGAGCAGATGATGAAGAATTTTTTTTGTTGATGGCCTTGACTCGAAATGAGTCCCCTTTGATAAGCCTTTGACCCAGCCCACATTACGGTCCTAATCAAGACCTCTAGATCGGCTTGATCGTATCAATTGCAAGATCACTCAGACCCTCGCTGAATACGATGATGGTAAGGTTGAGTGATTTCTTTTCAAATCCTGCAATCAGGATAAACAAACCTTTCTCGAGAGTGAGAGAAAGCCCTTTCGGACTGAAGTCCCCATTTAGGTTACATTCGAGGTATTCATGACATGATAACCTCCCTAGACAGAATTGGAAATGAAAACTCGACCGAATAGTCATGCATGATCCACATTATGAGCATACACATACGGTTTTAATCATTGCAAACTCAACTGAATGGTTTTGCATGAACCAATGAACTCATTGATAAAAATGCTTGCACATGTTATCTCTAACACTGTCTGACAGGTAGTGCATTCCTGATAGTCGAGTTACCCTCCGAGGTCTCGAAATTCATCCAGAGGCTATTGAACAAACAAGCCCTGTTGGCTAATGCTCGCCAAGCATTTTCATGTAAGTATGTTTTCAACCTGAGTCTTTCAAAAGAATGAAAATCCGATGATTGTTAAGGCACTCAAATCCGTTGCGGCACATACAATCATTCAAGTATTCACCATCTTCAGTGAAGTGTGATTCTTATGAAATACATGTCGCATTAGCATTTGGGTTGGTCTATGAGCATAATTTTGCTTCAAGTGAATAAGCAGGTATGATGCAGTCAGCATGTCTACTCCTTGACCATTCGTTCAGAAGACCTAGGTAAGTTTTCTGAACCCATTTTTGAATATCTTGTGTTTACACTGACATGGCTCTGTAGCACACCCTCTCGATGTGGTCACCGCCCTGTGAAATTAGCGGCACATCTCCCTTTCGGGTCGTCCAAGACCAGCTCTAGCGATCTCGAAACTCTTCCGGATCATCAAAGACCAGCTCTAATGATCTTGAGAGAAATCTACCTCCCAACTACCCAGAAAACCCAAGTGAGTTTTCTGAACCTATTTTTGAATATCTTGTGTTTACACTGACATGACTCGTATAGCACACCCTTCCGATGTGGTCACCGCGTTGTGGGGTTAGCGGTACCCATCTTTATATCATGATACGGTCACTGCCCTGTGGGGTTGGCGGTACCTTTCTCCCTGATGTGATTTCACCAGAAGAGGTTTGGTGGAGACATCCCTTATCAGAATCATAATCGACATGCTCTTATGGTTTTGATATCTTTCAAACCATAATCGACATGCTCTTGTGATCTCGGAGGAAAACCTTTATAGATCTTGCGCTTTCTCGCGTCAAAGGGAAACTTCTGGCAACAGATAGGTACCAGTACCTTAATTTGGAGCTTAAGGGAATCATCAGTATTATGAGGTATTTAGTAAAACAGGTATCTCTATATGCGACCCATGTGCATATTTCTTTAATCCATTTCATGGACGAGAGAAGTCTTGACACATGTTATTCCTGGGCTTGCATATCATGCATCACATTCCCTTGCATAAAAAATGGGATTAAAACTCCTGTAAAAAAAATTCATTCATAATTTGCATTGTCAAAATTTATGTTCAATTTGGTCTTTGAGCGAAACCCCTGCGAGCTTCCACTCAAAGAGAGGCAGCTGTTGACACCTAAATTTTGACTTTTATTCACTTAAGTACATAAAAAAATGAGAATTAGTTCTCACCAAAAATTAATTTTTTCATGCATTGCATATTTAATTTTTTGTCGGTCATGCATTTTATTATAGCTAACGACGGAGGATTTGAGCTTAAATTGACAGACGATTGGACTGCGCATGAGGGAGGTATGCCGAATGCCTTATGAAGATTTGGACTTAAAAGAAATTTTTCCACAGGGACTGAATTGCAAAAACATAAAACTTCAGGGACTCAATTATAAATACATAAAATTTTAGGGATTATTTTGCAAAAAAGAGTTAGTGGAGAAATTAGAAAGGAAGATGGAGAAGGGAAGATATAGAAGGGAAGATGGTGCATTTAGAAGGGAAGATGAAGAATTAGAATGGAAGATGAAAATAAGAATGGAAGATGAAGATGAAGAAATGGAGATGGAAGAGTTGTCTATAAAAGAGGAGGAGAAGAGATTTTGAAGGGAAAAAAAAATTTTGGAGAGATTTCGAGAGAAAAAATTTTGAGAGAGAAAAATTCGCCGCCGTGGAACAAGCCTTGGCGACACGACGGATTCATCTCCAACGAGCTCTAGGCGCATCAGCATGTGCAATTATCGGGTAACTCAATTTTTCGTGTTTAGATGACGAAATCTCGAAAAAAAATATACTGAACATTCGTAGATGACTTCGAGATCTTCGATTTGATATATTATGGCGCAAAAATGGACGTCGTTTGCTATGTCAAAAGGGTCCCGAAATTGAGAGCAGAAATCTGGAAATATGTTGATCAGAACTTGAGATGGAATTTTTCTGATCTGACCTTTCACGCTAAATGATTTTCCATGGGTTATTCTAGACTTCGTTTCATGAAGACCTCTCATGACATTTGTTCATAAGATCTTAATCCATAACATATAAAAAATACAAAAATATTCATGCACGTTTCGTATTTTTAATGCATTTAATGAAATCATGCAATTCTGTTGGCGTCCTTGAGTCTGAGTGTTTTTCTGTGCATGGTCATATTGATTCGTAGTTATCTCATGTTTAGAGTCTTCTTTTGAAACTTCACAAAAAATGAAAGTTGTTCATTGGGGTCTTGTTTAGTAGACTGAAAAGTTTGGTGTATTAATTGTGAGATTTGAGTGTCCATTTAAGCTTAATCCTGAAGTATGTCTATTCTGTGAAATTTGTTTGTTTGCTGCTGAGCTCTCATGAAAGACCATTTTCTACACGAAAATAAGTGTCTTTTCAATAAGAATGTAAAACATGGAAGTTGGCAACGACACATTTTCCCATCCACATAAAAAATCTCAGAAGTTTTACATACATTTCGTTATTACTTTTGTATTTTATGATTACTGCTTTCACCTTAAGAATGTTCATGGACAGTATGATTTAATTCGTATTTTTTGTGTTAATGCATTAGAAAATGTAAAAAATGGTCTCAATGAAGTTTAATCAGCACGTGTTTAACATTCTTTGAGTTTTTGAATTGTCTTAACTCATTGGTGATTGTGCATGTCCAATTGGATAAGTTCATTATTTTCATTTGGCTTTCGGCCCGATGTTTTGAAAACTGGAGGATGACCGATGTCCATTCCGGTCTGTTTTGTTGTACTCCTGACTCACGAGACTTGGCAACGGGTGTTTGACCGATGTTCATTCCGATCCATTTTTGTTGTATTCCCGATCATGTCTCGGGTTTTATTTAATTGGTCTGTAATTATTCACCCGACGAGTTACGGGTTTTATTTTCATTGTCCTTAGGGTAGTTTTACTTTACCTGCTCTCTCTTCACATCTTCGTTTGCTTTGGATGATTTTGTATTCTTTTATAATACATCCAAAATACAAAAAATGTAGAAAATCCAAAAAACCCAAAAAAAAATGGAAAATCTGATAATACAAAAAATGCCATTCATGTGCATCTCCTGTAGTTTGTCTCATGTATGTTTGTCATGTTATCCGTATGTTCGTATAGACATATCGTATTTGTTTGTTCTCATATGCACGTCACGTATGCGACGTTTGCAAATCTACATTTGTCTGTTATGATATGTTATTAACCAATGCATATTCATTCAGAAAAATCAAAAATTTCAAAATGAGGGTTTTATCCCCTCTCTTCAAAATGATGACTTTGCCATTTATGGGCAAAATCGAAATGTACATATTTACATACACATATCACTATGCATGTCACATATTTGTATGGTGTATGTACACATGTTACATATCGTATTCGTACGTCTTCATACGCATGTCACATACGTATTCGTATTCATCTATCCCCGCATGCATGTTGTATTCATACGCATGTCACGTACGCATATCCTTCGCATGTCCACGTACGTATGTCATTCGCATGTAACGCACGTATATGTATTCGTCTATCCCGTATGCATATTGTATTCATACACATGTCACGTACGTATGTCATTCGCATGTCATGTACATATGTCATTCGCACGTCACGCACCTATTCGTATTCGCATATCTACGTATTCGTATATCATATTCGTATGTCCGTATTTGTGTGTCGTATTCGTATGTCAACATTTGCGTTCATACCCTTTATGCATTTCATTTTAAAGCGAAAACATAAAAAGAACACCTTACCAGGGTCTTAGGAATAAATCAAGTGAGAGTTGCCAAAATAGGATATCCATGGAATTAAGGTATCGAAAGGGCATTAGTTTTAATTAACTAGTGTAACCAAGTCCCCGAACTCATAATCTCTGGTTTGCAGGAGTAATTTAGTTCTCTCGCTAGGTTACTTATGTTTCTAATCAACCTACCAAAAATGATTAGTGGCGACTCCAAATTCTAAAATCATATGAAAAAAAATCAAAGTTGCGATTTGGTAGAGCTTGGGAGAGCTCGAACTAGGTTAGTTAATTTAATCAATTAATCTGGTAATCCATTAACCTAAAAATGAATTTTAGGTCGCGACACTCCTCATCCCTTTTTTCCCCCTACATTTATTTGATAATACATTATATCATAATATCATAATTCATTATTTGATAATTTGATTACAATTTTATTACAAATTCATCATAAATTAATTTTGAAACACAAAAAACTTAAAAAAAAATGAAACCAATTAGGAACAAACGGCCGATTCGTCGGCGATTCGGCAGTTCCAACCAAGTGAACCAGCCCAAAATTGAAATCTTAAATGGCGGTTCCGGTTCCAGTTCCTCTAATTTGGAACCGGAATCGGCGGTTCCGAAACTGTGGCCATGCCTACCTGTCGGCAATGGAAAGAGAAGTAATTGTGGGTATACTATGGCTGATTTGGAAGGCTCGAAACTCCTTCATGTTTCAAGAGCACAGGACAATCCCTTAGTCAATCATGATCGACGCCCTTGCAATGAACAGAGATATGCTTAATAGTTCTCCAAAATTAAAAAGAGAATGAAAAATTGGGTCTTTCGAACATGTGAGGTGGAAGCCACCAAACCGCAACTCATGGTCGATCAACGTTGACGACTCATGGGTGGACAGTAGATCAGAGGCCTCAATCACCGGAATATGCAGAGACGACCATGGGATGCTCGTTGATGGCTTTGCGAAGCGTATTTGAGCGGAATTGGTGTCCGTGGCAAAAACCCTAGCTGTCAAAGAAGGCTTGCTTTGTTTAGTGGAGAAAGAGCCGTTTGAAGAGAGAGAAAGAAGCTTTCAAGTTAAGCAAAGTGACTTGAAGAATAGAAGTGATCTGTCGACTGCCTTATCTTGCGATAGCTTCTCAGTAGCAGAGTACTTATCAATGGAAGCCTAAAGTCTATTGCCCATCCGTAAATCTGATTGAGGAATGCAAAGGAATTCTAGCCTGGCTAAGGAATGTCAAAGTTGTCTATACTCCAAGAGAAGCAAATTGTTGTCCGGACTGGATAGCAAAGGCCCATAAACTAGGCCATCTCCCTCCTAATTAGCTTTTAAAGCCCCCTCAACCCCTTTGGGATTTACTTTGTCTTGATGCTAGCTCTGTTTCTTTTTCCAGTAGTGAAAGTTAAATGAAAGTGAGTTCGTTTCGACCAAAAAAGAAAGAAAGTATTAAGCGATTCGTGTCCCTTAAATTGCAACATGTTCCATGAATTTTTACATAATGTCCATGCATCTATACCTCAAATAATAAAGTATACCTATAGTCTTCGGTTAGATTTTCTAATGAACTTCCCTTGAGTTTGGGCCTTTTAAAAGCATAAACTAATTTGAATAGCAGCTCGCATTGGCTTACATGTCGTTGATGATCCATGAAATGGTTTGCATGGATCCGTCTTGACTTCATCTGTTGATGCCGGTGATGAGCCATGAACGGATGCAATCGACATTTCTCCACCACTGGCATCTGTCAAATTCGCAGGCCGTGCTAGTGTTGAGATGGTTGCGCCTTGGCTCTCGAACTTTAAATCCACCGGAGCCATGTTAGGCCGTCTTGCGACGTACTCTTGAACACATAACAGTGCAATGTGAATGCATCTTAATCATTATGCCAAGCTTGATAAGAAGTCATTCAATAACAACTGAAATGCAGAAGATAAAACAATCGAATAAATCCTCTTACGAGATGAGACCTTCCTTGGAACACTTCTCCTTCTAATAAAGCAAAACACAGAGACAATAACCATCACCAAGAGAACTGCCGAACTTGCCACAGCAACCATAATGCGTAATGACTTCAAGATACTACCTGCCAAAATGAAGCAATGCCTTTAATCTAGTTTGAAGTTGGAATTCATGATTGTTAGCATTTCGGATTAAAAAGATTCTTTCAATATAACAAGAACAGATATGCACCAAGCAACACATTGGAGAAATTACTGAAACGCAATTACGACCGTGGAAACAGAACTCATGTTGCAAAGATATAACAAGAACATATACGCACAACAAATTACAATGTGAAAAATACGTCACACCATTCTCTGATAGCTCAAGGGAAAGTTAAATAGATATTTGGATTTTGTCAACCTACCTATTTTCGTCTAATAAGACTTGGAATATATCACATTATTCTCTAAAATTTTAAGTATTTAGTGTTGGAGATCATGATTGAAGAGATCAAATCCAGAGATTGTCGGGGATTGATTTTGTATACTTGGGAAGAGAATATTCATGTTTATTTTCTTTCCTTTATTTTTCCTTCTTTCTGATACTATAAATGTACAGTCGTTATGCAAAAGTTAATATAATACATATAGAGTTTTCCTCGAAACCTTGTTCCTTTGCTTTATCTTTCATGGTATCAGAGCAACCTTTTCAGATCTAGACCTAGCTTCCGCCCCTTTTCCATCGACTTTGCTTTCTCTTGTTGCTGCAGTTCACCTGCAAAACGGAGTTAGATTTTTTTTTAGTTTTCTGCTTTACCATGAAAAACAAGCAACAACTCACCGAGGGAAACCAAAGTCATTTTGGAGTTGATGATGCTGTCCCCGAAACTCCTGAAGATACCACTGTTGAGAGCATCCACACCACAGATGAACAGTCCAGATAATCCTTTTCAGGCTTAGCCCGTTCAATATCATCAGATCAACCAGGGGCAACCCATTCTGGGCCCACCTACCCAGATGATACATGTGCCAGCTCATTTAGTTCCATGGTTTTATGGGCCTGGTCAACAATTTGGGCCATCATTGCCTGAAGAAACACATGGGCGCCCACAGCCTAGGGGAGGCCCACCAGCCGGGTATGGGGCAAACTCAACCCTCGTGCCTAATTTCTCACAGGCGGGGCAAATACCCAACCCAGATATCACGACGGGTTATGGGACGGGTCCATATTCGAGTCCACACCCAATTCTAGCACCTGGCTACCAAGCCGCCTACCCTTATCCCTTTTGGGATCGGCGGTGGTAGTCGGCCTAAGATCAGAGACCCACTGTATACCTCGCCAATTGATGGGCATGAACTAAGACTTATCAGCCTCCAACTAGCAGAGCCAGAGCATTACTTAGCCTGGGCGAGGGACTTCCGGTGAGGCTTAGTCACGAAGGATAAAGACGGTTTCCTTGACGGCACAGTCACGATCTCGATCGACGAACGACAGCGTCGACACTGGCGGCGGTGCAACCAACTTGCGTCAATGGATTGGTAATTGCCTTACGACCGAAGTGGCCGCCGAATTACCACCGACCGAAGACGTGAAAAACATGTGGGCAAATATACGGGAGATGTATAGAAAACTTGATCGGGCAAAACTTTATTCATTAACACAGGATCTATTAGATCTCAGACAAGGAAACCAATCTGTGACCAACACTTTTAAGCGATTATCTGCACTATGGAACGAGATTGAAGCTGCCGAAGAAACCCTCGTTGGGCTAGAAGAGACACTTCGGCAATACTAAGAAATACGTGACCGAGAGAAAGCCACGGGAGTTTTACTAGTGCTAAATGAGGAGTACTCACCATTTCGAACCCAGATCCTCGCAATGGATCCACCTCCGAGCCTCTGGCATATTTTCCAGTTGGCTATCCAAGAGGAGAGCCAGAGATTGGCGATGGTGATGGGTACGCGACACGGCAAGGGAGTGGCCCTCTCGACCTTCTCACCTCACGGCGCCTCCATCTCCCCATGGCGAAGGATCTGGAGGATCTGCTATGGCCGCGATCTCTCGGGAACAAGGGAGAAGAAGAGTAGAGAACTTAGGGTTCTCAATTGGAGCGGCGCAGAGAGGATACCCTAATCTAGGGTTGGACGGAAAAGATTTAAAGCCATCATCCAATGGCTTAGAGATGGCTAGCAAAGGGGGAGGATCGAGCGACCCTGGTTCGGCCATGTCAGCAAGATTGTTCTGTCCAATTTCAGCCACGTTAGCACGTGGATTTGATCGAAAAATAGCTGGTAATACTTCTAAATCCAAAAATAAATATTGTAATTATTGCAAAAGGCCACATCACACTGTGGAGACATGCTGGAAATTCCATGGACGTCCAAACGATCGTGAAAGGAAAGACAAAGAAGTGTTTGCTTATCAAGTTTCCACATAAAAGGCAGATGGGATCCACAACTCCATCACACAAGACCAATACCAAACTATCATAAGCATGTTGAATCAACTGAAGACCGCTGATAAAGGAGTAAGCTTTTTAGGTACCTTTCTATCACAGGATAATTCTATTTCAGTCAATGCATGGATAATCGATTCAGGCGCCAGTGACCACATAATATGCATTGAAAAATTGTTTTCCCATATAAATGAGCAATCCCAATTTCCTGTATCGGTGTGACTTCGAAATGGGAACAGTACTCAAGTTACCAAAACTAGTAGCATTCAGCTTGGCCCAAACTTCATTCTTCGAAATGTCCTATATGTCCCTGAGTTCAAATTCAATCTTCTTTTTGTCTCGAAAGTTTGTCAAGATAATTCTTGTAATGTCATATTCAATTTCGACAATTGCTCATTTCAGGACCGTACGACTGGCAAACCGATGGGCTTGGGTAGAGTTGAAGATGGATTATTTTTTTGGGTTGATTGTTATAGAGATTCAAATTCCTTGAGTAATAGCATTTCTTGTAATGTTACTACTATTAATGAAAATCTCCTTTATCATCAACGATTAGGATATAGTGCAAAATTTCCTCATCCAAAATGTCCTGTTTATCCTCTAGCTAAGCAATCCAGACAACCTTTTCCTATCAGTAAATCCCAAGCCACTCGTCCTTTTTCACTAATGCACCTTGATATCTGGGGCCCTTATCACATAGCTCATCGTGATGGTTCCCGTTTTTTCCTCACGATTGTTGATGATTTTTCGCGTGCCACTTGGACATTCCTCGTACAATCTAAAGGTCAGACCTTTTCTAAATTGTCAAATTTCCTCTCTTTGATCAAAACTCAATTCAATTCATCTGTCCAAAAAATTCGAACAAACAGTGGACATGAATTCCTTTCCAATGATTGCCAATCCCTTTTGACTTCTCATGGTATTCTCGATGAAACTTCATGCATCTATACTCCAAAACAAATTGGTATTGTGGAACGCAAACATAGACATCTCTTGGAGGTTGCGAGAGCTCTCAAATATCAAGCTTCTATTTCAGAACAATTTTGGGGTGATTGTGTGGTCACTGCTACTTACTTGATTAACCGCATGTCGAGTAGAGTCCTTAGTGGTAGTACTCCTTTTGAGTTACTCTATGGGAACTTTCCTTCTATTGATCATCTACGGACGTTTGGATGTTTATGCTATGTAACAACAGTTGGGCCTCGAAATAAGATGGATCCTCGAGCCACTCCGTGCATTCTCATGGGATACTCTACTCTACAAAAGGGTTATAGAGTCATGGAGATTTCTACAGGATGTTTCTTTGTTAGCAGGGATGTTATCTTTCATGAAGATGTTTTTCCGTTTAAGGATAGAATTTTTCTGTTATCTTCGAATGCTCTCAATCGTTCGACTTACTCAGAAGAAGATATGTCAACATCTCCTCCGTCTTATATTGTTGCTCCACTGGGACCAGTTCTGCTAGCACTTCAAGAACATGCAGAAACAACATCGGAATCATGTTTTACGAACAATCCCTCATCACCTATTGCTGATTCACTTTCATCGATAGCTTCTTCACCAGATTTTCTTTCAGTTCCTCCAGAGCAACCATGACGATCTGGGCGAATTGTTAGGCTACCCACTTGGACCAAAGACTATATTTGTTCTACATCCAAGGCTTTAGGTAGTCATTATCCCGTACCATCCTATGTCTCTTTTAGTCATCTTTCTCCCACACATATGTGCAGCATTAGTCGTATTTCCGAAGAATAGGAGCCCTCTTCATATCAAATAGCTGCACAAGATCCTAGATGGCAAAAGGCAATGGAAGATGAACTTAATGCACTCATTGAAAATCACACATGGGATATTGTGCCTCCACCTGACCATCGAAAGCCTATTGGATGCAAATGGGTATACAAGATCAAATTCAAGGCTAATGGGTTTGTTGAACGTTACAAGGCTCGTTTAGTAGCGCAGGGCTTCTCTTAGGGGGAGGGTTTTGACTATCACGAAACCTTTTCCCCAGTTGCAAAGGAAGTTGATGTTCGCATTTTTTTTTCTCAATTGCTGCTGCGCGACAATGGTCCCTTCATCAGATGGACGTCTACAATGCTTTCCTTCATGGAGACCTGGACGAAGAAATTTACATGCATCTTCCACCGGGATTACATAGACAGGGGGCGTCTCCTCGTGTATGTCGTCTTCACAAATCCCCGTATGGTCTCAAACAAGCGTCTAGACAATGGTATGCCAAATTTATTGATGCTCTAACAGTAGCAGGATTTTAGAACTCGAAGCACAATTATGCGCTTTTCACATAGACCTCATGTAGCGCCCTAGAACGCTACGTCAAGGCTTACTCATTGCTCGCTCACTTCTTACTGGCACCATGCATTAGCTTCATCATCTCCATCGTTCGATCGAATGCCAAACCTACACATCTGAAAAGATGATCCCCAAACAGGGGTGAGCTAACAGCTCAGCAAGTTCGCCCTCTAAATCTCGCTTAGGATACCAGATACTCTTAGATCGAACCCTAAGCATACAATTTACCCACTTTCATGTCCTAACAGCCAAGCAAGCATGTAATTCACAATTCTATCAAAATATTCAATCAGGCATGCTCGGGCGAATAAAACAATACGAACGCCATCGAGTACAATTCACAATATAATAGGCCAAGCAATTCTAATCATAGATTTAGCCATAACAAATCCTCACCTCATTATAATGTCTAAGCCAATCACTTTGGCTATCGCTCACAATTGTCCCGGAATTGCCTATTTGTCTTTTTCACCCCAAATCCTTCAAGAAGGACCTACGACACCTCAATATCAGAGTTCAAACTCTCGTGGACAGCCCTTGAACTTTACTTTTGAACCCATGCATAACTCTTAGGGCATCTCAAATAATAACTCAACTCGCTAACTAGGTTCATTCCCGCACTAATCACTCCAAAATCTTATCTTTCAACTTCTACACTAGCTCGGGCCATTATCTACACCCTTGACCAACCAAATCAGAGTATGGACAGCATAAATCCAAGTGCGATTAGTGCACTAAACCTTTCCACAGAACCGATTTCCAACAATATCACTAAATCAGTCATATTTCTAAACCGAACTACCTCTAATTGCATCCTAGAACCAATCCATGAATAATCCAGTGCCCTACTCAAGATTTAGAAGTAAAACTCACCTATTTGAAGCTGAGAAGCCAAAGAATACACGCTGGACAGCATGCAACAGCGGACGGATTTCGAGTTCGGCATCGATTCGCGACAATCAAATAAGAACCGAACTTTGCAGGGGCTGAGCCAAAATGAAAAAATGCTAAGAATCAATATTTGAACCTAGAAATGAGTCCTAGAGGTCGCTGGAATCAATATACTTCAACATGAACAAGATACGAAATTCGAGCAGCAAAAGACAGATTCATTGACTGATACGAGAAAATACATTTGAAGGGTCAAACGACCTCGGATTGTGGCGATTCAAGTTGGGTTAGAACCGTAAGACATTGGACTACAACATATCCAAAAATTGCGAGAATCCAAATTACAGATTTTTGTCAGCGGCCGGTTGAAGTCTGCAGCCAGAATTTGGAGCCAAATGAGAGAGGAGAAAAAGAGAGAGAAAGTGGTTTCTATGGTGGAATAGTGAGGGGGTGGGGGTTTCTGCCGTAAAAGGGGAGAAGAAGTGAGAGAAAGAACCCATTATTTGAGAAAATAAAAAAATAATAATAATAAAATAATAAAATATCTCGGTTACTATTCATCGAGTTGACCAAAAGTTGGTCAAAGCTTATCCAATCTGGTCAAAACTTGGAGAGCAAGTTTGACTAGTCAATCCTCAAAATTCGTGCCAAAACAGGACTGATTGGGACTGAATCGGTGTTATTTTGGCTCAATCGCGAAGGGAAAATGACTCAAGATGATTTCGAAAAATTTTTCTGACTTATCTAAAATTCATCTCACACCTTAGCCACTGAATCTAAAGCAAATCGGGACCCGATAGAAATTTCTAATTTTTGCCTTCCTTCTCGGCACTCCCAGTCCAAACTATTCATTCTTGAGCCTTTCCGAGCAATATCCAATATCGCTTATCTTATAAACACCTGAATTTCGGGATGTTACACCTCAGGTACAACGTCCATCTATTTACTGATTTATGTTGACGATATACTCATCATGGGAAACGATGAATCTTACATTCAGAAGTTCAAGGAATACTTACATTCTACTTTCCATATTAAGGATTTGGGGGCACCAAAATATTTCCTTGGTATTGAAATTGCACGTTCTGATAAAGGAATTAATCTTAGTCAACGAAAGTTTGCTTTGGAAATTGTGTCAGAAGCTGATCTATCGGGATGCAAACCTGTAGTCATTCCGATAGAACAAAATGTTAAAATGACGAGCCATGAATATGATTTGGAGACATTGACATCCACCGACGATCGGCTACTTGAGGACCCATCAGGATATTAGAGACTTGTAGGCAAACTGATATATCTTACTATGATGAGGCCCGATATATGCTATGCAGTCTAGATGTTGAGTCAATTCATGCACTAGCCAAAGGAATTACATATGAATGCAGCGTTGAAAGTGGTAAAATACTTGAAAGGAAGTCCAGGACTTTGAATTTTCTTGTCTCGCGACTGTGACATGAAAATGGCAGCCTTTTGTGACACCGATTATGTGATTTGTCCTATGACCAGAAGATTTATTTCTGGTTTCTGCATAAAAATTGGGAAATCTTTTTTTTTTTTTGGTAAGGAAAATTGGGAAATCTTTGATCTCATGGAAAACTAAGAAATAAACGATGGTTTCCTTATCATCTACAGAAGTAGAGTATCGTGCGATAGCAAAGACTGTATGTGAAATAGTCTGGTTACGAGGATTACTCTCAGATATTGGGGTAAAAGTAGAAGGACCAACTGAGTTATTTTGCGATAATGATGCAGCACTCAAGTAGGCAGCAAACCTTTTTCATGAAAGAACGAAGCACATTGAAGTTGACTGTCATTTCACTTGAGATAAAATTCGAGAAGGAGTTCTGGTTACTAAAGGGGTTAGAACAGCAGAACAACCTGTGGACATTTTCAGCAAAGCATTATGTCAAAGACAACATGGATATCTCCTAAGCAAGCTTGGCGTCCTAGACATATATAGGCTGTCAGCTTGAGGGGGAGTGTTGGAGATCATGATTGAAGATCTGATTGAAGATAATACGACTAATTAAAGATCATATCCAGAGATTGTCGGGGATTGATTTTGTATACTTGGGAAGAGAATATTCATGTTTATTTTTTTTCCTTTATTTTTCCTTCTTTCTAATACCATAAATGTACAGTCGTTATGCAAAAGTTAATATAATACATATTGAGTTTTCCTCAAAACCTTGTTCCTTTGCTTTATCTTTCATTTAGGAATAATCGGTTGCCTTTTCAACTTCAATTTCATTGCTTTAATAAATTTCTTATGGAAATCAGAGTAAAGACAGTGAAATGGTTTACAGAAATAGACTGGAGCAAGGAACATCCAATGCAATCTTGTAAATTTTCTGCATGGATAGTTACACTTTTTATATCTCCGTTAACCCTAATTAATAGTACACTTTTGATTCTTCAAATACCGGATATGATAATTTGTCTCTTGCCTTACACAACCACGGTAATCGAGGGAAACTTTCACTAGAGTTGACAATTCATGCTTGGGGTTTCCCTGTCCCTTATGGGGTGAAAATCGTAGGTTCGGGCTTTCGACAAAATGACGTCGACCTTGGTATTTGCTCATTAAGGTGGAGATGTTTCCTCAGTCGATGAAAGAACCAACGCAAACACCAAGAAGAAACTTGCCAGACACTTCTGAAGCAAAATATATGAGAGCACGATTAAAACTTTGATTTTCGACCTGGATTTTGCATCAAGGTGATCAGTGTGACCCTAAAGATGGTTGCTATGGGTTCTAAACCTATATTGATTTTGATCTCTCTCTCTCTCTCTCTCTCTCTCTTAGATGACCACTGTTGTAGAGAGAACAACCATTACAGTGGACATCGCCAGGTTGGGTCACCATCTCAGGCGGCGGTGATCGAATCAACCGTCCTTTAGTCTTAGGTCTTTTTTATTTGTTTGAACATGTTATTCAGGCACCAGTGTTCAAATCGAGTTCATTTTTATGTTCATAAAAACTTTAAATGTCAGAATATGTCTATTTTCAGCATTTTGCCAAACAACAATATAAGATATAAAAAATATGGAGGAATTTCTTATTGAACTTATAAGTAAAAAGAGAATTTACAGAAACTCCCTTATTTGGTAATGTTGAGTTTTATTGATTATTGGTCATTTAATGCACGGGTTCTATTTATTTCAACATCTAATAAGAGAATTTCGATAAAACTTCTTAGTATGTCTAACATTGTTGATCAATCTTATTCTGAATAGCTTCATTTTAGGAGGATCAAGCACAATTTAGGCAAGTTTTAGCCCCTCTTTTACTTTGATTACGAGTTCTAGATATATTCGATGATCTCATGCGGGTTCGTATCACCAATGTTTTAATTATGGCCTCACAATTTCTTTGCGATGGTGGCGGCATGTACCTAACTACTAAACAAGAGCCAACATAACTGGTGGTGGAGGTAGCACAGCGGCAGCGACGGTAGCGGAAGTGGCACACTGATCGGGTAGCAGAACCGATGCTTGGTGTCGTACAGGATCAGGCAACTAGGCACCGTGAAGTGTCCTTTTCTATACCTGACACAATAGTCATTCCTGCTCTGTCAAGTCTGATGTTAATTACACCAATACGTAGATCATGTTAGGCCCTGTTGATTTGTTCCCCGATGCGTACTTTCTCAGTGAGCTGCCACCTTGGCCCATAGACTATTCATAAACTTCGTCATCGTTGCTGCATAAATGTTCAAGCTTGAGACGTTGTCGTAGGTGCTCGCCATGTATAGGGGTTGTTGTGACTACGCTGAAGAACAAAGCGGTCAAGTACCGAAAGATGCAGTTCCTAGTGTAGAGGAGTGCCTCCTTTTGGAGGGGGCAGAGGTGGCACATGTTAGAGGCCAAGGCTTCGAGGCAGGTGCGGCAGCCCTCGGCGATTAAGTTATGGCGGCAGAGGGGAAAGACGTAGAGGGTTTGGGAGTCGCTAGAGATGGCAGTGGAGGCATTAAAGAAGCCATTGGACAGGGAGAAGAAGTTAGTGGTGGAGATAGAGGACATGAGTGTTACGCCCCGGACCCGTCGAACGTGCAACATTTCTTCACCAGCCAATTCACTCATCGCCTGGCCAAAATGAACGATAACCCAGGACTCGTCGTGACTAAACGACAGCTATTAAAAACGACAGCGAAAAGCGTACAATCCCCTGACAAACACACATGTAGGATAGAGAGATAGAGAAGATCGAATTTACATACCATAGCAATAAAAATTAGAGGTTCAATACATCCTGGGTACGAAAAACTATCATCTGAACATCGAAGACAAACCTAAGTTGGCCAAGATCAAAAGGGGACAGACCAAATCAAAAAGTCACTAAGCTCCTTCCATGCATCATTGGGACTACTTGTCCTCTAGCAAGGGTTACTCCTCCGGATCAAACCCTTTGGATATCAGGAATAATCAAGTCTATAGTCGAAGGTCTAAAATGGTGATCAGCCAAAAATATGAGTCAAAACTCAGCAAGTACATGCCTAAACTCAATTTAGAATGAAGCATATGTCTCGGGCTAGAACGCAAACAATCACACGCATATTGTGACTTCAGATCACATAGATGCAAATGTAGATGATTAATGATTCACTTGGGGTCCCTAGTGGCTCACTAGCTCTTTTGGACTGAACCCCACCGGTGGTTCTATACCATTTTCGGTCTCGGCCACATCATAGACGTCTCAGGTCTGTGCCTCAACTCGTGTCTAATCACATTGAAGTTTGCACCCTTATCTCTCTAGCTATCCCGTGCCGAGCACGTTTAAGCGCAAGCGCAACGATCATGGCTCAATTAGCACTGCAATCGGCACCTCCTTATTTCCCCGCATTCCCGATGGCCCCTTAGACACTGTCGGGCCGTCCTGTACGGTTCTGTGCACTCCACCAAACGCATATGTCTCATGACAATATGCACATCAATGATGAGCATCACAAAATTCTCAATTGGCCCACCCCATAAAGACTCATGCAAGTCAGCTTTGCCACATGCATTTCTCAAGATTTTTCACCAGAGCACACAATTCACTTCAAAATTAAATCGAATATGATAACCAGGCATTTCATGTTGCAAAAAACTTGCATTCCAAGACCCAGTATCCATTCTAAGTCACCTATGTTCAAAGGTAAGCAATCTGGCACACATAGTAATTTCTACAGTCCACAAAAATTACCAATTTATCCCTATGGCTAACAGCAAATAATGGACAGTCGACGCCCAAGAAATTTAATATTTTTCATCATAAAATTTTCCCTACCAGTCCCTAGCATACTTGACATTCTAAGTCAAGTTTAGAAATGTGCTCACCTAAAAATTCAAGTTTGAGCTCAAGAACAGCGGACGATCGCGGCTTGGCTAAACGGCGAACTTGGACGAGCGACAGTGATAAGGCGGCTCAGCTGAGCGACGACGAGCTCGGGCCAAAGCAAGATGACCGTGAGCTTGGACGAGCTTGGTTGGGCACGTGCAAGGTGGCCGAGCGAGCGGTGGAGCGAGTAGCAGCCTGCGGCAACCCACGGCAGAAGGAGCAGTAGCACAGTTCATGCATATGACTCAAACAGCCGAGGAAGTGCACGAAGAAGAAGTTCATAGCTGCAGTAACCTAGCTCCACGAGCAACTGAGAATGAAAACAAGGAGCAGCAGCAAATTTCCAGTGGCAGCCGAAGTTAGAGAAGGAGAACGCAGCAGAAAATTCCAGCAGCTGAAGGTTAACTAGCCGAGAGAGAAGAATGGGGCAGCAATAACTAACCAAGACAACAACAGCCACAAAAACGAGCTACAGCAAATGAGTAGACGAGCTGGAGGAAGCAGCAACGATGAACAAGTATAAGATCCAGCAGCAAACGAGGGCAACTTAGGTCAACCGAGAGGAACCAAGTTGCTAAAGAAAGACCAGCTACTGCCAGGGAGAAGAGAGGAAGCAACGGCAGCAAGAACAGATGCCGAGGAAGGGCAGAAGTTGTAGCAACGCAGCAAGTCCCAATAGGACAAAGGACACGGACGAAGAAGAAGCAGCAGTGCAGCAGGAAAATGAAGACGCAGCAGTGGATTCCATCAGCAATTCACGGTAGAGGAGCAGATTCTAGCAGTGGTGGCTCAAGAATGAAGAAGAAAATTCAGCAGCAAGTTCAACCGGCTGAATGAAGAAGAAAAGAAGAAGAACCAGCTGCAGGTTGATGATGAATAATTTGGAGTAGGTAGCTGCTAATCATGAGGTTTTGTCCCATTTGCATGGGAAACAGTTACTCAGCCAAGAAGTGGAGCAAACCAACCGAAATTCTACCCAAGTAGAAAGTTTCAACTCAGTCAAAGAAGAGATTCCTGCACAGCTGAGAGCAGAAGTGGAGATTTAAGAGGTACGTGGGTTGAAATTGGACGAGCGAAGGTGGCTCGGCCGAGCGACGACAAGCTCAGGCCACGGACGACGATCGAGCTCGGGCCAAGCGGTGATGAGCTCGGGCCAAAGCAAGATGACCGTGAGCTTGGACGAGCTCGGTTGGGCACGTGCACGGCGGCCGAGCGAGTGGTGGAGCGAGCAGTAGCCCACAACAACCCATGGCAGAAGGAGCAGCAGCATAGTTCACGCAGAGGACTCAAACAGCCGAGGAAGTGCACGAAGAAGAAGTTCACAGCTGTAGCAACCTAGTTCCATGAGCGACTGAGAATGAAAACAAGGAGCAGCAGCAAATTTCCGGTGGCAACCGAAGTTAGAGAAGGAGAACGCAGTAAAAAATTCCCGCAGCTGAAGGTTAAGTAGCCGAGAGAGAAGAATGGGGCAGCAGCAACTAACCAAGACAACAGCAGCCACAAAAACGAGCTGCAGCAAATGAGTAGACGAGCTTGAGGAAGCAGCAGCGATGGACAAGCAGAAAATCCAGTAGCAAACGAGGGCAACTCAGGTCAACCGAGAGGAACCATATCGCCAAAGAAAGACCAGCTAATGCCAGGGAGAAGAGAGGAAGCAACGACAGCAAGAACAGACATCGAGGAAGAGCAGAAACTGCAGCAACGCAGCAAGTCCCAACAGAACAAAGGACATGGACGAAGAAGAAGCGGCAATGGAGCAGGAAAATGAAGACACTGCAGTGGATTCCAGCAGCAGATTCACGGTAGAGGAGCAGATTCCAGCAGTGGTGGCCCGAGAATGAAGAAGAAAATGCAGCAGCAAGTTCAATCGGCTGAATGAAGAAGAAAAGAAGAAGAACCAACTGCAGGTTCATGGTGAATAATTGGAGTAGGTAGCTGCTAATCATGAGGTTTTGTCCCATTTGCATGGGAAATAGTTAGTCAGCTAAGAAGTGGAGCAGACCAATCGAAATTCTACCCAAGGAGAAAGTTCCAACTTAGTCAAAGAAGAGATTCCTGCACAGCTGAGAGCAGAGATGGAGATTTAAGAGGTACGTGGGGTGAAATTTGACTGGGGGGAAAGCAACTCAGCTGAGAGAAAAAAAAAAAAAGGAACAGGTGGATTCACATTAAATCCTCGTCTTCACGTACATACTTTTTGGGGGACGTCACAATGAGGGTGGTGAGGGTGATTTGGTAGGTGCCGTCGGCGGTGAAGTTATCGATGGAACCACAGTAGGTAGCTGAGAATTGGGGGTTTATGGTGGAAGCAAACATGAGAACAAGAAGCAAGAAAAGGAGATTTGAAAGATCCATTTTTTTAGGGGTGTTTCAAGTCTGTCTTTGATAGAAGTATTACTCAACAGGTCTGTTCCCAACATAATACGTCTACCATGATCGATAGGGTGTAAAATAAAGGATTAATGCCACCAAAAACCTCAAATTTGTACACCTACCTCAAATTATTTTTTTTATCACCAAAAACCCTAAATTGGTATAGCTTTGATAACAGTTAAATTTTATTGTCAAATTGCTAAGTTGAATGACAGTTGCCGAATGTAAACGTTTGCAGTTTTTACCCTCTATTTGTCACATGTATATTAATTTGGTATTTTTGTGATATTAATCTAATTTAATAAAAATTAGCGAAAGAATAAATTTTTCACATGTGTACCATTTTAGGTTTTTTATGGTCAAAATGATTAGTTCGGGATAAATTTGTCATAAATGTATTAGCTTGGGGTTTTTGGTGGTCCAAAAAATAGTTTTGGGTCAATTTGTCACAGGTATATTAGTTTGTGGTTTTTGGTGGTCGAAAAAGTAATTTGGGATAAATTTATCATAGGTATACTAGTTTGGGGTTTTTCATGATATTAACACTAAAATAAAATGTGTTAAATCATTTTATATAGGGGAGGCTTCCATGCTTGGCACGCTAGGAACGACATCTTACTTCAAAATTTAAAAGTTGTAAAGACCTTGAGTTGAATTTTAAGTTGACATTGATACAAGAACACGTTTGAGATTTAAAAAAAAAAGTTACATCTCGTAAAAACTTAAAGAATGGAAGGCTAGAGTAATCATCCACCTCGCCAATTTAGGCCTAAAACTTCCATTATTGGGTTATGAGGATTCAAAATGGGTGGCTAAAACACCATTTTGAAAGAAATCTCTGCCATCTCTCTTTCTCTCCCTTTGTTTGGTGTTCCACCGCAATTCATGGGACTTCAACCCATCAAACGCATGAGATCAGATTCGGGTCAATATGAATCCAGATCATATATTAAGTCGTTTAAAACGGGTCAATATTTGATCAACACATACTGAATTGTCCCATTTTTTGGCCCATTTCTCCCATCGATCAAGAAATAACTCCAGCCTTCAGTAAGTAAAAATTCAGTTCAACAAAACATAGGGTGTCTTCTACTTTGTTCGTGATGACATGATATTCTTCTCCAGATATTAGGGTAAATACGTTTGGAACATCTATAGGACAACATGAAACGTGTGGCACACAAGCCGTGCACACAAGGGGTGGTTCTTCAAAGAGAAGCACCTTACAAGATGTGAAGAAACCAAAGTGTATATTCCTACTTTCACTTTTTTTCTATGGAAAATGATACAAATGGTCCATAAACTTTGGTTCAATAGGCAATGTCGCTCATAAACTTTTCATTTATTCAACGTGATCTTTGAACTATTGGTAAATTTTCCAATATAGTCCCCTGACTCTGAACTCTAAATAAATGTTTAACATAGTCCCCAACTGGACCTTAACAATAAGAAAAGAAAAGAAAAAATTAATAAAAAACTCACAATAAAATAAAGAGTTTCCACTTTAGCTTCGGTTGTGCCACGTGGGAAGTGTTGGTGTCACGCCTCGGACCCGTCGGACGCGCAACATCCCTTCACCTGCTAATTCACTCATCGCTTGGCCAACACTGGCGACGGCCCAAGACTCGTCGCGGCCAAACGACGGCTAACAAATGCGTCAGCGAAAACGAACAACCCCTGACAATACACATGTGTGGGATAGAGAGATAGAGAAAACTTAATTTACATAACTTAACATATAACAGTGAATGTTCTATACCACCTGGAGAGGAGGCTAACATCTGAAGCTCAAGAACAAACTTAAGTTGGCCAAGATCAAAAAGTCACTAAGCCTCGTCCATGCATCCTTGAGGAACTACTCATCCTTAGACAAAGGAAACTCCTCTGGATCAAACTCCTCGAATATCGGGAATAATCAAGTCTATGGTCGAGGTTCTGAAATGGCGATCAACCTCAAAATGTGAGTCGAAACTCAGTGAACACAGGCCTAAACTTAATTTAGAAAGCAGCATGCACTTCTTGCCAGAATGTACATCATCACATGCATATTGTGACCCAAATCATACAGATGCCAATGCAGATGCTCAATTATTCCCTTGGGGTCTCCGGTGGCTCTCTGGGCACTGCCGGTCCCTTCAGCATTTCACAAAGTGCAGAATAGTCAATTCATCGTACACATATCGTAGACTCAAGTCAGACAAATGCAGTATGCTCAATGTTTTCCGGTGGCTCTCTAGGCACTGTCGGACTTCCTGTTTCGGGTTGCCGGTGGCTCTCTAGGCACTGCCGGACTCAAACCAACCGGTGGCTCTTATCGGCACTGCTGGTCCCCGGCCACGTTGTAGACGTCTCAGGCCTGTGCCTCAACCCGTGTCTATTCACACCGAAGTTGGCACCCTTGTCTCTCCAGCTACCCCGTGCCGAGCACGTTCAGGCGCAAGTGCAACGATCGTGGCTCAATTAGCTCTCCGATCGGCACCTCCTTATCTCCCCGCATTCCCGGTGGCCCCCTAGACACTGCCGGGCCGTCCCACATGGTTCTACGCACTCCGCCAAACGCACATGTCTCATGCCAATATGCAGATCAATGATGAGCATCACAAAATTCTCAATTGGCTCACCCCATAACACTCATGTAAGTCATCTTTGCCACATGCATTTCCCAAAATTGTTCATATTGGCACCCCATTAATCTCAAGATAAATCGAATAAAATAACCGAGCAATTCGTATTGCAAAATCTGGCATTTCGGGACCCGGTTTCCATTCTAAGTCACTTAGGTCCAAAGGCAAGCAATCTAGCACACGTGGTAATTTCTAGAGTCCACAAAAATTATCAATTGACCCCTAGGATTAGTAATAAATAATCAACATTTGACGTCCAGGAAATTTAATATTTTTCATGATAAAATTTTCCCTACTAGTCCTTAGCATACCCGACATTCTAAGTCAAGTTTAGAAATGTGCTCACCCAAAAATCGAGTTCAAGCTTGGGCTAGACGGTGATGAGCTCGGGCCACGAACGGCGACGGCTAGTTATTGTTCCGGCGACACTATTCCGGCGGCACTATTTCGGAGGTACTATTCCAGCGACACTGTTCACAGCGGCGACGAGGAATCGACAGTGATTTTTCGGCGACGAACAGAAACACAGCAACAAGCAAAACACAGCAGAGACAAGGAAGATTGCAGCTACATCAAGCAAAAGAAGAAAATCAACAAAACAGGGTCAACTTTGATTCAAAACTGGGAATTCTCTAGGAGGTTTTTCGCTGTTCCGTTTTCAAAATATCGAAGCTTAACGTCTTACGAGTACACAGGCGAAAACGGAGCTCGATTCGGACACCGGACGACCCTGAACGAGTCGATTTCCTCCGGGCACGCGTGCTGGACACGGAAATCCGAGAGCAGAAGAAGAAAATTCAGCAGCTGTAAACAAAATCCCAGCAGCCGAGATTCAACAGAGGGTTTCAAGCAATCGAAGGAAGAGAAGTTGCAGCAGCCACCGAAAATTTCCAGCAGAAAAATGAAGTTCTCACAGCAGGAGAAGAGGACACGAATTGAAGGAAAAACAGAAAAGTAGCAGCACAAACCTTTAGCCAAAAAGGAAGTAGACGAAGACACGGCAGCAAAGTTGGATAGAAACAAAAAAAAATGGAGGGCACGTGGGCTTAGGGAAAGGCTCCAGCCGAAAGTTGAGAGGAAGGTAGGTCCAACATCTTCAATTGTTCTTATCTTCATGCATGAAGCTTAGAGACGTCACAGTTGGCGTCCAATTCCTCAATTTCTTGTCCAAATTCGCCGGATGGACTATGTTGGCAAATGGTTAAAAAGTTTATGATTAAATTGATAAAATTAAAAGGTTTATGATTGAATCGATAAAAGTGCAATATTTTCTCCTATTCATTGGCAGATATCGCGAAGTGGAGGTGGTCTCAATCTCAAGCGTTGACATGTGACATAAACTCGTGGTCCGTAATATTCGGTCATTAATGATCTTGTGTTTCTTTTTTTTTTCCATTTCAACTTACTTTGGCAAAACTTGTTTGTTTATAGGAATCCAGTCGGTGGGATTTGTATCCGACCCGTAATTTGTTGGTGAAGGAAACTCTCTCGTGAAAGTGGAAACTCATCAAAGTAGCCATAGACGTCGTCGAGGGGCATCAACAGTGACTTAATGTTTTTGCTGGACATTCCATTTGGCCACAAACATGTGACAAGTTATTTGCAAAGTCTTGGACCACTCACCAAACACCTGATTGATTTTTTAGGTGAAATTTTATAAAGATTGGCTTTATTTGAACCTAATTGAGCAAATTGAAAAAAAAAAGGACTTAATTGAAATTTTATTTTGGTCCCCGTACTTCAAATCATAATCAGTCGGGCATATTCGTTAAAAAAATTAAAAAACCAATCCATAGGTTTTTCATCATTCTAGGTGGGGTTAGATTGATATAAATTGGCCATTAAGGATCTTAATTACTTAAATTTTTACTCGGGTTAAATTTTAGATTTGGGCTTTTTATGTTAAATGAAATCAATTTGACCTAGGACCACCTCTCCTAGTTATGTCCTGGAACTCAATTTCGGGATCAAATTCGCGTAAACGGGTCAAATTGACATCGATTTGGGACATTTTTTAGCCGGACCCGCTTGACCCAGTCCTCAGCAGAAGCTAAAAAATGGTATACTGCTCCTCCTTTGGCGCGCGCAGGAGCTCTAGAGGTTCAGGCGACAAGAAGAAAGGAAAAAGCGAGAAGAGGACAAAAAAAGAAAGAAGAAGGTGAAGTCCAAACAAAAGGAGAGACCAGAACGTCTTCAAATACTAAACTATGTTTAGTTTGAATTCTTGGTGCTCTTGACTGATGACATACATATGTCTCAGATCATAAGTACAGGCCTCTCTACGTACGAAACTCGGTCATCCACTTCAATGACTTCATGATCGAGTATATGGCTCGGGTCCGGCTCGTACTTCCTCAGCATCGAAACATGGAACACATTATGTACTTGAGACAAATTTGGTGGTAAAGTAAGACGATACGCCAATGTTCCAATTCTTTCTAAGATCTCGAATGGGCCTACAAATCTCGGGCTTAACTTTCCCTTTTTCCCAAATCGAGATAGACCTTTCATTTGCGACACCTTCAAAAATACATGATCGCCTACTTGAAATTCCAACGGCCTACGTCTCTCGTCTGCATAGCCCTTCTGGCAGCCTTGAGCTATTTTCAATCTTTTTTTTTATCTTTTACTGCCTCTACTGGCTGTTGAACTAGTTCTGGGCCCGTTATCCTTCTTTCACCTACCTCATTCCAACACAGTGGAGTCCTATAAGCCCTGCCATACAAGGCTTCAAATGGTGCCGTCTTTAGGCTCTATTGGTAGCTGTTATTATATGCAAATTCCACCAGATGTAATTGATTCTCCCATCTACCTTTATAATCTATCACGCACACTCGCAACATATCTTCAAGCGTATGAACTGCTGTATCCGTTCAGGATAAAGCATCTGTATTCATTCAATAGATAGAATATTTTGCTTTTGTGTTCATTCTGGACATCAATAAAAGTTGAAAACATCCAATACAAGGAAATAAAGCATCTATATTCGTTCAGTATTGATTTCGCTCCCTCTGCAGGCTCTCCAACGATCAGCTGGCTTCACTCCGGATTAGGTATGCGTTGGCCATGTTGAAGGTCCAGTGATCATTGGCTGAGCATGTGCATCACAGTCCCTATGCTCTACCGTCGTCGAACTAGGCGATCATGGCGAAAAGATCATCGTCAATGTCCGCTCGGTGGTGATCTATCCCCTCTTTCTCGGGAGGTATCGATTCTGATCTAGCAGGATTGGTCTTTTTGTACCCACCTCCAACAGAACTCGATCCTGTTATGAACTGATCTGACTCACCTCTTAAACGAGTGTTCTCGACCTTTAGGTACTGTCTTTCATCGAATAAGAGGAGGCTCTGGCAGTTGGGGCAAGTGGTGGAGTCGAAAGCTTCTTCATACCTCTTGTTCTCTGCTCGGAGTTTTTCATTTTTAGCTTTCAAAAATTCAACCTCATTGCGGTCATGTTGAGTCCTTACTCGGGCTCGCTTATTTTGAAACCAAACCTGGATTTGCATAGGGCTCAGCCCTGTCTCCTGGCTTAGTTTCATTCTTTGTTTGTCACCCGGCATAGGATACTTTCTGAAGAACTCTTCAAGCTTTTGAATCTGACACTCGGTGTGACGCCGACGACGCTTTCTTTGACCTTGGTTGTTGTCGTCTCTATCTTTATCAAGTTCTTGGACGTCATACGCGGAAGGGCCAAACTCCATGGTATGAACTCCAAACATGGCATTGAATTCTGCATCTCCCATGTTCAGCAAGTAACGAAAGTTCTCGAGCATGTTGGGTTGAGACATCCTCAATTGATTAATGGTTTCTCAAGGTTTGCTACTCTCTTCTGAGCATGGATGAAGGTTTTCAGGAGGATGTATCTTTTGAAAATCGAGGCATGGGTTTAAAAAAACCATATTGCTTCTCCCGAGAGCCCTGTCTTTCTCCACTTTATCGCATCTCTCGCTCAGCTTGTCTTCTTTTATCTTTTCACGATAGAAGTTCTCATCATTATCTCTTCCGTTTATCTCTACCGTCAATTTTGCTGGCGTGTTCCCCTATAAAGACGAATCATATCTTCTTTTATATTGCAAATATTGTTTTTTAGTTCGGATGAAGACTACCAGCTGGATGCCTCTTTTAAAATCGAGGAGTTCAGAATTTCCATTGCTTCCCCCAATATTCCTGTCTTTCTCAACTTTTCACTATATTTCCTGCTCATTCGGCTTGTGTTCTTTCATTTTTTTTTCTCATAATGGTAGGACCTCTATCACTATTCCTTTCGCCTGTCTCGAGCATCGGTTTCCCAGGCGAGCTTTTACTCTGTCTACGAATGGAGACAAGTCCTCGCTTCTTTTCTGCTAGAGTTTATTTTGTCCCCCACTTGGCTCGTCTTTTCTTCTTCTTTTTCTGAAGCGATGGTATCACCTCAAACCTTTTTGCAAAGATGTTGGATTTGCTCGGCTCGAGATAACAAACTGACAGGGGATTCGAGCCGACAAAGACGACACCGGAAAGGAATAGCCGATAGGAGAATCTGACCGATAGATATTGCTACTGTGAAGTCAATATTTAACTCGAGACAGATTACCATCTTCACATTCTAATCGTCTGCTTCACTTCTCTCCTCTTCTCTTTCGTATTCTGCTCGCCGGCCTTGATTCTTTCCTCTATCTTGATAATGGCTAGTCCTCCCATGCAGATCTTCCCAACTGAAGTTATGTCCAAATGGGAGAGGCTTTATCACCTCCTCGGCCGAGGCTTTGTTTACATAGCCAGTCATCCGGGTGCTGAAGCTGAGATCTTGGGTCTGTTTGGGACGATAAATACCTCTTCGATCGAAAGCACGAATTTGGAGAAAGGATACCGAACGTTCCCAACCCTCTTCATCAACTTTCTAGAGGCTTGCCGAACCACTTACGAAGAGGTCACCATGACTCGCATCGTGAAAGCTCGCCTCCAAGATCAGTCTGAATGCTTGGAATCTGCAGAACTTGCAGTTGCTCGCTACAAGAAAGCCGCCAAATCTGCTGATGAACGGGCCTCGCTGTTGGTCCATGAGAGGGAGAAGTTGATGGAGCGCCTAGCCTTGCTCCAGACTTATTTCGAGCATAACCCGAGTGATATTGTGATGAAGTTCAGGTGTAAATGGCTGGAAGAGAGGCTCGAAGACTTAACGGCAAATATAGCTCTCGAGAGAGACTTGATCGAGAATCTGAAACACGCCGTTGATCATCATGAGGCCAGCGTAGTCAGGCACAAGGAGAAATGCGAACTTCTGTTCTTCAAGCTTTCGGATCTCGAATCCCAGACCGCTCGGCGTTGGCAGAGCATTAACTTCATGGAGAATCAGTTGATGTCTCTTGTGCTGCTCATTAGGGCTCAATTTGGTTTTACTTTTCCTCCCCAGTGAATTGTAAAGCTTGTTGATGTATGGAATGAGAAGAAAATTTCGCATGTTTATACTTTAATCTTCTCATTATCTTTTCTTCTGCATATCGTAATAGAACGGCTTCTTTGAAAAATACGGACTGCCATAGTTCAGAGCAAATTTCCCTCCTGGAAGAGAGACTATTGGTAACAATCTTTAAGTTCATTCCCCTCTGCTGGATCAATCGACCTCCATCAATTGTTCTTCTGAAAGAATACGTAGTGAACGTATCCCTACTTCAACTAGTAAGACTGCCTTCATTCAGTCTTATCTTGACAGATGGTGGCAATAAGATGATAACCTACAGTCCAACAGACGAGGACTAGATCGGGAAAATGCTTCTTGACTCTCTTTAGACGATGACGCCGCGTACACAGGAGAAGAATTCGGCGATGGCCCCCACTAGCCATATCGAGACTTGTAACCAGTCGTGTAAATTAATACAGCTGTAACCACTCGGTCGGTGCGCTAATAATGAACCAGGCCACCTGTTGGGTGCCCCACTTCACTCATGCTTCGTCCCTTTCGGCGTCCACTCACTTGTATCGACAGAAATGCCGGTGGGCCATACTCAGCAATAAAACACCGGTTCTCCAATAAATGCTTTGACTAATTTAGCCAAGAAGGCGTTATAGGGTCAAACTTATTTCTTGGGTTCTGATTATACAATTTATGCTTGTTTCAGCACAAATACAGAAACCCTTCCAATACATTAAGAATGCCCCCATGCCTGATCCAGATAAATTTCTATCTCCTCCAACGCTTTCATACTCCCTTCCATTCTCGGCTCCTAATAGCTCTTGTCTATGAGATAGATGCTCCATCATTTCTCCTGCCCCTACCTCGGGTGCTCATACTCCCACAATCTCACAAATGTCTAGACCTGCTATAATTCCGCTAAGGAATTAAAGACCTAAGCCACTGCTCAAACTTAACAAATCTACTTAGTAGGTCACAACCACAACAATATCATAATCAAGCAACCATCCTACAAATATTACGAGCACTCAACAATCAGGGTTTAAGTTCTCACCTCAAGTCCAGCCGCACCTATAGCTTAGCAGAATTACACAATTTACTCAAGCTTTCGCCTGCTATCGCGTCCACTGACATGAATATGCATGTAAAGTTCGTTGCAGCTTTTTAATGCAATTGGATTCGGTAGACACCTAGACTTAGCCCCGTCCATGAACAAGCTAGGTCACTCTATCCGCCTCCTCACCTAGAAGCCTGCCAGGAGCCGCTCCTTGATCGGGTCTGTGCCCCGGCGACCACTCCCCGCCCTCATCGGTCTCGGAGCGAACAGTTGTCCTAAGTTTACTCACGTTCAGGGAGAGCCCCATTCCACATGTCCCATACCATGCTTCATTACGATTTATAGACATCCCGTCAAACCCGTCCCATACCGGGCTGACGGTACCAAGTCCAATAGAACATGAGTGCACATGCATGCTTTTTCTCAAGTCAAATCCTTGTTTTCAAATCAATTTCGTTTCTAAATCATTTTACTTTTGAATGTGGAAATTCATGCAATGCATGATGGTCAAGCAGAGCGCGACAGCCGACTAACAATCAGCAACCAGCATTCAAAGTCAGGTTCAAGGGTCTCACCTCAGGTCCAGACGCATCTGCAGTTTAGTCTAAACACACCATAATTTAAGGCTACTCTAGGTAACCAACTCAACTAAGCAGACACATTCGCCAATCAATTCATGCACTCTATCCTTCCTCACCTTGGGTTTAGGGTCTGTCTATCTATCTACCCCAAAATCATCAGCCTTCTAACTCCAAATCCTCGAACGATCTTGTATCGAGCTGACCTTGCTCTGATACCACTCAATGGGGATGTCACGCCCCGGACCCGTCGGACGGGCAACATCCCTTCACTTGCTAATTCGCTCATCGCTTGGCCAACACTGGCGACGGCCCAAGACTCGTCGCGGCCAAACGACGGCTAACAAATGCGTCAGCGAAAATGAACAACCCCTGACAATACACATGTGTGGGATAGAGAGATAGAGAAAACTTAATTTACATAACTTAACATATAATAGTGAATGTTCTATACCACCTGGAGAGGAGGCTAACATCTGAAGCTCAAGAACAAACTTAAGTTGGCCAAGATCAAAAAGTCACTAAGCCTCGTCCTTGCATCCTTGAGGAACTACTCATCCTCAGACAAAGGAAACTCCTCTAGATCAGACTCCTTGGATATCGAGAATAATCAAGTCTATGGTCGAGGTTCTGAAATGGCGATCAGCCTCAAAATGTGAGTCGAAACTTAGTGAACACAGGCCTAAACTTAATTTAGAAAGCAGCATGCACTTCTTGCCAGAATGTACATGATCACATGTATATTGTGACCCAAATCATACAGATGCCAATGCAGATGCTCAATTATTCCCTTGGGGTCCCCGGTGGCTCTCTAGGCACTGCCGGTCCCTTCAGCATTTCACAAAGTGCAGAATAGTCAATTCATCGTGCACATATCGTAGACTCAAGTCAGACAAATGCAGTATGCTTAATGTTTTCCGGTGGCTCTCTGGGCACTGTCGGACTTCCTGTTTCGGGTTGCCGGTGGCTCTCTGGGCACTGCCGGACTCAACCCAACCGGTGGCTCTTATCGGCACTGCTGGTCCCCGGCCACGTCGTAGACGTCTCAGGCCTGTGCCTCAACCCGTGTCTATTCACACCGAAGTTGGCACCCTTGTCTCTCTAGCTACCCCATGCCGAGCACGTTCAGGCGCAAGTGCAACGATCGTGGCTCAATTAGCTCTGCGATTGGCACCTCCTTATCTCTCCGCATTCCCGATGGCCCCCTAGACACTGCCGGGCCGTCCTGCATGGTTCTACGCACTCCGCCAAACGCACATGTCTCATGCCAATATGCAGATCAATGATGAGCATCACAAAATTCTCAATTGGCTCACCCCATAACACTCATGTAAGTCATCTTTGCCACATGCATTTCCCAAAATTGTTCATATTGGCACCCCATTAATCTCAAGATGAATCGAATAAAATAACCCAGCAATTCGTATTGCAAAATCTAGCATTTCAAGACCCGGTTTCCATTCTAAGTCACTTAGTTCCAAAGGCAAGCAATCTAGCACACGTGGTAATTTCTAGAGTCCACAAAAATTACCAATTGACCCCTAGGATTAGTAATAAATAATCGACATTTGACGTCCAGGAAATTGAATATTTTTCATCATAAAATTTTCCCTACTAGTCCTTAGCATACCCGACATTCTAAGTCAAGTTTAGAAATGTGCTCACCCAAAAATCGAGTTCAAGCTTGGGCTAGACGGTGATGAGCTCGGGCCACGAACGGCGACGGCTAGTTACTGTTCCGGCGACACTATTTCGGCGGCACTATTCCAGCGGTACTATTCCGGCGACACTGTTCACAGCGGCGACGAGGAATCGACAGTGATTTTCCGGCGACGAACAGAAACACAGCAACAAGCAAAACACAGCAGAGACAAGGAAGATTGCAGCTACATCAAGCAAAAGAAGAAAATCAACAAAACAGGGTCAACTTTGATTCAAAATTGGGAATTCTCTAGGAGGTTTTTCGCTGTTCCGTTTTCAAAATATTGAAGCTTAACGTTTTACGAGTACACAGGCGAAAACGGAGCTCGATTCGGACACCGGACGACCCCGAACGAGTCGATTTCCTCCGGGCACGCGTGCTGGACACGGAAATCCGAGAGCAGAAGAAGAAAATTCAGCAGCTGTAAACAAAATCCCAGCAGCCGAGATTCAACAGAGGGTTTCAAGCGATCGAAGGAAGAGAAGTTGCAGCAGCCACAGAAAATTTCCAGCAGAAAAATGAAGTTCTCACAGCAGGAGAGGAGGACACGAATTGAAGGAAAAACAGAGAAGTAGCAGCACAAACCTTTAGCCAAAAAGGAAGTAGACGAAGACACGGCAGCAAAGTTGGATAGAAACAAAAAAAAAATGGAGGGCACGTGGGCTTAGGGAAAGGCTCCAGCCGAAAGTTGAGAGGAAGGTAGGTCCAACATCTTTAATTGTTCTTATCTTCATGCATGAAGCTTAGGGACGTCACAGTTGGCGTCCAATTCCTCAATTTCTTGTCCAAATTTGCCGGATGGACTATGTTGGCAAATGGTTAAAAAGTTTATGATTAAATTGATAAAATTAAAAGGTTTATGATTGAATCGATAAAAGTGCAATATTTTCTCCTATTCATTGGCAGATATCACGAAGTCGAGGTGGTCTCAATCTCAAGCGTTGACATGTGACATAAACTCGTGGTCCGTAATATTCGGTCAGTAATGATCTTGTGTTTCTTTTTTTTTTTTTCCATTTCAACTTACTTTGGCAAAACTTGTTTGTTTATAGGAATCCAGTCGGTGGGATTTGTATCCGACCCGTAATTTGTTGGTGAAGGAAACTCTCTCGTGAAAGTGGAAACTCATCAAAGTAGCCACAGACGTCGTCGAGGGGCATCAACAGTGACTCAATGTTTTTGCTGGACATTCCATTTGGCCACAAACATGTGACAAGTTATTTGCAAAGTCTTGGACCACTCACCAAACACCTGCTTGATTTTTTAGGTGAAATTTTATAAAGATTGGCTTTATTTGAACCTAATTGAGCAAATTGAAAAAAAAAAGGACTTAATTGAAATTTTATTTTGGTCCCCGTACTTCAAATCATAATCAGTCGGGCATATTCGTTAAAAAATTAAAAAACCAATCCATAGGTTTTTCATCATTCTAGGTGGGGTTAGATTGATATAAATTGGCCATTAAGGATCTTAATTACTTAAAATTTTACTCGGGTTAAATTTTAGATTTGGGCTTTTTATGTTAAATGAAATCAATTTGACCTAGGACCACCTCTCCTAGTTATGTCCTAGAACTCAATTTCGGGATCAAATTCGCGTAAACGGGTCAAATTGACATCGATTTGGGACATTTTTTAGCCGGACCCGCTTGACCCAGTCCTCAGCAGAAGCTAAAAAATGGTATACTGCTCCTCCTTTGGCGCGCGCAGGAGCTCCAGAGGTTCAGGCGACAAGAAGAAAGGAAAAAGCGAGAAGAGGACAAAAAAAGAAAGAAGAAGGTGAAGTCCAAACAAAAGGAGAGACCAGAACGTCTTCAAATACTAAACTATGTTTAGTTTGAATTCTTGGTGCTCTTGACTGATGACATACATATGTCTCAGATCATAAGTACTATTGGGCGAGGGCCTTTAACACAATATCAAGTAAAGTCGTCTTTGTGAGATTGAGGTAGAATGCAAACCGATCTGACTGATGCTCTTTCTGGTCTACTTTGGTCTTGACATATTGAGATGCCATGAAATTTGACATGGTGAAAAGAGGAGGGATAAGCAATTACCAGTGATAAATGGTATACTGTAATCAAGAAAGTATTTCTTAATATCTACATCAGTAATTTTAAGCCAAAATTGATCAGATTGAATGAATTAACTCAAATGCAAAAGGTTCAAGACTTAATTCGCATAAATGCAAAATGCTTAGGACTGAATTGGCACCAATAAAATGTGTGGTACTTAATTAACACCAATACAAAAAGTTTAAGACTGAATTGGCACTAATAAAAGGTTTAGAACTGAATTGGCACCAATGCAATAGGTTTAAGACTTTTTTGGCACTTTTCCCGCTTTACATATGTTAAAGTATTGTAGGTGTGTATCTTATGTACATATGCATGCATGTGTGTAGCCATACGTACGCTAGCGGATAGAACTTATGTTTTTCTTAGAACGCAAATTTTTTTTCATCATAAAGTGATCAAAGATAATGAAAAAACGGTTAAATAAAGTGAATATTTTTCTAAAATTTGTATGGAAAAGTACCCAAAAAATTCTCTCTTTTTTTAGATAACCACTTATATACCTCTATTTTTTGAAAGACCAAATACACATCTTAACCCTAAAGAAATTTCAGTCTAAATATTAGATGAAGGCGTGAATATTATTGCTAATAAAAAAAATCATATTGGATCCGTAACCTACATGAGATTGGCTTTGCATGAATTAGAGTATTGTATGTGTGTACCCGATAAAAGTGTTCTTCAAAGTTTAGTTGGAGGATGGCAATGAAAACATGGTCAAATGAAGTTATCAAAGATAACTATGGTGGAAAAAGAAAAGAAAAAATTCTCTTCATTTGAAAAAGTTCATCATAAGGACTTCTATTGTGACATTCTAATTTTCGACTCCTTTTTTCTGGAATTTGAATGCATAATGGATATTTCATATAGGCCCTATAAATGAATCTCACTCGAAACTGATCATTTCGGGATAACTGACTAAAAAGGGAAAGGCTAGCTAGGAATATAAGCACGTGGACTAAATGGTCGATATGCGTAATTCCTAAAAGCCACCTGTTAGTTTGAGCATTTATTTAAAGTTGACATCTTATGAATGAGGCTACGAATTGAATACTGGAATAGGACAATCGACTCCCAGAAGTGTCATAGCTGCTAAGATTAGATGTCGCCTCGAAAGGTGTGAAATGGGCAAATTGGCCTCGATGTGCCGAGTGAAAAAAGGGCAAAATTGAAAATCTCAGTTTCACCCTCGGTTTATGCTAGAATCCGTGGCTAGAGGGCAGAGGTATCTTTAGCGAGGCTAGAAAAATTATTCGGTGATATTTCGAATTATTTTTCAATCGCACTTGAGCCTCAATCAGTCCTGATTGTACCGGATCAATCCCGAAATGGCACGAATCCCAAGAAAAGTCTCATCAGATGTCAAATCAATCATGTCAACCGAGCATCGATCACCATCAGTCAAACTTTTGACCAGTCAAACCATGAATACTAAAAATCAATAAGTCGCTTTTTTGAGATATTCTCTCTCTCTCTCTCTCTTCAATTATCAGCAGATCACACTCTCTCTCTTGCTCTCCATAATTTCGTGGCCCTCCCTCTCTCTTATTTTCTCTCTTGGTTTTTGGCCCCCGGAAAATCGCCACTCGTTGTGCTGCTCATTCATTGCCCAAACGTCGTCATTTTGAGAAGCTATTTTTAGCTCATCTTCACCTATCTCTCTAGTAGTTCTCCACAAAATTTCAGCTCAAGATAATCCTTGGAACACCCTTAAACAGAAGCAAAATCAGACCCTTGCGCAGGCTATTTTTCAGGTTGCGGTTCTTTCAGTTTTTCACCATTTTTACAGTCGTCGTCACGTTGGTTGAGTTTCCTACCAACTGTGAGTTTCTTATTCTTTTTTTCATTGACAGTTTGACGCAAGAATCAGTCCTAGTTGAGTTCTAAATCATCGGTAATTTCATATTAAACTAGCCATGCACATTGTTGTCTTCTGCTGTCTTTTTGAAGCCGCTTTTGTTCCAGTTTGGTTTGCGTCTTCTCTACTCAATTTTCTAGTAATCTAAACCTCTATGTCATGATTAAGATGCTAGATATGCCATGGACTAGCTCTAGGGATCGATTCAGGGTAAATCGATTTAGAAAAAAAAATTGTCGTAATCGACATATTTGGAGGAAATTAAATTTTGTGGGGCTGTATATATGCTGTGGGTTTGTGAAATGTTACTGTCCGTGTTGGATTAATGCTGTTTGAGGTGGTTGACGTGGGTCCCGTGAGGTTCGGGTACCGAAAAATGTATTTTGGGCCATTTTATGCAAAAACGGGCCAAATAGTGCCCTTTTCACTGTTCACGACACATTGTGTACTGTTCACATGCTGCTTAATTTGATTTTGGTTTGAAAATGACAAGTTTTGTGGGTCACATGTGGTTTGAGTATAGAAAAATGAAAAATTGAGGCATTTTTGTCAAAAAAAAAAGGCCCGGAAAATACTCCACGTGACAATTCCCGACGCCCTATGGGCTTTGGCTGAGTTCAAACAATATTTGAGGATGCTCATGTGTGTCACGGATTTATTATTTCGTCATTTTGGGTCCCACGTGAGCGTTTAGCAATAAAAATGAAAAATAAATAAATTGGGCAAGTAAAACAAATTGATTGGCTTGGCCATTGTGTCGGCCATGTGGATTGAAATATTTGGGCACGTGTTTTGAAAAGCGGCTTGACGTACTTGGATGATGATTTTTCCCAAATGAATTTGATTGATTTTATTTCTGCGTGTGCGACGGTTTTTGCATGTTTAATTACATATCAAGTGTGACTTGGCTAATATGTAGCCATAATGAGACTTGGTGAATATGTAGTTACAGAGGCAAAATACGTAGCCTCGTGCACCCTGATGCGTTTGATGTGGGGTAGTTGGAGCGATAAGTGTGCCAACCTGATGTGTCTTATATGCGAGTTGGGGTACGGACCTGATATGCCTAAATGACGCGGGTCGGACCTGATGCGCCTATATGATGTCGGTTAAATTGGCTGTTAAGCCGAGGCCCAAGATTGAGCGTGCATGCATATGTGGTTACTGCGATTGTCCTGGATTGAACATGTTTGATTTAAATATCTGATTATTTATATCGAGCCATTGTTTAGCAATTATTTGAAATCTTGAGATTGTGGTCTCGGATTGCACCTGGTTTGGTATTGCTTTTATGTTTAGCCATTCTATGGCGGATTTTTTTTATGAACTACCCTTGATATTTTGTAGCCTTGTGGTTTTGAGTACCTGAGTTGAGACTTGAGAGTTTAGTCTAAGGAGTTTGGTGTCTTGAGAAGAGATTAGGGTTTAGCTTGATGAGATTTGTTCTCATTGATGATTGCCCTTATTTTCAGACCTTCGCAATAAATGCGATATCAATAAGACAGGGAATCCTGATGGATATAGACACCGAAACCCAGTCATTCCCTGGACCAGAGGGTGGTGTTTATGTAAGATATAAGAGTATCGTGTGGGTGGACATTGGCTAGAGGCATTGGCAGCCTCACCTGTATGTGGCCTGGAAGTATAGATTCGGGGACATACTTCATGGTCCATTGCAAGGTTTTGAAGTCCCCATTGCAGTGGTAGCTGTATGGGATCCGACGAGAGACGTTTTGGCTAAGGGCAAGATGTCAAGTGAAGAAAGGCAGAGGACTGAGTCTGGCGATGATGATCCAATGGATGTTTTGGTAGCATCTGACGATGAGGAGCTTGAGGGTGAACCGCCATCGTTTGAGGAAGAAGAAGAACCTGAGGAATCCTCGTCTTCTGTGGGACCACTAATGGTGGAACCTACGATGATGAGTAGAGTAGGCTAGAGGTGTAGCCTTGTTAGATAGGGAGTTTGAGTAGCTTGATGTGTAAACGGAAGAGTGTAAGCGAAGAAGAAATTGCCGACCTGAGCCCTTTTCATTAAAGGTCGAGCAACGAGATGTAAAAAGGGATGACGAAAGTTTTGAATTGTTCATATGACGTCACCCTAGCTTGAGAATGTATATAAAGGCATGTGATATATGAGTGGTTGATGTAATTATCCAGATTGTTTCTCTCTACCGCTTTCCTGCGTATATGTTTGGAGGAGTTCGTTTCTGTTGTGGTAGGAACGCTGAGGTCATTTGGTTTACGGCAAGTTTCCTGGGTCGTTTGGTTTACGGCGAGTTTCCTGGGTCGTCATGGTTGTTAACCAAGCAATCGTACATGTATAACAGGAATGTCACGTGGCTCATGGGTTCGGGGCGTGACATCTATATGATGTTAATCAGTAAAAAGGAATCATTTGCATTAGATCACGAGAAGGAAAATCTCCGAGTTAAATCCAATTTCAAATAGATCCAAGCGGTTCTGGCCAATCTTTTACGCTTGCTGAAAATCTCACAACACAGTAATGGTGCGGGAAAACTGTCCTTTTCTTGGTTAATATTTTATTTAAATTCATATGGAAAAGTACAAAAAAAAAAAATATCCTTTTTGTTAGATAACCATTTATATACCTCTATTCTTTTTGAAATATCAGATACGTACCTTAATTTTACCTTTGGAAACCACTTTACAACCTCACACCAATCCTCCCAATTTGCGTATCGATCACTTTTCAATTTGGGATTTTACTTTGAGATATGCAAATGGTATTTGCAAAGATAATATATGTTTAAACGAATTTGTGTTTGTAAACGAATTTAGACTTTTTTTTTCCCTTCTACTTCCTACCCAAAAATACGTTTACTTTCTTACGCTAAGCCAACAAAGATTAAAACCCAAAAAAAAAAAAAGATACTAAAACATAATCGACCATTCTTACAAAGAAAATACGTGTCGACAAATGCATGTGTTTTGACACAGCAGAACAATAACACAACCGTAACACTGCTGCAGACAGAAAACAGATCTAAGTCCATAGAAAAGATTGAGATTACATCCTGCATTTGGATTGACATTCTACCTATCAGTGTTTTACGTATGTTCATTTTTGTTCGATTTAGTTAGTTATTTGGTGTAGTTGTCTTTTTCAAAGTAGTGATGATTATATAGAGCCATTCTCAAAGTGTTACGAACAATCAATGTCCGAGCAATTGCTAGGCCTAGAAGAACCTTAAATTGATAAAATAACTGGGGATTTGTATCTCTCACTCGAGATCTAAGGTTCTATTATTACTCAATTTAACTGCTTTGAGCTATGTTTTAGGGGAAAAAAAAAGTAGTTCTTGAGTAGTACACAAAAATAGGTATATCTATAGAATGATTAGAACTGATTGGTGACTTATAGTTTGGAATTTCGATTGGAAAAACGTGATATAATATCAGTTTGTTTGGTTATTGGTTTGGTTAAACAAATATAACGTTTAATCCTGCCGAACAATCAAGCAAGAAACTTAATACTACATGCTCCAATGACAAGCTAATTAAAGAACGAGTAGGATTTAGTACCTTTGACCAAGACCACAATTCATGCATAGGATAAGCAAAGTAGTCCCGTTACATGGGACGGAAATTCAACCAAATCTGGTCATGAAATTTACAGTATAAGAAAAAGGGTAAATACTTGGTTAGACCCGAGTTAATTAATTGGGGATTTTATAAATTTCCTAGGGTCTACGTCAAATCTTAAAGGGTGTGATGGTTATCGGACCAAGCGAGGGCAAACCTCAATTGTCTATTGAAATTTTGTTTAAAATCTATATATTGTGACAATTTATAAAGAAATTATGAGAAAGTACATGTGATTACGACCAAATACAATCAAAGAATCGATTCCGTGATTCACTTAAAAATGCCCCCTAAGTGATTATGATCGAACCAAGAAAAAGCGGCACGCCTAAGCATAGGCGTTTTTGTGAAACATGATTTTTTTAGCCTAGTTATTGAGATAAGGCATAGGCTTTGATTTTGTCTCTCTCTTATCTTTATGAAATGGAAGAGAAAAACCTGCTCAATCTCCTTCACTTCCAGGGCTTGCACGCATTCTCATTGGTGCGACCTAAATTTTCATCAAAAACCGCTGAGATGTGTCGACTAGTACACCAGGCGAATTCTGGTTAAGTTATCGACAAGCATATCTAAATAAATTCTTCAGCCATGTCAATGCCACACCATATGAAGCAGTCATCAATATATTGAGAAGTATTCACCAGATGCCACTAAAGGAGTGGAAGTGGGAACAAGCGACATGCCCGATAAAGGAGAAGAACGGAGATTTCAACTCGCTATAGTGCTATTGCAGCCATCAGTAGGAAGATTATCGACCGGAACAACCTGGTCTTCCCATCGAGGAGATGTATTAGAGACTCTGATCGTGCGAGAAGCAGGTGGATCGGAGCCAAATGCACATTATTATTAATATTCTCAGAAGGATTCTCAGGCAAAAGTGAATGATTCCTCTCCCTTTTCCTAGACAGGAGCATGTTGGTGTCTTCGTTTCCTCTTCCCGGGAAGCTTGAAGTTCAGCCAATCGAGAGCTCCTGGTGATAGAAGGGCTGACTCGAGTCGTCAAAGGAGTATTTGCCAGGAGCAAGAATATATACATTGAGAATGGAACGCAGAGATTAGCAAGGGATGACAATTTTAAAGGTTACCTTTGATGAATTTCGGCAAAATTGTCAAAAAAAGTCCTAAACCTATTGTACTTTTACCAATTTAGTCCTAAACTTTTTTAATTTTGCCAATTCAGTCCTAAACCTTTTACATTTGTGCCAATTTAGTCCTAAACCTTTTACATTTATGCCAATTTAGTCCTAAACCTTTTTTTCCCACTGATTCAGTCCTAAACCTTTTCAAATTGTGCCAATTCAGTCTATTCGACGAATTTTCGCCGACCGGCGCTAATGTGGATTTGATCGGTATTGACGGGGTATTTTTTTTTATAATATTTTGATATTTTTTAAAAAATTTTATTTCTTGCATTTTTTTTCATTTCATTTTTTTAAAATTTTGTTTGTTCATCTTCTCCCTGTTCCCTCATCTTCTCCTTGTTCATCTTCTTCCCGATGAACAGAGGACCTAATAACTAGAGAGTCCAAGAAAAAAAAAAAGAGAGATGACGTTGGCTACTCTCTCTAGCCGACTGAGAGCCCACGGTGAGGTCGAACCTCGCCGGCCACTGGTGCCATTGTCGGGCGAGCTCGGCGATCCCAGATCTGGCTAGGCCAACCCACCCCATTAGTTGCTCAGCCATAGTGCCTAAGGACAGGAACGGAGCTTGAGGTCGAATCCACGACGCTGCTCGAGAGGGAGTTGAGGGAGTCGGTTAGAGAATGTAGAGTGCCCGCAGCGGTCAGACCTCGTCGAGCTAGATCTGGGCTCAACTAAACTCTCTCGGCGGCGGTGCCCATGGCTGACGAGGTTCGTCAGCCCAGATCTGGGCGAGACTAAGCCTCACTACTGCTCGATCGGGCCTCACTCGGCCATGGCGATTGACCAGAGGCTCCTCCTCACCAGATATGGGTGAGGCCGAGCTCGCGCAATGGCACCACTAGCCTTGTCCAGAGATGGCAGCGTTGGTGACTGGTGAGGGACCTCACTAGCTCTCTTGGAACGACATCGCTGGTGGTTCAGCTCGCCCAATGGCACCGCCGGTCTTCTCTTACAGTTTGGAGGAAGAAGGCTTGGAGAAGATGAACAGTAAACAGAAGAAGAAATCCGACCAAAACAAATAAAAACAGAAGAATAAAGAAAAGGAATAAATAAATAAATAAATAAATAATTTGAAAACAAAATTATAATATTATTAAAATTTCCCCGTCAGCGTACATGTCATCATCGGCCGAATCCATGTCAGCACCAGCCGGCCAAAGTTGGCTGGATGGACTGAATTGGTAAAAATGCAAAAGGTTTTTTTTGGTAAGGAAAAAAAAGGTTTAGGACTAAATCGGCACAAAAAAAAAGTTTAGGACTGAATTGGCACAAATGTAAAATGTTTAGGACTAAATTGGCAAAATTAAAAGGTTTAGAACTGAATTGACAAAAATGCAATAGCTTTAGGACTTTTTTGACAATTTTCCCGATGAATTTCCTTTTGGCTTTCCTTAATACACGCGACTTAGAGCAAACGAGTCTGAACTCCCTGAGTTTATCTTCCCATCAATAAGTGTGAGCCCTGTTTAGAGGAATCTCCTTGATCGTTGACGAGCTGCAGTTCTAGCTGGGCTGAAGATCCAGTTTGATCGATGACTTTCTTTCCCTTCTTACCAACATCGTTTGATTTGGCACAGAGAGAATGCAGTTTTACCCGAGACAGAGCCGATTTAACGGCTTCTTTACAAGAACTCTCAAAGGCAAAAGTGATCCACCACGTGGTCCATTCAAGAGTATGACCAGGATTGGTGTCGAATGTTCCAATCTCAACAGAATACCCATTACGCAGTGTAGCAGCGATTCCTGGACAGCTATTGAAAGGACCATTTTTCGATGGCTTATATTGATGCTTGTTCATGAAAGGAGACTCGGAAGAATACGAAATTTGCATGGGTACAGCCTGCACCAAACCAGACTTTCTAGCGCAATAGTGTGGAGAGTATACTTCAAATCATGGTAAAAACCTTCCTTTCTTTGACAATCTTAGAGGAAAATCGACTGGAGTAAGTATACAAGTCCAAAAGTCACAAGGATGACCTAGTGTTGAGAAGTCGAAAAGATGGCTTACATCAAGCGCATAAGGAAAAAAGTCAGAATCCTCTAAATCAATTTCCAAGAGTAATCAAAGATGATATTCGAAAGAGGAAACACCTTCCAGCACATGTAAAGAAGAGCGACACAACAATTGGTGTCACAAGGGAGAAGGAACAGGAAGTCGAAAACCTTGTTGGTCATGGGAGGGAACAGTACGAAGTTCATTACTTTAGAAAAATGGTAGACACAAGGCCATCAAAGATTGAAGAAGCCAAAAAGGACCAAACATGGTACCATCTTCCTTTAGACTGCATCACAAGAGAAGCATTAGTAAAACCTCTATACAAGGCAGCAAGGATAAGTGGACCCAAAGCAATCGGTGTACCTACCGCAAGGTTGGAAGAAATATGGAGAAAATCTTTAGACACTCTAGGCGATGGACTAGAGAAGACATACTTAGAAAGCCAGAAAAGCAGGAAAGCCGCTTGCTCTTCATCGTTGATTGAGCCAAATATTCGGCAGAATCCATCGATAAAATTACCATAGGCAAAAACTGTATCAGGAAGTTTAGCAGACCTGATAAGGTCAAGGGAACCTATATTTTCCATAGGCGTGTTGTTGGGGAGAAAGCAAGCTATGGCGTAAATGTCTAAAAGATTAATCGACACTAAGCCCTAGGGAAAAAAGAAGCAGTTAGTTGATGGAGAACAAACTCAGAGGCCGGCACCCAAAAGCCCCAAATCCAAGTCACATATGAAATTGCTCAATTGTAGAGCAGTCTCGATTCCAACCACTTTTCATGCAAGTTGTATTCGAAGATCCAGCTTAAGTATACTATAAGTGTCAAAACTTGTATACGACACTCACTTTAATGCCAAAACTTTGAAAACAATTACTTTTTTTTTATAACCGAGGTGTCCGCGCGGCTGGCAAGCTTGTGCTCAAACCAGCAGTGAAGCATAACTAGTCCTCGAGAGGACCCGCAGACCTCACAATCACGGGCCCCCGGTTAAGTCACCTAGTGTTGACACCTAATTTTTAATCATCTTTTCTCTTTTAAAATTAATACAAAATCCATAAAAATTCATAAATTAAAAAAAATAAATTTAGAGACCTTGGCCAACCCTAGGGAACCAATTTTGACCAAAAAATGATTTTCCATATTTTTGGTATTTTTCAGAATTTTTTATTTTAAAAAATTCATAGAAAATTAAGAAAAAATGAGAAAATTACAAAATCAACTTTGGAAGCCTACGGCAAGCTTAGCATACCATTTTTTTAACAAAAAATAATTTTTCTTATTTTTAGAAATTAGGTAAATATTTGAAAATAAAATTGCATTTGAGGCCGCAAAAATATGAAAAAGAGTCAGTATTCTTTGTTTAATTTTCCCTTCATATTGGGAAAATAAATTTTGAGAAAGTCAATTTGAAATTGAGAATTTCTTTGCTAATCTCGTTTCTAGGTCATTTGGAAACTTTCTTGAAAATGCATTTTAGCGATGTAATTTTTTATTTTTGTATTCTTGGAGTCGTGACGTTGTGCTTTAATAATACAAATTTTCTTCTCAGCCAATGGTACACAAAAGGAGACTCTCATCATCAGGCTTTAACCATTGGTTGCTGAAAGCCTCAAAGGCAAGAGAGAAGAAAGGTTTGAACGACGAGCAAGAGGTTCTCTCGAGCTCCTCTCGTTGCTGCTGCCCCGCACCCGCCGTCTTCATTCGCTCAGGAGAGCGATGGCACGTCCGGGTCTCTTTTTTCACTCACCGTGATCCATCCCGCAACAACGAGATGCCAAAATTCGCGGATCAGATGTAAGACTTGGCGATGTTGTTGAAAGAAAAGGTCGTCTCTATGAGGTTGTGAAAGCTGATCATAACTAGCAAGGCCGAGGATCTGCCATGATACAGTCCGAGCTCCGTGATGTTGAGGGTGGAAATAAAGTGAATGGGCGATTTAATACGGACGAATCTATGGAAAGGGTATTCGTTGAGGAGAAGTCCTTCACATGCATGTGCACGATGGGGGACGAAGTTGCCTTGATAGATCCTCATACATTTGAGCGAGTGGACGTGAAAAGAGGTTTGTTTGGAAAATATGGCGTTTACCTAAGAGAGGAAATGAAGGCCATGTCGCGGTTCTTTGACGATAGACCATTATCAGGATCAGTTCCCAAGCATGTGATATGCACTGGAGTGGATACTCCACCTCCTTTGAAAGGGGTTTCAGCTATATCTACGGAGAAGAAGGCTTTGCTGGACAATGGTCTGACACTTAAAATACCAGTGTTCATTCAAAGTGGTGAAGCCATACTTGTCGACACAGAAGAGAATGATGGACACCGTTAACGTGCGAAAGCGGCCCATCACCTTGAATACCCAGTGTTATTAGGGAGAGCGCATTGACATCACCTCTGAGCTTATCTGCTACAAACAGTGGTCATGCATTGACGGAGAGCCTATCAAGAAGTGAGATGATGGGGCCTCATGAGACCAAGCAATACGGCTCTGTCGGTCACCTCTCCCAAAATAGGGAAGCCAAGATAGTTAATCCTGTTACTAGAGAAGGTCTACCTCCTGGCTGCAAGGGTAAATTGTGGCTGCATGGCCCAGTCATCATGAAAGGCTATGTTAGAGATGACAGGGCAACGACTAAGACATTGGATTCGAATGGATGGCTAAAAAAATAGTGATCTTGGTCACTTTGACTCGAGGGATCACTACCTGAAAGCCAGCTGCAGCCGAACGATTTTTAGTGGAGGAACACTTTCGGTGAGATCATTATTTGAGAGAGAGGTAAAGACAAAACTGGAGTGCGCTGGTCTGCTTTTCTTTTAAGGAAAAGGCAGAGAATAGTAGAAGGGAAGACAAGGCTTAGTGGGCAGAAAAAAGAAGAAAAGGGAGCAGCTCACACACTCTCTAGGGAAAGGCTTCCCAAGTTCGCGAAGGAGCAGCGATTGCTGGTGAAAAGATCGTTTGATTTCTCGGGTCGAACTACTACACTACAAACTACGCAAAATACATGCCCTACTCGAAGGCTTTGAATTCTGGCTACCGAACAGACGCTCGTGCGAACCTCTCAACTGAACGCAATGGAGTTCCAATTGGTCTGGGAGCGATGCATAACCGTTGGATGCCAGGCATTTGAGTGACACTTTCGGTGGAGAAAGTGAAAAAGAAAAGTTGACCAAGACACCATAATGGTTTGTATGGCCGAGACGAAAAAATGAAGGAAGACCCCAGCAACTGCATGGAAAATCGTGGTCAGAGTGATAAGTCCACCGACACCATAATGGCCAGCATGAAGGACATCCTCCACTAGAGAAAAGAAAGGAGGAATGGAGGTTCTTGGAAGGAGGAGATCATCTTGCGGAGCAATGGATCCAAGGCGGAAAAAAAAGGGACTGGGCACTGAAAGGGGCACTAAAAAAAAATGGAGGGGGAAGGACTTTCCCAAAAACGGAGGGATCCCCAGGTTCTCGGCATGAACCTCCCTCTTGAGGGTTTAGCTCGATTGGCGGAGAAGAAGAGAGGGAGAGGTCCAGCTTGATCTTGGCGAAGAGAAGGAGGAGGAAGAGAAACGGAAGTCTCTTTCAATGGGAGCTCTCTCTAGAGTCCAAAAAAATAAGATCGAAAAACTTGAGGGAGAGCTCAAGTTCCTCCCTCATCTCAGCTGGAATAAGGTGGCCAGCCTTTTCAACAATGAAACCAAGAAGACGACGCATGCGAGCAAGATGAGATCAAGCATGTCGCTGAAGGTTTTTAAGGGTTTGAGCAAGATGAAGGTGAAGGGAGTAAACGACGCAGCAGTGGTCTAGGTGTGCAGCCCTAAACTGAACTATCTGGCCATGAGGCTTAGGTGCGCACTCAAGGAGTTGGAGCTCGGAGTCCACCTTGCGAGTGCGTCGAGTATGAAGGGCATGACGTGTCAAGACGTGGTGATTCAAACTCTGAGCGTGCAGGCGAGTGAAGAGAGCTTGAAGGGTGCGTTGACATCTTCGTCTCAGTCCAAATTCATGAGAGAAGTCTCTCCCTTCTTAGTCTGCCCCTGACGTTGTCCAGTGCTTCTGAGCCCGCTCATGGCTCCACTCTGAAGATAGCGAGGAAAGCGGTGAACCGGGCATCTATTGGAAGTGTGCTTGTGGCAGTGACTACAGCAAGCTTTACCTAGGAATATTCGAAGAGCTTGCGTAGTGCTGGACTATCCTCTACGGGTCGCGCAAGACAAGTTCTTGGAGTCGCAGGAGACCACAAAAAAGGGATGACTGGAGAGGATATCAAGAAGGCCATTTTTGTACGTGTCATGCGAGGAGTTCCAGCCGGTTGAGGCAAGAGAGTCTAATGAAGAATTCCTCTTCAGTCCATTTTCTCTCCAGCAATGGAACACGCTCATGGATACCACCATCAGTCCATCACGTCAACTTCCCCTTTTATCATCGTTTTCGATGGCATCTCCATCTTGTTCACTTTAGCCACTCCAACTCCATGGCCCTGCCTCGCCATACACGCCATCGCCACCACCACTATTAACCAAGCTCTCCAATGGTTGAAGCATGCCGAACCAGAGGCGATCTGGATCCAAACGATGTGTGAATAAACCTGATGGCGGCGACGTACGGAGCTCAGGCCCAAACAAAGCCACATGCATGAGGGGCGACGTCGGGAAGCTGTGCTAAAACTATGCAATGCCGAAGATAAACGAGTTGGTTGGATTATGTTCCCATTCGCCACGTGCACGATGGCCTTGTTGATGATAGGTGGAAATGGATGGACGACGAACTTGATCGTGTATCTGATCCAAGAGTTCCATGAGAACCGGATTGATTCAGCGCAGATTTTTCTAACGGAGTCAACGGCTACTTCTGTCTCCTCCCGATCCTCACCGCGATCATGGCCGACTCTAAACTCGGATGCTTTGTGGTTGCCTCCGTCTCTTGCTTCATACCCTCAGTGGGTGTGGCCTTCTTATCCTTAACGGCGACGTTTAATTCGTTGCGACCTGAGCCGTACGGAAACAAATCAAGCTCATACAAGCCCCCATCTAACCTTCGACTGGCCGTGCTCATACAAATTTCCACCTTGATATTTTCAAAATGACGATTTTACCCCTCATAGGTAAAATGTCTTGGAAAATTTCGAAAAATTCTTAGAAATTGTGAAAGATAAGGAATGACCATATTCAACTGGTTTGATCTATTTTCACTTACTGATTTTTGAAAAATGACCATTTTACCCTTCTGGTCAATTTGATCTAAATCTTTCCAAGTCATCCCAAATGACTTTTCATGGAATTGGTACCGAAAGGGCGTTAGAACAGTTTAGCGTAATCAAGTCTCCGAACTCATTTTCTCTGGTTCGCAGAAATAAATTAGTTCTCTCACTAATTTATTTAGGTTTCTAATCGACCTACCAAGAACGATTAGTGGCGACTCCAAATTTTAAAACTATTTGAACAAAAATCAAAGTCGCGATTCGGTAGGACTTGGAAGGGTCCGCGTTAGGTTAGTTAATTTAATTAACCTGATAATCCGTTCACCCTGAAACTTATTATTTTCGGGTCGCAACACCTAGCACCGAGAAGTTTTGAACCCAGGACCTCTCGTGAAAGGAACTGAGCGCAAACCAACTCGGCTACTAGATGGTGGGTTGAAAACAATTACTTAAGTGCCAAATTTTTTGAAAAAATGTTCACTTCAATGCTAACTCCAGCATGCTACATCACCTCAAATAGGAGCTGGCACTGAAGTGAGTGCTTTTCAAAAAATTTGGCATTTGAGTGATCATTTTGACAGTTTGACATTAAAGTGAGTGTCGTACACAAGTTTTTGGACTTGTAGTGTACTTAGCCAATTTCTGTAGAAAGGTAGACAAATTTGATTAATGAAAATTTCCTGGAGCATTTCCTTGAATCTTGAAGAGTTCATACCCATAAAAACCTAGAAGGGTTTTCACTCAATCCTAGAAAAGTCAGAGCTTTGCAAAGTCTGCATCCTTGAAGAGTTGCAGCTATCGATTTGGAAGAATTGATGCCCTATCGACTTCCTTGGAGACTTGGAAGAGCAACTATTGAAGTTCCTATCCTTTTCTTGTTCTATTCATTCCTGAATCGTCTACTTCAATCCCATCTTAGACACTTCTAAATTCTTTATCTTAGAAACCTCAAAATGCAAAAGTTGTAGATCTACAAGTTCTTGAAAGATTGGCATTGGAATCAGGTCGTTCTGACCTATATCAAAAGAGCTATGTCCATTCTATAGAAGTCACGCTGAATCGAAAATTTTGCTCATGTTCGTGTGAAGTCACTCTTCCAATCATATTGTTCAAGCATTCGATATCGGGACTATATAACCTTTTATTTTAATTTTCTTTTTGTTTTTTTTTTCTGAAAATGTTGTGGGGCCATTGGCTATTGGCCGAGACCAGTGACCCCACAGGTCACTGAGCGAGGGCCACCAAACCTTTGCCAGATTTGGCTCTCCCCGAGCACAATAAGGGTAGGTGAGGGCCACGATGCTCTTGCTATGGCATGAGATGGCTCGTGATGCTCGCATGCCTCAGTGATGGGCCATAACCATTTGCTCATGACCAGAGAGGGTTTCAATGTTGGGATACACAAAACATGCATAGGCAACATTATCATCATAAATGTAGTGGAAATAATGGTACCGTTCAATCATACAATTAAAGATGCATATGTTTTGACATAGCACAATAGAACCATAATACGACCACATCAAACATAATCTAAATATATTTAGAAAGATAGAGATTTCATGCTTTTGGAATTGACATCCTAGTTGATTTAATTGGTGAGTTCATGCAGTTGTCTCGCTCAAAGTGGTGATAATTATATTGAGTCATTTTCAAGCTCATGAACAATCAACGTATGAGCAATTGCTAGGCCTAGGAGAACCTTAAACTGGTAAAATAATTGGGAAGTTGTGTCGCGAGAAACTCATGTTTTAGGTTCAATTCTCACTTAATGTAACTGTTTTGAGTTATGATGAATCTTCTAGTATCAACATATATAGAAATGATATGCTTTTGACTAAATCAGAACCTAAAAGTATGTATAGTATGATTTGAACTGATTTGTGGCGCATTTTCAACTCAAACTACAGAAATTTCGATTTTAAGTCGAAGAAAATGTAATTCCCTATCAATTTGTGTCATTATGGGAAAAGTACCAAAAAATTCTTAAATTTAATGCATGGTACCAAATTTTTTATTGAACCAATTTAGTCATAAATCATTTTGCACTAGTACTAATTCAATCAATTCAATCAATTTTGATAGGAAATCACTGACTTAGCCATCAGTGTGGCGTAACTGATACTAACGTGGTATTAGTTTTTCTTTCTTTCACTTTGGTCGGTGAGGGTCCCTATCCGTGCCAGATGTACTCGAGGGTTGGGACCCTCACTAGTAGTTGACTAAGGCCAACCAGCCCTTGCCAAAAGCCAGCGAGGGCTGGCTAGCCCTTGCCCAATGGCCTACAAGGGTTGCCAGCAACCTCACGAGCCAAAGTGAAAGAACAAAAACTATCAAAAAAAGAAGAAAAAATATTTTTTAAATAATAATTTTTAAAAATTATTAAAAGATGTCGACATTAGTGCCGGTTGCACCATGTAGGATGGCTACGTCTACGTTAGTAATTTCTAGTCAAAACTAATAATATGGACTGAATTGGTACTAATGCAAAAGGGTTTAGGATTAAATTTGTCCAATTGAAAAGTTTAGAATAGAATTGGTATCAATGCAATAGGTTTAAGACTTGTTTAATACTTTTCCCGTTTCATTCTCAAAGTTAAAACAAGAAAAAACACTCACCTCCATTCATCCATAGAAATTATTTAAATCAAAACATTAAGCATAGAATGTTGTACTTTTTGATTCATCAAAACACAAGGCTCCAGATTGAGAAAATCCCAGCTTCTCTTTTCTTATAAAGTAAATGCTCCTATGACAAGCTAATTGTCGCGACCTAAAAAAACGGGTTTCCTCAGGCTAATGGATTATTAGGTTCATCAAATGGTTAACCTAATACGGAGTCTCCCAAGCTCTACCAATTCGCAACTTTGGTTTCATATTAATGTTCAAATAGTTTGGAGTCACTACTAATCATTCTTGGTAGGTTGACTAGAAACCTAAGTAAGATATTGTGAGAAATACCTTACTTCTACGAACCAGAGATTAAAGGATTCGGGGACTTGATTGCAATAGTTAATTAAAACTAATGCCCTATTGGTACCTTAAATTTCATGAAATGTCCTAAGTCGGCAACCCTAGCTTGGCTTACTTTTAAGATCAAGTGAGGTATTCTTTTTTGTGTTTTCACTTTTTTGATGGAATGTATGAAAGATATGAATGCAATGACAATGAATCAATAGTAAAAGATGTAATGCAAGACCTATGGAATTGAAGCAATCTTATCCGAGAAGCAAAGTTAACTAATTAATTAAAACATGCAAGAATGACATAACATACAAATAAGACATGGAAAATAAAATGCGACATGGAAGTGCAAATATATGATATGATAAAATATGAGATATGCTTCATGTATGAACATGCGACATGAGCTATGCAAACATAAAATGCAAGAGATATGCTGGGTATGGATATGTATGAGATGTGAAAAATATGGATGTGCACAAGATGATGAGCAGAATTTTTGGTTTTTTTTAGAATTTTTTCGAATTCTTTTAGGATAAGCATGGATAGTTTCTTATCTTGATTTTTATTCCAAGTTTCCAATGAGATAAGCTTTCTAAGAAGCTTATCTCTTCTAAAATTTCAATTAGATAGGATTTCTAAGAAACCATATCTTACTAAAATTTTCAAATTTTTTTTTATGGAATTTCAAACGAGATAAGGCAATATTCAAAACAAACATGATAATCCAACCAAATCAAATGAATATCCAAGAAAAAACACGATAACCACAATGCAATCCATGGATAATCCTCTTGAATTAAAAAAATCCACTTCCTTAAACCCAAAAATTGATTTGAGAAGATAACGAATCAGATCTAAATGGTTATAGATCGAATTGGCTAACTTCTCCTTTTTATTGATCCAAAAAATTGTATCCGAATGGCTACAGATAGGACATGATCGGATTTGGGTTTAGGATTTTTAATTCAAAAGATTTGTGTCAAGTTCGGCCTCAGAAGTTAAGAACCAAAAAAATCAGATTTTTTTGGTTCAAAAGTTATGATTTCTTTCGTTTTATATTGCAAATCATATACATCATCAAATCACCAAAACATATATGCAAGTTTCCAATCAAACAAGCATTGATTCGCAATCAAAAATTGAGGAAATTACCTCTACGCTCTCGCAAAAATCTGCACAAGTTAGAGACATGTATAGCACCCAAAAAAATTGATTTTTTTGGACCGAGCATCACGTTTAACAGCACAAAACAGCATTAAAGAAGTCTGAACACAGCAGCAAAACAATACTAAAACAGCATGCTTGTCATACTAAGCAACCACAAATCAATCCTGACAAGTGTACGAAAGTTACCTTAATTCGTTGGGTGCAACTTGAGCCTATTTGATGCCAAAACAATGCTGGACAATGCCTTGAGAATGAACAAACGAGCGACGGCACAACTGGAGCTTGTGATTAACGACCTACAAAATCAGAGAAATTTTTCAAGTGCTTCTCTCTAAAAATCTGAACTTTTTTTTTCTCCCCTTTTAACCCTAGAGCTAAGGTTGCTTATATAGAGTTAAGGCCAATCCTAGTCCTATTAGGAGTATGAGTTATTATGGGCCATTAGATTAAACCTAGCAAAGGTAGGATTAGATTAGAGCGATTAGATTAAAAATTATGAATCTAAGAGTTTTAATTACTTAAAACTCTTAATTTTCAAAATATTGACGAGTCCCAATGGGTTAAGACTCTTTGAATTTTCGGCCCAATAAAAACGTCGCCATGGGCTAGCCAAATTTTCAAGTAAATTGGGGTCCGTCACTCTTCAATTGAAGCCCAATTCCTCTGTGCAAATACAATGCATGAAACAAAATATGCAAATTACGAGGAATTGGTTTTTTTTGTGAGAATAAATTCTGATTTCTTGCAATAATATATATAAAAAGAAAAATCAAAATTTTGGTGTCAACACTAATTAAAGGGAAAAAAGAAAAGAAAAGAAAAGAATTGCAGTAACTATGATTGATCGAGATGACAATTCATGCATTGGATAAGGAGAGAAGTAGGCCCATTACCCTGGATGGAAAGTCAGAGAATTCTGTTCATAAAATTTATAGGTATAAGAAAAGGGCAAATGCTTGACTAGTCCCGAATTAATTGACTGGAGATCTTATAAATTCTCCAAGATAAACATCTCATCGATTCTTCAAAGATGTGATGGCTATTGAATCAATGTTGTTGATCACAAAATCTTTTAACTCTTTTCGTGTTGCGGCTGTTCATACATAAATTACGAAAAGAGATATGCGATTACGGATAGATTGAATCGTTTCCCCTGATCTCCCTAATTAACCGCAATCGAACCAAGAAAAAGCGGCCTGCCTAAGCTTAAAAATGTCGACTTATCGGTTTGCAACGTGTGTTCTTGTGAAATGTGATGTTTTAAGACTCATTTACTGATATAAGACATAAACTCTGATTTGTCAGTGTCGTCTTGTATAAAGTTGAAGAGAAGAACCAGCTCCTTTCGGTCCTCTTCACTTAGTACGGCTCACATGCATTCTCATGTATGGATAGGATCGGGGGACCAAGCTCGTCCTTGATGTTAAAGAAAAGGTCAAATGATGCTAACTTATCTTCTCAATCAGCACCACCAAATAAAAATCATGGATGATGGCGCACAAGATTAGTAGACTTGTGGACTGCCAATGTCACGAAACTGCGTAGTTCTAAACCTTTTGACAATTTGTCAATTTAATCCTAAATTTTCTGACGATTTGTCTATTTAGTCCTAAAATTTTCGATAATTTGTCAGTTTGGTCCTTTCACACAATTATTCAAATAATAAATCTAGGATTAAAATCGATAAAACTTCAAAAGGTTTAGAACTGAATTAACACAATTGAAATGTTTGAGACTAAATTTGCAAATTACCAAAAGGTTTTAGGACTAAACTAGCAAATAGTCAAAATGTTTAGAACAGCCTTGCAAGCGTGATGGTGTGGTTAGACTGAGTTTTTATGGTGCTATGTTCACCACAATTTTCATTCGAAGAACTGGCTATTGGAAGTCCATAGGTTAGTTTGATTCTTTACAAAACAAAAATTAAAACAATTTCCTAAAATAAAAAATGAAAAATCATGGTTTGTTTTTCCTAACTACTTCTCTTGAAGCTCAAGTAAGGGCATGTATGGCAATAATTATGGAGTAGAAATCTATTTAGTAACGCAACTTCTGGAGTAGAAATCCGTTTGGTTATGCAACTTCCTTTTTTTTTTTTTACTTCTGGAGTTTTTTTTTCTCCAGAAATAGTTTTAGAGCTACTTGAAGAAGTAAAAAAAACTTTACTTCTCTTCAGGAGCAGAAAAATCAACTTTTCCTCAGAAGTAGAAATAGAAAAATCAAGTTATGACCAGAAGTTGATTTCTAGAGCAAAAGTATTCTCATGTGTGCCTCAGTGTTCATCATGTGTCTCATCTATGAACAACTTTGCAGTATGATCTTTTTTTTTTATATACTCTACGTTTTTTTTTTGTAATGCAATGATATTACGTTCATAAAATAAGAATATTCACATTGTACAACATTTTACTCTTGGTAATTGTCGCAATATCTATATCTCATGAAATAAAATAAGAAACTTATGACATTCAACAATAAAACTAAGTAATGATCTAAATAAGAAAACGTTCCCATTCTATAAAGTTTTGCAAGTATGACGTAATGTGAGGAATTCTATATATACTATCATAATCGTAATTTTAAAATAATCATATTTTCTCACAATGTATTATATGTTGCACTCGGTTAAAACAAACGTGGTCGAGGTGGTGCGACGTTGTAAAATTAAACAAAATGCATTTTATGATAGGAACCTGCTTATATGACCGTACCATTATTTACCAATAATGGCGGTGCCATAATGAGGGCGAATTCCCATTTGCGAGGATTTGGCAACCAGAGCTTGGGAAAGTTAGAAAGATTTTGAAGACCACAGCTAAAGCAATATTGAAAAGTAAATTCATGTGGTGTTCTTATTTTATTATGGAATAACAAGATTTTGGAGAATTGTATCTGGAATTTTATTTTTTTATAGTTCTATTTAATGGCATTAAAAATGTTTTTCCTTATAATGCTTCCAACCAAATCCCCCAAAAAAGTGCGACCTAACCATCTTCATTTTTCAATGATCCAAAAAATGCGTGAATCACTTAACGAATAAAATAATCCACTGTCTGATGAACTTGCTGAAAATCGTCGATTTGGAGCACTAACCATTGTTTCGGGGGAGAAAGAACGCGGTTCGCTAACGTTAGGTCACTCAATTTGGGGCTGCTAATTTTTTCTTCTTCTATTTTCTCGTTAGAGAAGACGAATTCTTGATTGACAAAACTACAAGTGTGAAAAATGATTTGCATCAATACTATTTTTAGTAGTTATTATGTTTTTTTTTGGTAAAGTAAGAAATATATTCACTATTCAAGCAGCAAATTACAAAGAGGAAGCCGAACACAAAAATCTCGTACCCATTGCGACACTTGATTGTATGTGAATGGGTGCAAAGGTGTTACGGCTGAACAAAGAACATGCCAACTATGCGAGCGCAACTAAAGACACCAATAATCCCTTGGCCAATCGGACAATCGAAAGGAGAAAAAGAGGGGGACAAGCCCACTAATAAAAAAATAAACGACGAAATACCCCAATTGACTTGCATCCGTCGATTCCGAGTACTATCCTCCACTTGATCAAAAGTAAGGGCTTTGTCTCTGACGACCTTCTCAAGATGCTTCAAAAGTGCCGGCCTGAAGAAAGAATGTTCTCTAAATAGAATATGGTTGCATGCCGTCCAAATGATATGATAGAGTGCCCCAAAAGAGAATTGGGCAATCCTTTGATGAAAGTGATGACCACTGGTATGCTGAATAACCCACCGATCTTGCCTTGGTCGTTTATGCCATCCCAAATTGCACTTCTTGGCCCATGCCAGTGCAATAGTGCCGATGTCACTACACCCGGAAAACAAATGATCCACCAAATCTGGTCTACAGTGGCAAAAACCACATACACCACCCGAAATTCTGCGATAGGTTAGCAACAATACCTGCATGGCGAGCCTGTTGAGGGTGGTTACCTAAAGGAGAAAGCCATGCCTTTGGGCAATGAATCGGTCCCATATAAAGGAGTGCCACAGGACAACATTTCCCTTGTGCCTAATAAAGTCCCAAGCCAAAAGAGGTAGAGAAGGTACCTGAATGATGGCCCAGCCATATGAATCGACCCCCTCTCTTTGCTGTAACCACCGGGCACCCTCAGGCCATGATGTAGTGGTGTCCAAAACATGGGATTATTGCCACACTGAGGAAACAAAGTCCAAGACCAAAGCGCTCCTAGGGATTCTAGAATGGTAGATGTCCCTATCTGAAAAGAGTTTATAGAGTGACCCTTTGTTGTGCCAATGATCAAATCAGAACAAGGCGGTGCACCCATTCTCAATCTGCCAATGAAATTGAAGCTGAAAATCCAAGCGAAGGTCAAGGATATTCTATATTGATTTTCTCTTAAAAAAAATATTTAAATCGTTCCTTTTTGCACCACACAAAGTGGGATTCGTGATTTTCCCGAGGTCACCTGGTTTCCTAGGGAAAATACGTGGTACAGTTCTATTACTCGTAGGTTCCACTATCATTTCACGTGTTTAGAATTATATTGGCACAATAGATAGATTTATGGTGCAGGACTTTTTAGACAATTATCCCGAAAAAAGTTCTAAACCTATTGCAATTGTGTCAATTTAGTCTCAAATCTTTTGTGACATGTTGAGTTTCGATCCCTTTTTCTAGAATTTGAATACGGAATGGTTATTTCATTGAGGCGGTGTAAATGAATCTCACTTGGAGTTGGCCACTCTGAGATGACTAACCAAAGGAGAAATACTAACTAGGAATATAAGCACGTGGACCAAATGATCGATACGCGTGACTCCTAAAAGCCACCCGTTAGTCTGAGAGTTTATTTAAAGTTGCCATCTTATGAATGATGCCACGAATTGGGTTCCAGAATAGGACAATCGGCTCTCAGGAGTGTCACAGTTGTGAATTTGAACCTTGCTTAGAAAGCCGAAAAATGGGAAGATGGATCTCGGAATGCCCAGTGAAAAAGGGGCAAAATTGAGAATTTTTATCTTGCTCCTGGTTTGAGCTAGAATCCATGGCATGAGGGTAAGAATATTTTTAGAGAGGCTAGAAAAATTTTAAGGCGAAATCTGGAGTTATTTTCCGATCGCGATTGAGCCAAATCAACACCAATTGAGTCCTACCCAGTCCTGAAATTTCACGAATTTCGAGAAATGTATTGTCGGTCATCTTTTTGACCAATTTGACCAGCTTTGACCAAAAAGAATTGAGGCCCAAGTTTTATCAGTTCAAATTTCACCGATAGTCCAAATATCAATTAATTCGTTCAACGTTATGTCACTTTTGGTGAATAGTCACCGCCAATAATTATCCTTAAGATAATTATGGGTCAACCCACTCTCTTTCCTCCATTATTTCAGCAGACTCTCTCTCTCTCTCTTCTCTCTCTAAATTTGGATTTCTCTTCCTCTCCCTACTGAATTCCAGTTTTTTGTACTCAACTTCAATCGGCCACTGACGGAAATCCGACCGTTGGATCGTCGCGATTTTTGAATATGTTGTAGTTGAATGTCTTTTGGTTCTTTTTCCAACTTAAATCACTTCAATATGAGGTCGTTTGGTCTTTCGAATCTTCTTTGACATTTCGGTCAACGAATCTGTTTTTGATTTCCTGATTTTGGATTTTGGCTCCCGTTGATATATATATCAACCCTGACTATCCCTAGAACCCATATTCATGACATAATCTTATTTTCCAGCTCAATTTGGTCTTGTTTTAGCCCTTGAACAGCCGCGGTTCAAAATAAATCCGCCGTTGCCGCCGGTCATTACCGCACCCTCAGTCTTGTTCTGACTTTGTTTAGGTAAGTTCAACCTCTAGACTTCGCTCATGATGTTAGACTTACCATGGATTAGCTCTAGGGACCGATTCGTGGTAAATTGGTTTAGGAAAATTGGCCGTAATCGGCGTATTTGATGGAAATAAATTTCTATGGGCTGTGAGTATGCTGTGGATTGATGAAATATTGCTGTCCATGCTTGAATAATGCTATTGGTGGTGGTTGGTGTGGTTCCCGTGAGGTTCGGGTATCGAAAAATGAATTTTTGATGTATTTAGAGCGAAAACGGGCCAAATAGTGTTTTGAATCACTGTTCACGAACCTCCAAATACTGTTCACGTGCTGCCCAATTTGAGTTTGGTTTGAAAGTGACAAGTTTTGTGGGTTCCGTGTGGTTTGAGTATCGAAAACTGGGTTTATGGAACATTTTATGCAAAACCGGGCCCGAGTAATATTTTATCTTACTATTCCAAATATTTGGGGGCTCATGTTCGTATTTAAAATAATATTTGAAGATATTTCTCGTGTACTTGAAATAATTATTTGGGTCATTTTGGGTCCCACGTGTGAAATTGGACATTTTTAATAAAATTGAGCGCATGAAAGAGATTGATTGATTTGGCCATTGTGTCGGCCATGTAAATTGAAATATTTGGGCACGTGTTTTAAGTTTTGACCTAACATATTTGACCAAGGTTTTTTGCCCAATTGAAACTAGCATTGTTGCGTATGCCTAATTGAAATATTTGGACTTGTATTTGAAATGTGGCCTAACGTACTTAGCCGATGATTTCTGTCCAAATGAATTTAAAGGATTTTATTGCCTGAAAGGCGAGTGCAACAATTGGGTTCACAAAATGAGTTGATTGGTTTGGCCATTTGGCCGAAAATATGGATTGAATATTTGGACTTGTATTTGAAATGTGGCCTAACGTACTTGGCCGATAATTTCTGTCCAAATGAATTTAAAAGGGGTTTTACTGCCTAAAAGGCGAATGCGACGATTTTTGTGTGTTTGATTACATATCATTGTGACTTGACGTAAAATATAGTCATGAAGTCACTTGGCGTAAAATGTAGCCTTAGAGGTGGAAAACGTAGCCACGCCCTCCCTGAAGCGTAAGACGCGGGGTAGCTGGAGTGATAAGGTGCCAACATGAGGTGTCACACACTCGGGTTGAGGCACAGACCTGAGGCGTTCACGACGCGGGTCGGACCTAATGCGCCTATATGACGCAGGTCAAATTGGCTGTTAAGCTGAGGCTTAAGATTGAGCGTACATGCATGTGTATTTGCATTGATTGTCCTGAATTGGACGTGGTTTTAAATTGAAAGTTTAATTGCTTTTATTGAGCTCTTGACTGATTGTTTTATCTGGATTTTGTATGGTCCTGGATTGGGCCTGTTAAAAAAAATGCTTTATATGCTTGGTCACTCCGTGGCGACTTTTCTAAATTGAACGGATTTTGGTGATGGAATTTGGCCCGGTGATTTTGAGTATTTAAGTTGGGACCTGAGAGTTTGGTCTAGAGTTGGTTTAGCATCTTGAGGAGGGGATTAAGGGTTAGCTTGCTGAGATTTGTTCTCATAGGTGATTATCCTTATTTTTCAGACCCCCGACCCCCCACAATGAATGCAATCCTGGTAAGACGGGGAATCCTGAGAAGCATTGACAGGGACTCACAGTCGTTCCCTGGTTCTAATGGAGGAAGGTACGTTAGGTACCAAAGCACTATCTGGGTCAATATAGGAGGAAGATAGTGGCAGCCACACCTTTATGCTAGTTCAATCTCTACAGCCAACTTTAGTCGATGGGCATTGACATAGCGCTGCAAGCACTGGCTTATCAATTATTAATAATTTTTAATAATTCTAAAATTTTTAAAATTTAATTTTTAAATTATTTTCCTTTTTATTTCTTGACCTTCCTGGCCCTTGCCTCTAAAGGAAGAAGGAGAAGAAAAAAAGGAAATAAAAAATTTTAAAAATATTATTAAAAATTGACAACTTAGCGTTCATTGGCTAAAGTTAGCCGAATGTATTGAATTGACATAAATATAAAAGGTTTATGACTCAATTGACAAAAAAAGATTTTGAACTAAATTGACACAATTGCAATAGATTTATGATTTTTCTTTGGAATTTTTCCCTTGGACCCGTGACATGAATTGTTACGTCTTTAGGAGGTCCAATTGACAAAACTCGAACCGTACTCGGCCACCCAAAACACTCAAACTCAAACATAGCCCTACACTATATATATCTCCCAACCGTACTCGGCAACCAAAATTAGTATTATATATATAGCTTGTTACGCCCCTAACCTCCACGAGCGTGCGACATCTACACAACGACGGTCGATACATGCGACATCCCAAGACTGTCGCCGACCTTGAAATCTTAATATCCAAATAAACGCTAGCAAAAGCGATACCTTACCCCTGACAATGAATGAGCAATGACTAGCGTAACCATAACACCTTATCTATTATATAATTTTAGCTCTATATTACACTTGAATGTCACCTTTACAAAGATTAACAACAACAAATAACCCGAGGCAACCACATTCATCGACGACCACCGATTCACCGTCAATTGTCCTTATCAATTGGGTTCTCCGCCACCTGGATATCGAATCTCATGGTTTCCCTGTCATGCTTATGTTTTAGGGTCTGAAAAATAAGGGCAATCACCTATGAGAACAAATCTCAGCAAGCTAACCTCTAAATTCCTTCTCAGAATAACGAACACCCTCAAACCCAACTCTCAGGTCTCAACTCAAGTGTTCAAAATCGCAAGGCCAGAAAATATCAAATCAGGTCTAATTCGGGACCACAATCTCAGGATTTCAAATAAAAGCCAATCAATGGCTTGATATAAATAATTAGGAATTTAAATCAAACACATCCAATCCTTCCTCAAATATTATTTTGAACACGAATACGGGCCTCAAATATTTGGAATAGTAATATAAAATATTGTTCGGGCCCGGTTTTCCATAAAATACTCCAAAAACTCATTTTCCAGTACTCGATCCACACGGGACCCACCAAAATTTAAACTTTCAAATCAATATTTAATTGGGCAGCACGTGAACAGTGTTCTTGGCTCGTGAATAGTGATTTCAAAATACTATTTGGCCCGTTTTTGCACTAAATCTCTCAAAAATCCATTTTTCAGCACCTGATCTTCACGAAACCTGCTCCAATCACCACAAATAGCCTATATCCAACCAAGACAGCAACATACCAAGCCCAAATAATATATCACAGCCACACGCACAAAATCAATTTGCTCAAATACGCCAATTCCGGGAATTTTTCTTAAACCGATTTACCTCTAATCATACCCTAGAGCTAGTCCATGGCATGTACAATATTCTAATCAAGAAATAGAGGTTTAACTTACCTAATCGAGGCTGAAACGAAGCTGAGAAAGCGGTGGAAACAGCAGCGCACGGTGGCGATCAAAAAGGGACTACGGATTCCGGTGGATTTCATCCAAACCGGGGCTGATCAAGGGCTGAACGGGATGGTTCACGAGCTAAAAATTAATATTTTCACATGAAAATAAGCTTTATGGGTCGCTGGGTCAACATATATCAACATGAGCCCTATATCAAATTCGGGTAACAAAAAACTAGTTTGTGGACTGAAACGGAAATGCAGATTTGGAAGGTCAAACAACCTTGCATCGAAGTGATTCAAGTTTCTGTGAACTTAGCTCGGATAGGAGTACAACATATCCAAAATCACGAAAATCCAACGGTCGGATTTCCGTCGGTGGCCGATCGAAGTTGGTGACAGAAAGCTAGAATTCAGCAGGGAGAGAGAGAGAGAGAGAGAGAGAGAGAGAGAGAGGAAAGAGAATCTGCTGGTGAGAGAGATAAAAAGAGAAGAGAGAGAGTACATATTATCTCTAGGGTTAATAATTGAAACTACTATTTATCGAAAGTGACTTAAAACTGAACGAATCGACTCATTTTTGGACTATCAGTGGAATTTGGATTGATAAAGCTTGGGCCTCAATAATTTTCGGTCAAAGCTGGTCAAACTGGTCAAAAATATGATCGAAGAGACATTTCTCGAAATTCATGAAATTTCAGGACCGGTAAGGGCTCAATCGGTGCTGATTTGGATCAATCGCGATCGAAAAATAACTCAGAATACTAACGAACAAAATTTCTAGCCTTACTAAAATTACTAATACCCTCTAGCCATGGATTCTAGCACAAATTAGGAGCAAGATGGAAATTTTTAATTTTGCCCTTCCTTTAAACACTTTGAAGCCAAACTGCCAATTTCACGCCTTTCAATGCGATGTTCAATTTTTGTCTCTTAATCCTCAAAAATATAATATTATTTCAACTTATAAACATCCGAAATTCGGTATGTTACAAATCTCCCCTCCCTAAGAAATTTCGTCCTCGAAACTTGTCCTTTACTTTCTCCTTAGCAAAAGCAAAACCCTTACAGTCATTATCTCACTCAACTATGTGGCCTTATTACACTTTCGTTGCGCACTCTGATCACTTATCCTCCTTGGTTACCACATCTCACACTCTTAACCATTCTCAGGGTTGTTACCCACCTCACTGATCATAAATCTACTTGGCGATAATACTAGGCCACTCGCTTATGATCACTCCATAAACGTCTCAAGTTTACTTCTCACACTCGTCAATTCACATGACATCACTCAATGGACTTACCACGTCCAGTATATATTCAAGCGAATCATTCCTTATCACTCAGATTGTACATATGTCATTTTGCCAATTCTTGATGCCAAAACCACATGCCATGTCAGGATTCTGTTGGTTACGGTCATTCAAACACATTTCACATATTTCACACCCCACCACGACACGATCGGATCACTCCCCGACTCGCTCGTGTGAGTCTCATCACAAACCCTCCTTGATCACAGAAGAAAGGTCCTCTTCGATCACGATAGAGGTACACAACAGACGCTCAACTTTCACCAACATTCACAAGGCATTCAGGCATTCCTCAATCAAGGCATCCCAATCCACTTTGACTTTCATCCATCATTCCGATTCCTCATGTGCAATGTTATGCATTTTTCTAAAATAATTTTTTTTTTCAAAAATCAACTTTAATGCAATGTATCTTTCAAAATAAGTTAGACTTCACACAACGCCTAGACCCACTTTTCAATGTGTGACTTGGTTCATTCCTGCCCTCGTCGCCATCTTAGAAGCCTGCTAGGAGCCACACCTTGTTCAAGCTCTCTCTAGCTCCAGCGATCACTCCCCGCCCTCGTCAGACCGAGTCAATACAGGCCCACTAGCTTTCGCCTGATTTGTCCCCAAGTTAGGCACCTACTAAGAAGATCCTGTTCAATACGTCCCATACCATGTCTCACTATGGTTTTTAGGCATCCTGTACAGTTTGTCTCATACCAAGCGATAGTTTATTAAGTCCAACAAAATAATGTCATGAACTATGTATGTACGTTTCTCAAACTTCAAATTTTGATGTAAAAAACACATGCAATGCATGATTGTCCTCACTACTCCTCACATATTACTCACTTCACATCAAGCCCTCTCTCAGGCTTAACATTATCGATCATTATATTGCCCCTATCAAGCACAAAGATCATCAAGTTTATACATTGATCGATAAAGTTCTCATTCAACAAGCGGCCACAAGGCAATTATCGCTAGTACACAATAACTAGGGCCTAGGTTTTCACCTCAACTCCAGTCACACCTGCAACTTAGCAAAGTCTTTACAAATCACTCAATATCAAATGATTTAAGCCTAGCATTCATAGGCATACCCATGCAACAAATAAGACTTGCTTAAAGCTAGCAGGCACCCAAGGCCTATCTACTTTAACTATCCCACATATCAACACTCTTATCGCTCCAAACCTCAAATACACTTCTGGTTGAGCTATCCTTGCTTTAAATTGTCCTTCCTTATCACTCCACTAACCTGGCTCTAATACCAAAATAAGTACGTCATGCCCCCAACCTCCATGAGTGCACGACATCTACACAACGACGGTCGATACATATGACATCTCAGGACTGTCGCTGACCTTGAAATCTTAATATCCAAATAAACGCTAGCGGAAGTGATACCTTACCCCTGACAACGAATGAGCAAGGACTAGCGTAACCATAACACCTCATATATTACATAATCTTAGCTCCATATTACACTTGAATGTCACCTTTACAAAGATTAACAACAACAAATAACCCAAGGCGACCACATTCATCAGCAACCACCGATTCACCATCAATTGTCCTTGCCAATTGGGTACTCCGCCACCTGAATATCGAATCTTGTGGTATCCCTGCCATGCTTATGTTCTAGGGTCTGAAAAATAAGGGCAATCACCTATGAGAACAAATCTCAGCAAGCTAACCTCTAAATTCCTTCTCAGAATACCAAACACCCTCAAACCTAACTCTCATGTCTTAACTCAAGTATTCAAAATCGCAGGGCCAGAAAATATCAAATCAAGTCCAATTTGGGACTACAATCTCAAGATTTCAAAAAATAGCCAATCAATGGCTTGATATAAATAATTAAGAATTTAAATCAAACACATCCAATCCGTCCTCAAATATTATTTTGAACACGAATACAGGCCCTAAATATTTGGAATAATAATATAAAATATTGTTCGGGCCCGGTTTTCCATAAAATGCTCTAAAAACTCAATTTTCAATACTCGATCCACACGGGACCCACCAAAATTTTCACTTTTAAATCAATATTTAATTGGGATGCACGTGAACAGCGTTCATGGGTCGTGAACTATAATTTCAAAATACTATTTGACCCATTTTTGCACTAAGTCTCCCAAAAATCCATTTTTCGGTACTCGAATTTCGCGAGACCTACTTCAATCACCACAAACAGTCTATATCCAGCCAAGACAGCAACATACCAAGCCCAAATAATATATCACAGCCACGCCACAAAATTAATTTGCTCAAATATGCCAATTCCGGTAATTTTTTTTAAACCAATTTACCTCGAATTAGACCCTAGAGCTAGTACATGGCATGTACAATATTCTAATCAAGAAATAGAGGTTTAACTTACCTAATCGAGGCTAAAACGGAGCTGAGAAAACGGTGGAAACAGCGGTGCACTGCGGCGACATAAAGGGACGATGGATTCCGGTGGATTTCATCCAAACCGGGGCTAATCAAGGGCTGAACGGGATGGTTCACGAGCTGAAAATTAATATTTTCACATGAAGATAAGCTCTAGGGGTCGCTGGGGTCAACATATATCAACATGAGCCCTATATCAAATTCATGTAACAAAAGATTGTTCGTCGACTGAAACGGAAAAGCAGATTTGGAAGGTCAAACAACCTCGAATCAAAGTGATTCAAAGTTAGCTCGGATAGGAGTACAACATATCCAAAAATCACGAAATTCCAACGGTCGGATTTCCGTCAACGGCCGATCGAAGTTGGTGACAGAAAGCTGGAATTCAGTAGGGAGAGAGAGAAATCTGAAAATCAAGAGAGAGAGAGAGAGAGGAAAGAGAATTTGCTGGTGAGAGAGAGAAAAAGAGAAGAGAGAGTAGATATTATCTCTAGGGTTAATAATTAAAACTACTATTCATCGAAAGCGACTTAAAGCTGAACGAATCAACTGATTTTTGGACTATCAGTGGAATTTGGACTAATAAAGCTTGGGCCTCAAAAATTTTCGGTCAAAGCTGGTCAAATTGGTCAAAAATATGACTGAAGAGACATTTCTCTAAATTTGTGAAATTTCAGGATTGATAAGGGCTCAATCGATGTTGATTTGGCTCAATCATGATTAGAAAATAACTCAGAATACCACCGAAAAAATTTTCTAGTCTCACTAAAATTACTAACACCCTCTAGCCATGGATTCTAGCACAAATTGGGAGCGAGATGCAAATTTTCAATTTTGCCCTTTCTTTAGACACTTTGAAGCCAAACTGTCAATTTGTCGTCTTTCAAGGCGATGTCCAATTTTTGTCTCTTAATCCTAAAAAATCTAATATTATTTCAACTTATAAACGTCCGAAATTCGGGATGTTACATAGACCAACGCGAATTTTTTAATAGCAAGCTGTTCTAGCCGTTCTTGTCTTCACCTAAGTAGGGGTAAGGCACGACTTTTTCTAAGTATCCTTCACTTACATCCTGTGAGTCTAGATTTGATCCCAAGCCAATGAAGCCATACACTCAATAATCCACAGGAAGAATTAAATACTGAGATTTAAGTGATTTGAAAATCATGACAATCACAAAAACTATATGTGCAGGGCACTCTGATCTCCTGCTTTTCAAAGCTACTGTGGATATGGCTTGATGATGGAGACCTCGTTTTTAGAGAACTGGTTTGATTTGCTTCTCGATTTGTAATCCTACGAAAATGACATATCAGATTCGATGCCGTCGTGCATGAAGAATGTGGGTTGTGATGGCATTTTGAGTGTGACCAAGTGGCTCTTGAGCATGAGAAGGATCGAGGCCATTGCTGGCCGGTTAGCCACATTTTCTTGGACGCATAGTAGACCAATGTGGACACACCTTGCACTTTCGGCACTCAAACCAGAAGTTATGCAGGGATCGATGATGTTTGATATTGTTCCTTCCCTCCAGTTCTTGCAAACCCGCAAACATTCGACAAACATTGAGTAGATTGATCTCCGAAACATCATGTGAATCAAGCATGTATGTTCCTATTCTCACATAGCTTATAAAGACCTCCGCGTTGTCGCCCACCCAGAAAAGATTGTTCCTCTAACCACTCACAATCTCCAAAATCAGCACTCCAAAACTGAAGACATTGGACTTGACCGAGAAATTTCAATACATCGCATACTTCGGCGCTATATATCCACTGTGCATCACAGCAACTCCATCATATTAGCTCTATAGTTTGGCTATGTTATTTTGGTAAGCGTTAGATATAGTTGGTAGTGGCACTTACTATGTCCCCACGATTCGGCTGATCTCTGCTTGAGTTTGGTTCAACTCGAATAGCCTCGCCGTACCGAAATATGATATCTTAGGATTCATGTCCGAATCCAACAAAATGTTGCTGGCTTTAAGGTCCCAATAGATGATACGAAGTTGAGAGTCTTCATGTAGGTAAAGCAGCCCTCGAGCAACACCCATTATTATCTTGTGACGCCTATCCCAATTGAGGCTTGCATGCTTTAGGGAAGCTACACATTTTGTTGAAAATCACATTCTATGAGACGCGCCTTAATCATTTCGTGTCGATTCGATTTCAGGAATGACAACCCCAGAAACACACCTAATTGGTCACAAACTCGTAGATAAGAAGCCGATCGACTCCTTCCAGACAGAAACCTAGGAGCTTGACCAAGTTCCTATGGTGTAGCCTAGCTAGTAACATGATCTCGTTTTTGAATTCTACTTCTCCTTGGTGGGAATTCCATGACAGCTGTTTCACCGCGATTTCCTATCCGTTGGAGAGCCAACCCTAAAATTTATTTTCCTTTTTATTTCTTGACCTCGCCAGCCCTCTCCTTTGAAGGAAGAAGGAGAAGAAATAAAAAAAATTAAAAAAAATTGACAGCTTAGCGTTGATCGGCCAAAGTTGATCGGATGTATTGAATTGACACAAATACAAAAGGTTTATGACTCAATTGACAAAAAAAATTAGAACTAAATTGACATAATTACAATAAATTTATGACTTATTTTTGGAATTTTTCCCTTGGACCCATGACACGAATTGTCATGTCTTTAAGAAGTCCAATTGACAAAACTCGAACCGTACTCAACCACCAAAAACAAGCAAACTCAAACATAGCCCATATATATCTGAGCAAGCTGCTATAGCTGTTCTTGTCTTCACCCAAGTAGGGGTAAGGCACGACTTTTTCTAAGTATCCTTCACTTACATCCTGCGAGCTTGGATTTGATCCCTAGCCAATGAAGCCATACACTCACTAATCCAAAGGAAGAATTACATATTGAGATTTAAATGATCTAAAAATCATGACAATCACAAAAACTATATGTGAAGGCACTATGATCTCCCATTTTTCAAGACTACCGTGGAAATGGCTCGGTGATGGAGACCTCATTTTTCGAGAACTGGTTCGATTTGCTTCTCGATTTGTAATCCTGCGTAGATGACATATTGGATTCGATGCTGCCGTGCATAAAGAACGCGGGTTTTGATGGCATTTTGAGCGTGGCCGAGTGGCTGTTCAGCATGAGAAGGACCAAGGCCATTGTCGGCCGGTTAGCCACGTTTTCTTGGACGCATAGTAGACCAACGTGGATGCACCTCACAATTTCGGCACTCAAACCAGAAGTTATGCAGGGATCGATGATGTTTGATATTGCTCCTTCCCTCCAATTCTTCCAAACCTGTAAACATTTGACAAACATTGAGTAGATTGAACTCTGAAACATCTTGCAAATCGAGCATGTATGTTCCTATACTCACATAGCTTGTAAGGACCTCCATGTTGTCACCCACCTGGAAAAGATTGCTCCTCTGACCACTCACAATCCCCAAAACCAGCACTCCAAAACTGAAGACATCGGACTTGACCGAGAAATTTCCATGCATCGCATACTCCGGTGCCATATATCCACTGTGCATCATAGTAAGGCCATCATATTTGCTCTATAGTTTGGCTATGTTATTTTGGTAAGCATTAGCTATAGTTGGTTGGGGCACTTACTAGGTCCCCACAATTCGGCTCGTCTTTGCTTGAGTTTGGTCCAACTCGAACAGCCTCGCCATACCGAAATCTGATATCTTCGGATTCATGTCCGAGTCCAACAAAATGTTGCTAGCTTTGAGGTCTCGATGGACAATACGAAGTCGAGAGTCTTCATGTAGGTAAAGCAGCCCTCGAGCAACACCCATTATTATCTTGTGACGTATATCCCAGTCAAGATTTGCACGCTTCAGAGGATCTGCACATTTTGTTGAAAATCACATTCTATAAGATGTCCCTTAATCATTTCGTGAAGATCCAATTTCAAGAACGACAACCCAAGAAACATACAGAATATGAACTGATCAAGGCTCGAATTGGGCACAAACTCGTAGATGAGAAGCCGCTCGACTCCTTCTAGACAGAAACCTAGGAGCCTGACCAAGTTCCTATGTTGTAGACTAGCTAGTAACATGACCTCGTTCTTGAATTCTACTTCTCCTTGGCCGGAATTCCGCGATAGTCGTTTCACTGCAATTTCCTGTCCATTGGAGAGTCGACCCTGAAATTTAATCAAAGTAGGTCTTTGTGAGTATCAATTGGTACATTGAAGCATTTCAAAGAGCATCATATTGATGCCATCTATGACTATTTTGTTGCTTTAATTTTGAACCCAAGAGACCAGAGGATGCTTCGTTAATTTGTACCATGTAAACAGCACCAAATCCGCCTTCTCCAAGCTTCTTGGAATTAGAGAAGTTATCCGTTGCCGCTCTGATAGTGGCGAAATCGAGTTGCAGCGACTCCGCCGTGCTTATTTCATCCACGACTTCACCTAGAAAGAGAAATACGCGGTCACTCAGTGCATGAATGTCTTCATCACAGTTTTTGTAATGAAAGCTTCACAAACTAGAGTTGCCCCATCAGGCATTCTTACTATCAACTTGCTATTTTGGCCTGCCCAATCAGTTTATGATAACTACAGTGGATAATACATGCATAATCGGAAATGTATGAGCGGCACGCATGAATGTAAAAATCGAAGTATCAATTCCATGTTCGGAAATTCTCAACCCAATTTTTAAAAAAAAGTTCGTCCTAGTTGTCACCGTTGTGCTGGTGCAAAAGCATAGTAATTAGTCAACTTCATTTTTTTTTTCATGATATTTTTAACCTTATGAACAGTTGCTGTTCCAATGCAAAAGGATAAGGACTCACCTTCGTCAATTTGTCTGGGCTGCTTTTTCTTCCTTTTCACTTTTAGGAGCATGAAAACGCCGATGATAAGTAGTGCAGAAACACTTGTGGCGACCGCAATGATCACTGTCCTCGTCGAATTGCTCTTCCCAACTGAAAGAGCAAAGGCGCATTTTGTTTGTGATCATTGCTCACAGATTACTAAGTAACACGATAGAGAAATTACTAAGGCGCGACTGTGGAAACAAAACTCATGCTGCAAATATATAACAAGAACAGATACGCACCACAAATTGTGATGCGAAAGTTACATCGGGCTGGTCTCTAATAACTCAAGGTAAAGTTATTCGGATTTCTGAATTTTGCCATCCCACCAGATTTCGTCTAATAAGATTCGGAATACATCACATTATACTCTAAATTTTTAAGATTCTAGGGATAATTGGTTCCCTTTTCGAAATCAATTTCATTGCTTTCATGAGTTTCTCATAGATATCAGAATAAAGACGGTGAAATGGGTTACAGAAACAGAGTGCAGCAAGGAACATCCGATGCGAGTCTGCAAAATTGTTGCAAAGTTATTAGTCTCCCACCAACAATTGATTTTCTAATCTTAGAGGAACTCTGCAATGGGGAGGACCACCATTTTGGCGGTGATCACTTCATTGCTAATGAAGAAAACCAGTGTGACCCTAAAGATGGTAGTTATGGATTGAAACCCTAGATCGATCAAGATATCTCTCTCTCTTAGATGTCCTTTCCACTCGGTTTGTTTGGTGAAACAAACCGAAACAAACCGAACCTTAATCTTACATCTTTTTTAATTAATTAATTAATTTATTTATTTATTATCCTGTCTTACCTTATGTTCATAAAATCTTAAAATGTCAAAATATGTGGGGTCACCAAACCTCGCTTGTGGCCTATTGCCAGCTGTCGCCGAGACTTGGAGACCATTGGATGAAGAAGGAAAAAGAAAATAAAGAAAAGAAAACAAAGATAGAGAAGAAAAAATACTGTAAAAAAATAAAAAAAAATAAATTATAAAAGCTGTCAACGTCAGTAATTTCTAATTAAATGATATTTCTATTCCAAACGACAAAAAATATTTTTCAGTTTATTTTCAACACTTGGATAAATATAAGAAAATATTGTCATTTTTCTGGAAAATGACTTCCAAGACATTTTTAAATAATATCACATGATTTGCTAAACAAACAAGGCCTAAACATATCTTCTTTTCCCAAAAATATTAACCAACAGATACCTTCTTTTTTTTTTAGCAAAAAGCATTTATTCAATAAAAATTACCTATTTCAACAAACAAAAAAAAATTACATAATCTACTGAGCATATATCAATAAATAGAGCACGTAGATTTAGCTCAAGAGTTGATTGTGTGAATCTCACGCCTAACCGCATAATTTTATAGAAATAAAAAAGACGCAAACGACGTGTGCCTAACTCCTGAACAAGAGCCAACATACTTGATGGTGGAGGCAGCACATCTGCCTCTTGCGATGGCGGTGGCGAAAGTGGCGCACTAACCGGGTAGAAGAACTTATGATTGGTCTCGTACAGAATCAGGCAACTTGGAGCCATGAACCGTCCTCCTGCGTACCCGTCACAGCAATCCTTGATCTCCTGGACGCCTATCAATAGGCAGTCTGTGCATTGCTGCTTCGTTAAGTCCGGTGTGCACTGTGTCAACGCGTAGATCATGTCAGTCCCCACTGATTCATTCCCCGATGCGTACTTTCTTAGTGAGCTACCACCTGCTGCCTTGGGCCACAGACTTTTCAGGAGCTTCCTCATCGCTGCATCGTATGTTTCCGGGCTCAAGACTTTGTCAGAGTTGCTTCCCGCGTACTTGGGTTCTGTCACAACTGTACCAAAGAACGAGGCGTTCGAGTACCGGATGATGCAGTTCTCGTGGTAGAGGAGTGCCTCCTCCTGGAGGGGACAAAGCCAGCGGATGTCGGTGGCCAAGGAATCAAGGCAGGCATGGCAGCTATCAGTGGTATAGTCACCACGGCAGAGGCCGAATACATAGAGGGTATGGGGGGCGCCAGAGACGGGGGCGGAGGCATTGAAGAAGCCGTAGGAGAGGGAGGAGGGGTTGGTGGTGGAGATGGAGGAGAGGAGGGTGGTGAGGGTAGTTTGGTAGGCACTATTGGCAGTGAAGTTGCCGGTCGAACCACAGTAGGGGTATGGGAATTGGGCGTTTACGGTGGAAGAGAACATGAGAAGAAGCAAGAGATGGAGATTTGGAGGATCCATCTTTCTCTTTTTTTGTGGTGGTGGTTTTTCGGGTTGCTCTATGATAGAAGTTTTACTCAACAGGCTCGTTCCCCAGGTAATATGAAATTATGAATTCCCTTGTCGATAGAGTGCAAAACAAAATGTGTTGAATCATTTTATATAGGGGGCCGCAACACTTGACCTGCTAGGCACGGCACTTATTAGTTTGATTGCACATCGTTTACAAGACATTTAAAATATCCTTTGTATTTTCCATTTAGATCGACATCATACCTTAATGTTTAAAAATTGTAAAGACCTTGAGTTGAGTTATAAATTTACATTGATATAAGAATACACTCGGGATCACAAAAAGCGACATCTTATAAAACCTTAAAGAATGGAAGGCTAGAGCCATCATCCACCTCACTAATTTTGGCCTAAAAGATCCATTTTTGAGTGGGAAGGATTCGAAATGGCTGACCAAAATACCATTTTTGAACAGTATTGTCATACTAAATAACGAAAAGCCTAGGACGCGCATGGCAACACTTCTGCTCTAGAAATTAATTTCTCTTCGGAAGTTGATTTTTCGACTTCTGGAGAGAAGTAATGTTTTTTTTTTTACTTCTTCAAGTGGCTCCAAAACTATTTTTGAAGCAAAGAAAAAATGTTCAAGAAGTAGAAAAATGAAGTTGCATAACCAAACGGATTTTTGTTCTAGAAGTTGCGTTACCAAACAGATTTTTGCTCCAGAAGTATTGTCATGTGTACCCTTAGTAAATATGAAAATCGCATGACTCATTAGTACTTTTGGAGAATAATAAAAACACAAACCACATCAACCCGGATCACCAAACTTTTGAAGAGTTGCTGTAGATTTGTCATGTTTCTCAAGGAGCAACGTCGGAGTCTCGAAAAAGCAGTTACCAAATGCGTTTTTAAGAACAAATAAAATGGAAAAATTAGGAACATATTTTTTTGTAGTTACCAAACGCATTTCTATTCCTTTTTTGTTCTAAGAATAGAAACTTTATGCAGTTACAAAACGCATTTTTATTCCCAAAAATCATTACCTAGAATAGAAATAGAAAAAAGTCTTTCTGTTCAAAAATTATTTCGAGAATATAAATGTTACCGTACGCGGCCTAACACAACTAGTGAGAAATTCTGGTCTCGGGGAAGCAGCGACTCTACTAAAAAAGCAAAGACTCCTTTCCACCAAGTCTTCCTCGACTCTTTTAAAAAAGCAAAGATTCCTTTCTGAAATAGAAAAGACTCGTTTCTACCAAGTTTCCCTCGACTCTTTTAAAAAAGCAAACATTCCTTTCTGAAAAAGCAAAGACTCCTTTCTACCAAGTCTCCCTTGACTCCATTAAAAAAGCAAAGACACCTTTCTACCAAGTCTTCCTTGGCTGCGATTATAATAGAAAAGGAGTCTCTGTTTCTTTTGCAGCTACGATAGAAAAGCATTGATGCCTTCTGTCGAGTCTTTTGCAGCTACAATAGAAGCCTAGCGTTTAGTCCTGTGGGAATGGGAGAATATAATATGGCAAACCAATGACGACCACAGAGTCTCTTGAACAATAATTCAGCATAAAATATTTCTGAAATGGCCAAAAAAAAAAGAGAGAACTTACAAACTGAATTATAGTTAATGAATGGGTAAATTGTACTTTGCCTAAGAGTTTTTTTGATGTGGGCTACACTAATTAAGATTGTAATTTACTGTTTTACAGGATTGATTTAATAAGGTAAGATATAAGTATTCTTAATAAGTCTATTATACGCCTAACTTGTGTACTCAACTCGTGATGAGAGTGCTTGGTTGAAAACTCTATAAATGCATTAAAATCTCTCCTCTAGCCCTAATGAATACATAAACAACCTCGCATCAGGTTTCATGAGAGGCAGTCTCATTCAGCCAGTGATGCAGAGAGCAATTGAGGAGAAGCACTTGAGCTCTGGATTGTCACTATTCCGCATCAAGGACAATGAATTTAAAATCAAATGTATGAATCACTTTTCTTCATTATTGTGTTTCTAGAATCTAGTTATGGTGATCTTTGGATGCCGTTTTCGCAATTCACATGCGTGTATTAGAGCTTTCCATAGTTTAAAGCTAGAACTTTTTTTTTCCCATTTTCCAAAATTTTGTTCGATGAAAATTGATTTTGATCGCATATTCGGACTCCTCTTGTCGAGATAAGCAAAATAGAGGGGGGGGGGCTCTAGTGGACCCCACACACACCAATTCGAGATGGTGTGCACTTCCCACATGCGACCACACTCTTGTTTTAGGCGGTGTGCATCGCCCACACGCTTGACCAGTTTCGACGCTTGCTATATTAGCATCAGCTACCTACCTTTGCCTAACAACCCTTTCTAATACATTTGGAGAGTTGGCCACCTCTCTAGTGATGCATGATTTTCGTGACCTGCCTTAACCTACCCTGAGGGTTTAGCGGATTTAGAGGTATTGCCATTGGTCAATGGCATGGACTCTCCTTAGTCCTACCTCATGTGACATTAGATTTCATTTTCATGATTAACAATTTAAATGCTATCGAAAGTCAGCACTAGCCTATTGGGGTCGGCTAGAAATTAATTGAGACACGAGAGTGTTACCTCAATTCCTAGGCAACCAGAATTTCTAAGTTCGAGGACTTGTTTATGCTAACTAGATAATTAGCGTCCTTTCGGTACCTAACCAATTAAAATTTCCTAAGGTGATCACACATCCTGCATAGCATTTTAAGCTTACCAGGCATCTAACCAATGCTAGATAATCATGTATTATGATTTTGTCATTTTGTGCAATTACCTATTTATTCTTAATCTAGCATTTAGGAAAACGGTTAATAGGCATTTTTTTAAAAAGACAATGCCACAATAAACACTCAATCATTTGAAAAGTGTACGTGCAGACCAGATTTATAATGGCAATATTTAGAGAAAACAACTCTAATACACGGATTGCATATATAAGAATGAACTGGATTGGATATTGGTCTTTAGTAACCAAGCCTCATTGAGCTACCATGTCCGTGAACATCATTTTCGATCGTCACGTTGGGATATCAATCTAATACCTCAAGCATTTGGAACATGCATTCACTAAAAGCAAATAGTTAGTGAAGTTCAACAAAGTAAAAGATAAAATGAGCATTTCGAATTAAACTCTAATCACCGTGCTAATTTATCTGTTGAGATATGCATTAGGAGACAAATATTATCCAGACCTTCGCATGCTAAGTTGGAATTAGGTCATGTGAATTAAACATGAAAAATAATCAATAATCACATATTTAAAAGCCTAATTAGACAAAAGAGGCAAATAGAGGAATTTCCTACGTATTTTCTATTTTATTTTATTTTTCATTTTTTTGTAGTTTTCTTATTATTTATTCATTATTATTTTATTTATAAAAGTGGATGGGGTCGGGGTTGGGTCCGTGAACCCGACCCGGATGGGACAGAACCTAGGCCTCCACGGCCTAGGCCTTCAAGCCCACAAATAGAGCCCTCCGCCCGGACTAGACTCGACAATGAAAGCCCAAATTCAAATTAGAATCTCAAAAAGAAAGGAAATGAAATAGGCTCAAAGCCTCTTTCCCTTTTATTTTTCTTCAAACCATCCCAGGATCAAACCCAAAGCCCATTCACCCAAGAGAAATGAGTATACTCGCCCGGCCTAGAGAACAAGAAGACCCAGCCCAATGCTCCACTGTTCATCTTCTTCCTCTATACAACATCGCCTGCTCAAAGTCTTCTCCACTGAGACAAGACCTCCCTTTGCGCTTGCTTGCTGGAGCTTCCTTTCGGCGAACAAAGTCTCTACCTCCGGTCAAACCAAACGACGCTGCTGGGACTCGACATGATCTCTGGCCACCTCCAACGGGCCTCCAACAAGACAACCCCGACAACCTCTCGCCCCGAAGCCGATGACGTCCATTACGCCCGTCGATCCTTATGATGCCATTTATTCTGATCTAGCAAGAACCGACAGCTGCTTCAACTCTTGCCTGGCCAGACTTCTTCCTCTTCCTCTTGCACAAGAGTCCTCGACAAAGCTCGACGACAGCAGTTTTCATGTTCTTTTTCTCATGTCCTCTGAACTCTGAAGCTCTCTCTATGTCTTTGGGTTCTTTTTTTTTTGCCTGCCACCGAACCCTTAACCTGCCGGGCTTTTTACGAAAAAGGGTAAAAATAAATTGCATTTTTATCGATTTAGGTTTCCTCGGACAAAAATTACAGAAAAGGGGTATGTTCGACACTACTGGCATCGAATTGAGTTCAGTTCGGCACCAGGAGTTGTTCGGCACCAAGCATGCCGAACTGGAGGGGGAAACCCCCCCCCTTGGCTCCCCCGCATCTCCAGTTCGGCAAGTGCCGAACTGGAGAGGACCCCTATCCCTTTTTCCACCGTCCTCTTCCCTACCCCTCTTTTTCCGCGAGCTACATGCCCCCTTTCCCCTCGTCTGGCCCAAAAAAGCAGCCGAACGGAGCAGAGATTTGTCTCTGCGGCAAGAATAATTTTTCATAAAACTCTTCAAGTGTCTCTCTCTGAAGAACCTCTGAAGAAGGAGAAAATAGAGAGAATCGAGTGAGAAAAATTTTGGAGGTCACTCATTGATTTTCGGCGTGTCCATATCCGCAATCATTGATTCCGTCAATATTTCCTCACCATCGAATCAGGTAATATTTCACTTTATGATCTGTTTTCTTTTGCCATTTGCGTTTTTCGTTTCATTGCATGTAATGTAAATTTTTTGTACATGGCAAAGAAGTTAGAAGAGTCGAAGTATCATTTTCTCCCATTTCAACACACGCTCGCTTTTTGAGTTAAGGTAATGCCTATATCCTTGTTAGAATATGCTATTTTAGTATTGTGCAATCACTGTTGCGCTGTTGTATTGTAATATTTTACATGCTGTTTATGTTGAAAATTATATTATTTTTGCGCTACTTATATGTTTGTTTTGCGCCGAGAAATAGCTTATTTTTGCATTATTCATATCTATATTTTGCATGTCGATACATGTCTCATGAAATATTTTGTGCATTAAACTTGTATTTCATCATGAAATTTGAAATTTTGGAGGGCTAATTGGATATGGTTTTCAAAATATTGAAATAATGACTAAATCTACATGAATTACGAAAAACTTTATGGGAAACCATTATTAGATTTAAACTATAGGAACTGGTAATTAAATTGGACAATGTAGATTTGATCTTCGGTTAAATATAAGCCGTTGGGTTGAACTGACTCAGTTTGAAAAAGGAATAGGAAAAAAAGGAAAAAGAAAATTAGAAAACAAATAATAATAATAATAATAATAATAATAATAATAATAATAATAATAATAATAATAATAATAATAGAAAACATAAGAAATGGGAGAGGCGCCGTTATTTGGGTCAAACCTTGGACCTGGCCTAAAAAATATAAATAATTAAATTAAAAATTTAGAAAATAAAAAATGGACAATCACAAAAAAATGAAAATAAATCATAACAATTTTCTAAATAAATTGAGAAAATTTCATGATTTTCCGTAAAAAAAGTTCAGAAAAATGTAAAAAAATTAGGATTTTCAATTAATTAAATAGAACTTATTATTTTTTGTTCATTTCTTTCTAAATGATGATTGTAACCCTTATGGCTAAAGCATCTCAGGAAAATTATGTGATATTTATGAAGTTTATCCTTTTCATCTGTAGACATGGCACAAAGAAAGTATATTCAACTGGGACCTGAGAATAATTCACTACTTGCAAAGTAGGCTAAACATAGATCGCAAGCCATTTGGGAGGCTGAGGTAAGTAATTAAGAAATTTATCCGCTGAGTTGTCATTTATAATAGTTATATCGTAATAAAATTGGTAGTAACAATTAATATAACATTTCATAGATAGATAATAATGAAGTTCTTCGATGTCAACGAGATAGAGCGATACTACACGAAGCTAAACTTGATCATCGCATAGAACTGTTTGTTCGAGCTTCTAGGTTTTACGGAGCTTGGAAAATGGGATTTTGGCAAGTTGATCACCATTTGATTACAACTTTAGTTGAACGATGGAGGCCTGAGACTCACACCTTCCATATGCCAGAAGGTGAATGTACCATTACCCTGTAGGATATCGAGGTTCTTACAGGGCTTCATATTAATAGAAATACAGCTAATTGCCTCACTAATAGGAATTGGGGCGATGTTTGTATTAATAGAAATACAGTTACTTGCCCCACTTATAGGAATTGGGGCGATGTTTGTAAGAATCTACTTGATCACCGGCCTCCACCCAGTCAAATACGTGGTTCGATGGTAAAAATAACCTAGTTGAGAGAACGCTTTGATGAAATTCCCGACGATGCAGATGACGTTATCATAATACAACATGTGAGAGAATTCATTCTGCATTTGGCTGGATGATCCATATTTTCTGATAAATCTGGTGCTATCATAAGTCTAATTTTTATTCCATTACTAGAGAATCTCATGGATCGTACGCCGTACAGTTGGGGTTCAGCAGCGCTTGTGTGGTTGTATTGGGAGCTATGCAATGCACTAATTCATCAGCGCAACAAATTAGTGGTGGCCTATATGTGTTGCAAATTTGGGTGTGGGATCAATTCAGTTGTGTGTCACTATCCATCAGAAGCAGTGATCCTTTTGAAGATGCACCTCTTGGTAGTCGGTATGTGATATATATGTTTTTTTAATTCGTAAGTGATAAACTTTTTTCAGTCCGTATAATATATGTAATTGTTCTTTTTTTTTTGTCACCATTACACTATAGTGATAAATTTTTTCTAGTGCGTATAACAATATATGTAATTGTTTTTTTTTTCGTGCAGCTAGTTTCATCCCCTAAAGATAACTAGAGCACCCACACATACTTTGCCACATCAACGCTACCAATTTGATAGAATGACATTCACCGATGTAAGTCATGATAGAAACTAAGAAGTTCAATGTAATGTTAGCTTTTAAATTAATTCTTCATTTAATTCGATATGTTTCAATACAATAACAGATTGTTTGGAAGCCCTACACTGATGACATTCTCGAGACTCTACCGGATTATTTTATAGAGGGAAAAGACATTTGGATAGCTTGTGTCCCACTCATCTATTTTCACATAGTTGAGTGGTATTATTTGAACCGAGTGCTTCGTCAATTTGGCATGCAGCAATCAATACTGAATCCTTCCAATGATCATAAACCCTTTCAAGCCCTTGCATTAAGGCCAATTAAAAAGAATTTGGTTGAAACGAATAAAGAGTAGATTGAAATATGGAAGAATCATCTTAACTACATAGTTCTATTTGATCCTGCAACAGAGCCACTTCACTTCCATTCATAATACATGAATTAGTACCGTGCATGCACACGGCGGTGGATTTCTTACATGAGAGGTGCAATAGGTGCATCGGTTAGTGCAAATACTTGTAATTACTTCAAATTGTTTTTTTAGTCATATAAATTGTCAGCATTTGATAACTTCTATTGACTTTGATTTCATGAACAGGCTGATGACACGGAACAAATCATATCATTATGCAGAGCTACCTCTCGGGATTGGAAGAACATACGAGAGACCATATGGAAGATAGGGAAGATATCTACAGCAATGCTACATGCCTTAAATGAAGAGAGACAGCTAATAACGATTTCACGACCCCAATTAGCACTTACCACAACACCTATTGGATTGCATGAAGATGACCCACCTCAGACTATTCATTTAATCCAGAGGACTACTAGAGCTCATCAAGATACAGATGTCGTCCATTATCCTGTGGTCTATAATACGACAGATTTCACTCCTGGGTTCAATTTCGGTTTAGGCCAAACATATTTTACTTCGGGGTTCGACCAGTTCACTTACTCATTTCATGCGAGATTCCGTGCCCATACTCCTGCAAGTTCTCTGATGGTTGGAGGATTTGATCTCCAACATTTTTCCCAATATGCTTCTACATAATATGTTCCATCTAAGCATGAGATATTTGCTCAATTTGATGATGCATCACAACCACGGTTGTCACAAAAGAGTATGCCTTCGTCATCTACACATCCTACTCAATTGGAATCTCGTTGTCGGTACAATACTAAACCTGCCGAACACCGAAGACGACCTACTTGCGGAACAGGAAGTCACATAGGGGGACGACATCATCATTGAATGTAATTCGGGTTGAAAATTGTTATGTATTATTATAATTTTGATTTACTATAATTTTCTACATATGCTACGTGTTGACACCTGAATTTTAATCAAGTTTTTAAAGAAAATTAATAGAAAATCCATAAAAAAGAATCTATAAAATTGAAAAATCATATTTGGAAGCTTTAGCAAAGCCTGAGGAACCAATTTGGAAGAAAAATAATTTTTGAAAATTTTTGTAATTTTTAATATTTTTTTCCATATTAACAAAATATCTGAAAATAAAAAAAATAGATTTCGTGGCCTAAAAATAGGAAAAAATGTCCAATATTTTATTTTAAATACCTTTTCATGTTGGACCATTTAAATTTACAGGTCACCCACTTTATTCAATACACGGAGCCTCCAATCACACAGTTTCTAATTAAATGTGGTAGCAGACATAGAAAAGATTCCTTCTCTTAAAAGCCAGCATACAACTTTTGTTTCTAACATATTCGTACCTTCATTCGATCGAATGTCGTAGGCGTTCAGCAAGGAATCTGCGACCTCAGAGCCAAATTTCAACACCTTTCATACCGCCTTCAAATATTAAACTATGTTTAGTTTGGATTCTTGATGCTCTTGATTGATGACATACATGTCTTAGATCATAAGTAATATTGGGCGAGAGCCTTTAACACAATATCAAATAAAGGTGTTTTTCTGAGATTGGGGTAGAAAGCAAACCGATATCACTAATGCTCTTTCTGGTCTACTTTGGTCTTGAGATATTGCAGTCAAGAAAGTTTTTTTTTTTTTTGCCAACTGGTTAACAAAAGGCATAAGCTCGGCAACTTCTGCTCAAAGAAGTAGCTTTTATATATATTTTTTTTCTTGGGCACATTTAGTGAATGCAAAGGAGTAGTTTCGAGCAATTAGTAAAATACTTAAAAACAGTACGAACAGTGTATATTGGAGACAAGATGTTGAGGTAGGCCTGGAAAAACTGTTGTTCAAACCCCGGCAAAAGGGAAAAAAATTATCTGAAAGTTTTAAAGATAGCACAATTCTTGTCAATACTCAGATGCAATGATAGATCTTAGGAACATCGGCGAAGTGTTCACACTCTCATTTACTTCTATTGTTTCATGGAAGAGCAAATTATTCTCCTTTGTGCTTATAGAAACACTTTAAGCAACAAAATGACCTCTTCAAAAGCATAAGGGACAATCAATTTTGCTGATAACAAGGAAAGATTCAAACTAGCCACAAGATTGAAGGGGGAAAGCATTCTAAAACCATATGGAATACACACACCCACTGATAAGAACAGTACTATTTGAGGCTATTACTTGTATTGAATAATCTTTCGGTGACAATCTTGGGAAAAAAAAAATTGCCGGTGGACCAGAAGCTCCAACATGAACAACACACCAGAGAAATTTTTTTTTAATTGCATCGCTACTTTACTTTACCACAAATTCTTATCAACGATTAATACAGCTGCAACCGATCACACTACATGGTTTGGCCTTTCTTCCTGTGCCTTTTGCTTCTCAGTTCCTTGTGCAACCACCATGAGAATGAGTCCATTCTGATCCACATCCATAGCAAAACTGAAACTGGCACCTGCAATTGCAAGCCACTGTGGAACAACCATATAGCCCACAAAAAGTAGAAATGTACGAGCAAATGAACATTCACAAACTCAGGTACCGCTAACTCTGCCGTAGGATTTACAACAAAACACTAAGTATGTGACGTCCTCAAAGTCATGCACCAGGAGACTAGAGAAGTTAACGTTTTAGACCCATCTTCCTTGTGCAAATCTAGCTGAAATCCACTCCACGTGCCCCTTCTTTTTCTCTCTTTCTTTCCCTTATCTGCCCAGCCGAATTCTTCAAGTAGATGAGATGAGTTCTCATCATTGCAGCCGAAATTTTTACCCTTCATGCACGAACGTCTGTCCATGTTTCCCTCCCTCATTAATTACTCTTCTTTTGCTTTGCCAATCAGACAAAAATTTCATGCTTAGTGAGCCCACTGACTTCTCTGTTCACGTAAGGAAGTTGGCTGGTTTTTTTTTCCTTCTTTCTTCTTCTTCTTTTCTAGTTATCTTCAGCCGAGACTCACGCCATTCGCTGCTCTCTCTCACCCATCAGCTGCTGTGTTTCTTTCTTCAATTCCTGCTGCAGTTTCACTTCTTCTGGCTGCTGGAATTTCTGCTGCAAATTTGCTGCTGCTGTGTTTTTCTTCTTCCACTTCTGCTGCAGCGTGGGAGCTCTCTGTTGGGTTGCTGTTCTAGCTCGTCTGCACCTCTTTTCCCCGTGTCCTTTGCTGGACCGTGTTGCTTCTTCTTCACTCACCGCCGCTGCTCAGTCTCCCTTTCAACAACTGCTGTCTTCACTCTCGGCTGCTCTCTGTCTTCTCGGTTTTCTCGCGTCCAGCACGCGCGCCCGGAGGAAATCGGCTCGTTCGGGGTCGTATGGTGTCCGAATCGAGCCCCGTTTTCGCCTGTGTACTCGTAAGACGTTAAGCTTCGATATTATGAAAACGAATCAGCGAAAAACCTCCTAGAGAATTCCCAGTCTTGAATCAAAGTTGACCCTGTTTTATTGATTTTCTTCTTTTGCTCGATGTAGCTGCAATCTTCCTTGTCTCTGCTGTGTTTTGGTTGTTGCTGTGTTTCTATTCGTCGCCGGAAAATTGCCGTCGATTCCGTCGTCGCCGCCATGAGCAGTGTCGCCGGAATAGTGCCGCCGGAACAGTAACTAGCCGTTGCCGTTCGTGGCCTGAGCTCATTTCCGTCTAGTCCAAGCTCGAACTCGATTTTAGGTGAGCACATTTCTAAACTTGACTTAGAATGTCGGGTATGCTAGGAACTAGTAGGGAAAATTTTATGATGAAAAATATTAAATTTCTTGGACGTCAAATGTCGATTATTTATTGCTGACCTTAGGGGTCAATTGATAATTTTTGTGGACTCTAGAAATTACCACGTGTGCTAGATTACTTGCCTTTGAACCTAAGTGACTTAGAATGGAAACCGGGTCCTAAAATGCGAGTTTTTGCAACACGAATTGCTTGGTTATTTTATTCGATTTATTTTGAGGTGAATGGTGTGCCAATATGAATAAATTTGGGAAATGCATGTGGCAAAACTGGCTTGCATGAGTGTTTATGGGGTGAGCCACTTGAGAATTTTATGATGCTCATCATTGATTTGCATATTGGCATGAGACATATGCGTTTGGCGGAGTGCGTAGAACCGTGCGGGATGGCCCGGCAGTGTCTAGGGGGCCACCGGGAATGCGGGGAGATAAGGAGGTGCCGATCGCAGAGCTAATTGAGCCACGGTCGTTGCACTTGCGCCTGAACGTGCTCGGCACGGGGTAGCTGGAGAGACAAGGGTGCCAACTTCGGTGTGAATAGACACGGGTTGGGGCATAGGCCTGAGACGTCTACGACGTGGCCGGGGACCGGCAGTGCCGATAAGAGCCACCGATTGGGTTGAGTCCGGCAGTGCCCAGAGAGCCACCGGCAACCCGAAAACAGGAAGTCCGGCAGTGCCTAGAGAGCCACCGGCAAGCATTGAGCATCTGCTTTGGCATCTGTATGATTTGAGGTCACAATATGCATGTGATGATTTACATTCTAGCAAGAGGCGTATGTTGTTTACTAAATTGAGTTTAGATGTGTATTCACTGAGTTTCGACTCACCTATTTTTGGCTGATCGCCATTTCAGACCCTCGACCGTAGGTATGACTTATCGTATTCCCCCAGTCCGCCACGGGATCCCTCAGGAGATTGAGACACAGGTATTTTCATACCCTATTATGGACAGAGTTTCGTATGAGCGGCATAGCTGTACCGTATGGGTCGACGAAGGCTACGACGTTTTGCTCCCTCATAGATACGAGGGATGGTACCGTCGGGTGGGTCAGGAGTTGTGGCAGGGTCCTCTGCAGGGTTTGGATATACCAGTCTTTTTGATGGGGCCGACAGGCCTGATGAATGCGGCCACTTTTGAAGCTGAGGTTGTAAACCCTGAGCCAATGGATGTCCAGGATGTAGATGGGGACGTAGTAATGGAGATCGAGGGAGCAGACGACGTGTTCGTCGAGCAGGCAGATGGCGAGCCTGGATCTCCGGGATCGGAGGAGACTGATCCAGAGGAGTTTCCTTTGTCTGAGGAGGATGAGTAGTTCCTTGAGGATGCCAGGACGAAGCGTAGTGACTTTTGGATTTGGTTTGTTTTCTTTTTGGCCATGATCGACTTGTGTTTCGAGGTTTAGATGATAGACTTCCTCCCAGGTTGTATAGAACATTCACTGTTATGTGTTAAGTTATGTAAATTAAGTTTTCTCTATCTCTCTATCCCACATGCGTGTTTGTCAAGGGTTGTGCGTTTTCGCTGTCGCATTTGTTAGCCGTCGTTTGGCCGCGACGAGTCCTGGGCCGTCGCTAGTGTTGGCCAGGCGATGAGCGAAAGAGTTTGGCAGGTGAAGGGATGTTGCGTGTCCGACGGGTCCGGGGCGTGACAAACTAGCGCGATTTTCAGTACTAGTGATCGACAGAATTAAGCAAAGTGTCCACAGCGTACCTTTGACAATTACTGATAAAGCTCGATCAATATAAAAACTCTCTTATGCTGAATTATCACTAAAGTTTGATGAAATACGCAAAGACCAGGTGCTTGAATTACGTTATCGTGAGTGGGTTCATTTTCCTTTTAGGTCATTTAAATTTTGAAAGCCATGATCGATAACAATTCCTCTGGAAATCGGAAGGTCCCCCATAATTTGTGTTTCACCAATTACACAGAAGCAACAACTCTGCGACATACATAGGATTTCAGAAATATCTCAACAAAGAAGGTGCAATGTGTCAGGTGGCTTGATTTATCTTCGTAAATGATTCGCTAGCAAGTGATTCTTTGCAGTGAACGTATCACAAACCTGCAAGTGATGTGAGCACAACCCTCAGTCCTCTCCACGTAAAATTTGCATTTAGGGCATCTACTCCATTTGTTCTCCTTTGCAAGCTCCCTCACAATGAGATCTCCACTCCCTCTCTCATCCTCATTCAGTGACTGAAACTCCTCGCATGATGCGCCGGCATTGCACGGTACAGAACACTCGGCACAGAACAACCTATGGCAATATGGGCACTCGCTCTCTCTAATCAGCTGCCCAGCATCATTGTCCTTGATCAAAAGGGCTGAGCAGTTCTTGAAAGGGCAGTAGAACTTCTGCGAGTCCAGAAACATCGCCTCGCACAGCAACTTGTCCCACATGTAGAGAACATTCTCAGGGAGGATTTTCCTGCAGGAATCAATCTGTAGGACACCCCCACACTCCAGTTCTGGGCATTTGATGGGGGTGACACCGTCCAGGACCTTCGTCTCCACATGCCTACTTATGCAGAGAGAGCAAAAGGTGTGAGAACACACGCTCCCGGTCCTGAACATCTCTTTGGCCTCTTTTCTCTCTGCACAAATCTCACAGAAGCTCTCTGATGACTCGCCACTATCTTTCTGAACACCTATCTCAACCGGGTCTATGATTTCCATTTGACTTCTGTTCGGGTTTGCCTCCGTCACAACCACTAAAGACGAGGAAGACCCAGTATTTCTTTCTGAAGGATTCATATTCATCACCCAAGAGGCCTCTAAAACCTCCTGAAGCTGCAACTCTTGGGCATAATCAGAATCTGGTACTTGTGGAACATCAGAGAATAATGATAAGAACAGATCATCTTGCGAGATAAGATCAAAATGCTTCTCCATCTTTCAAGTTTCCTTCCTCTGAATGTGCTCGCTTTGTGGCTTGTTGGTCTTTTGAAGGTCGCTTTGGTTGTTTTGATATTTAAAAGATGCAGTCCACCGTGCATGAAACCTTAGCGGAGAAGTTGCCTTCTATGATAGGGACTTTAATTCCTTCTTCAGGAGTTTTTCTTGTTAAATTATATTTTTTTGGATAGTGCTGTCCTTTTTGTAAAGCAAAAAAGTTTTTCCTAAGCTAGCTTTGCTTGGGTCAAGTCAAGACGAAGGACATGGCTCTCAATTCAAACTCAAAATTGGTGATCCTGAAGTTATATCTTTTCAGATCTTTTATTTTCCTTTTAATCATATTTCCTCACATTTTTAACTCTGAATCAAATTTCAACCTAACCTTTAGATGACGGCGTGACTTGATAAATTGATGTTAATTAAAAAAAAATCAAATTGGATCCCAATGCACATAACAGTGGCTTTGCATGGAGAAATTTGTTAAAAAGTTTTAAATTTATGCATTTATGCTAATTCAATCCTACCTTTTATTAATGCTAATTCAATATTATACTTTTTGCATTTATGCTACTTGAGTCCAAAATCTTTTGTATTCATGCCAATTGGGTCAATCCGGCCAATTTTGGTCGAAAATCGCTAATGTGAATGTCTATGGTCCTACGTGACATGGTTGGTACTAACATAGATATTTTTTTAATATTATTTCAATATTATTTAATATTTTTAAATATTTTCGACCCTTGCCGGCCCTCACTAGGCACTAGGTGAGGGCTCGCGGGCCCTCGCTATGGTCGGCTCGAGCGGCACCCTCACCAGATTTGGCCAAGCGAGGGCTTCTAGGGCCAGCGAGGGACGCAGTGCGCTCGCCTAGTGCCAGCGAGAACTACTAGCCCTTGTTGGCCCCAAATAAAAAGGAAAAAGAAAGTGCAAGGAAAAAGAAAAAATCCAAAAATATTTAAAATATTTAAATAATATTAAAAAAAATATCTACATCAGCGCTAGTCATGCCACGGAGGACAATTAACTTCTACGTTAGTAATTTTAGGCCATAATTGGTCAGATTGACACAATTGACACAATGTAAGAGGTTTATGATTTAATTGGCATAAATGTAAAATGCTTAAGACTGAATTGATGTAAATACAAAAGTTTTAAGACTAAATTGACACCAATAAAAATATTATAGATGTGTATATTATGTACATATGCATGCATGTGTGTATCCATACGTGCACTAGTGGATAGAGCTTATGTTTTTCTTAGAACCCAAATGTTTTTTCATCATAAAGTGACCAAAGATAATGAAAAAATGGTTAAATAAAGTGAATATTTTTTAATTCATATGGAAAAGTACCAAAAAATCTCTTTTTTATTAGATAACCAGTTATACACCTCTATTTTTTTCGAAAGACTAGATACACATCTTAACCCTGATGAAATTTTAGTCTAACTATTAGATAAAGGCGTGACTTGATATATGAATGCTAATGAAAAAATCATATTGGATTCGTAATGTACTCGAGATTGGCTTTGCATGAGTTAGAGTCTTGTATGTGTGTACACGATAAAAGTGTTCTTCAAAGTTTAGTTGGAGGATGGCAATGAAAACACGGTTAAATAAAGTTATCAAAGATAACTATGCTGGCAAAAGAAAAGCAAAAATTCTCTTCATTTGAAAAAGTTCACCATCAGGACTTCTATATGGTGTTAATTAGCAAAAAAGGAATCATTTGCATTAGATCACGAGAAGGAAAATCTCCCAGTAAAATCCAATTTCAAATAAATCCAAGCGGTTCTGGCCAATGTTTTACGCTTGCTGCAAATCCCAAAACACAGTAATGGCGCGGAAAAACTATCCTTTTCTTGGTTAATATTTTATTTAAATGCGTATGCAAAAGTACCAAAAAAATTTCCTTTTTATTAGATAACCATTTACATACCTCTATTCTTTTTGAAATACCAGATACATACGTTAATTTTACCTTTGGAAACCACTTTACAACCTCACATCAATCCTCCCAATTTGCGTATCGATCACTTTTCAATTTGGGATGTTACTTAGAGATATGCAAATGGTATTTGCAAAGATAGTATCTGTTTAAACGAATTTCTGTTTGTAAACTTCTGTGTTTTTACACTCATTTAGACATTTTTTTCCCTTCTACTTCCTACCCAAAAATACGTAGATTTTCTTTCGCTATAGCCAGGAAAGATTAAAAAACCGAAAAAAAAAAGATACTTAAACGTAATCAACCATTCATACAAAGAAAATATGTGTCGACAAATGCATGTGTTTTGACACAGCAGAACAATAGCACAACCGTAACACAGCTGCAGCTGTAGAAAACAGATCTAAGTCCATAGAAATGATTGAGATTACATCCTGCATTTGGATTGACATTCTACCTATCGGTGTTTTACGTATGTTCATTTTTATGTGATTTAGTTAGTTATTTGGTGTAGTTGTCTTGTTCAATGTGGTGATGACTACATAGAGCCATTCTCAAAGTATACAAACAATCAATGTTCGAGCAATTGCTAGGCCTAGAAGAACCTTAAATTGATAAAATAACTGGGGATTTGTATCTCTCACTCGAGATCTAAGGTTCCAGTCTAACTCAATTTAAATGCTTTCAGCTATGTTTTAGGGGGGGAAAAAACTAGTTCTTTACAAATCTCTTGAAATTGATACGTACACACACACTGGCTCAATGTGTCACTTGAGCAGTACACAAAAATAGGTATATCTATAGAACGATTAGAACTGATTAGTGATTTATAGTTTGGATTTTCGATTGGAAAAACGTGATATAACATCAGTTTGTCTGGTTATTGGTTTGATTAAACAAATATAACATTTAACCTACCGAACAATCAAGCAAGAAACTTAATACTATATGCCCCAATGACAAGCTAATTAAAGAAAGAGTAGTACTTTTGACCAAGACCATAATCCATGCATAGGCTAAGGAAAGTAGTCCCATTACATGGAAAGTACTCTCATTACATGGGACGGAAATTCAACCAATTCTGGTCATGAAATTTACAGTACAAGAAAAAGGGTACACACTTGGTTAGACCCGAGCAAAGTAATTGGGAATTTTATAAATTTCCTAGGATTTTTATGAATTTTTGAAAATAAAATGCAGAAAAATATGAAAAATAAGGAAAATTATTTTTTTTGCTCAAAATTGGTTCCCGAGGCCAAATCAAGGTCCCCAAAGTTGATTTTGCAATTTTCTCATTTTTTATGGTTTTCTAAAATTTTTTGAAAATAAAATTGATTAAAAATCAAGTGTCAACATGGATTAGCTCTAGAGATCGATTCGTGGTAAATCGGTTTAAGAAAATTGGCCGTAATCAGCGTATTTGATGGAAATCAATTTCTGTGGACTGTGAATGGGTTGTGAACTGATGAAATGTTGCTGTCCATACTTGAATAATGCTGTTGGTGGTGGTTGGTATGAGTCCCGTGAGGTTCGGGTACCGAAAAATGGATTTTTGGGATATTTAGAGCGAAAACGGGTCAAATAGTATTTTGAAATTACTGTTCACAACCCACGAATACTGTTCACGTGCTGCCCAATTTGATTTTCGTTTGAAAACGACAAGTTTTGTGGGTCCCGTGTAGTTCGAATATCGAAAAATGGGTTTATGGAGCATTTTATGCAAAATCGGGCCCGAGTAATATTTTATCTTACTATTTCAAATATTTGGGGTCCGTGTTCGTATTTAAAACAATATTTGAGGATATTCCATGAACACTTGAAAATAATTATTTGGGTCATTTTGGGTCTCATGTGAGAAATTGGGCATTTTTGATAAAATTGGGCACGTGAAAGAGATTGATTGGTTTGGCCATTATGTCGGCCATGTAAATTGAATTATTTGGGCACGTGTTTTAAGTTATGGCCTAACGTACTTGACCAAGGTTTTTGCCCAATTGGAATTGGCGTTGTTTCGTATGCTTGAATGAAATATTTAGACTTGTATTCAAAATATGGCCTAACGTACTTAGCCGATGATTTCTGTCCAAATGAATTTAAAGGATTTTATTGCCTGAAAGGCGAGTGCGACAATTTAGGTTCGCAAAATGAGTTGATTGGCTTGGCCATTTAGCCGGAAATGTGGATTGAATATTTGGACTTGTATTTGAAATGTGGCCTAACGTATTTGGCTGGTGATTTTTGTCCAAATGAATTTAAAAGATTTTATTAGCCTAAAGGGCTAGAGCGATGGATTTCGCATGTGAAACGTAGCTATGGAGGATGGCCTTGAGGTGCCTATATGACATGGGGAATTAGAGAGATAAGTGTGCCGACCTGAGGTGCCTATATGACATGGATCGAGGACGGTCCTGAGGTGCCTATATGACACGGGGAATTGGAGAGATAAGTGTGCTGACTTGAGGTGCCTACATGACACGAGTCGAGGCACAGTGCGCCCTGACGCGTTTGATGCGGGGTAGCTGGAGTGATAAGGTGCCAACTTGAGGCGTCCCACACGCGGGTTGAGGCACGGACCTGAGGCGTTCAGGACGTGGGTCGGACCTAATGCGCCTATATGACGCGGGTCAAATTGACTACTAATTCGAGGCTCAAGATTGAGCGTACATGCATATGTATTTGCATTGATTGTCCTGGATTGGACGTGGTTTCAAATTGAAAGTTTAATTGCCTTTGCTGAGCTATCAACTGGTCGTGTTATTTCTGTGTTATCTAAATTTTGTGTGGTCCTGGATTAGGCCTGTTAAAAATGCTTTATATGCTTGGCCACTCTGTGGTGACTTTTCTAAATTTGAACTGTTTTTTGGCAATGGAATTTGGCCCGGTGATTTTAAGTATCTGAGTTGAGACCTGAGAGTTTGGTCTAGGTTTGTTTAGCGTCCTGAGGAGGAGACCAGGGGTTAGCTTGCTGAGATTTGTTCTCATAGGTGATTGCCCTTATTTTTCAGACCCCCGTCCCTAGTAGTGAATATAATACGAGTAAGGCAAGGGACCCAAAAGGAAATTGATCTAGAGACTAGCCCTTCTTGGACCAGATGGTGGGACGGATGATGATGAGTAGGGTTGAAACAAAAGCCCCTTGGTAGAAATTTGTGTGGCTTGCTCGCTATAGAAGTTGAGAACCTTGTTGACCTAGAGTCTTTTGTTGTAAAGGTCGAGCAATAGGTTGTAATGAGGTGACAAGAGCTTTGAATTGTGTATGACGTCATCCTGAATGTTGTATAAAATGGACATGCAACATAAAGTGTGATTTGAGAAATTCATCGGTCTGTCTCTCTCTCTACCCTTATTCTATGTATGAGATTGAAGGAGCTTGCTTCCGTTGTTACAAAAACTCTGAGGTCGTTTGGTTACGACGAGTTTCCTGGGCCGTCGTGATTGTCGACCATTCGACCGTACAGGTACGACACGGATGTCGTGGCTCGTGATGTTCGGGGCGTGACAAATTCATTTATCTCAAATTTGATTGAAGACATAATAATTAGATAATAGCCCTGAACATGTTGCCATATGTATTTTTGTTTTCGACTATGTTGCTATATGGATTAACATTTGTGATTACATGTAATTTACATGCGATGCAACAACTTGCTTGGTCCGCATGGTGCATTATCAGTTGTCGCGACCCTCTAAAAAAATTTATTTTAAAGAGTTAACGGATTATTAGGTTAATTAGATTTGACTAACCTAACGCGGACCCTCCCAAGCCCTACCAAATCGTGACTTTGGATTTTTATTTTAAATGATTTTGAAATTTGGAGTCGCCACTAATCATTCTTGGTAGGTTGATTAGGAACCTAAATAAATTAGCGGGAGAACTAATTTATTCCTGCGAACCAGAGATTATGAGCTCGGGGACTTGGTTACACAAGTTAATTAAAACTAATGCCCTTTCGGTACCTTAATTTCATGGATATCCTAATTCGGTAACTCAGGCTTGGTTTATTCCTAAGGCTCTAGTAGGGTATTCTCTTTTGTGTTTTCACTTTTTAAATAGGATGCATGGATGGTATATATTTTTATTTGTTATATTTTTTAAGTGTTAAAGATTCCCTGAAGCCGAAAGAGGGAGTGTGTTAACGACTTCTGTGCAGTATTACGACCTACTCATCTTTTGGGTCTGATGATTCAAAAATTAAATTATAAGAAGTACATGACAGTGAATAAACACCTCCAATGGAAGGCCTAGCATTGGCTTGGCTCTTCCCTTTGTGATTTAAGGTACATGTATTTAAGCTGCAGGTATTTAAACTACTGTAAGAAAAAACCTCCAATGGGAGGCTAAGCATTGGCTTGGCTCTTCCCTTTAGGATTTAAGGTACATGTATTTAAGTTGCAGGTATTTAACTACTGTAAGTAAAAACCTCCAATGGGAGGCTAAGCATTGGCTTGGCTCTTCCCTTTGGGATTTAAGGTACAGGTATTTAAGTTGCAGGTATTTAACTACTGTAAGTAAAAACCTTCAATGGGAGGCTAAGCATTGGCTTGGCTCTTCCCTTTGGGATTTAAGGTACAGGTATTTAAGTTGCAGGTATTTAACTACTGTAAGTAAAAACCTCCAATGGGAGGCTAAGCATTGGCTTGGCTCTTCCCTTTGGGATTTAAGGTACAGGTATTTAAGTTGCAGATATTTAACTACTGTAAGTAAAAACCTCCAATGGGAGGCTAAGCATTGGCTTGGCTCTTCCCTTTGGGATTTATGGTGCAAGAATTAAATTGCAAGAATTTATAGTATGAATGCGACATGTAGATATGGAAACATATGAGTATGACATGACATAATCGAAATTTAAATTAATTTATTTGGGCAAGGAAATTCTCGAAGATTTTAATAGTTAGGATCGTTACCTGATTTAACAGATTTGATTGCCGAATTTGAATCTCGTGTCACCTTATAGATCAAGATTGCGGCTCGAACGATGGAGATGAACTTGTGACTCGCGTTGATCGGTAGAGGAATTGTTGATGGTAACACCTAGATTTAAACTTTCACCATCTTCAAGGCTCTCTTTTGGAAAAAAAGGATTCTCTCTCTTTTTTTATTTTTTTTCTTTCTCTCTAATTTCTTTCAATCTCTCAAAATTCTCTCAAGCATCCAAGATTTTCTCTCTCAAAAAAATTTTCCTCCCAAGCTCACTTCTTCCTCCTTTTATAATCTACTCATCCATCTTCCATTCTAAATTTTCCACTAACTCTTCTTCATCTCATCTTCCCTTCTCTACTCTTATCTTATTTTCTTCATCTTCTCTTCTCCATCTCATCTTCTTCAACTTCCCTTCTCTATCTCCTCTTCTCTATCTTCCCTTCTCCATCTCCTCTTCTCCATCTTCCCTTCTCTATTCTAATTTCTCCACCAACTCTTCTTTTTATTATTTACAAAATAATCCCTCAAGTGTTAGGTATTTGCATCCTAGTCCTTGAGATTTTAAGTATTTGCAATTTAGTCCATGAAAAAATATATTTCTTTAAGTCCAAATCTCTTCACAATTTTTGACACACCAAAATTTACCACATGTCAAATTTAAGCTCATTTCTTGCCGCTGAAAATAATGCAGAATTTAATTAAAGCCCTTTTGCAAAATTGAGTCATTCTTGGTATAATTGAGCTAAGATGAAAATTTAAAATATTAGAAGACAATGTCACAACTCATAAAAAGTGAAAATTAAAAATAAGTTGACTTAAATTAAATTTTTTTAGGCCCGATTCGAGATTATACTCGTGAAGGGACACGTGACTCGAATTGGATTTTTCTGAATTTACGGAGGCCAATATGAAAATAGATTTAAAATAAAAATATTAACTATCTTTGTGTATTTTTTTTGCCTCAAATGTTATTTTTCCAAAATTTTCAAGTATTTTTGTATTTTTTAAAAAAAAAATTAAATTAAATATATATAATATGAAAATTTATTTTTTGTTCAAAAATGGTTGCTTAGGCTTGGCTAAGGCTTCCAAAGTTGATTTTGCAATTTTCTCAATTTTTCTTTATTTTTCATGAATTTTCGAAAATAAAAATACTAAAAAATACTGAAAATATGAAAAATCATTTTTTGGTCAAAATTAGTTCTCTAGGCTTGGCCAAGGTCCCCGAAGTTAATTTTTCAATTTTATGAATTTTTATGGATTTTTCAAAAAATAAAAATGCCGAAAAATACTGAAAATTTTTAAAAGAGAAAAGATGATTAAAAATCAGGTGTCAACATCAGTAAAGAACCAAAGCTATGATAGATAATGTAGTTGTTATGTGTGTGTGTTCGCATATATGAGAATAAGTAATCAAACAAACCTGAATGAGGTGTTGACGTATGAACGTTTAGAGGATTGATCCGAGCCCGACGATTTCACGTCGTGTCCTTAAGACAAATTCGTCCCCTCAATCGGTACCTAAGGTGTGTGGACAATCGTCTCCCAAGATAGAACCGATCGCTCTTCTCAGAAAGTGGTACTTCTTTCAGAGAATACTTCGAACGCAACTCGGAGAAAGAATCGCACAGAGAATGAGAATGAGAGTGTATGTTTTTCGAAAAAAACCAGAGAGAGAGTTTTTGGTGTCTCGGTTCGGTACTTAAAAAATGAGGGAAAAACCGAATGCTAATGTAGCCGAAGAGTCACGAGTCAATTTTGTTCGGTTATTGTAATAATCCAAATCAATGTCTTCGTTCGGTATTCGGTTATTACCGAATCAATACATACGTTCGGTGATTGGTTATTTGCGAACCCGAACCGGTGTCTTGAAGAGAAGTTATTCGGACACACTTTCTTATTGTGTCCATTCGAAAAAATAAAAACTGATAAAATAAATTCCAAAAAGATAAATGGATCCAGGCTCGGGCCCGGCCCGAACCGAGCCGAACCGGCCGGTCGGTCGGACGGCGGCGGCGGCGCGCGCGCGCGTGTGGACCGGTCCGACTTTGTCCAAGACCTCTCTCCTCCATAAAAGTGGGGTGCCCCTTGGGGCCCAAACCCATTAGTGAGACTCCACTATATAAACCCTTTTTCCATCTCTCTTCTATCCCATGTGGGACTATTCATTCACCTTTCTCATTCACTTTTTATGGGTTTTTTGGGTTCCCAAAACCCAACAATCCCCACATGAATGAGAATTTCAGATATCATGACTCTTCATGTATGCATGAAATGCAATGTGCGATTATTCCATGAGAGAATGCTGCATTGGGATAAGTAGTCAGAGACCTTGAACTTGCCCTAGTGAAACCTTTCGGACTTACTCGGTCAATCAGTAGAGTTGATGTCTTTGAACTGTCGACCTTCGTTGTAAGTCAAGACAATAGGAGTCACACAACTATCTCTCAACCAAAGTTGGTTCTCACTGTTGTGTTCGTTTTGGCCATGAACACCGCCTGGTTTGATGAGTGCTTTCGGGAATTCGGCCTTTCAAATTCACTTTAGAAGCAGCCCTCACTTCACACTCACATAGGTGATTTCTGAAAATGTGGTATTTCACATACCTAAATCAGAATCATTAAAAGCTTATGCTTAACCTTCACATGTCTGTACTGTCTTTATACGGGAATGAGTAAGAGTTGACAGTACTCTACTCAGCCTGAATAACTTAGTTGTCCCTTTGAACCTAGATCTTGGGATCTCCAGTCAACTAGGTGGGGTTTCCGCTATGAAGACTTATTTTATAGGCCTTAGACCCATTCCCCTTGATGTTTTCTCAACTATCTCTCTAGTTAGGCCTTTTGTTAATGGATCCGCCATATTATCTTTTGACTTCACATAGTCAATCGTGATAATTCCACTAGAGAGTAGCTGTCTCACGGAATCATGTCTTCGACGTATATGTCGGGACTTTCCATTATACATAACATTCCTTTCCCTTCTAATTGCCGCTTGACTATCACAGTGAATACATACAACTGGCACTGGTTTAGGCCAATTAGGAATGTCTTCTAAGAAATTTCGAAGCCACTCTGCTTCTTCACCAGCCTTATCCAAAGTAATAAATTCTGCTTTCATAGTAGACCTTGCAATGCAAGTTTGTTTGGATGATTTCCAAGACACTGCCCCCCACCAAGTGTAAACACATAACCACTTGTGGATTTTGTGTCTTTTGTGCCAGTTATCCAATTTGCATCACAATATCCTTCAAGTACTGCTGGATATTTTGTGTAATGCAAAGCATAATTTTGAGTGTGCTTCAAATAGCCCAGTACACGTTTCATTGCTTTCCAATGATTTTCATTTGGACTAATTGTAAATCGACTTAGCTTGCTCACAGCACAAGCTATGTCCGGCCTAGTACAGTTCATGACATACATTAAACTGCCTAGTATACTAGCATAATCATTTTGAGCTTTACTTTCACTAGTATTCTTTGAAAGGTGTAGATTAACATCTATAGGGGTTTTTGCTGGTATAATATCTAAATTCTTGCATTTCTCAAAAATCTTCTCAATATAATGAGACTGCGATAAAGCTAGTCCTTCAGATGTCTTTTGGATTTTAATCCCTAAAATAACATCTGCAACCCCCATATCTTTCATATCAAATTTACTTGTGAGTATGCGTTTGGTCGCCTTAACAACCTTGCTATCGCTGCCCATTATAAGCATGTCATCTACATACAAGCACAGAATGGCAAAACCATTATGCGTATTCTTAAAATAAACACATTTGTCACACTCATTTATCTTAAAGCCATTCGACAACATGACTTGGTCGAATTTAGCATGCCATTGTTTCGGTGCTTATTTCAATCCATAGAGTGACTTGATAAGTCGACATACCTTTTTCTCTTGTCCTGGAACAATGAATCCTTCAGGTTGTTCCAGATATATTTCTTCCTCCAAATCCCCATTTAAGAAGGCCGTTTTCACATCCATTTGATGGATTTCGAGCTTATACACTGCTGCTATAGCAATTAGCATCCTTATGGATGTAATTCTTGTGACAGGTGAATAAGTGTCGAAATAATCCAGACCTTCTCGTTGCTTGTATCCTTTTACCACAAGCCTAGCCTTATATTTGTCAATAGTGCCATCCGCTTTCATTTTCCTTTTGAATATCCACTTACATTGTAGTGGTTTATTACCAGGAGGAAGATCAACCAATTCCCAGGTATGGTTTGACAACATGGATTCAACCTCACTATTTATAGCTTCTTTCCAGAACGGAGCTTCTGGGGATGTCATAGCTTATTTAAAGGTCCGAGACTCATTCTCTAACAACTATGTTAGAAAATTAGGTCCAAAAAACTTAGAGATTCTTTGTCTTTTGCTATGCCTAGGTTCATCCTCTATAGGTTCGCTTCTAAGCGCAGTCTCCCTAGGCCTTTTATCATTATTGATTATCTCATATACTCTGTTATACGGAAAAATATTCTCGAAGAACGAAGCGTCCCTCGATTCAATAATTGTATTAACATGTATATCAGGGATTTCAGACTTGTGAACCAGAAATCGATATGCATTACTATTAAGAGCATATCCAATAAAGACACAATCAACGGTTTTCGGTCCTATTTTAACCTTCTTAGGTTTAGGAACGGCAACCTTAGCTAAACACCCCCACACTTTGAGGTATTTCAGATTAGGCGTTCTGCCTTTCCACTTCTCAAAAGGAGTTTGTTGTGTCCTTTTGTGGGGTACTCTATTTAAAATAAAATTTGCCGTCAAAACAGCTTCCCCCCATAAATTCGGTGGTAATCTAGAACTATTCAGCAACGCATTCATCGTTTCCTTTAACGATCGATTTTTCCTTTCTGCCACGCCATTAGACTGTGGCGTATAAGGAGGCGTAATTTGGTGAATAATGCCAAATTCAGAACAAATTTCCTCAAAAGAAAATTCATATTCACCACCTCTATCACTTCTTATCGTTTTAATTTTCCTATTTAACTGAGTTTCAACTTCGGCCTTATAAATTCTAAAAGCATCTATAGCTTCATCCTTACTACTCAGCAAATAGACATAACAATACCTTGAACAGTCATCTATAAAAGTGATAAAATATTTCTTGCCACCTCTTGACGGTATTGTTTTCAAATCACATATGTCAGTATGTATTAAATCTAAAGGTTCGGTGACTCTATTTTCTATAGAATGAAAAGGAGGCTTGGAGAACTTTGATTCAACACATACTTGGCACTTTTCATTTGGACAATCAGATTTTGGCAATAGTCCCATGCTTATCAATTTCTTTATTGACTTGTAGTTAACATGTCCTAATCTAGCATGCCATAAATTAGGAGACTCAAGCACATAAGCAGAAGCAACTTTATTCATAGAATCATTGGGTACAACAGTCATTACATTCAGCTTAAACAAACCCTCACTCAAATAACCTTTTCCTACATACATCTCATTCTTGGAGAGTACAAACTTGTCAGATACAAACACCAACTTAAAACCATTCTTGCTAAGGAGAGATCCAGACACTAAGTTCTTGCGTATGTCTGGCACATGCAGCACATCGACTAGTGTCACGGTTTTTCCAGACGTCATCTTCAGAGCAATCTTGCCAATACCTTCAACCTTAGAGGTCGATGAATCACCCATATAGAGTTTCTCATCACGTGCCATAGGCGTATAGGATGTGAACATCCATCTGTTGGCGCATATATGGCGAGTTGCTCCAGTATCAATCCACCATTCCTTGGGGTTGGCCACCAAATTGTACTCGGATATCATAGCAGTCAGATTAATATCATCAACGCCATTGGAAATTTGTTCCACCACATTAGCTTGAGTATGCTTTCTCTTCTTGGCTCTACAGTCCTTGGCAGGATGTCCAATTTTTCCACAATTGTAGCATTTGCCAATGAACTTTTTCTGGCCTTGGGTGGATCCCTCTCCAAACCTTTTCCTCTTCATGTTGGGTTTTAGTCCGCCTTCAACAACATTGGCCTTTGAGACCTCCAGTTTGCTACCAACCTTCTTTTCAGAAAGTCAGTTGTCTTCTTTTATCCTCAATCGAACAATGAAGTCCTCAAGCGATAACTCCTTTCTCTTATGTTTGAGATAATTTTTGAAGTCCTTCCAAGACGGCGGCAACTTCTCAATGAACGCAGCCACTTGAAATGATTCACTAATCAGCATTCCTTCTGCATGAATGTCATGCAGGATCACTTGGAGTTCTTGAACTTGACTTAAGACGGTTCTGAAGTCCACCATCTTGAAATCCAGAAATTTGCCGACAATGAATTTTTCAATCCAGCATCTTCAGTCTTGTATTTCTTGTCCAGACTATCCCATAATTCCTTAGCCGTCTTCAACGGACTATAAACATTATAGAGGGAATTATCCAGACCATTGAGGATGTAATTGCGACATAGGAAGTCAGAATGCTTCCACGCATCTATTGCAGCAAACTTTTCCTTGTCTATCTCTCCTTCATCTAACTTAGGAGCATCCTCGGTGAGGAACCTTGCCAAATTCAAGGTCGTGAGATAGAACAGCATCTTTTATTGCCATCTTTTGAAGTCAGTTCCACTGAACTTCTCTGGTTTCTCTCCATGAGTTGGAACAGACGCAACAGGCGTCATTGATGTCGAAGCCATTTCTATTACGAAAACAGAAATGATTCGGCGAATAAATATATGACAAGACGAACAATACACCTTAAAAAAAATAAACACAGGAATTGTTGGACGAGCACGTTCTAATTACAAAAGCCGTGAACAGTAATCGTGAACAATATCAACGGGCACGATCCAATTACTTTACTTGCATACACACAAGAACAAGCATGAGAACGAGAGTTGGTATTCTGAATTTTATAATGATAATATGAAGCAGAACAGTTCCTCCGAGAAGATTACAACATGACCACAGTTGACAAACACACTTTGAAAGCGAACACATACACGGAGTTTGTCTTAAGATTGTAGTTGTTATGTGTGTGTGTTCGCATATATGAGAATAAGTAATCAAACAAACCTGAATGAGGTGTTGACGTATGAACGTTTAGAGGATTGATCCGAGCTTGACGATTTCACGTCGTGTCCTTAAGACAAATTCGTCCAGGATAGAACGGATCGCTCTTCTCAGAAAGTGGTACTTCTTTCAGAGAATACTTCGAACGCAACTTGGAGAAAGAATCGCACAGAGAATGAGAATGAGAGTGTATGTTTTTCGAAAAAAACCAGAGAGAGAGTTTTTGGTGTCTCAGTTCGGTACTTAAAAAATGAGGGAAAAACCGAATGCTAATGTAGTCGAAGAGTCACGAGTCAATTTTGTTCGGTTATTGTAATAATCCGAATCAATGTCTTCGTTCGGTATTCGGTTATTACCGAATCAATACATACGTTCGGTGATCGGTTATTTGCGAACCCGAACCGGTGTCTTGAAGAGAAGTTATTCGGACACACTTTCTTATTGTGTCCATTCGAAAAAATAAAAACTGATAAAATAAATGGGCCGAGTTCCAAAAAGATAAATGGATCCAGGCCCGGGCTCGGCCCGAACCGAGCCGAGCAGGCCGGTCGGTCGGACGGCGGCGGTGGCGGCGCGCTCGCGCGTGTGGACCGATCCGACTTTGTCCAAGACCTCTCTCCTCCACAAAAGTGAGGTGCCCCTTGGGGCCCAAACCCATTAGTGAGGCTCCACTATATAAACCCTTTTTCCATCTCTCTTCTATCCCATATGGGACTATTCATTCACCTTTCTCATTCACTTTTTTATGGGTTTTTTGGGTTCCCAAAACCCAACAGATAACACAAATATAGTGGACTTAACATGTATTTAGAATATATCTCTTTGTAGTCATGGCCACAGGTTGGTTTGGGTTGGAAATCAGCCTAATCAGACCTGAAATCGGCCTGTTGACCAGGTCCAAGGTTAGAAACCGAAACCGGCCAGTGGCATAAGGGCCTGGTTCTAGTTTTCTTAAAATCTTGAAGCGGGCCTGGAACCGGTTCGGAAAAAAAAAAAAAGAAGCTAAAATGTTTCAAAAAGACAGAGACGTTAACATCCTCTCAATTTCTCCAACTATTTCTTGTGAAACCAAACGAAGTTAGAGCTGTCGCAGAAGAAGAAAGAGAGAAATCACCAGAAACGTTCCAACCGAGGTGCACAGAGGATGTCCTTGCATTTGCTGTGCAGGAAGTATTCGGGCCGGTTTCGGTTCCAAACCGCCGGTTCGAAACCCGAGCTGGCCCGGAACCGCTTGTTCAAAATTGGAATTGGAACTACCACTTAAGGTTCCGGTTCTAATTCCTCCGAATTTTGAATGGGAGCCGGCAGTTTCAGAACCGTGGCCATAGCTATCTCTCTAATCTTTTTTATGTGAAAAAAAAATAATTATATCATTGATGGTCCTTGATGTCATAATGTTAACGCGAAAATGTAAAAGGATCTTGAAAATATGTTAATATGACCAGCACTAGAGAAATAAAATAGGAATGATAAAAGATACCAAAGACTTACGGGTTTGATTCAAATATTGATATCTACATCCCTGGAGAGAGCCAGCTATACAGAATTAGAGTTACAATTGCTCTATGCTTAGACTACACCCAAGCAAAAACGTGATGTAAACCACACTTATAATATACTGCAGGCTACAAGCAACAAAGTAAAACCCTTCTTTGCTTCTGCGGGCTATTACCAATAAAGTAAAACATTTGTTTTCTTTATGTAATTTTCTGTTATTACTTTTCTTGGCCCGACCTTATTTCCTTTTATTGTACGCCAAAAACCAAGTAGATAGTCCTCAGCAATAAGAAAAGTCCAAGTCTTTGTCTTGGTCTAGTCAGTATCGGATCGAATGTACACGGATTCAAACTCGAGAGGTAATTTAACACTTGAATTATGTATTCAATGTACAAAAGTTAGTTTTACTACTATTTATTTGATTGATTAGTACATCTAGCATTGTTCTTTTTGAACGGTTCACTGGATTTAGAGAAGCTTCCGACTTATAATTTAACAACAATCGAAAAACGCTTTAAAAAATATATGTTCTCATCTCGTATTCATTTTGAATACTTACTCCGTAATTTTTTATATCGAAATTCAAGCATGTAAGTAAATCACGATTGTTGATTTTGACTTCGGTGATAACACGTTTATCTTTGCCTAATGGGAGTCCACTATGTTTTCAAATGCATTTCAAACAATTGGTACGAAGGTTTCAAAGCATAAAATATGATATCGTCTTATGACCGCGGAAAGAGATTGGAGTGTAGAATTTCTGTATGATTTTTTTTTCCACACACGGACTCATATTTAGGGCAATAAAATAAAGATGTGAAGTTTGAGTCTTCAAAGTTTACTTTTTTTTTATGTAATCTTAGTAATGTTGACATGTAAATTCGCTTATGTAGAATTTCTTTATGATTTTCGAAACTTAGATATTACTTTAAATATTTCAAAGGGACAGTAAAAGAAAAGTGCTTTTTAGTTATAAATTCCATCGGGAGCATGATCTTTAGGATGGGCAATATTTAGTTTATCAGCTTATGAATCTATTCTTCTGAAAGGAATATGCAGGAATTACTAAATGATTGTTGCTGGGAAATAAATAAATAAAAAAAAAAGTTTGGCATTATTTCTGACACAGACGGATTGACCCGGAACAAAGAAGCCTAGCGGGCGGTGCTAGTGTGAATGCGAGAATATAAGAAGGCGAAAAGGACGACCGCGTAAAGTCTCTTGAAACATGAAAGACTTCCGCAATGGAAAAGACGGAACCCGCGTGGCCTTCACGGTTCCGTATGTTTTGCCAAGAATGTGACGTTTTTAAAATTTTATTTTTGAAAAATTATTTTCTAAAAAAATGGCAATACTTTTTAGAATTATGCTGAAACCTAAAAGTAAATTGAAAAATATATATGATGTAGAACAGCTGGCGCCTAATTATCTTGAAGATTACAATCGTCGGAAGTTTGGGAAAGTCCATTGATTTAGACAATTTAGAATATTCCGTTTAATAGCATTATTCGATTTGAATTTCCTTGATTTGATTAGATATGGATTTGATAATATTATCTTTAGTTATGCTACTTCCTTAAGGAGTCCTTTCACTATAAAAGGATGTCCATCTTTGTAATCAGATTATCTGGCAATTTAAAAAATTCAAAATTTCCCCTTGGAAGTTGTTGTTTTTTCTTTTCGCTACGTCATTTGGTATCAGAGCAGGTTTCTCCTGTGACGATGGTGAATAACGTGAATGTCAATCTTCCCGCAACGGAAGGCCATGGAAACGAGCCTATTACGCGGATTGAATTCAATCAGTTCGTGAGTCAAACCGATCGGAAGTTTCAAGAGATCTTTGAGACTATACAGCGTTTGACCACAAACCAGGCACCTGGTATTCTTCCAGCCGAGCGAATTCCTGTCGTTCGCGATCCCAAAGTTGCCATGGAGCGTGGAGGAAATCCCCGACGTAGGCGTCCCGACTATGTCGAGGATAGTGAAGACGAAGATGAAGAGGACTTCCAGGACATGCCAATTCGTGGGGGTTGCCGAAATAGGGGGTTCCAGGATGAGCATGTTCATGGGGCTCGTCGTCATGGAGGTTATCGACGAAATCCTGAGCAGTATCAATTAAAGGTAGATCTTCCTACTTTTAATGGGAATTTAGACATTGAAGAATTTATGGATTGGCTTTGAGAGGTCGAAAAAATTTTCGATGCTATGGAGATCGAAGAGGACCGCCAAGTGAAGTTCGTGGCATACAAGTTGAAGGGTGGCGCTTCGGCTTGATGGGAGCAGACTCAACTAACCCGACGCCGTCAAGGGAAGGCACCAATCCGAACATGGGATCGGATGAAGCAGATGTTGAAGACTAGGTTCCTTCCGACTGATTATGAACAATTGTTATTCCAGCAATTTCAGAATTGTAGGCAGATGAATCGATCCGTCCAGGCTTATACAGAGGAGTTTCTTCGATTATCTGCTCGTAATAACCTTGATGAATCGGAGGGACAACAGACTGCTAGGTATGTCAATGGTTTACGACTTAACATTCAAGATCGAGTTTCCTTGCATCGGTTGTTTTCTGTTGAGGATGCTCAGGAGATGGCACGAAAGATTGAGATGCAATTGGAGAGGACTGGATCTAATACTCGAGGTAATAGCTACTTGGGTCGTGGATCATTCGGAAAAGGAAAGCAATCTAAAGTCTCGAGTTCCTTGACACAGCAATTTGATGAAACGAATCGGAGATCAAGAAATACTGCAGGAGGGTCCAAGGAGCCAACCGCGACAAACAGTCGCGCTCCTAATCAGAATGCACAGAATCCTTATGCTAAGCCCCAACCAATTAAGTGTTACAAATGCAACGAATTGGGCCATCGTTCTAGCGATTGTCCACGGCGGAGGATGGCTAATGTAGTTGAGCATGATGGAGAAGATTATGAAGAAGATTGGGTGGAAGAGGAAGAAGTGGATGATGAAGTGGGCAAGCAAGTTAACTGTGTCGTCCGACGCCTACTACTTGCCCCGTGGATCGAGGACACCCAGCGAAATCAACTTTTCCGTGCTCGTTGCACCGTCAACGGCAAGGTATGTGATCTCATTATTGATAGCGGTAGTTGCGAAAACATAGTTTCGAGGGCCTTGGTAGACTACTTGCAGTTGAAGACTGAACCGCATCCCACGCCCTATACGATTGGCTGGATTCGTAAGGGGCCAGAGTTAAAGGTAAATCAGATTTGTCATTTGCCTATTTCGATTGGAAAATCATATCAAGATGTTATTACGTGTGATGTTGTGGAGATGGATGCATGCCATGTATTGTTAGGGCGACCATGGCAGTATGACGTTGATATCACTCACCGGGCTAGAGAGAATACGTATTCTTTTATTTGGAAAAGGGTTAAGATTACTTTGAAACCAAAGAATAATAATCCTTAAGTTCCAAAGAAGCAGGGTGCTGATATTATGTTGAATGTGCGTAAACGTGAAGGAATGTATATGATTGTGGAGAAAGGGGATCACCAAACTGTTGTTCACATACCTGATGTGCTTAAACCCTTGTTGAAAGCATTCAGTGATATTATGCCAGAGGAATTACCTGATGGATTACCTCCTTTGAGGGATATTCAGCATGAAATTGATTTACTTCCAGGTGCCAGTCTTCCTAATTTACCGCATTACCGGATGAATCCAAAGGAGAACCAGATTCTGCAAGAACAAGTAGGAGAGCTCCTTCGGAAGAGATTATGCATTCCTCGTGGCTCTTTGCGAGAACAGCTTATTCGAGAACTCCATGGTGGTGCTCTGGGCGGACACGTAGGTCGTGACAAAACTGTGGCACTGGTTGAAGAACGGTACTATTGGCCTCAGTTAAAGAGATATGTTTGGTGATTTGTTAACAAATGTTACATTTGCCAACTCGTTAAGGGTCACTTGCAGAACACTGGCTTATATACTCATCTACCTATTCCCACTAGTCCATGGATAGATATTTCAATGGATTTTGTGTTGGGACTTCCCCGAACTCAATGCGGATTAGACTCTGTTTTCGTGGTGGTGGACAGGTTTTCAAAGATGGCGCACTTTATTCCCTGCAAGAAGACTTCGGATGCTTCACATGTCGCGAGCTTATTCTTTCGTGAAGTTGTCCGCTTACATGGTGTGCCTAAGACGATTACTTCTGATTGCGATACTAAGCTCCTAAGCTACTTCTGGAAGACTTTATGGCATTTTATTTGGGACTGATTTGCAGTACAGTAGTTCCTTCCATCCACAAACTGATGGTCAGACAGAAGTTGTCAATCGAACTATGGCTGATATCATTCGATGTCTCTGCAGTGACATGCCCAAGCAGTGGGATCGATACATAGCACCTGCTGAGTTCGCTTTCAACAATACTGTTAATCGTTCCACAGGTAAATCTCTGTTTGAAGTTATTTATGGGCGAACTCCACAACATACCCTTGATTTGGTTCATCTGCCAAAGATTCCTGGTTATAATGTCGCAGCAAAAATCTTGGCAACGAAAATTATTGAGGTTCAAGCTGACGTGGCTCGACAACTTGCTGCTTCTAATTTGAAGTATAAGGATGACGCTGACAAGAAACGCCGCTCCAAGATTTTCAAGGAAGGTGATGAGGTCATGGTCTTTCTACGCAAGGAGCGATTTTCAGTTGGTACCTATAATAAGCTGAAGCATAAGAAAATTGGTCCGTGCCGGATCCTAAAGAAGATTAATGACAATGCTTATGTTGTTGATCTTCCTAGTGATTTGAACATCTCTCCAACTTTTAATGTAGCCGATTTATTCGAATTTCATCCAGATACTCCTCTTTATCCTGATACTAACTCGAGGACGAGTTCTCTTGAAGAGGAGGAGACTGATGTAGAACAGCTGGCGCTTAATTATCTTGAAGATTACGATCGTCGGAAGTTTGGGAAAGTCCATTGATTTAGACAATTTAGAATATTCCGTTTAATAGCATTATTCGATTTGAATTTCCTTGATTTGATTAGATATGAATTCGATAATATTTTCTTTAGTTATGCTACTTCCTTAAGGAAACCTTTCACTATAAAAGGATGTCCATCTTTGTAATCAAATTATCTGGCAATTAAAAAAATTCAAAATTTCCCCTTGGAAGTTGTTTTTTTTTTCTTTTCGCTGCGTCAATATACCATCGTTTGTAAGAAAAATATCATTTGATTTTCTGCATCACTGTTTGGTTGAAAATTTACTGGCAACATGTGAGGCTCGACCTCTTAGATTCCGACGAAGTCGAGCTCGCCAATGGCCAAGCCTAACTTGAGGCCAGCAAGGCTCGACTATGGGTAGCAAGGTTGAGGCAGGCAGGCAGGCAAGCTCGAGCCTTACTTGAGGTTGATGAGGTAGAGCTCCCCCGTGGCTGAGCCTTGTTGGCCTTAAGTGTGATCGAGCTCACCTGAGGCTGCAAAGCTGTACCCTCACCAATTTTGGCGACACTCAGCCTCGCTCAAGGGCTGCGAGCTCGACCTCACCTATGCTCGATGACCAATAGAGGAAGAAAGAATAGAAAAGAAGGAAACATAATAAATTTTTAGAAATTATAAAAATCAAAAAGGAGAAAAATAAAAAATAAAAACTAATTAAAAAGAAAATGCTTGTGAAGGAATGGAGGAAGGAAAGATGAGGAAAAACTTTTTCTCTTTTCAAAAAGAGGAAATCATTTCCCTATCTTTTGAATGTGTTTTTTTCCATCTTAGAAAATGTCTTTCTTGACAAGTTTATTTTTTATGAATTGAAAGTTAGAAAATCCAAAAAAAAAAATTTAAAATTTATTTTTCGTGAAATGAATGGAGCCTAAAATGGATTGCTTGCTTTTAAGGACGAGATACATTCATTTAACAGAGGTCAGATCCCACACTTCATAATCCATGACAAAGAAGTTCGCTTATAAAGTTTTGCGTGGAAAAAGAAAGTTACTTGCTATTGCGAAAACCTTGATTTTTCCGCGATCCATTGAAACTTAATATTCAATGTATCTGACATAGACTTTTATGAATGATTTTTTCAATTGAGTCATGTCGTTACGCCCACGTACGGAAGACTGCTATCTCCGACATAATTTATTTTGTCGCAATCGTTGAATTTGACTTCGGTGACAACACGTTTATCTTTGCCTAACGACAGTCCACTATAATTTACGTGGAAAAAGAAAGTTACTTACTAATGAGAAAACCTTGATTTTTCCGTAATACATTGAAACTTAATATTCTATAGGAGAGGTTAGTAATAGTGAAGATTTAAAAGTAAATATTTTTTAGGTATTAGTATATCGCGATTTCTAGTGTAATATCCAAATTCCATTTAACTTCCACTGAGCGCTACTACTCCGAGACTTCGATCTACTATTGTCCCCAATCTAGACCGGCCCGCACATAATGTTAGGGAAGCAGCCTTAGCAACCCCGATACTTCTTCTAGAGATCGAAAGATCAAACATCATTTACTATCAAATGATGTCCGTTGCCGACGACATTGTTCATTTTATCGATATACATAGCCGGTTGCACAATGATGATTCTAGAGGTGGTCCTCACACGTTCAAAAGGTGGCTCCGATGACGCAGTACTTTGTCCCTTGTGGCGCTTATTCTTGTTGTGCCCATGCATCGGTCAATGTTTATGCATTTGATGTCATCCGACCACATATCTCTTCTTGACGATCGGCATCGCAGACGACGAACGCATATCAACGCGGCTGATCTTGGTTGTACAGTTAAAACGTTAAACTCATACACACAAAGATTAGAGTAGGGTGGGGGAAGACTTAATCCTCATTATCTCTTCCAAACTCAGTTTCTAGATTAGAGCACGGAGGTCGACAGTGGCTGTCCATGTCCAAACTGTCCAAGAGAGAGATTGATGAGGGATTTCCTTCCACATGGCGATGGTCGCATTGTATGTGGTGGAGGGGCGGGGGAGCTGTGACGGGAGAGAAAGTGAGGGAGATAAGAGGAATGTGCTTTTTGGGATTTTTCCCGTCTGGCCTAGAAATTTGTGTCTCACTCTTATTTTATCTCTAAAAAAATGAATAAAAAATAATCGCTTGAAATAATCGATCAATAAAAAATATTTTCACTATCAATAATAAGTTATATGTAAAATATTTTTGTAAATAATAATGAGTGTCCTGCCTAAAAAAGAAAAAAGCACCAACTCCGATCAAAACGAAAAGCATGACTTTACTATTGAGCAAGGCAAGGAAGGAATAAGTAGTCCCTTCTTCTCTCGCGATGCCCTAGTCACAGAGCGCCCAGCATGGCACCGCAATATGTAGAAAAAGAGGGAGCGGGGATCAAAGAACAATCATTTGATTTTGGCACATGAGGTGACAAGTTTGGCTACGTAATACAATGGAAATGTAATGTCTCGGACTGCAAATCCTAGAACGATGGTTTGACCTCGTTCTTGGCATAGGTGTGCGAGGAAAATACTATTTATTGGTTCATATTTGCAAGCGATACAAACAATCATTATTTAGAAAAATGTTTTTTAAAATTATTTATTTGTCTTTTTTTGTTTCTTGCTCAAGTTTTTTGTGCATGTTAAGCTAACACATTGGTAATTAAGAGTTTCTTGAATGATTGACATGTGGCTAGGCGCAATGCATGTAAGTCTTTCCCCTAATGAAATAGCCCGAAAGCTTGAATTTAAGTATTAACATGTTCGTATTCTTGCAGGTTGTTCCATGGATTTTTAGATAACGGGTCCATACGTCTATACCCTCCGATTATAAAATTAAACAAGTGATTACATTCTATACTTCATTCACCTTTCCACCGCATATTCGCAGGTTAGATTTCTAATGGAACTTACTATTGAGTTTAGACATTTCAAAAGCATAAACTTATATTAAACAATAGCTTGCATCTGTCTTACTTCCAAATTCAGCTATGGCCCTGTGGTAATAACATCATCTAGGGTGTGGATCCGTCATGGAAGCTTCGTTTATTGATGTCGGCGATGAACCATGAACTGATGAAGCTGGCATTTCTCTACCACTGGCATTTGTCAAATACGCAGGCTTTGTCGGTTTTGGGAGGGCCGTGCTCTGGCTCCCTAGCATTAGAACAACCGAAGCCATGGTAGGCCGTCTCGCCACGCTCTCTTGTACACACAACAACGCAATGTGGATACATCTTAACATTTCGCTTATTGAACTGCTGTTTAACATCGGATCTATAAGTCGAAGGGGTGTTCCCTTTCTCCAATTTTTCCATGCCTGCAGTGCAGCAGCCGCGAAAGCAAGTGAACGGGTTTTGCAATTTTACACGCGCTAGGAGAAGTATGATAGACTTTCACCAACTAAATTGTTTACTTACGTAGTCCAATAGGTGCGTCGAATTCCCTGAACAGCTGAAGTATGAATTCTTCTTGCCACTGATGATCTCTAATGCCACTATGCCGAAGCTATACACATCGGTCTTCACAGAGATCTCTCCATGCCTTACGTATTCAGGAGCCATATAGCCACTGTCACACATAAAACAAACGGATCCAAGAATTATCAATCGGGACGAAGGAGCTTCAGGTAAGTTCATTTGAAACTTACAAAGTGCCGGCAATTTGTGCAGTATTTGCTCTACTTTGGTCCAAAACGAATAGCCTTGCCGTGCCGAAATCAGTTATCTTGGGATTCATGCTCTCATCCAGCAGAACATTGCCGGGCTTCAAATCACGGTGTATGATCCTAAGTTGGGAATCCTCGTGCAGGTATAGAAGTCCTCGAGCGATTCCTCTTATTATACCGAAACGCCTCTCCCAACTTAGCAACACACGTTTGATTGAATCTGCAAAAATAGAGATCATTGAGATTATTCATTATTCCAAGTGTAAAGCAAGTACTGCTCAAATGGTTTTACACAAAATCTGTCCAAGCGAGGCATTCACTGTCGGTGAAATGGAAGCGACAAATTCAAACGTCCAAATTTGTACCGTAAATGAATCCGTCGAGGCTAGCATTGGGTGCGAACTCTAGTATAAGAAGTCTTTCCCCTTCTTCCAGGCAATACCCGTGGAGCTTAATCAGATTTTTGTGGTGAAGTTTGACCATCAGAGTGACCTCATTCTTGAATTGTTCCTGGCCCTGATTAGAGCACCCTTCAAGCCTCTTCACAGCAATGTACTGTCCATTTTCAAGCTTGCCCTACACTCAAAATTTCATTTGAAATAAACAGTGTTTATCTCCATGAGGTGATGTAATTCCCAAATTAACATCAAAGAAAATTTCCAGCTACCCGATACACTTTTCCGAATCCGCCTTCTCCAAGCTTATTGTCTTCTGAAAAGCTATTTGTGGCAGCCCTGATCTCGCTTAATTTGAACTGTAAGCTTTCTTCGGTTCCAACCTTGTCTTCGGCTGAAGAAAATGCAGAGCAATCAATATGAGATCTCCAGATTCCCATCCGAAAGAGAAAAAAAAAAATTATTTTGATCTTTACATGCCATTTGGTCTCTCAGAAAAGGACTATAATCTGAAATTGCAGCATCGACCTTTCCACATTTCTTAATCCTTTGGCTAAGCTTGATAAGAAGTCACTCATAAGAACGAAGATGCAGAGCATAAAACAACTCATAAATCCACTAACCAGATGATACTTTCCATGGATCACTTCTTCTCCTTCTGATAAAGCAACACACAGAAACAACAACCATCACGAAGAGGACTGCCGAACCTACCACAGCAACCGCAATGCGTAATAACTTCGAGATATTACCTGCCAACATCAAGCGATGCGTTTAATCCAATTCGAAATTGCAACCCGTGATTATTAGCATTTCAGATTGAAATGAATCTTTCTATAGCACGGACATCTAAATGTTCGGCTCCACTAGTCCCCGTTGATACATGGACAGGCAATCTCATGTGTATAGGATAAAACTATAGCACATATTAGGCGCAGAACTCTGAATGAGGGTTGTGATTCATGTATTCAAAATCAGCAGAAACCTTAAAATTGAACTAACCATTTGAGAATTGGGCATTTTCAGGTGGAGGAGCTGTAGGGTTCGCCTCGGTGGCTGCAGTTGGTGGTGGCGGAGATGACGGAGGATTGCCCGGATTGGACTCGAAAAACAGGTACAAGTCCCATCGGAAAATGCAGCTCGGCTTGTGAACAACACCACCTTGATATCCGTGGCAACATCCTTGATAATCATTTATGCATTCCAACAAGCAACTCTGGCAATCAATCTGAGACAAATCGGGGCTGCACTGCAACAGTGCGAACATGGTCTGGAAGTTCGGCAAAACTGTTCTCCCCACCGCGAACTTGAGCTGTGACGTCCCCATCGAAGCCCTCGCTGCCAGCTCTTCGGTCAAGTTCCTCCATATCTGATCGAACTGATCCTGATCCATCTCGATGTGGCCGGTGTTATAAACCTTAAAAGTCGGAAATGTTTGCTTCGCGCCGTACATCGGACGATCGGCATAACGGATGATGCACGGAGGATCTCCTGTCCCCCAGGTGGACGCAGCTTTCTGGTTCGGACACTTGATCATCAAATCTTCAGCAGCAGAGGTTATGCACTTGAAGCAAGTGTCATTTGAAGAGTCGCCTCTGCAGAAACTGAGCACGTAAACAATGTCCGAAGCATTCCCTACCTTCCCGGAGTAGAAACCCCCATTCGAAGCCACGTCGCTAGCTAGAGAAGAGAGGACAAGCTCACGGTTCTTGGCATAGTTGCTGGCGGCCGCGAAGTTGCCATTTTCGTAGCAATGTTGAGCGTTGGAAAGACCGAGCGTTAGGATGTGAAGACAGAGAAGGACAGAAGGAACACGAAGAAGAAAAAGAGAGAATGAAGGAGGCTGTGCAGACATGGTGGTTCCTGGCTGCTTTAGCTCCATTGTGGAAGCTGAGAAGTATGAGTCGTCCTTGCGGAGGTCATGGTTGGAGTTTGGAAATACCTGGAGAGAAAAAGGTGGTTGATAAAGATTGAAGTAGGCGAGGACAACAAAGGAAAAAGACCATTACAAGAATCTTCAACTTCAGGTTTTTGATATTTTCTAACACGGCGTGGTCCATGTCAAAGCGCGTTTCAAAATCAAGATATTATGCCAATGCAAATGCTATGCTCGGTGTATTTCGTGGAAAAAAATGACTTGAAAATAAAAAATGTTTCCATTATCAATAATTATTTATGTCTAAACATTTTTGTGAACAATGAGAATCTTTTTCGTTTATTTATTTTCAACATATCATATAAACGATCCATTATTTTTCAAATTATTCATATTTTTGCGAAATAAATAGAGCCCAAATCCGACATTCCACGGTGGTGGTGACTTGAACAGCACCGGCTATTATTCCACAAACATGAGGCCAAACTCACAGAGGCTAAAGTTGCTTTGTAGGAGCATGGCGTGCATCTAACTTTATGCGGATGAGTTTCGCAACTTTGGCACTACAGGGGCTGTGTCGATTTGCTTTGTCGATCTCGGATCTCTGGATCACAATAGAGGATAGATCATGGACTTGGAGGCCAATCGGTCTCGCCTAAAGCCGGTTGGCCCAAATGACAATGCATGCATGTATGAGAATATGCATATCAACATAAATTGCTCAATCCGTTGCTTATTATTTTCGTGTTCAAGCCTACGTTTGCTTAGCCAGATACAGTGGCCACAACCTTCACGGTGGTCTACCCACCAGAGAGAGAGAGAGAGAGAGAGAGTGAGTGAGTGTGTGTATCTGTTGCCAATGGTGGATTCAGGTGATGGTGATGATGGTGTTTGGAAAGGCCGCGTTGGTGGTGACGGCGCTGGTAGTGGAGTCTCGGGTGAGGCACGATGATGGTACTCCGGTATGGTGGCGGTGGCGACATCAGGCGAGGGGTGGTGATGGCTGAAGGATGATTTTCCTTTTTGAGAGAAAAAAGTGTTTGGGTTGCTAGGAAAGGAAAGAAAGAGCTATGCGGCAGCATCCCAACCATTCATATGCAATGGTTGATGGGGCTCCCTAGGATGACAAATTCAAAAATATGTCGCCTTAGGCTGTTTTTGTTTTTGCTTTATTCTTTTTTTTTAGCGCCTTTTGGCTTAAAGTTTTAATAGGACGTTTAGTTTCTTTCAATTTATGTATGAAGTAGCCTATTTTGTTTTCAAATTTAAGATAGCCTTGACTTTTATTTTCTTTGAATTTTTCAGAATTGTCAGTGTAGACTTTGGTTTTCCCCATGAAATTAATGCCCCTTCAAGGCTACTTTAGTGAGTTTAACCTCATGAAATTATAAATAAATAAAAAAGTGAAGAGAAAAAAACTGAAAGAAGAAAAAACCAGTTCGATTCTATTTCAAACAGAACTAAACCAGAAAAATGGTTCCATTTGGTTCTTAAGTACAATACAATTTGGTCTGGTTTCATTTTTCTTTAAACCATGTTTATGCTAATCTAACTTAGAAAGTCACTTTTCGCCAGCCCAGATCTGGCTAGGTCGAGTATCGCCATTGCTGGGCAAGGCTCATCTCGCCACGTGAGTCCACTGCGATTTCATTCGTACTTTGAACAATGGGTACAAAGGTTCCCAAGTATATAATGTAATGTCGTCCCACAAACGATCATAGTCATAGAAGTCGATAAGGACGACGACGAAAGGAAACAATAGTCTTCAAAGTTGATTTTTTCCAACACGGACTCGTACGGCCCAGGTCAACGGTGCTGTTGCGTGAAAGGACTGAACCGTAGAACATAGCCAATAAAAGAAAGACTGAACCATAGGTCAAAAGTGCTTTTCCAACACGGACTCCTGTGATTTTTTGTAGCTTCCATAAGAGAATTTTTTAGTGACTGTCACCGTCTATTTAAGACCATAAAAAAATTAAGTTACAACTAATTAAAATTGATGTGGGATCTACTTTTTTAAAAAATTTGTGACTTATAATATATTGTTACTGTCGCAGTTACCAAAAGACTCTTATGCTAGTGAAACTTTTTATATGATATTTCAAAAGGCTGATGCCAGGAAAAACTCTAAACTTGTACATATGTCATAAATTTTTATCTCAGATTAATTTTTTAACTAACGAAAGTCCGAAATTGGTACATTTATTTGGGTTGATACAATGAAAAATCCCAAACTAGTATACTTATGATAAAAGAGAGTAAAACCCCTAAATTGGGAATCTCACAACTGCCACGTGCCATCCAACTCAGCAATTTGATGGTACAATTTAACAAAAAATAATGGATGGTAAATTTGTCACTTGTATAATAATTTTAGATTTTTGGCAGTAAAAAAACTTAATTTAAATTTGTTGTTAGTATATTGGTTTAGAATTTTTTGAGGTATTAATGATACTTTAGATCCAACAGACTAGTAAAAAGTACCTTTGGCCTATGAATTTCCATCGGAGGATGATCTTAGGATGGTCGATATGTGTATCTTATCAGCTTTTAAATATATTACTTTGAAAAGAATATGTGTAGGACTATTACATCATTATTGCTGGGAGAAAAAACCCCAGAAAAGGAGCGGAAACTATTTCTGACTTTGACGGAGTGACCAAGAGCAAATAAGCCTGGTGAGTAACAAGAATTCTTTCACCTTTTTCGTGTGAGCTCAAGTATAAGAATTCTTTCCCCTTCTTCCAAGAAACACCCATGGAGCTTAGTCAGATTTTTGTGCATAAGTCTGACCATCAGAGTGACCATTTTCAAGACTGCCCTACGGTCAAATTTTCATTTGCAAGAAACAATGTTCATCAGAATGACCATTTTCGGATTGAACTACTTATGTTGATATGCATATTCTCAGACATGCCTAAATTGTGATTTGGGCCGACCGGCCTTAGGTGAGACCGATGGGCTCCAAATCCATGATCAACCCCTCTATTTGTGATCCAGAGATCTGAGATCGACAAGCGAATCGACGCAACCCGCCGCAGTCCCAAAGTTCCAAAACTCCTCCGCATAAAGCAAGCTGCACACCATGCTCCGACAAAACAACTTTAGCCTCTGCGAATTTGACCTCGCGTTTGTGGGATAGTAGCCCGTGCTGTCCAAGCCACCACTCCGGAACGTAAGATTTAGCTCTTTTATTTTATAAAAAATGAATTATTTGAAAAGTAATGTATCGCTTATATGATTTGTTATAAATAAATAAACAAAAAATATTCTCATTATTCAAGAAAATATTTAGACACAAATCATTATCGATAATGAAAATATATTTTTTTATTTTCAAGTCATGTTTCTCTACAAAACAAACCGACCTTAGCATTTGCATTGGCATAATTTCGTGCTTATGAAACACGATTTGACATGGACCATGCCCCGTGCTGGAAAATATCTGGAGATTCTTGCGATGGACTTCTTTCTTTATTGTCCTCGTCTACTTCAATCATTATCAGCCTCCTCTTTTTCTCCAGGCATTTCCAAACTCCAAACATCACGAAACTCAACAGAGGACGAGTCATACTTCGCATCTTTGACGACGGAGCTGAAGCAGCCAGCAACTAACCACCATGTCTGCAAAGCCTCCTTCAATCCCTCGCTTTCTACTTCGTCTTCCTTTTATCCTTCTTTGTCTTCACATCCTAACGTTTGACCCCTCCGACGTTGAATACTGCTACAACATGGGCAACTTCTTGGCCACCGGCAACTGTGCCAAGAACCGCAAACTTGTCCTCTCTTCTTTGGGTAGCGACATGGCTTCGAATAGGGTGTTCTACTCCGGTAAGGCTCGGACGTTGTTTACGTGATCGGTTTCTGCAGAGGCAACTCTTGGGACGACACTTACTTCACGTGCATAAGCTCTGCTGCTGAAGATTTGATGATCAAATGTCCGGCCCAGAAAGCTGCGTTCTCCTGTGGGAGAGGAGATCCTCCGTGCATCATCCGTTACTCTGATCGTCCGATTTATGGAGTGAAGTACACATTTCCATGTAGTGATGTAATTCCCAAATAAACATAAAAAAAAAATTCCACCCACCCAATAAACATTTTCGATCCCCCTTCTCCAATCTTATTGCCTTTTGAAAAGAAATTTGTGGCAGCCCTGATCTCCCTTATTTGAAGAAATTCCAGAGCAATCAACAGGAGATCTCCCGAATCCGATCACAAAAATAACCGATAAATATACTAACCAGATGAGACCTTCCATGGATTAATTGTTCTCCTTCTAATAAAGCAACACACGGAGACGATAACCATCAGGAATAGGACTGCCGAAAGTACCAAAGCAACCTCCATGCGAAATGACTTTGAGATATTACCTGCCAACATCAAGGAAAGTGTTTAATCTAATTTACAATTGAAACTCATGATTATTAGGATTTCACATCAAAATGATTCTTTCTATAGCATGGACGCCCAAACATTTGGCTTTACCATGGATAGGCAATTTCATGTGTGTTGGATAAGACTTCATCCCATCTAGCAGGCGCAGACTTCTGAATGGAAGTTGGGATTCATGAATTTAAAATCAGCAGTAACCTTAAAATTGAACCAACCTTTGGTGACTTGGCATTTGTAGGTGGAGCATGATGGTCAGCCTCGGCGACTGCAGCTCGGCTTTCAACAATGCCGCCTTGTTTTCCATGGCAACATCCTTGAAAATCATTTATGCATTCCCACAAGTAATTCTGGCAATCAATCCACGACAAATCGGGGTTGCACTGCAACAGTGTGAACATGGTCCGGAGGTTTCGCAATGTTAGAGTTAGCGAATACTTCGAGGAGCCTTGTTTCTCACATCGAGCAAGCCCACGTGAGCTTAGGAAAATAGAAGTATGAACCAACGACATGTGATCGCTATGCACAAAATGCGGAGGTTCGGGGGCAACGCCCTCGACACGAAGGTCCTGCTGGCCGGTCAACGAGCAGGGATTCCGCTCCCCGGTGAGTGAACGGCTACCCCGCTTGTCAGTGACCAGTGATGATCCTAATTTCGGGTTGCATTGTTGCGATAGCGCTGGTGATGGAGTCTTCTCGGGAGGGGCACGTTGATGGTGGATTAAGGTGGTGGTGATGATCCTAATTTCCCAATTCCATACAATACGTTACAATGGTCACGCATCTTGTGATCTTGATTTCTTAATTCCATACAATGCTAGTCGTCTCCGCGGTTGCATGATTCAATTCGATAAAGATTGGGCATCTCGTGATCATAGTTGTTTGGCTTGTGATGTATGTCGTGTCAACGTTCATGATAGATAGTGCATTATTGACCTATCGACAAGCATGCAGCCTTGCTAGGAAATGAATATGGGTGGAGCTAGACATTACTAGGTCTGGGGTTTGATTCTCGTGAGCACCACACACACATGTACATAAAAGAGAGAAATGAGACCCAAAAAAAAAAAACAATCGAAGAGGTAAAATCTTGACATGTCCATGCGTATATCAAAAGTTTGATTTGTACATTTGCGAACTCGAAATAGGTCTATGTGTACATCAATAGTTTCAATTTAATGAAAAGCGTAAACTCATCTTAACAGCAGCTCGCATCATGTTACTTCCGAATTTAGCTTCAATCAATTGATAATGATATCATATAGGATGTGGATCCATCCTGAGCTTCGTTTGTTGATGGCGTTGATGAGCCATTGACCGATGAAGTTGACATCTCTCTAACACTATCATTTGTCGCATATGCTGGCTGGGTCGGCTCTGGGAGGGTCATGCTTTGGCTATCGAGCATTATAACCACTGAAGCCATGGTAGGCCGTCTCGCTACTTTTTCTTGGACACATAACAACGCTATCTGAATGCATCGTGCCAATTCCCTTCTCGGACTGCCATTTAACATCGGATCTACAAGGCGAGAAGGCGTTCGCTTTCTCCAGTTTTTCCATGCCTGCAGTGCACAATCACGAAAAGCAAGTAAATGGGTTTTGTAATTTCACATGCGCAAGGGGAAGTAGTATAGATTTCCGCTCGCTAAATTGTTGGACAAAACTCCACAACTTTAAACTCACGTGGCTCAGTACGTGCTCCGAATTCTTCTTGCCACTGACGATCTGTAATGCCACTACGCCGAAGCTATACACATCAGTCCTCACAGAGATCTCTCCATCCCTTACGTATTCAGGAGCCATATAGCCACTGCAATGCATAAAACAAATGGATCCAAGAATCATTGATCAGCCAATCGAAATTGGTGAATGTTTTGAGTGTACGCTTTCCAGAAAGGTTGGGATGGACCACGGACAACTGGAAAATTTTGGTCAAAACTTACAAAGTTCCAGCGACATGTGCAGTTTTTTGTCTACTTTGGTCCAAATCGAATAGCCTTGACATGCCAAAATCGGATATCTTAGGATTCATGTTATCATCCAGCAGAACATTGCCGGGCTTTAGATCACAGTGGATAATCCTAAGGCCGGAATCCTCGTGTAGGTAAAGAAGTCCTCGAGCGATTCCTCTTATTATACTGAAACGCCTCTCCCAACTCAACAACACACGTTGGATTGAATCTGCAAAATAGAGATCATTTTTCTTAATTGTTCTGCGAGTAAAGCAAAGTACTGCCAAATGGTTTGATGTAAAAGTCTGTCCAATCGATACATTCACTATCGGTGAAGTGGAAGCAACAAATTTGAACGACCGAGTTCGTACCAGAAATGAATCTTTCGAGGCTACCATTGGGTGCGAGCTCGAGTACAAGGATCCTTTCCCCTTCTTCCAAGCAATACCCATGGAGCTTAATCAGATTTTTGTGCCGGAGCCTGACCAACAGAGTGGCCTCATTCTTGAAATGTTTCTGACCTCGATTAGAACACCTCTCCAGCCTCTTCACAGCAATAAATTTTCCATTTTCAAGCTTGCCCTACAGTCAAATTTTCATTTGCAAGAAACAATGTTTATCTCCATGTAGTGTATGCAATTCCCAAATGAACATCGAAAAGATTTTCCAGCTACCTGATACACTTTTCCGAATCCCCCTTCTCCAAGCTTATTGCCTTCCGAAAAGAAATTTGTGGCAGCCCTAATCTCGGTTACTTTGAACTGTAAGATTTCAGCGGTTGCGACCTCCTCCTTTGCTGAAGAAAATACAGAGCACTAAACATGAGATCTCCAGAAACCGATCCGAAAAAAAGCTAAAACTTTCTTGTTCTTAACAAAAATCTAGGATTGGTTTTAGATTTTGCACCGTGCGCAAGAAGGGGAATATAATCCTCATGCTAAACTCGGTAAGAAATCATTGAGTAACAACGAAAATGAAGAACACAAAACTGCCGATAGATCCACTAACCAGATAAGACCATCCATGGACTAGCTCGTCTCCTTCTAATAAAGCAACGCACAAAGACAATAACCATCATGAAGAGAACTCCCAAACCTTCGACCGCATCTACAGTCCACAATGACTTCGAGATATTACCTGCCCACATCAACCAATGCATTTAATCGAAACGTTTGGCTCAACTATTGATACATGGACAGGCAATTTCAAGTGTATCAGAGAAGGCTTTATCCCACATAGCAGGCGCAGACTCTGAATGAGAGTTGGGATTCGTGAATTTAATATCAACAATAACCTTAAATTTGAACCAACCATAGGTGACTTGGGCATTTGCAGGTGGAGCAGGATGGTCAGCCTTGGCGACTGCAGTTGGTGGTGGCGGAGATGGCGGAGGATTGCCCCAATTTGCAGGTGGAGGAGGAGGGTCGGCCTCGTCGACTGCAGTTGGTGGTGGCGGAGATGATGGAGGATTGCCCTGATTTGCAGGTGGAGCAGGAGGGTTGGTCTCAGCGACTGCTGTTGGCGGTGGAGGAGATGATGGAGGATTACCCGGATTGGACTCGAAAAACAGGTACAAGTCCCATTGGAAAATGCAGCTCGGTTTGTGAACAACGCCACCTCGATATCCGTGGCAACATCCTTGATAATCATTTATGCATTCCAACAAGCAACTCTGGCAATCAATCTGAGACAAATCGGGGCTGCACTGCAACAGTGCGAACAGGGGCTGGAGGTTCGGCAAAATTGTTCTTCCCACTGCGAACTTGAGCTGTGACGTCCCCATCGAAGCCCTCGCTGCCAGCTCCTCGGTCAAGTTCCTCCATATCTGATCAAAGTGATCCTGATCCATCTCGATGTGGCCGGTGTTAAAAAGCCTTGAAGTCGGAAATGTTTGCTTCACGCCGTACATCGGACGATCAGCATAACGGATGATGCACTGAGGGCCTCCTGCCCCCCAGGTGGCCGCTGCTTTCTGGGTCGGACACTTGATCATCAAATCTTCAGCAGCAGAGCTTATGCACTTGAAGCAAGTGTCGTTCGAAAGATCGCCTCTGCAGAAACCGAGCACATAAACAACGTCTGAGCCTTTCCCTACCTTCCCGGAGTAGAACCCGCCGTTCGAAGCCATGTTGCTAGCCAGAGAAGAGAGGACAAGCTCACGGTTCTTGGCGTAACTGCCTGCGGCCGTGAAGTTGCCAATGTCGTAGCAGTGTTGAGCGTCGGAGAGGTTGAGCGTTAGGATGTGAAGACAGAGAAGAGCAAAAGGAAGACGACGAAGAAAAAGAGGAATAGAAGGAGGCCTTGCAGACATGGGGGTTGCTGGCTGCTTCAGCTCCGTTGTCGAAGATGAGAAGTATTAGTTGTCTTCTGTGGAGTTTGGTAATGCATGGAGAAAAAAATATATAAGTGGCCGAGAAAGAAGGAAGAAGACCATTTCGAGATCTTCAACTTTAAGTTGTAGACTTTTTCCGACACAGAACATCGTCCATGTCAAAGCGCACTTGAGTAACAAGCACAAAATCAACGAATAACGCAGAGAATTTGTACACTTAACAAATTTATTCTAAATCATTTTTTTCGATTACAGAAAATCGCAATTTGATACACGCATGATTCATTTACCCTTCGTCAATGCTCCGAAACAAGGCAGAGTTGTCGGTGTATTCTATTTCGTTTTACATTTACACATTGACACATTTACCCTCCGTCGATACTTCGAAATAAACTAAGTTCACACACTTGCACATTCACAAGTAGCCTATTTCGTTTTCAAATTTGAAATGGGCCGCGCTTTTTATTGAAAGCCCTCGACGCCAAGGAGGACTGGATCCTCAACGACTGCAACCAGCATCACTTTGCCGAAGCCGCCACTGAACTGCTTTCATCCTTCTCACCAAGGTCAAGTTCATCCATGGCGAAGCCTCCCTTCCTCAACTCAGCTCTCTCTGTCTCTGAAATTGAGGTGGAAAATCCAATTAGGATTGCTAGATCGAAGCCGCTTCATATATTATTCTTTTCAGATGCTCCCCAGTTTCTGGTACAAGTTAGATTGGGATTATCTGGGAATCCTTCAATCACTCAAGCAAGCTTAGGTCTGTTAGGTTCAGTTTGGTTCTTAACTATAACACCGTTCGGTTTGATTTCCTTCTTTTTCTCAACTCGTATCTGCAAACCGTGACTTGCTCATCCCTACACTTTTAACTGTTTCATGGGGCCTGTAAAATGCTCTATGGGTTTTTATATGACTGGATCTTTGCAATGGTGCCTCTCGGATAATGGAAAAAGACCAACATCAAGAAAGAAACTTATGCTAATTTAACTTAGAAACCACTTTTCACCTCGAGCAAAAGCATCTCTGAGGGCGTGAAAGGTTTACACAGCTTCCACCTGATATACTTACCTAGCGGTTTCTTGTTTTAGCGGTCTTAATTAACGAGTGAATCAAACTCAAGCATCATTTGGAAAATTGGAGCATACGCGCTTGGCCAAAGGTCGTCGATGAAATAACTTTCATTGAACAATTTTTACTAAGAAGAGATGGGTTCTGTGGCGATTCCAGACAGGAGACTCAATGGATCATAAGGAATGGATATGATTCGTTGGAAGTTAATTGACGACAAAGCACATAATACTTTGCCAAAATTTAATTGACGACAAAGTGAGATGATAGATAAATACAATGATGGAATTTAATCGACAACTAATAGCATGTTTGGTAACGTTTTTGTTTTTCTGATTCTGTTCCCCGAAATAAAATAAAAAGATTAGAAATATATTTGGTAATGCATATGATTTTGATTCTGCTTTCAGAAATAGTTTTGAGCCAAAAATAAGAAATATAAAAGGTCGGTTCTTCAAAAAAACAAAAGAACAGTTTTGAGAATCACAAAAAAGAAAAAAAATCTTAGTTCTTTTAAAAAGATTAAGTTCACAGGAATTTCTAAACTTTAAAAAAATTTAAATTAGATTTGAAAATTTACTAACTACTAATTTTTTAAAAATCCTATTTAAAAATAGGCTTTAAAATTTAACCAAAAATTTTTATAAAAAATTAAACGGGGAAATTAAAAATGTAAAAATTGAAAATAAAAAGGGGAAATTATAAAAATTAAAAAAAATTAAAATTTTAAAAAAAAGTAAAAAAAATATTTTAAAAAGATTATAAAAAAGATGAAATATTTTTTAAAACAAGAATTCTCGCCACTTGGTTGTTTCCAAGAATAAAAATTTTGTGCAACTACCAAACACGTTCTAGTTCTCTAAAAATATCCATGGAACAGAATCAGAAATATGATTCTAATCGAGTTACTTTTTTTTTTATTAGAATCATTGTCAAACAGGCTCTAAGTGTTCAAAACTACAACTAAAGTATGGGAATTGAAAGATGCGAGAATTTAAAGTTTCGGAAAAGATAAATTGTGGAAAGTACGTTGAGTTCTCTCATTGATTGAAGGGACTTAGAAAGAGTTCACTTGGAGAATTTGTAACCTTTGCAAATGGCGGTACTAAATTGGAAAGAACAAATCGCTTCCTTTTGGTAGTTACCTGAACTTACTGGACGAATGGATTAGATATAACCAACCAACGATTATCTTCGAATAACTCCCTTTCAATACTTACCGAAAGCTTCTTCACGAACAGATCAGACATAATCGACTTTTGAACCCTAAATTTTTACCTTCTTATTTAGGAACTGATTGCATAAAAAAAAAATTAGGGACCAACCCCGGTTCTCTAAACAAAAATTTTAGCTTTTAAGTGCATTTAAATTGGACCGACAGCTGATGGACTCAAGCGTAAAAACTTAATTGAACTCAGTCCATGAACATTGCATCCTTATATTTTCGGCACGTCCCGTGTGGGCCAAGCCAAAGCTGATGTGTAGCGTTATGCTGCAATGATATCACTCATCTTTGGCCTTCTACGTATATTACATAAATTGCTCGATCCGTTGCTTCTCTTCAGCAACAATTCAACGTGAAAGACTTCCGAAATGGAAAAGAAGGAACTTGCGTAGTCTGCAAGGCTCCCTACGTTTCGAGAAAAAAAAAACACGTTTTTTTAAAAAATTTAAAAATTATTTTACAGGAAATTGATAATATTTTTTTCCTATTAAGCTGATACTTCAAAATAAAATGAAACATATTTTCAGCGCCAACGCCGGAGATGAGACGTATGACTGAGTCGTCCTCTGTGAGGGTCATGGTTGGAGTTTGGCAATGCGGGGAGAAAAAGAAGTGGTTGAAATGACTGGGGAGCTCGCGGTCAACGGTAAACATGAGATCTCCAGAATCCGATCCGAAAAAAAGCTAAAACTTTCTTGTTCTTAACAAAAATCTAGGATTGGTTTTAGATTCTGCACCGTCCGCAAGAAGGGGAATACAATCCTCATGCTAAGCTTGATAAGAAATCATTGAATAACAACGAAAATGAAGAACACAAAACTGCCGATAGATCCACTAACCAGATAAGACCATCCATGGACTAGCTCGTCTCCTTCTAATAAAGCAATGCACAAAGACAATAACCATCACGAAGAGAACTCCCAAACCTTCGACCGCATCTACAATCCTCAACGACTTCGAGATATTACCTGCCCACATCAACCAATGCATTTAATCGAAACGTTTGGCTCAACTATTGATACATGGACAGGCAATTTCAAGAGTATCAGAGAAGACTTTATCCCACGTAGCAGGCGCAGGCTCTGAATGAGAGTTGGGATTCGTGAATTTAAAATCAACAGTAACCGTAAAATTGAACCAACCATAGGTGACTTGGGCATTTGCAGGTGGAGCAGGATGGTCAGCCTTGGCGACTGCAGTTGGTGGTGGCGGAGATGAGGGAGGATTGCCCGGATTGGACTCGAAAAACAGGTATAAGTCCCATCGGAAAATGCAGCTCGGTTTGTGAACAACGCCACCTTGATATCCGTGGCAACATCCTTGATAATCATTTATGCATTCCAACAAGCAACTCTGGCAATCAATCTGAGACAAATCGGGGCTGCACTGCAACAGTGCGAACAGGGTCTGGAGGTTCGGCAAAATTGTTCTCCCCACCGCGAACTTGAGCTGTGACGTCCCCATCGAAGCCCTCGCTGCCAGCTCCTCGGTCAAGTTCTTCCATATCTGATCGAACTGATCCTGATCCATCTCGATGTGACCGGTGTTATAAACCCTTGAAGTCGGAAATGTCTGTTTCACGCCATAGATCGGACGATCAGAGTAACGGATGATGCACTGCGGACCTCCTGCCCCCCAGGTGGACGCTGCTTTCTGGGTCGGACACTTGATCATCAAATCTTCAGCAGCAGAGCTTATGCACTTGAAGCAAGTGTCGTTCGAAAGATCGCCTCTGCAGAAACCGAGCACATAAACAACGTCCGAGCCTTTCCCTACCTTCCCGGAGTAGAACCCGCCGTTCGAAGCCATGTTGCTAGCCAGAGAAGAGAGGACAAGCTCACGGTTCTTGGCGTAACTGCCTGCGGCCGTGAAGTTGCCAATGTCGTAGCAGTGTTGAGCGTCGGAGAGGTTGAGCGTTAGGATGTGAAGACAGAGAAGAGCAAAAGGAAGACGACGAAGAAAAAGAGGAATAGAAGGAGGCCTTGCAGACATGGGGGTTGCTGGCTGCTTCAGCTCCGTTGTCGAAGATGAGAAGTATGAGTCGTCCTCTGGTTTGGAGTATGGTAATGCCTGAAGGGGAAAAAAAGAAAAAGTCGTTGCAGAGATTGAAGTAGATGGGGACAAAGGAGGAAGAAGACCATTTCAAGATCTTCAACTTTAGGCTGTAGATTTTTTCCAACGCAGAACATTGTCCATGTCAAAGCGTGAATGGGTAACAAGCACAAAAATCATGACAGAATTTGCACGCTTACAAAATTATACCAAATTATTTTTTTTTATCACAAAAAATGAGAATTTAATACACATAATACATTTACCCTCTATCAATACTCTGAAATAGGATCGAGTTGTCAGCATAGTCTATTTCATTGTACATCTACGCGTCGACACATTTACCCTCCGCCAATACTAAATGGACACATTTACAAATTTACAAGTAGCCTATTTCATTTTTAAATTTGAAATAGCCGTGCTTTTTTCTCTCCCTAGGTACTCTGACTGTATTACCCTTGGATGTCTGCGTACTTTTCTTCTTCTGTTTAATTTTTTTTTTTTAATATCTTTGAGTTTTCCTTTTCTTGTTTCTTCTGCCACCATGGAGAAGCTCCATGAAGCTTCAGTAGCGAACTTGCCCAAACCTGTTCCAAATAGATGCAGATTCTTCTCTTTAGTTAAATCACTGAACCAGCAAGAGGATATCGAAAGCCCTTGATGCCGAGGAGGACTGGATCCTCAACGACTACAACCAGCATCAATTCCCCGAAGCCGCTACTGAACTGCTTTCCTCCTCCTCGCCATGGTCAAGGTCATCCATGGCAAAGCCTCCCTTCCTCAACTCAGCTCTCCGTGTCTCTGAAATTGAGGTGGAAAATCCAAGTAGGATTGCTAGATCGAAGCCGCTTCATTATTCTTTTCAGATGCTCCCCAGTTTCTGTTACAAGTTAGATTGGGATTAACTGGGAATCCTTCAATCACTCGAGCAAGCTTAGGTCTGTTAGGTTCAGTTTGGTTCTTAACTAAACTACCGTTCAGTTTGATTTCCTTCTTTTTTTCAACTTGTTTCTGCAAACCGTGACTTGCTCATCCCTACACTTACAACTGTTTCATGGGGCTTGTGAAGTGCCCTATGGACTTGTCAAACAGGCCCTGAGTATCCACAACCACAACTAAAGTAAGGGAATTGAAAGATGCGAGAATTTAAAGTTGCGAAAAAGATAAATTGTGGAAAGTACATTAAGTTCTGTCATTGATTGAAGGGGTGTACAAAGAGTTCACTTAGGATATTTATAACCTTTGCAAATGGCGGCACTAAATTGGAAAGAACAAATCGTTTCCTTTTGGTGGTTACCTGAACTTACTGCACGAATGGATAAGATATAACCAACCAACGATTATCTTCGAATAACTCCCTTTTAATACTTACTGAAAGTTTCTTCACGAACGGATCAGACATAATCGACTTTTGAACCCTAAATTTTTACCTTCTTATTTAGGAACTGATTGCATAAAAAAAAAATTAGGGACCAACCGCGGTTCCCTAAACAAAAATCTTAGCTTTTAAGTGCATTTAAATTGGACGGACAGACTCAAGCGTATAAACTTAATTGAACTCAGTCCATGAACATACTTATATTTTCGGGACGTCCCATTTGGGCCAAGCCAGAGCTGATGTGTAGCGTTATGCTGCAGTGATATGGCTCATCTTTGGCCTTTCACGTATATTACACATTGAACTTGGATATCATTATACCGACAGTGAAGGTGAATTGCATACAAAAAATAATTTCACAAACTTGCAACTTTTGACAACTTCCTGCCACCTTATGAAACCTTACATGACATTTTCATTTCACACGGCTCCTCACAACGTTCATGAAAATAATGAGGTTAGGTGAAGTTGAAGTATCAATACTTTAAGAAGTCGATCACGCAAGAACACACTGGAGAAGGCACTAGTCTTTCGACGCGGAATTTGTTGCCAATAGCTGGCACCGTCCTCTTTCTATTCATAAATCCCTCTCTATTCTTGTTCCTTAGGGTACAGTAATATGTTAAATTGTTGATGGCGGCTAATATGGAGATCAAATAACAATTGTTCCAAAGATAATTGGGTTGTCATATTTATTGATTGCACGGATACCAACTGGTTATTATTTGATAGAACAATTTTCCTGTTCGTAAGTGAAAGTTGATCGCTATTGTGACCCATTAGATCGAGTGATGCAGATAGATTTTGATTTTCTTGTGTCAGCAGAAAGCACAACTGATTCTTCTTGCTCTCGAGCGAAATTGTGGAAAATCTTCAAGTTATCATCACTAGTTAGTATACAACAAACCTTTTAGTCCTCTTGCTCATGTAAATATTACTGTTTCTACTCAGAATGCAATGGAACCTTCATATGGAAGGGATTATACCTCTATGAGCTAATGCTGTTAATATTTCCAAGATCGCTACCATGCCTGTCAATCCAAGACCGAAATACTCGTAAATAGTGATGAGGTTAGGTGCAATTGAAATACTCACAAGACAACTCACGAAAGAGACAAGTAGACTTTTCTTATATTTTCACCTTAAATCACCCATGTTGGAACTACCACAAGACTTGCATTTTTATAAGCTTGTCACATAACTTTTTATCAACCTCTTAAAAGACTCATAAATATAACCGGCATTCCAAGGAGATAGACTCCTATAAATACAAATTGACAAAATACAGTTACTATACATTAATTAAACATCGGAATACGAACAAACTCTTGATAAATCCGCCTAATTATGACTTTACTAAAGACTCTTAATTCTTACACTAGTATTGGGAGTCGGACGGACATTGACAACTTTTCATTGAGCTCAACAACATTGAATTTGATTTAATTGCTAACAATCCCTCGTAAACCAAATTTTCTTCCATTAATCATTCCAAGTAGACTCTTGAACTTTTGCATCAACCTTGAGAGGCTTAGTAAAAATATCAACTACTTGGTCTCCCATCTTTACTTGTGTGACTTCAAAGGGTGTTGAGTTGGAATCCCATTCTAACTAAGGATAATATATCTCGACACAATGCATCTAGCTCCGTATTAAGGTCACGATCCTAGCTCAAGATGGATGCCGGCGTCATGCTTAACACATGTGTGCCATCTTGGAGAACCAGTGAACTACAACAAATATTAATAAATAGCCACTTTTAAATGTTTTTTTTTCATGAATGGAATATATTTTGTTTAATTAGCTTATTTTTTGCTGACCAAATGCCGGAAAATTCAGAAAATATTGTGAAGCTAAAACCAGAAAATGAACTAGTAAATATTTTCTGCCATTCAGTATGACAAATCAGATTTGGTTTGCAATGTGCGCTCCTGTGAAATATGATATTCTTCGGCCTAGTCATTGAGATAAAATGTAGCCTTGATATGTTTGTCTCTTGTCTTGATGGAGTGGAAGAGAAGAACCTGCCCCTTTTCATCTCCTTCACTCCGGGGCTTACATGCATTGTCATTCTTGTGCTTGATGTTTAAGTATTTATTTTCAAAAGAAAAGGTACAAAATGCTAAATTATGTGGACTACAGTTGGCACAAAACTGTCTTACAATTCAAAAATCGCTTGAATTTTATTAGGCATGACCTTTTAAGAATATCCTTCACAGTCACAAAATAATGAAGCCAAACAACTCCTCAATAATCTAAATGAAGAATTAGATCATGAGATTGTCATCTTGATGATCTGAAGACCATGACATAACACGAAAATTAGTGGGCAATTGTTAAGGTCCCGCGATACAGACCGTGTCACAGGGCGATTAACTGGAAAATCCAACTCAATGGACTTCCCTTTTCCCTTGTTTCGATTCCTTGATCTACCTATTTTGAATAAACACTCAAACTCATCGAAAGGAGCTTGAAACCTTAGAGTTCGTTAGAGAGAACCCCAAACCTCTGGAATTTCTGATAACAATCGGCTTGCCTTCATTTATTCATCCTGTCCTTTTAAATAGGACTAATCTTCTTACAAGAATACGAAACCTCTAATTTAGGCTTCTTCTTAAAAACATAATACGTAAAGAACTTATTCTAGGAAATAAGTCAACAGCAAATAACTTATTCTAGGAAATAAATCAACAGCAAATAAAATAAGAATCCCAAGCCTATCGAAATACTGAAATTCAATTATTGCGCCTAGCATAAGTGCGTCCCACAAATGAGTCTATAACAGCAATGCACGCTGATCTCTTGTTTTCTCAAGGCTACCGAGGATATGGTTCGGTGACAGAGACCTCATTTTTTGAGAGCTGGTTCGATCTGTCAACCCCAGATAGCCTCGAACTATAGTCCTGCGTAGATGACATATCCAATTCAGAGCCTCCGTGGATGAAGAATGCAGGTCGCCACGGCACACGCAAAGAGATCAAGTGGCTGTTAAGCATCAAGAGGACCGAGGCCATCGTTGGCCGGTCAGCCACATTATCTTGGGCACATAGTAAGCCAATGTGGATGCACCTTGCGATTTCAGTACTTGAACCATAAGTTAAAAAGGAATCAATGATGTTTGATATTGCTCCATCCCTCCAACTCTTCCAAACCTGCAAACATTTACTTAAGAAGAAATGAGGAATTTGAATATATGTATCTAGAAAAGAGTACATTAGGCTTATTATAGGCTTCATTAGATGACTAACTAAGGTAATAAGATAAAGATAATACCGACTATGATCAATCAGTGATAAATATATGCATAATCCTAAAAGATATAATGAATCAACTAAATATCCTAACATTGTTAACACATTTGACAAACAATAAACCGATTGATCTCCGAAACCTTATGAGGTATGCTCTTACACTCACATAGCTTATCAGGGCCTCCGTGTGATCGCCCACACAAAAATGATTGTTCCTCTGACCACTCACAATCTCCAAAACCAGAACTCCGAAACTGAAGACATCGGACTTGAACGAGAAGTTTCCATTGATTGCATACTCCGGTGCCATATATCCGCTGTGCATCACAATAAGTCCAACCTATTAGCTTTACAATTTGCCTTTGTTCTATCCGTAACCATTCTAGGATGTTGTGGCACTTACTAGGTCCCCACAATCCGATTTGTCTCGGCCTGAGTTTGGTCCATCTCAAATAGCCTTGCCATACCGAAATCCGATATTTTAGGGTTCATATCCGAGTCCAACAAAATGTTGCTCGCTTTGAGGTCCCGATGGATGATACGAAATCGAGAGTCTTCGTGTAGGTAAAGCAGCCCTCGAGCGATGCCAATTATTATCTTGTGACGCCTATCCCAGTCAAGATTCGCACGTTTCAAGGAATCTACACATTTTGGTAAAATCACATTCTGTGAACATCCCTTAATCATTTCGTGAGGATGTAAAATCAAGCATGACAAGTAGAGTGACATACCGAATATAAACTGATCAAGGCTCGAATTGGGCACAAACTCGTAAATGAGAAGCCGCTCGACTCCTTCCACACAGAAACCTAGGAGCCTTACCAAGTTCCTATGTTGTAGCCTAGCTAGTAACATAACCTCATTCTTGAATTCTACTTCTCCTTGGCCGGAATTCCACGATAGCCGTTTAACTGCAATTTCCTTTCCATCGGAGAGCCGACCCTGGAATTTCATCCAAGTAGGTCCTCGTGAGTATTGATCGGCACATTGAAGCATTTCGAAGAGGATCAGTTGATGTCATCTATGATTCCTGTGTTGCTTAAATTTTGAACACAAGAGGTTAGAGGATGTGCTTTGTCAATTTTTACCTTGTAAACAGCACCAAAACCACCTTGTCCGAGCTTCTTCGTATCAGAGAAATTATCCGTTGCCGCTTTGATAGTACCGAAATCAAAATGCAGCGACTCCGCTGTGCTAATTTTATCCTCAACTTCACCTAGAAAGAGAAAAACACGGCTGTTCGGAGCAAAGAAACAAGCTATTTTGCTGGTCTAAAAGCATAGTAATTGGTCAACTTCATTGTGTCCATGATTTTTTAAACCTCATAAAAAGTTTATACACTAATTCAAATAGATAAAGACTCACCTTCGACGCTTTGTCTGGCCTGCGTCTTCTTCTTCCTTTTCACTATCAGGAGAACGACAGCGCCAGTAACAAGTAACGCAGAAACACTTGTGGCGACTGCAATGATCACAGTCCTCGTCCACTTGCTCTTTCCACCTGCAAGAGCAAAGGCACATCATTTTTTTTAATCATTACTCACCGATTACTAAGTAATATAGCGGAGAAAGCACTAAAGCGCCTATCTTAGGATGCGTTTGTTTAAGGAAAAATCTCCATGAAAATGATTGCCAGGAAAACGTTTTGCGCACAAGTTACTATTTGAAGCACTGCACAATTCTTTGATAACTCAAGAGAAAGTAATTTCGTCATCTAACCATGATTCATCCAATAGAGAGTATCCAGATTTGAGAAGTAACGAACATCCGCTAATGACTTATTTACCAAAAAAGTTAAAAAAAAAAACATACGCTGATGATTAATTACCCTTGGCCTAGACTCACTTGATTACTAATTTTGATATCTCATATGACAGCTTGAGAGCTATTAATGCCATTAGTTGTGATTAAATGATGTGACTGTGATAGTTGACTACTAGCCATGTAGAGATGCATAGAAACTAGGGACATGGACCTAGCGGTGGAGGGGGTGGCGGTGGTGGAAGTGGCTCGCCAACGGGGTTGAAGAACCGATAATCGGTCTCATACTGGAACTGGCAACTCGGCACCAAGAACTTCACTCCTATCTTCCCCGCACAGCAGTCCGTGAGCCTCCCGATGACTTTCACCAGGCAGTCGATGCATAGCTGCTCTGTCAAGTCTGGCATGCACTGCACCATTGCATAGATCACGTGGAACCCCACAGACACGTTCCCTGTCTCGTGCTTCCCTAGCGAGCCACCGCCCGCCCCTTTGTCCCGCAGACTACCCAGCAGCTTCATCAGTGCCGCGTTGTTCGTGTCCGGGCTCGAGACGTTATTTAAGTTGTACAGTGGGTAGGCGGGGTCGGTGACGACTGAGCCAAAGATCGAGGCGTTTGAGTACCGGACGGTGCAGTTCGCGTTGTAGGCATAGCCTCCTTCTGAAGGGGGTAGAGGCGGCGGATGTCGGAGGCCAAGGCATCGAGGCAGGCGCGGCAGCTCTCGGCAGTGAGGTCGCCGCGGCAGGAGAGAATGACGTAGAGGGTTTGGGAGGCGCCAGAGACGACAGCAGACGCGTTGAAGAAGCCGCACGTGAGGGACGAGGAGTTGGTGGTGGAGATGGAGGAGAGAAGGGTGGTGAGGGGGTTTGGTAGGTGCTGTTGGCTGGGAAGGTACCGGTGGTGGCACTAGCGCTGTCAAAAAGATCGTGATTCAGCACGCGGGTCCGCGAGACCAAGAGTGAATACCCTAGCTCCGACTCCGAATCTGGTTCCCGCCGCCGCTCCTCCTACCTCACCCATGGCGACCGGTGCCTCTGAGGGCGAGCCTTTTCGCAAGCACCGCCGCTCCTTCTCCCCCTCCCGCGGCGACTTTTTGTATTGAAACAGTACCCCGGTAGTGTACTGAAACAGTAACCAACCCCACCCCCCAAACAAATTCATTGTCATCATCATCACTAAGTAGCCACCATAACTGACGTAATAAACACAAACCTTCTCGCTTCGTAGATTTTTCGGTGAATTTGGATTTTGCCACTCCTCTCTCTTTTCTTTCTCTTCCATGGAATTCGGCGATGGAGATCGCGAAAGGTGACGCCTTTCTTCTTCCTTCTCTTCCCTGAGCCTTTTTACCCAGATTAGATGAACCTTCAATCAGACCAAGAACCTCTCTGATTCGGACTCCATCACTTCCTCTGTTCTCACCTCCAAAGAGAGAGAGAGAGAGAGAGAGAGAGATTTGTTGCGCGCTTTTTCTTGATGGTTTAGATGATGGTGGAGGATGAAGTGGTTTCAGTGGTCGCCAGTGAAGAAAGCCCGGCGGCGAAGAAGAAAGGTTGAACGGCGGCGAGAGGCAGTACAAGGGGATAACAATGAGGAAATGGGGCAAGTGGGTGGCCGAGATTCAGGAGCCCAACAAGAGGTCAAGGATTTGGCTCGGGTCCTCAACGCCGGTCATGGCGGCGAGGGCCTATGACACGGTGGTGTTCTACCTCCGCGGCCCCTCGGCTCAGCTCAACTTCCCAGAGTTCATGACGGTTGCCTTCCCAAGGAAGAAGGCTACTGAGGTCGGCGCAAGCTTGGTTGCAGCGCTCAACAATGGCGGCCATTCACAACCTGAGGACCCTTTTTTGGATTTTGATTAAAAAAATAAACCAAAAAAAAAGAAAAGAAAAGGGGCGATCCAACTTGGTCTGAATATCTTGAACATATATAATTCAGATATCGGGTCGGCTCGAGCCAAGCAAAGCATGGCGCCATTTGATTTCGGGCTAGATCGGGCTTGTATGAGACCCAACCTGACCCGACCCATCAACATCCCTAGATGGCACAGACTTCGTGTGGCAATAGATCTTGAGCATTTACGGTGGAAGCGAACATGAGAAGAAGCAGGATATGGAGATTTGGACCATCCATTTTTCGTGCCGCCCCAATAAAAGTTATTTCGTCGAAGTCTATTATCTCACATGCATTTCGAACAATTGGTACGAAGGTTTTAGGAGTATATAACATGATATTGTCAAGGGTAGATGAGGGCCACAAATAAAAGGAAAAAATCATCTTCAAAGTTGATTTTTTTCCAACACGAATATAAGGTTTTGCGTGACTTACGCGCATTGACCAGGGAGAAAGAGGCCTGTTGGGTGGTCCTAGACTGCCGGTGGGAAGAAAGGGAGATTACAAAATGGTGAACGGACGACCACACAAAAAGTCTCCCGACCAATAATTCAACATGAAAGGACTTCTGAAATTGGAAAGGACGAACTTGCGTAGTCTTTAAGACGATGCATTCATTTCACAGAGGCAAAGAGGCTTAGAAAGTTAGAAAGTTACCTAATAACGTGGAAAACTTATATTAGGGTCCTTTTCTTCGATGAAAAATATGGCACTTTTGAAAAGTACTTTTTAAAAAGTCATTTTAAAAAAATAAAAATATCTTTTGATGTTTGACTAGACCCTCAAAACAAAGTAGATAATATTTTTTGGTATTTGATAAGAAAAATCTCATTAGATTTTCTTTATCGTTGCTCGAAAATTGTTGACCAAAATGGCACAGTCGGTGCTAATATGAAAAAATGTTATATTTTAAAAAATCTATACTTTTTAATAGTTTATATCTTTAAATATTTTTTTTATTTCTTTTTATATTTGAATCTTTGCATATTATTTTCTCTTTTTTTTTTATCGTTGTTTCTTCCTTTGTCGGTCGCCGACCACAGGCGAGGCTCTAGCTTGCCCATGGCTGCTAAGTAGACTGAGCCTTGCTGGACTTTGGCGAGTTGGATCCTCGATTGTGGCCAGTCGCTGGCCATTGCGATGGCCGATGACCGGTGGAAGAAAAAAAAAAAGAAAAGCAAAGAATAAAAATTATTTAAGAATTAAAAATTTAATACTTTATTATTATTATTTTAAATAGTTAAAAGGAAAAGAAATATGAAGGAGTAGAGAGAGGAAAGAGAAGGAAAATATGTTCCTCTTTTCAAAAAAGAAAAATTGATTAATCTGTTTTTTGCAAACTAAATGCCAAAAAATTCAGAAATTATTTTTTTCAAAAGTATTTTTTGCAAAACAAACGTAACCGAGATTTAAAAGTAGATGCCTTTTAGGTTAATCGTGGATTCTAGTGTGACAAACAAATTCCACTTAGCTTCCGCTGAGCACTCTTTTTGGGGGACTTTGATCTATTATTCTCCCCAATCTAGATGATGAGGCCGCACCCACTGTTAAAGCAGCTGCCTCAACGACCCCCCGTACTTTCTTTCCTAGAGATAAAAAGATCCAACTTCATTCACTGTCAAATGACGTGCCGCATTGCTAATCTTATCACACACATATATATTTATATATAGAAACCCCCCCCCAAAGAGTAAAGGTGCATCTCATAATACTTTTATTTCTAAGAACAATTTTTTGTTCAGAAATAATTTTTTCTATTTCTATTCCTGCACAAAATTTGAGCAGAAGAATATATTTGATAATTGCATAAAATTTCTATTCTCAAAATAGAATAAGAATATAAATATATTTGATACGACAATATTAATTCTTATTTCCTATTTTTTTCAATTATAAAAATGTCAGTACATAAGAATATCTTTGGTAATTGCCCAAAATTTTTATTTTTAAGAACTTTACTAATCAAGATATTCTAAGATGACTTTAGAGAAAATGCAACATAATAGTTTGTTCGGGTCGTTGCGCTTGGTTTAGGTTGTTACCGCGATTTTGATTGTCAATCCTATACTTACCTTTACCAAAAAAAAAAATAATGGAGAAAGCGCTACCCGTCCCATGAATTTAAATTCAGGCGCACTCTTATGAATGAGGGTTGTGATTCATGAATTTAAAATCAGCATAAACCTTAAAATTAAACTAACCATTGGTATCTTGGGCATTTGCAGGTGGAGGAGCAGTTGGTGGTAGCGGAGAAGGTGGAGGATTGCCGGAATCGGACTCGACGAAAAATGGGTACAAGTCCCATCGGAAAATGCAGCTCGGCTTATTAACACCGCCACCTCGTTTTCCATGGCAACATCCTTGATAATCATTTATGCTTTCCCACAGGCAACTCTCGCAATCAATCCGAGACAAATCGGGGCTGCACTGCAACAGCGCGAACATGGTCTGGAAGTTCGGCAACGGCGTCCTCCCTGCTGCGAACTTGAGATCTGACGTCCCCATTGAAGCCCTTGCTGCCAGGGCCTCTGTAAAGTTCCTCCATGTTGGATCAAACTGACTCTGATTCATCGGGAGGTCACCAGTGTTATAATAAGGTAAGGTCGGAAGTGACTGCTTCTGGCCGTTCATTTGATCATCAGAGTAACGAATGATGCAGGGAGGATCTGTTGTCCCCCAGGAACACGCAGCTTTCTGGTACGGACACTTGATCATCAAATCTTCAGCAGTAGAGTTTATGCACTTGAAGCAACTGTCGTTTGAAGTGTCGCCTCTGCAGAAACCAAGCACGTAAACAACCTCCGAGCCGTTCCCTACCTTCCCGGAGTAGAACCTGCCGTTTGAAGCTATGTCGCTAGCCAGAGAAGAGAGGACAAGCTTGCGGTTCTTGGCGTAGTTGCTGGCGGCCGTGAAGTTGCTTGTGTTGAAGCAGTATTGAGCATTGGATAGCTCGAACGTTAGCATGCAAAGACAGAGAAGGACAGAAGGAAGACGAAGAAGAGAAAGAGGGATTGAAGGAGGTTTTGCAGACATGGTGATTGCTGACTGCTTTAGCTCCATTGTGGAAGACGAGAAGTATTAGTCGTCCTCTGTGGAGGTGTAAATAAAGATGGAAGTAGACGAGGACAATGAATGAAGAAAACCATTACAAGAATGTTCCAACACGGCATTGTCCATGTCAAAGCGTGTTTCATAATCAAGAAATTATGCCAATGCAAATGCTATGCTCGGTTTATTTCATGGAAAAAAGAAGACTTGGAAATGAACAATATTTCCATTATCGATAATTATTTATGGCTAAATATTTTCTTGAATAATGAGAATATTTTTCGTTTATTTATTTTTAACAAATCATATAAGCGGTCCATTATTTTCCAAACCATTAATTTTTCAAAAAAAAAATACAGCCTAAATCTGACGTTCCATGGTGGTGGCTTGAACATCACCGGCTACTATTCCACAAACCCAAGGTCAAACTCACAAAGGCTAAAGTTGTTTTGTGCAAGCATAGCGTGCATCTAGCTTTATGCGAATGAGTTTTGCAACTTTGGCATTACGGGGGGCTGCATCGATTTGTTCGTCATCTTGGATCTTTGGATCATGGATTTGGAGGCCCCTCAATCTCGCCTAATGCCGGTCCGCCCAAATGACAAAATAGGCATGTCTAAGAATATGCATATCAACATAAATTGCTCAATCCGTTGCTTCTCTTCAGCAATAATTCAACGTGAAAGACTTCCAAAATGGAAAAGAAGGAACTTGCATAGTCTGCAAGGCTCCCTATGTTTCGGGAAAAAAATAAACACGTTTTTAAAAAAATTAAAAATTATTTTACAGGAAATTGATGATATATATATATATATATATTTTATGTTAAGCTGATACTTCAAAATAAAATGAAACATGTTTTCAGCTCCATTGCCGGAGATGAGACGTATGACTGAGTCGTCCTCTGTGAGGGTCATGGTTGGAGTTCTGCAATGTGGGGAGAAAAAGAAGTGGTTGACAGAGGTTGAAGTACCTGAGGACAATAAAGGAAGAAGGCCACCATTACATAATCTTCACCTTTAGGCTGTAGATTTTTCCCAACACAGAACATGGTCCAAGTCAAAGCGCGTTTGCGGGACAAAATAAAAATCAACGAATTATACAAATTAAGAGCAAGCAAAAGGAATCGATCAGATCGAGATAGAAACTACTGGTTCGGCATTGGTTTTTTATTCCATAAAATTAAAATCGGTAATTCTCGTTCTGGTTTTCAGATCCAAGGGTAAAACCACCTACTTGGATAGCCCAGAAAAGATAAACTATTTTAAATTTTATTTTAATTTGAACTCTTAATTATTATGAACACTTCTATGAATTTGAATGCGAATGTGTTTTAAGCATATCAATCGATTTCACTAAACTGACAGGGAATCAAGCCAAATCGGTCGGTCCGATCCTTGGTTTTGAGGTGAAAGTGGGCTAGATCGAGAATCGATCACCTCTAATGCAAGTTGTTACTATTCCACAAACGCAAGGTCAAACTCATATAGAGGCCAAAGTTGTTTCATGGAGCATTGCGTAATCTTTGAGCTCCGTGTGCTTCGTAATTTACTAGGTGATGGATCTCCGGTACAAGAGGAAACGCAAACGGCATTGGTCTTAAATTTGAATATTAAGAGTACTTTTTTGTTTAACGGAAAATTTCAAATTTCAAATATTTTGTTTTTAAAAATTAACTACTTATATTATTTGTAAAAATAGAGGATAGGTTTCATCGCTCATGAAATATTCTCCTTTAAATAAAATTAATATTTTTGCAAAAATTAATTTTTTGATTTCGAGTCTTTTCCACAAAAAGTATTTATGGGAATTAATCGAATAATTCATCTGATCTATTAAGGGCGCGCATGACAACTATTCTATTCCAGAAATAAATTTTTCTATTTATGTTCCAGAATGAGTTTCTGAGCCAAAAAAAGCGTTTGATAACGAAACTAATTTCTAATTCTACAACAGAAATTCGTTTGATAAAAAATTGAAAATTTCTACTTTTCCGGCGGCAGGCGGCGGCGGCCGACTACCGCGGTGGGGAACAGAAATCAATTTCTGTTTCTTTGAGAAACAAAAAAATTTTATTTCTGATTTCTAGCCCAAATCTGTTTCTGGAACAACTTTTTGTTCCAGAAACAGAAAAATAGAAATAATTTATCAAACGGATTTCTCGTCTAGAAACCATTCTGGAGCAGAAATTCTGTTCCAGAATGATTGTCATGCGCGTCCTAAATATATATGACTCGTAGGAGGTGGCTTCAAACCGTGGTTGCTGATCACGCTTTGATGTAGCAGGGATTGAATTGGGTTGTTATGGGCCGTTCTCGGAAAATGCAATTTGAAACCCACACCCCCCCCACAAAAAAAAAAACAAAAACAAAAAAAAGGTCTCTTCAGCAATAATTCAACATGAAAAACTTCTGAAATGGTAAAGAAGCAACTTGCGTAATCTTTAAGCTCCTTGTGTCTCATAAAAAATATGACGCTTTTGAAAGATAATTTTATACAAAAATAATAATATTTTTTTGATTTTTGACTGAAACCTTAAAATAAAAGAAAAAATTCAAAAAAGAGCCTCTAATGCTCTCAATTTATCAAAAAAGGGGCTAAAGTAGATCTTATTTTAAGTAAAAACTGAAGTACTCTCTTTGTTTTAAAGAAATGCCTAACAAGAGATATTTTTGTCTTTTACATTTTAAAATTTGTTCCATTTTTATTTTTCTATTTTCCTTTCCTTTTCTTTTTCTATATCTTTTCGTCTCCCCTCTCCCACCAATTGCCGACCTCAACTTCTCTTCAATGGTGGGCATCAGCTTGCTCTCTCTTCCGGACATCCCTGACTCCTTGAGCTTCACCAAATCAAGAATCGACCCAACTTAGCAAAGACCCGGCAAACTTCAACAAGAAGCAAGAACCACCCATTTGACCAGAAAAAGCAGCCCACGCCCGCTGGAAAAATAAAAAACCGGGAAGAAAACCGCCATGTTCTATACTTGGTGAGGAACTCCGAAATGGGGGGAGAGCAGAGGATCGGAGATTTCTCGACCGAGCGATACGAGCGACCTCCGGCTAGAGGTCCTTGTCGGTGATCACGGGCAGAGTGTTCTTGAAGGACTCAAGATCGACCTGACCGTCGAGGCCGTGGTAGCACACATCCTAGACGCGAGCATTGCGGCAGAGGATCTCAACAAGGAACCGCCTCTGGAACTCATCGGCGGCTGTGACGTCCTCGATGAAGCCTTCTTATTCTTGTCGTGGAGGTTATGGTCAGCTGGGAGTTGAGGAGGTAGGAGATGGAGACGAGGGAGGTGTAGAAGGGGGTGGATCGGAAGGTCACGTGAGAGCGGCAAGAGTTGCGGAGGCTGTTGTAGACGAAGCCCTCGGTGAAGTTGTTGTTGGTGGTGTTGTCGCAGGCGAGCTGCTTGTTATTGATGTAGACTTGTTAAGAGAGGAGGAGGCGAGATTGGTGGAGGAAGAGGCGGAGGAAGGAGGAGGAGAAGGAGGAGGAGAGAGCGTAGAGAGAGACAGCGGACTCATGGATTCCTCTGTTGCTCAAAATGAGAATTGAAATTGTTGGAGAAGGAGGAAGAAGAAGAAGACGGGGACAGGGACGACCTGCAAAGGAGGAAGGTGAAAAAAAGGGAAAAGGAAAATGGTAGGGGTGTCAATGGGCCGGGTCGGGCCGGGTCTCATATAGGCCCGACCCGGCCCGAAACAAACAGTGTCGAGCTCGGCCCGGCCCGAGCCGACCCGATACCCGAATCATATATGTCCAAAATATTCGGGTCGGGTCGGGTTTTGGTTTTGTTTTTTTAAATCAAACTCCAAGATATTCATATTTTATTTATAACATTTAAAATTAATAAAAAAAATTCATTTTAAAAAACAAAAATTTAAAAAAAGATGTAGGGCTCGCTGTTTTGGGCTACCGCCCATCGCCGGAGGCATCGGCGACCTCTGCCGGGAAAGTGCAAGGGTCGGCCTGGGCGAAGGCGCCCAGATCTGGGTGACGCTGACCCTCGCCTGGGCCGGCGACCGTCGTCCTCGTCATCGTCTTCCTCTTCTTCAAACAACTTCATCGCCTTCCTCAGTCAAATTGTTCCCCTATCGTCCACTGCACCGGTCCCTTCCAATCCATCTTCATTCAACGAATGGATCTCAAATCCATCTCTCGTTGTTAGTCAGCAAATTGCCCCAAGCCTCACCGCCTAAAGAGATAACAGGGGAAGAGCAGAAGTGGGAGGAAGAAGAGGACCCAGATGAAAAAATCTCAGAGGAAGAAGAGATGACGAATGAAGAACGGGAGCCAGAAGATTAGATCTTGAAGGAGACAATGAGATGACGAACTGGATCTTACCCTGAGGAGCCAAGGACTTATTCCTCGAAAAAGAACAGCAATCGCACGAAGAACAAGAGCCGAAGAGCAAGAAGAGGACTCGCACGGCTCAGACTTGCTTTTTAGATTGCAATCAAAACAGTACCGGTACAGTACCAAAACAATATCGGTACTTTTTCGAAACAGTACCGAGGCCTGGCCCGAAAATTTAGATGATTTTCGGGCCGGGCCGGGTCAGGCCGGCGCGGGTCTTTTTGACACCCCTAGAAAATGGAAAAGGTCAAAAAAAAAAAAGGAGAAAGAAGGAGACAAAGGAAAGGAAAATGGAAATTTTTTTTAAAAAAAATGTAAAAAGACAAAAATACCCCATACTAAGGTTTTTTTTTTTTAAACACTTTGTATCTTTTTTTTAGAAAATGAAAGCATTTGAGGCCCTTTTCGAAAATTTTTCAAAAATAAAACCAAACATATTTTCAGCTCCATTGCCGAAGATGAGAGGTATGAGTCGTCCTCCATGGAGGTCATGGTTGGAGTGTGGTAATGCCGGGAGAAAAAGAAGTGGTTGATAGAGATTGAAGGACACGGGGACAACAAAGGAAGAAGGCCATTACAAGATCTTCACCTTTAGGCGGTAGATTTTTCCCAACACAGAGCATGGTCCATGTTAAAGCACGTTAGCCTGACAAACACAAAATCAACGGATTATGCAAATTAAGAGTTGGCAAAAAGAATCAATTGGATAATGACAAAACTGACTGGTTCTTTCGGAGAGCATTGATTTCTAATTTTATAAAATTGAAACCGGTAATTCTCGATCTAGTTTTCAGCTCCAAGGATAGAACCACCGGCTAAGACTACTCAGACAAGATCGACTATTTTTTATTTTATTTTTGATATTTATATCTTATAAATATTTAAAAAGAAATTTAAACTCTTAATTATTAAGAATACTTTTACACCTTTGAATGTGAATATGTGTTTTAAGTGCGTCAACCGATTTCACTGGACTACTCGAGAACCGAACCGAACCAATTGGTCCTATTCGGTCCTTGGTTCTTTTTTTTTTTTTGGGAGGGGGGAGGAGCGAACCAAATCGAGAATCGATCACCCTTAATTCAAATTGCTACTATTCCACAAATGCAAGGTCATACTCGTATAGAGGCCAAAGTTGTTTCATAGAGCATTGCGTGCATCTAGCTTTATGCAGACAAAGTTTTGGAGATTAACATTTGTTGGGAGCGCCCAATAAAAACCTAATACCTTCATCTGAGTAGATCGTCAAGAGGGAGCCTAAGTTTGAGTCCATCAATAAATCTAGTTGGATTCGCATTCACTTAAAAACTTAAGCCAATGAGTTATGGGTCAACTAAGATATATTAAATGCTCTATGCCACATCAATTCTTCGATATGGGATTTTTCTAGCACAGCTCACTCACACTTATATCCTAACAATACACTTAGAACCTTACATTTGTGGTGGAAAAAGGATAGTATTAATGCCAAAAGTTATGTACGGAGATCACTTTGGTATCAAAAGTTTTCGCCTAATCACTATTTTTGAAAAAACGATCGTTTGAGTGCCAACTCTGATATGCATTGCTAGAAATTTGATGTGGCATTATTTTACTAATATTTAAAGCTAACGTGGCTTCATAGAGGTCCAATCAGCACTAAAAAAAGGCCAAAATAAAAAATTGAAAAAAATTATTAAAAATAAAATACAAACTTAATTATTTTTTTATGGTTGAAAACTTGATTAGTTTAGAAAATAACAATAGAAGACTAAAAACATAAAAAAAAAATGAAAATTTTATTTCAGATAAATTGAAAATTTAGGTTACAAATTAACCAAAAAAAAGCTAAAAACTAAAAAAAAACCATAAATATAAACACCGAATAGGCACCAAAGGATTGCACAGCCCTTATTGCCACCGTCCCATCGTCGCTGGCCATAGGCCCTCCTAACTCTGGTCGAGGGCCACCCAACCCTCGCTAGCGGCAACCCTCGGCCAAACCTCAACGAGGGTCGATAACCCTTGCCTGATCTGGGGGAGGGCCTCTAGACCCTCAACTACAGCCGACGGGGTCGCTGCCCCCTGGCTGAGGCATGGCGACCCCCACTGGGTGGTGGTGGGGCCGATGGCGGTGAGGGCTTGTAGTTCGCTATGCATAACATTTTTTTTAAAAAAATTAACGTTTCTTCGTTAAATTTTCAAGCTTATTTTTAATTTTATTATAAATTAAGTTTGTATTTTAAACTAATCTAATTTTTAGCTAATTTTTCAATTTGAATTTGATTTATTTTAATTTATTTTAAAATATATAAGTCCACGTGGACTTGTTTTTTATTTTAAATGTCATTTTACATTAAAAATTTAATTATTAATGCCACGTGGCAACTTTGGCCAGAATATTTCGCCGAAAGCACTTAAGTAATCCTTTTTTCTCCGATTTGACACTTAAGTGAGCCGATGAAACTTTTAGCACCAAAGTGATCTCTATACACAACTTTTGGCACTTATACTGTTATTTTCCTCGTTCGTGATGCAATGACAAAACTGATTTTTCTTTCAACTATGAAGTTCATTATATTTGTCCGATGTGTACAAGAATATATGAATGTGATAACTTACAGCCCGCTAGCTGGCTGAAATAAATGCCCGAAGCTGATATACACAACTGACTATCAGAGATATGATGTAAAGAACTCTATCAAGTCGCTCATCAATAAGTTCATTCCACAAAAGTGCCAATTTCGTCTTCAACTTGCTAATCTCGAAGCCAGGGCTCTTCTAAAATTTTAATTAGAAGGCTACAACTACTACATACATGACAACGTTTTCAGTTATAACTGTTACGGCCACGCGGCTTGAAATGGAGACCATCCGAGTTACGACGTACTAGCTGCTTGGAACATGCTCGTTAGAAGTTGATTTGGGAATGTTTTGGAATTGGGGCCCAACCTCAAATTAAAGATTGCAAAATGAGATAAGACGCCTACTCGTTTCTCTCAAACTAGTTGACATACAGGTTCGCTCATTTACAATATTTTTGTGATGTTTTGTAATCTGTATAAGAGAATTGATTGTGCAATAATTTTTGGGTGACTCTAAGACTAATAGTCTATTTTGGACTACAAATTAATAATTAAAAAAATTTGATGTGGGGTGCACTCTTTTAAGAATTTAGGGCTCATAATACACTATTATTGTCCAATCACCCAAAGATTGTTATGCTAGTAAAGCCCTTTGTATAATATTTTAAAGGATTAATACAATGCAAAAGCTCAAACTAGTACACATGTGATAAATTTACTTTAAATGAATTTTTAACCATAAAAAATCTCAAACTAATGCACACGTAATAAATTTACCCACTATTAACTTTCTTTAAATTTGACTGATACCATGAAAATCCCAAACTAGTACACATATAACAAACGGATGACAAAAATTTCAAATTGGTACATCCATCAATGACATGTGTCATCCAACTCAATAATTTAATGATAACTAAGAGTAAATTTGTTACATGTGTACCTATTTGGAAGTTTTGGTGTAAATTTGTTATAAGTGTATCGATTTTAAGTTTTTTGTGGTATTAACCCTATTTTAAATCTAACAGGTACTAAAAGAAGTACCTTTGATCTATAAATTCCATCGGAGGATGATCTCAGGATGGTTAATATGTTCTTATCAGAATATAAATCTATTCTTTTAAAAAGAATATGTAGGATTGTTACATCATTATTGCTGGGAGAAAACAAAGAAAAAGAGTGGAAATTATTTCTGACTTTGACGGTTTGACCAAGAGCAAAGAAGCCTGGTGAGAAATGCTAGTGGATGGTAAAAGGACGATTGCAAAGTCACTCGACCAATAATTCAACATGGAAGACTTTGATATGGACAGGAAATAACTTGCAAATTGAATGGATCAACCGTATTTTGAACTCCTATGTGTAACCTTGACCTCAAATTTTGATTTGTACGTCATTTCAGACGATGAAACAACATCTAAGATCCCAAAACATTTTCTTCAAAAAAATGGACTCTTCAGAGCAAACTGCATATATCAAAAGCATAAACTCATGGGAACAGCAGCTCGCATCATCTTACTTCGGAATTCAGCTTCAGTCAATCGATAATGATATCATGTAGGATGTGGATCCGTCCTGAGCTTTGTTTGTTGATGGCGGTGATGAGCCATTGACCGATGAAGTTGACATTTCTCTAACACTGGCAACTGTCAAATATGCAGGCCGTGTCGGCATTGGGAGGGTCGTGCTCTGGCTTCCGAGCATTAAAACCATGGAAGCCATGCAATCTGAATGCATCTTACCAATTCGCTTCTTGAACTGCAGTTTAATGTAGGAACTACAAGGTGAAAATGCGTTCCCTTGCTCCAATTTTTCCTTGCCTGCGATGCACAATCGCGAGAGCAAGCAAATGGGTTCCGTAATTTCGCATGCGCAAGGAGAAGTATTACAGATGATCTCGACAACTCTATACTCACGTTGCGCAGTAGGTGCTCCAAATTCCCCGAACTGCTGAAGTATGAACCAACCATTGGTGGCTTGGGCATTTGCAGGTGGAGCAGGATGGTCGGCCTCGGCGACTGCAGTTGGTGGTGGCGGAGATGACTGAGGATTGCGCGGATTGGACTCGAAAAACAGGTACAAGTCCCATCGGAAAATGCAGCTCGGCTTGTGAACAACGCCACCTTGATATCCGTGGCAACATCCTTGATAATCATTTATGCATTCCAACAAGCAACTCTGGCAATCAATCCGAGACAAATCGGGGCTGCACTGCAACAGAGCGAACATGGTCTGGTGGTTCGGCAACACCGTGCTCCCTACTGCGAACTTGAGCTCTGACTTCCCCATCGAAGCCCTCACTGCCAGCTTTTCTCTCAAGTTCCTCTATATCCGATTAAACTGATCCTGATCCATCTGGATGCCACCGGTGTTATAAAACCTTAACGTCGGAATTGTCTGCTTCATGCCGTAGATCGGACGATCAGAGTAACAGATGATGCCCGGAGGATCTCCTGTCGTCCCCATGGAGAACGCAGCTTTCTGGGTCGGACACTTGATCATCAAATCTTCAGCAGCAGAGCTTATGCACTTGAAGCAAGTGTTGTTCAAAGAATTGTCTCTGCAGAAACCGATCACGTAAACAACTTCCAAGCCCTTCCCTACCTTCCCGGAGTAGAACCCGCCATTCGAAGCCATGTCGCTAGCCAGAGAAGAGAGGACAAGCTCAAGGTTCTTGGTGTAGTTGCCGGCAGCTGTGAAGTTGCCAATGTCGTAGCAGTGTTGAGCGTCGGAGAGGTCGAGCGTTAGGATGTGAAGACAGAGAAGGACAGAAGGAAGACGAAGAAGAAAAAGAGGGATTGAAGAAGGCTGTGCAGACATGGTGCTTGCTGGCTGCTTCACCTCCATTGTCGAAGATGAGAAGTATGAGTCGTCCTCTATGGTTGATAAAGATTGAAGGCCATTTCATTATCTTCAACTTTAAGTTGTAGATTTTTTCCAACACAGAACATGGTCCATGGTTCTGTGCCAAAGCGCGTTTGCGTGACAAACACAAAATCAAGGAATTCTGGAACAGAGGCTAAAGTTGTTTGTAGGAGCATGGCGTGCCTCTAGCATTATGCGGACGGTTGATTTGCTAGTTCATCTTGGATCTCTGGATCAGGAATATAGAGTAGATCATGGATTTGGAGGCCCATTGGTCTCGCCTAAGCCCAGTCGACCCACATGGCGACTTCGGTTTTCAATCTTTCTTTTTCGATTTTGATTTTTCCTTTTTCTTTCTTTTCTTTTCTTTTCTTTTCTTTTTTCCTTTTTTTTGTTCAAAGCCGGCGAAGCTATCGGCCACTAGTTGAGGGCCGGTGAAGGCGAGGGCTTCACGACCCTTGCCCAAGGGCTAGTGGGTGTTGTCGGCCCTTTGCACCGAAAAAGGAAAAACGAAAAGAAAAGAAAGAAAAAGGATAAATGAAAAAATAAACGAATGATTATTTGGAAGATTTTCAGTGTTTTTTGCTTCACAAAACCGAAATAACCGAACTGGAAAAAAAGAATGGTTATATTTTAATTATTTGAACCAAATCGAAATGCATGAAATTTTCAGTTCGGTTCAGTTTAGTCGGTGGTTTAGTTCGATTTTTCAGTTTGATTTTATCACCCTGAGTTGATGGGACACCATAGGATACACCTAGAACCTTACTTTTGTGGCTTTTGTCGCCTTAGGTCTTAGAATGTGCCTAAGGCGACAAAAATAGAAATTTTGTGGTACATTACATGTTTGTATTTAATGACAGCCACAATTTTTTCTTCACAATGACAAAGTAAAATGTATTTATCGGATATATAGAAGGACTATGATTGTGACAACGTACTATTAGCTAGCTAAAAAATAAATGAGTGAAGCTCATATTTACAACTGCGTTTCAGAATATACATTCAGTTCACTGGTGAATATTACATTACATATATTTGTTAGAACCAAAATAACGTACATGAGATTGAATGTATGTACACATGCATGCATCAATGCATATGTGGACTAGCGGATAGGGCTTATGTTTTTCTTAGAACCCAAAATATTTCTCATCTTTAAAAGGTCAAGTGTTCTTCAAAATTTAGTTGAGGGATTGGTAATGAAAACACGGTTAAATAAAGTGATCAAAGATAAATATGCTGGCAAAAGAAAAGAAAAAATTCTCTTAATTGAAATAGTTTACAAGAAGGGCTTCTATATGGTGTCAATCTGTAAGAAAGGAAAATCAATTTTGTGTTAGATCTCGAGAAGGAAAATCTCCGAGTTAAATACAATTAGGTAATGATCTCGAATTAACTTACATCAAGTCTAGACTTGAAAATACTTATGAATCCATTTATTTCACTATCAAATAAATCCAAGCGGTTCTGGTCAATCTTTTACGCTTTCTGTTAATCTCATAACACACTAATGGTGCATATGAACTGTGCTTTTGTGGTTAATATTTATTTAAATTCACACGAAAAAGTACCAAAAAATCTCATTTTGATCAAAATGACCCTTTGTATACCTCTCTTATTTAATATACCATGTACAACCTTAATTTTGTCTTTTGAAACCACTTTACAATCTCACATCTATCATTCTTGTGTCCCTGTTTACGAAAATGACAATTTTTTTTCCGATAATGCCTATCCTGGACTATTAAATTCTCACAATTTTTTTACAACTTTTTTCAAAAGTCCCTAAAATCAAACCATCCAAATCCAAAGTAAGATCCTAAAATGAGTATGCAAGGAGGGACAATTTCATCTTTTCAATGTGGAGTTTTACTGAGAGGTATGCAAAAGATATTTGCAAAAGATAAATGTATGTAAGTTTTTTTTTTGGTCAAAAAATATACGTAAGTTCATTGGGTAAAAAATGAGGTACGTTTAAACGAATTTGCATTTGTAAAAATTTATTTGTTTTTACACTTATTTGGACGTATTTTTTTTTCTTTTACTTCCTAAACATGTACGTTTATGCTCTTCCGTTATAGCTAGAAACAAAAACATAATCGACAGATCATCCAATTAAAATACATGTCGACAAATGCAAGTGTTCCGACACAGGAGAACAATAGCACAACCACAACACAGCTACAGCTGTAGAAAACAGATCTAAGCCTACAGAAAAAATTGAGATTACATCATGCTTTTGGATTGACATTTTACCTATCAATTGTTGCTACGTAAAAGATCGTACTTATGTTCATTTTTATTTGATTTAGCTAGTTATTTGATGCAGTTGTGTTGTTCAAAGAGGTTACGGTTGTACAGAGCCATTCTCAAATTGCTATGAACAATCAATGTGACGCCCGACGGCCCCTCCTCTTCTCAACCACAAAAAAATCATGCTTAAGAAAGACAAGAAAAATTAAGAGTGTTGGACCCACTTTCCACTTCAATCTTCGGTTGAAGCTTCCCAAGAGCCCACGTGCCCTCCACTTTCCTCTTCTCCTTTCATCTTTATTTGCCGAGCTCCACCTTCCATGCGATTGAGACAAGAAAAATTTGATGATTGAGCCACTATTCCACTGTTCACGCATAAATGAGGAACAGCAGCTGGCTCCTTCTTCTTTCTTCATTTCCTTCCGCCGAAGCACTACTGCCGCCCCTGGAACTTTTTTTTCTGCTCCTTCCCTTCACTTGCTGCTCATTGCTCCCTCATCTTGGCCGATTGTGGGCTCCCCAGCTTCTCCAACTCTGCCGCGGCTTCTGCTGGAATTTTCTGGGCTGCTGCTCCTCTGTCTTTCCTGCAGCTCGTGAATTTTTCTGCTGCGTTTTCTTCTAGTCTTCTCTGCTGAAGCTGCTCTCGGCTACACGTGAACTGCTGCTGCATTTTCTGCACTTTCTCGGTCAACTTGTTGCAGCTGGAGCTTCATTGTTTGCTGCTCCTCCATCACTTGTGACTTTGCTGCACTCCCTCGGCTGCACGTGAATTAGTTTGCTGCTGTGTCTTCAATTTCCTCGGCCTGCACGTGGGTTGTTCGCTGCTACGTCGTGGCCCGAGCTAATTGTTGCTTTGGCCCGAGCTTTTCACCGCTTAGTCCGAGCTTGATCGTCGTCCGTGGCCCAAGCTTGTCATCGCTCGACCGAGCCACCTCGTCACCATCGTTCGTCCAAGTTCGCCGTTCAACCGAGCTACAATTGTCCGCCGTCCTCGAGCTCAAACTTGACTTTTGGGTGAGCACATTTCTAAACTTAACTTAAAATGTCGGATATGCTAGGGACGGAAAAGAATAATTTTATGATAAAAAATATTAAATTTCCTAGATGTCAAATGCCGATTATTTATTACTGACCATAAGGGTCAATCGGTATTTTGGCGGACTCTAGAATTTTCTATGTGTGCCGAACTACTTCCCCTTGAATTTAAACAACTTAGAATGGAAACCGAGTCCTGAAATGCGAGTTTTTGCAACATGCAATGCTTGGTTATTGTCGCGACCCTAAAAATTTTTCTTTTGGTATAAAAATTTCCAGGTTAACAGATTATCAGGTTGATTATATTAATTAACCTAATACGGACCCTTCCAAGTCCTACCGAATCGCAACTTTGATTTTTTGTTCAAATGATTTTAGAGTTTGGAGTCGCCATTAATCATTTTTGGTGGATTGATTAGAAACCTAAATAAGTTAGCGGAAGAACTAAATTACTTCTACGAACCAGAAATTTTGGGTTCGGAGACTTGGTCACACTAGTTAATTAAAACTAATGCCTTTTCGGTACCTTAATTTCATGATTATACTAATTTGGCTACTCTGGCTTGGTTTATTCCTAAGGTTTTAGTGAGGTGACCTCTTTTTTGTATTTTCACTTGTTGACACCTAAATTTTGGATTTTTCTTTTCCATTCATATTGCATAGAAAATGAGGATTAGAATTTTAGTTCTCACAAAAAATAATTTTTCATGCATAGCATATTTTATTTTATTTTATTTTATTTTATTTTATTTTATTTGCATTGTATTCTAGACTGGCAGAGGAATTGAGCTTAAATCGACAAGTGACGAACTCGGCATTGCACGTAAAATTTGGCTAAACATGAGGGGTTTTTGCTGAAATTGTAAGAGGGCTTGGACATCATTTTCAGATTTAATTCATCTCATTTTTTAGCTCACTTTAATTGTTAAAAGGCATTTAATTAATTATCTATTTAGTTAATTAAAGCCCGATACGAGCCCAAATGCGCGATAAGCCCATAAGGATAGGATTTTTCGGCTGGCCCGAAATTACAGCATATTTTTATTATTATATTAGGACTTTAATAATCAGAATTTTAGATCCTAAGGTCCTAATATAATCTTAGATGTCAAGCCTAATCTAACGGCTTATAATTAACCCTAGTGTCTCACTATATATACTTTCATTCTAGGGTTAATTAGGGGGGTTGGCTATTCATAATTTTCAGAGAAAAATAGCAGGAACAGAAGTCCTCTTTTACAAGGTCCAAGGGAGAGGCGCATAGATAGAAGCCGCATTCATTGAAAGTAAGGAGAAGAAAAGTCAAAAGTCCTTAGCAAGCATTCTCCTCAGCGTTTTCGTGTTCGTGCATATCAAGACCACTTCAAATTGTGACAGGTTCTACTTGCTGTCTAGGGCTGATTTCATCATTGCTTGTGCATGATTTCCTCAGCTATTTGACATTCGATACCCCTGCTGTCTAGTGCCGATATCTACTATGTTCGGTGTCAATTTGGTCACTGTTTAGGGTCAATTTTCCTGCTGTTCGATCCCAAGTTTGCTGTGGATTTGGGGGTATAATCTACTGCTGTTCGGTGTCAAAACAGTAGTAATTCAATCAGTTTTCCCTTGATTTTTAGTGCAGTTTTTTCGCAGATGTTTAGAGTCGATTACCTCGTTATTTGGCGCAATACTTTCGTTGTTCGTGTACCGTTTCTGATGCTGTTCAAGTTCTTTTTTTTTTTTTTGCTGAATGGTGCCGAATTTGAGCTCCTTTTGCCGTGTTTTGAAGTTGCTGTCCAGTAGTATTTTACCGCTATTTAGTGATCAAAACAGCCCCTTTTTGGAGCCTTCTCTCTTGATCTTTGCTGCAGGTTTTTTGGGTTAACCATCAAGCGAATTCCTTGTTGATAGGCGCCAATAAAAGCCCAAATTTGCTGCTGCGACGGGGATCAATTGGTGCTATTCTTTGAACGAATTCTGAGCTCTTAGGTGTGCACGCATTCTTGGGCGATCAGTCCAATTGCTTGCGTGTTTGTCAAGTTTGGTTTTAGATCAAATTAGGTAATTTTCAAACCCTTTGAACATTCTGAAAATTATCTATTTGAATGTGAGTGAATATTTGACGAATATTTGACGAATATTGCATGAACATGGATAGATTTCAATTGTCTAATTTGAAGTATTCGAATTTGAAGAAATTTAAGTCTTGAGCATATCTTAATGTCTTGCAGATAAACATTGGCTTGAATTGAAAATATCTTTCCAATCTGAGAATTATCTGAATATATTTTTAAGATCTCATAAGATAACTTTTCTAATTAAGAAAGATGTAATCCTTTGTGGATAGGGTCATTTCCCCTTCAAATTCGGCGATCCTTACCCTTTAGTGGTCGAGAATTTCATTCATATTTTATATAGTCTAAATCAAATATTTTTATAATATTCCTTGAGTGAAGTGCATGCTCCCTTGCGCCTTTGTCGCTCGGATATGTGCATTATGGACGACCATCCGATTTCACCCTCAAAGTACGACGTCATCCGTACAAATGAAATTATCCATCTCATCCCATAACTTTGGGACCGGACCGATAAATTTCATTTAAATTCACCATCCGACCCCACCCTCGGGGTACGACGTGAATAAATTCCCTTCCGACCCTAAACCTCGGGTACGAAGCGAATTCATCGGAAAAATTCGGATCATGGTGTACGACACTCAAGGTTGATTATATTTTGATTTGACTCTATTTTCATAAAAAAAAAATCACAAAATGAACATCAAATCATGGTCTAAAATGGAATTAAATGTCAAGATACCTTTTAATATAAAATTAGACTTTGAGTGATCAATTTCTTAATTTATATTAATTGTTATCGACTTTCGGACCATCTTTTATTTTTGTCTTTTATTTAATCCGAAAATACCAAAAAAATGTCACTCATGTGCATTTCACATAGGGTAGATCATGCATGTTTACCATGTCATTTTTTCCATTCATGTATATTTACCATGTCATTCACGCATTGTTATTCATGTCATATAGGTAGATTTGCATCCCTTGCATGTCATGATTTTTTTTTTAATTTTAACTTATTTTTTGTGTGTCATATATGTTAGACTTCACATTCTTCTTGCATTAAAATTTGATTTTTTCAAAAGTCATCATGCGTGCCACATAGTTTGTCTGAACATCATGTAGTCATGTTTGCATTCATATAGTTAGGCTTTGCATTTGCATGTTGCATTCATTCAAATAAAAAAAACTACAAAAATACCATTGAACCTTGCTTTATAAATCAAATCAATTGAATTTGCCAATTCAAGAAATCTTCACAAGAATGGTACCGAAAGGGTGTTAATTGAAAAATTAACATAATCAAGTCCCCGAACTTAAATCTCTGGTTTGCAGAAAATAAAGTATTCTCCCAATGCTTTATTTAGGTATCTAATCTACCTACCAAAAAAGATTAGTAACGGCTCCAAAATTTAAATCATTTGAACATGAACCTAAGTTGCGAATTGGTAGAGTTTGGGAGAGCTCGCACTAGGTTAGTTAATTTATTTAATTAATTTAGTAATCCATTAACCTGAGAATTCCATAATTTTTTAGGTCGCGACATCACTTTTTAATTGGAATGCATATGAATGATATTTTTTTATATTTTCAAATCATTAAAATTCCCCGAAACCACAAGAGGGAGTGAACTAACAATTTCTGTGCAGTGTTGCGACCTCCAGCAGGTGGCTCGGCCTACTCATTCTAGGGTTTAATGTACAACAATTAAATTGAAGAAAAATTAAATTGCAATAAATAAAGGACCTCCAATGGGGGACTCGGCCTTAGCTCGGCCTACCCATCGTGGGGTTTGATGGTATTGAAATTAAATTGCAGAAAATTAAATTGTATTAAATAAAGGACCTCCAACGGGGGATTCGGCCTTGATTCGGCCTACTCATCGTATGGTTTAATGATACTGAAATTAAATTGAAAGAAATTAAATTACATTAAATAAAGGACCTCTAACGGGGGACTCGGCCTTGATTCGGCCTACCCATCGTGAAGTTTAATGGTACTGAAATTAAATTACAGAAAATTAAATTGCATTAAATAAGGGACCTCCAATGGGGGACTCGGCCTTGACTCGGCCTACCCATCGTGGGGTTTGATGGTACAGAAATTAAATTACGAGAAATTAAACTGCAGAAAATAAAGGACCACCAGTGGGTGAGTCGGCCTTCCCATTCTGGGGTTTGATGGTACAAGAATTAAATTGCAGAAAATTATAGTACGAATGCGACATATGAATATGGAGACATATGAGTACGACATGACATAATCGAGATTTAAATCAATCCATTTGGGTAACGAAATTTTTGAAGATTTTAATGGCTATGATCGTTACCTAATTTGACGGATTTGATGGCCGAATTCGAATCTCGTATCACCTTGTGGATTAAGATTGCGGCTCAAACGACAGGGATGAACTCTTGATTATCTTCAAACTCCTATTATCTTCAAAATTCTCTCTCTCTTTTTAGTATTTTCTTTCTCTCAAATTTTTCTTCAATCTCTCAAAACACTCTCAAACATCCAAAATTTTTTCTCTCAAAAAATCTCCCTCCCAAGCTCACTTCTTCCCCCTTTTATAACCCACTCATCTATCTCTCATTCTAACTTTTTCACTAACTCTATCTCCCATTCTAATTTCTCCACTAACTCTTCTTCATTTTTATCTTCCCTTCTCCATATTTATCTCCCATTATAATTTCTCCACTAACTCTTCTTCATCTCCATCTTCCCTTCTCTATTCTTATCTTATTTTCTCCATCCATTCTTCTCCATCTCCTCTTCTCCATCTTCCCTTCTCTATTCTAATTTCTCCACTAACTCTTCTTTTTGTTATTTGCAAAATAATCCCTCAAGAGTTAGGTATTTGCATTCTTGTCCCTGAGATTTTAAGTATTTGCAATTCAGTCCCTGGAAAAATATTTTTTTAAGTCCAAATATCCTCACAATTTTCGACACACCTCCCCTATACTTAGTCGAAATTCACCACATGTCAAATTTAACTTCATTTCTTATTGCTGAAAATAATGCAAAATTTAATTAAAGCCCTTTTGCAAAATTAAGTCATTCTAGGTATAATTGGGCCAAGATGAAAATTTAAAATATTAGAAAACAATGTCACAACTCCTAAAAGTAAAGAATAAAAATAAATTGACTCAAATTGAATTTTTTAGGCCCGATTTGAGATTATGCTTGTGAAAGAATACACAACCCCAAATTGGATTTTTTAAATTTACGATGACCAACATGAAAAGAGATTTAAAAGAAAAATATTGACTATTTTTATGTATTTTTGTGGCCTCAAATGCTATTATTTATTAAATATTTTCCTAATTTCTAAAAAATATAAAACAAATACAAAAAATATGAAAAATAATTTTATGAATTTTTATGAATTTTATATTAATTTTCGAAAATAAAAATACCGAAAAATACTGAAAATATGAAAAATTATTTTTTGGTCAAAATTGATTCCCTAGGCCTAGCCAAGGTCGCCAAGGTTGATTTTTAATTTTATGAATTTTTATGAATTTTTTTTATTAATTTTAAAAGTAAAAAGATTATTAAAAATCAGGTGTCAGCAGTTATTATATTCGATATATTTTGAGGTGAAATATGTGCTCATGTGAATAATCTTGAGAGTTGCATGTAGCAAAGCTGACTTACATGAGTATTTAAAAGTCGATACAATTGAGGATTTGGTGATGCTCATCATTGATCTACATACTAGCATGAGACATGTGCATTGGGCAGAGTGCGTAGAACCGTGCGGGATGGCCTGGAAGTATCTAGGGGGCCACTAGGAATGCGGGGCGATAAGGAGGTGCCAATTGCAGTGCTAATTGAGCCATAGTCGTTGCATTTGCGCCTGAACATGCTCAACACGGGGTAGTTGGAGAAATAAGGGTACCAACTTCGGGGTGATTAGACACGGGTTGAGGCACAGGCCTGAGACGTCTATGACGTTGCCGGGACCGGAAGTGCTATTGAGCCATCGGTGGGGTTCAGTCCGAAAGTGCTATTAAGCCACCAGGAATCCCAAGTGAATCATTGAGCATCTGCATTAGCATCTGTATGATCCGAAGTCATAATATGCATGTACCGATTTACATTTTGGCATGAGACAAATACTGCTTTATAAATTGAGTTTAGAGACGTGCTTGCTAAGTTATGATTCACATTTTGTGGCTGATCACCATTTCAGACCCCCGACCATAGTGATGATTATTCCCCGATATTCGAGGAGTTTGATCCAGAGGAGTGGCCCTTACTAGAGGACGAGCAGTCCCGATGATGCTTAGATGGAGACTAGTGACCTTTTGGGTTTGGCCTGTTTTTTTTTATCTTGGCTAACTTATGTTATATTTTGAGGTTCAGATGATAACCCCTCCCTCCAAGTTGTATAGAACTTTTACTGTTATATGGTATGTAAATTCGATTTTTTCTATCTCTCTATCCTGCATGTGTATATGTCAAGGGATTGTGTGCTTTTCGTTGTCACTTTTGTTAGCCATCGTTTGGTCGCGACGAGTTTTGGGCCGTCACTAGTGTTGGCCAGGCGATGAGCGCTCTGACAGGAGACGGGATATTGCGTGCCTGCTGAGTTCGGGGCGTATGTTTTAGGGGAAAATTGTCCAATTCAGTCCTAAACCTTTTAATTATGCCAATTGAGTCCTAAACATTTTCATAATTTACCAATTGAGTCTATTTGGTTAATTTTAGTTGGAAATCGCCTATATAAACATCAGCAGTCTACATGGCACGGTTTCTTGAAGAAATCACTACCTATCTTTCTTGTTTCTAGATCCTTCTTGATCAGTCTTGACTATTCATATTTTAATGTTTAGTTGATGTGACTGTTCGTGTTTCGATATTTTATCAATTCCCAGGATTCTATCTCCTTGGAATGCTAGGTCGTATTTATGGGTCAAACCAAGAGTCATGTATTATGCCTATATATAGGTAAGAATTGTAATAGTTGTGTAGTCCTATGAGAAATGAGTATGAATAAAATAGCACATTCATCTCCTTCCTTGAGTGTTCTCCTTGTGTTGAGAGTTACCAATCAAATTTGCGATCTAAGTTTAATGTTGCGGACAATCGGTATTATTACTAAACCTTATCGATGCTTCTAAAACCTAGCCAATGCTTCCTAAGTTCAACATTTGGTTATTAGAGCCTTTGTCCGAGACCATTGTTTGTGAGCAAGCAATCAAGAATCGGAGAACGTCGAAATTCTGCCAATACACATTCAGGGACTATGATTGATTGGTTTGCTACCAAACTTAATTGGTGTAATGTCAGGCATTATATCCAAGTCATATGGAAGATATTTCAAGTTCGATGAACGGTGTCGAGAAGCTCAACAACTCCAATTATAATAATTGGAGTATCCTCATGTAGTTTTACTTGTAGGGACAAGACTCATGGGATGTCGTTGACAATGGCAACACCACACTACCCACGAATGATGATGAGTTAAGGAGATGGAACATCAAAACAGGTAAAGCTCTTTACGCTCTTGTTGTGACTGTTGAAGATGAATTAATGCAACACATCAAGAGCGCACAAACTCCAAAGGAGGCATGGGATAACTTGGCAGCACTTTTCGCGAGGTCAAACGATGCCAAGTTGCTAAGGTTGGCGAATGAACTATTGTTGCTGTCGCAACAAAACATGACAGTAAGTCAATATTTCCCCGAAGTTAAATCAATTTGTGATGAAATTTCAAAGTTGGATCCTGAGAATACTATCTCTAAGACAAGAATGAGAAGAATTATCATTCATGGGTTAAGACTGGAGTACAATGGTATTGTTACAACCACCCGTGGATGGGCAAATGTGCCAACTTTGACTAAGTTAGAGAATTTATTGGCCAACCAAGAGACTTTAGATAGACAAATGTCAAAGGTCTCGATCAAGGAAGATGAAAGTGCCCTCTTCAATAATAAAAGAGGATAAGAGTCAGAGGAGAACTGATGCAAGTAACAAAGATGGTAAACAAAGGAAACGTTATGGAGAGTGGTAAAAGCGACCAGAAAGGATGAGCCATTGGCCAATAGAGCTTGGTAGAATCGCGATAAAGATAGCAGTGAGGATAAAAGCAACAGAAGATGAAACAGACGATGTTTCATTTGCGACAAAGTTGGTCATTTTGCCGAAGATTGTCGAGTCAGAAGAGTTGATGGAAATGTTGCATCTAAGAAGAATGATAATGAAGAGAAGTGGGATTTCAAAGCCTCTATTGCCCTAGAGGAATAAGAAGAGCTCGCGGCTATTATTGCTACAAATTAAAAGATGTGACGGCTCTCATCACGGTAAGTCATAAATCGGTCAATTATGATATTAATTGGATAGTTGATTTTGGGTGTTCAAATCATATGACCGGAGATCAAGGCAAACTAACAAATACGACTAAGTACATCGGTAGACGAGTAGTTGTTAATGCAGATAACTCAAGGTTGCCTATTACTCATGTCACCCAAATGGTGATATCACCCAAATTCGGTTCGCATCAGATTGAATTGAAAAATGTGTATCATATGCTCGGGTTGAAGAAAAATCTATTGTCCATGTCACAATTCATAGACTTAGCAAACTATGTAGTGCTTGGTCCACAAGACGTTAAGGTGTACCGTAGTGTGGAGCCCACTAGTGTACCAATCATGGAGGGGCACTGATTAGAGTCCCTTAATATAATGTCAGCGAAGATGACATACGTGGATAAAACTCGAAAGAGCGATACAATTGACTTATGGCATGCACGCCTTGGCCATGTAAGCTACCATAAGTTGAAGGTAATGATGAAGAAGGATATGCTAAAGGGTCTCCCTCACATGGAAGTTCAAGAAAGCGTAATTTGTGCTAAATGCCAGTTTGAAAAGGTACATCATCTTTCATACAAGGAGTTCACATTCAGAGGTAATATGCCTTTTGAGCTCATCCACGTAGATGTATTTGGTCCGATGAAGCAATCATCTATTAGAGTATCAAAGTCCATGATAACTTTCATTGATGATTTTTTCAAGTACGTTTGGATTGACTTTATGAAAGATAAATCAGAGGTATTTCACTTATTTAAGTAGTTTAATACAAAAGTTGAAAGTGAGGTAGGCAGGAAAATACACTGCTTTCTTTCTGATAATTAGGGAGAATATACTTCATACGAATTAATGAAGTATCTACAAGATTGCAAGATAAGTCGACAGTTTACCTGTTTGTATAAGCCACAACAAAACAGAGTTGCTGAAAGAAAGAATCAGCATTTGGTGAAGATTTGCGTGAGCATGTTACATGGAAAGAATGTTCCACTAAAATTTTGGGCTAAATGTATGAAGACAGCAGCGCACGTAATCAATAGATTACCTCAAGTAAGGCTTGGCTTTATAACACCATATGAGAAGCCATGGAATCACAAGCCCATGATAAGTCATTTTAGAGTATTTGGATGTGTTTTCTAGGCATTTGTGCCAGACCATCTACGTAGCAAATTTGATAAGAAGGGAATTTACCACATATTTGTGGGCTACGATGATCATCGAAAAGGATGGAAGTGTTGTGATCCTACAACTGGGAGATGGTGCACTTGTAGAAATGTGGTGTTCGATGAACTATTATCATGTGGTTATCATAGGCTGCTGAAATTACCAAATTCAAAGCTAATGGAAGAAGAGGTTCATGAAAGAATGAAAGAATTTGATGACTCCTAGCTGATTGGAGAAGAAAATAAATTAGTGGCTGAAAGAGAAAAACTTGGAGCATTGTCACCAGAAAAAGTCAAAGAGCCCATGGTGAACTAGTGTACATCCGAGAATGACAGAAGAGCTTCGACCATCTTAGATAGAAGAATCTGAAGAGTAGGAACCTCAACTTCGAAGATCAACAAGGTAGAGAAAACCAAATCCCAAATATGCAAGTATGGCAGTGACCGAAGATGTCGGAGTGATCGAGCCATCTACTTAAGGGGAAGCCTCACCCAGCCCAAAATGGACAAAAGGCCATGGAAGAAGAATTTCAAGCATTAAGGAAGAACAAGACATGGGATTTGATGCCAAATCCTAAAGAGGTATGTCCTATATCTTGCAAGTGGATTTATAAAATCAAAACTCGATCAGATGGGTCGATGGTACGATATAAGGCAAGATTGGTTGCACGAGAATTCTCTCCAAAATATGGTCTAGATTATGATGAGACCTTTAGCCCAATAGCAAAGGTTACCACAGTTTGAGTCCTATTAGTACTTGCAGCAAGCAAGTCATAGAAATTGTGGTAAATGGACGTGAAGAACGCTTTCCTACATGGAGAACTAGATTGAGATATGTACACGGAGCAGCCAAATGATTTCAAGAGTAAGGCCCATCCAAATCATGTCTGCAAGGTAAAGAAAGCTCTCTATGGCTTAAAGTAAGCCCCGAGGGCATGGTATGAGAAGATTGGTGAATTCCTAGTGCAAAGTGGTTACTCAGTAGCACCAGTAGGCTCATGGCTATTTGTGAAGGCAGAAGATGGTAAGCTTGCAATTATATTAGTTTACGTAGATGATCTAATAATCACTCGAAATGATGAAGAAGAGATGTGTCAAATTAATGCCAATCTCTACGTGAGGTTTCATATGAAAGAGCTTAGAGAATTAAAATATTTTCTAGGAATCAAGGTTGAAAGAACTAAGGATGGACTATCTTATGTTAGGAAAAGTATACAAGATCTCCTAGATTGGGATGCTTGATTGCAAACCTATGTCTACTCTAGAGGATAGAAATGTAAAACTATGTGCATATGAAGGGCACGAACTAGAAGACTCAATTATGTACAAGCAATTGGTGGGTAGTCTTATTTACCTAATCATAATACGGCCTGACATTGCCTTTGCAGTGGGAGTAGCAAGTCGATTCATGGAGAAACCTTGAAATTCTCACTTGGATGCAGTCAAGCGCACACTAACGTATGTAAAAGGTACATTTGACATTGGGCTTTTGTATAAGAAAGAAGCATTGTGTCAATTAGTAGGCCATTGCGATGCTAATTTTGCTGGAGATCATGACACACAATGTTCAACTACTGGGTACATGTTTAGCCTCAGATCTGTAGTGGTGTCCTAGTGCAGTAAAAGATAGCTGACCATGTCATTGTCTACTACAGAAGCTGAGTATAGAGCAACGGCAATGGCAGTTCAAGAGAGTACATAGCTATTACAACTAATGAAAGACCTTTATCAGCCAATAGATTATTCGACACAATTATATTGTGATAATCTATCAACCATAAGCTTGGTAGAGAATCCAATGTTCCATGCAAGGACTAAGCACGTGGAAGTACACTATCATTTTCTACGAGAAAAAGTCTTACCGGGAGAGATAAAGATAGAGTACGCAAAGACAGTGATCAAGCTGCAGACATTTTCACCAAAGGTCTTGGAGCTGTAAAATTTGAAGAGTTTCAGACCCAACTTAGCATCGTTGCAAAATCTATTCTAAGAGAGAGTAGTCAATGAGGGGGAGTCTTCAAGAAATCACCACTTATCTCTCTTGTTTCTAGATCCTTCTTGATTAGTCTTGCCTATTCGTATTTTCAATATTTAGTTAATGTGAATATTCGTGTTTCAATATTTTGTCAACTCCTAGGGTTCTATCTCCTTGGAATGCTAGGTCGATTTATGAGTCAAACCAAGAGTCCTGTATTATACATATATAGGCAAGTCTTGTAATAATTGTGTAGTGCTATGTGAAATGAGTCAGAATAAAATAGCACATTCATCTCTTTCCTTGAGTGTTCTCCTTGTATTGAGAGTTACCGATCAAATTGGTGAGCTAAGTTTAATGTTGCCGATAATTGGTATTATTACCGAACCTTACCGATGCTTTTGAAACCTAGCCGACGCTTCCTAAGTTTAGCACGGTTGGTGTTGATGTTGACAAATTCTTTACTTTTTAAATAATTTTTTGAATTTTCATTTGGTTTTTTCTATTATTCTATTTTTTCTTGTTTTTACTGTGGCTGGTGAGGGCTCGGCCCCGAGCCCTCGCCTGCCGCTGGTGAGGGCTGCGAAGGCAAGGGTTGCAGGCTAGCCTCCTTGCCTAGATTCAGCCAAGGCTAGCCCCCTCACCCAGTGGCCATCGAGTGCCCGATGAACTTTGCCGACCATAGTAAATAAAAAAAGGAACAAAATAATTATAAAAAAATTAAAAAAAATATTAAAATATCATTAAAAATTCGATACGTCAGCAACTGCCGTGATCAAATCACAAGATGAACTTATTTGGTGCATAAAAACTGTCTCAATGTTTCACTTGAGCAGTACACAAAAATAGTAATTGCTAGGAATATCTATTCTATAATTTGAACTGATTTATGACTTATTTTCGGTCGGAAAAACGTGATATACTATCAGTTTTTTTTTTGTTATTGGTTCTATTGAGCAAATATAACATTTAATCCTGCCGAGCACTCATGCAAGAAACTTAATGTCTACACAATCTCGAAGTATATATTTGCAATACCGAAAAAGAAAGAAAAAGGACCTCCCTACATCCATAACAATTTTTTTTAAAACCAAACATAATTTTTGGATATTGTACATTTTGACCATCAAGACAGGGGGCTCCAGATAGAGAAAAGAAGAGTTTATCTTTTCTCATCGAGTAAATGCTCCTATTACAAGCTAATTAAAAAAGAGTAGGATGTAGTACCTTTGATTGATCAAGACCACAATTCATGCATAGGATAAGGAAAGTAGTCCCTTTACATGGGACGGAAATTCGATGAATTTAGTTCATGAAATTTGCGGGTATAAGAAAAAGGGTAAATGCTTTATTAAACCCGAATTAATTACTTCGGAATTTTATAAAATTTCGAGGATCTACTTCAAATCCTCAAAGATGCGGTGGTTATCAGATCAACCGAGAGCAAACCTCGGTTGTTTGCTGCAATTTTTTTTTCTTATGTTGCAACAATTCATACAAAAATTATGAGGAAAGACATATGATTACGACCAGGTACAATTGAAGAATCGATAGAAATGGCTCAATAATGCTAAATTATCTTCTCAATTCCCACATCCAATAAAAATCGCAAATGTTTGCACCCAGAATCGATGAATTTGTGGACTACCATCGGCACCAAACTGCGTACAATTCCAAAATTTGATAAAGGTTTAGCTGCAGTTGGCACGAATCCTCATGTCTTTTATCATACCTATTGAATTTTGTAATAGCAAGCTGTTCTAGCTATTTATGTCTTTACACAAGTAGAGTAAGGCATGACCTTATGAGACTATCTTTCACTTCCAACAGTCTATGAGTCTGGATTAAATCCCTAGCCAACGAAACCATATAACTCCCCAATAATTTAGAGGAAGAATTTTATAAGAATGTCATTTTGATGATCTAAAAACCATGACATAACACAAAAATTAGTGTACAGCGCATGCTGATCTCCCATTTTTTCAAGGCTACCGAGGATATGGCTCAGTCACAGAGACCTCATTTTTTGAGACCTTAGATATCCTCGGACTATTATCCTGCATAGCTGACATATCTGATTCAATGCCCCCGTGCTAAAAAAATGCGGGTCGCGACGGCACTTGGAGAGTGATCGAGTGGCTGTTAAGCATTAGAAGGACCGAGGCCATCGTTGGCCGGTTAGCCACGTTTTCTTGAACACATAGTAGACCAATGTGTATGCACCTTGCAATTTCGGTACTTGAACCAGAAGTTAAAGAGGAATCGATGATGTTTGATATCGTTCCATCCCTCCAACTCTTCCAGACCTGTAAACATTTGACAATCATTGAACTGACTGATCTCCGAAACCTTATGCGAAATGAGAAGGTTTGTTCTTATACTCACATAGCTTATAAGGACCTCCGTGTCATCGCCCATGCGGGAAAGATTGTTCCTTTGACCACTCACAATTTCCAAAGCCAGCACTCCGAAACTAAAGACATCAGACTTGACTGAGAAGTTTCCGTGCATCGCATACTCCGGCGCCATATATCCGATGTGCATCACAATAAGTCCACCATATTAGCTTTACAGTTTGCCTTTGTTTTATCCGTAAGCACTCTAGGATGTTGTGGCACTTACTAGGTCCCCACGATCCGGTTTGTCTCGGCCTGAGTTTGGTCCATCTCAAATAGCCTTGCCATACCGAAATCCGATATCTTAGGATTCATATCCGAGTCCAACAAAATGTTGCTGGCTTTGAGGTCCCGATGGATGATACGAAGTCGAGAGTCTTCGTGTAAGTAAAGCAGCCCTCGAGCGATACCCATTATTATCTTGTGACACCTATCCCAGTCCAGATTCGCACGCTTGAGGGAATCTACGTATTTTGGTAAGATCACATTCTATAAGACATCCCTTAATCATTTCATGAGGATCTAAAATCAAGCATGACAAGCAGAGAAACATACTGAATATGAATTGATCGAGGCTCGAATTGGGCACAAACTCGTAAATGAGAAGTCGTTCGACTCCTTCCAGACAGAAACCTAGGAGCCTAACCAAGTTCCTATGTTGTAGCCTAGCTAGTAACATCACCTCGTTCTTGAATTCTACTTCTCCTTGATTGGAATTCCATGATAGCCGTTTCACTGCAATTTCCCGTCCGTTGGAGAGCCGACCCTAGAATTTCATCAAAGTAGGCCCTCTTGAGTATCGATTGGCACATTGAAGCATTTCGAAGAGGATCAATTGATGTTATCTATGATTCTTGTGTTGCTTAAATTTCGAATACGAGAATAGAGGACGTGCTTTGTTATTCATTACCATGTAAACAGCACCAAAACCACCTTGTCCAAGCTTTTTGGTATTAGAGAAGTTATTCGTTGCCGCTCTGATAGTACCAAAATCAAATTGCAGCGACTCTGCTGTGCTAATTTCATCCTCAACTTCACCTAGAAAGATAAAAACACAGTCACTCAGGCAAACATCATTGTCGTAATATCAGTTTTTGTAATGGAAAGGTTTACAAACTTTTAGTTATACAGGTTAATAATTGTCGAAAGCAATGCAGATCTTGCTATTTTGCTGGCCTAAAAGCATAGTAATTAGTCAACTTCATTATATCCATGATCTTTTGAACCTCATGAACAGTTGATATTCTAATTCAAATTGATAAAGACTAACCTTCAACTCTTTGTCTGGGCTGCTGCTTCTTCCTTTTCACTATCAGGAGTGCGACGACGCCTACAAGGAGTGTCACAGAAATACTTGTGGCGACTGCAATGATCATAGTCCTTGTCGAATTACTCTTTCCACCTGCAAGAGCAAAGGCACATCATGTTGATGATCATCACGCCATTCTTTGATAACTCACAAATCTTAATAGTCTTGTCTCTGAACTTTGGATTGTACAATTCGACTATTGAACCTTTAAGTTGTTCAACATGATCCCTGAGCTTTAGCTCAACGTGCAATCTAGTTCATAAAAGTTTCATTTGTTCAATGTGGTCCATGAATTACTGCAGTTTGATTAAAATATAAGATATGAAAACTTATGGAGGAATTTCTTAGTCTTTCTGTTTGATGAGGCACAAAGTTTCCTTACCTCTGATTCTTTTGTGTCTCCTATCATGCATCCATAAGTTGTGATTCAACGAAGTGGCTATGATAGTTGATTATTAGCCATATAGATGCATCAAAGATAGAGATACATTACCTTCTTTTGCTAAAAATATAGACCAATCCATACCTTCGTTATTGCAACGAAGTATTTATACAACCCCGCCCGAAAACAAATTGCCCGATCTATAGAGTACATATCGATAAAGAAGAATTACATGGTTTATCGAGCGTAGATTAAGCTGATCTGAACGTTTCATAATGTGAATCTCGTCTTGGAACACGCATAATTAGTTCTTCAGATGATCTTAATCCACCTGGATTGTAGGAGAAAAAACTAACAGCCATGTACCTAACTCCTAAGCAAGAGCCAATTGTACCTGGTGGTGAAGGGGGCGCAGCAGGCGGCGGCGGCGGAAGTGGCTGGCCAACCGGGTTGAAGAACTGATAGATCTCGTAGCGGAACTGGCAACTTGGCGCCATGATGATAAATCCCGCCCGCCCGAGACAACAATTCTTGACGATATCGTCGATTTTCTGCAGGCAGTCGATGCATTGCTGCTTGGTCAAGTCCGGCGTACACTGCACCATCGCGAAGATCGTTTCCTGCCCCACTGGGATCTCCCTGGTTGCATACTTCCTCAGTGCGCCGCCACTGGCTGCCTCGTCCTGCAGACCTCCCACCTGTTCCCCCAGCATGTACTTGAGCTGGATCGTGTCGTTGTTCACATTGTACAGCCGGGCAGTGGGTACGACCACGGCTGTGCCGAAGCTCGAGACATATGAGTACCGGATGGTGCATTTCTCGCGGTAGAGCACAGCCTCCTTCTGGAGGGGGCAGAGGCGGCGGATGTCGGAGGCCGAGTCGTTGAGGCAGGCACGACAGCTTTCGCCAGTGAGGTCACCGCGGCAGTAGCCAATGATGTAGAGGTTTTGGGAGGCGGCGGGGACGGCGGCCGAGGCATTGAAGAAGCCGTAGGTGAGGGACAAGGAGTTGGTGGTGGAGATGGAGGAGAGGAGGTTGGTGAGGGTGGTTTGGTAGCTGTCGTCGGCGGTGAAGTTGCCGGTCGTACCACAGAAGGGCTCTGGGAATAAGTGGTCCACTTGGGCGTTTATCGTGGAAGCGAACATTAGAAGAAGCACGAGAAGGAGGCTTGGAGGATCCATTTTTCTTTTTATTTTTTGGGGTTGTGTTTCGGGTCTTTCTTTCTTTTATATAGGGGCGTCCGCCACGCAAGTTGACTTGTCGAAGTCAATTTCGTCAAAGCTATGATAGCTCCTACACGACTTTTTAATTCATCATTTAAATTACATAATTTTTAAAATACATTTACCACGAATACCATCGAATTTCTGACATTTGTAAATAATAATTCTTAAAAATCATGACACTTAAATAATCATAACTAATAATTTTTCTCTGCACATGATCTGTTCTACCAAATACCAACTTTTCCGGAAACGGCGTTTTAGTTATGAACTCCATCAGGAGGATAATCATTAGGATGGGCAATATTTAGTTTATCAGAATACAATTCTATTCTTCTCAAAAGAATATGAAGGAATTATTACACCGTTGGAGAAAATATTAGGTACCCGCACAGTATCACTGACATGGTCTCCACGTCCATTCGTCTCGCGACACGTGTTGCAAGAACCCACTAGTCAGGAAAAAAAGGAAAAGACTCTCTTTCTTTCTCCCCCTCTGTCCTCCGCTCTCCCTATCCCCTTCTCCGACCTCGAGCCCATGGCCGACTGGCTCACGGCTCATCCATGGCCGTCGGCGGCATCGTTGAGCCAAATCCGATCGGCTCCGTCAGCGATGCCGGCGAGGTTGAGGGTGACGGTGAGGGGGAGGGGGAGGAGCGAGGGCTCTCGAAATTGCAGCTCGCATGGCCTCTCGAGCTCGCAGTTGCCATGGCCTCTCGAGCTCGAGCTTTGGGTTCACTGGCCAAGGGCGAGGCAGTTGCAAGCTCGAGATCTGGCGGCCATGGCCGCGAACAGGCGAGGCTTCCTCGGCCAAAAAAAAGTCTCTTAAGGAAAAAACAAAAAAAGAGTCTCTCCAGCAATAATTGAACATGAAAAACTTCTGAGATGGAAAAGAATTTTTTTGCGGGAATTTTAAAATTTTGAATTAATTAATCTGGACCATCCATTTTTGAATTGAACGGCCCAGATTGTTTATGTCACCCCTAACATAATCTTACTATGTTAGGGGATCCGGATTACGTAGTCTCTAAGCTTCGTATGTTTCGGAAAAAAAAAAATACGACGCTTTTGAAAAATAATTTTATAAAAAATTAATATCTTTTGATATTTAGCTGAAATCTAAAAATAAAATCAAACATATTTTCAGCTTCATTGCCGGAAATGAGACGTATGAGTCGTCCTCTATGAGGTCACGGGTGGTGTTTGGTAATGCCGGGAGAAAAAGGAAGAAGACCATTCCAAGATCTTGACCTTTAGGCTGTAGATTTTTCCCACCACAGAACATGGTCCAAGTCAAAGCGCGTGACCGTGACAAACACGAAATCAACGAATTATGCAAATTAAGAGTTAGCAAAAAATAATCGATCGAATCAAGATACGATTGACTAGTTGGGTCCGATTCCCAAGGGCACTGGTTTCTAATTCCATAAAATTAAAATTGGTAATTCTCGATCTAATTTTCGGATCTAAGGGTAGAAGATTTTTCGGGCATTATTGCAAAAGATTTGTCCTATTGAGGTGAGATATTTTTAAAATTTGAGGACGAGAAAAGAGTATCTTTGGCAATTTGACCCAAAAAAAAAATATCTTTAGCAATAATTCAACATGAAAAACTTCTAAAATGGAAAAGAAGGAACTTGCGTAGTCTTTATGCTCCGTGTATTTCGTAAAAAATATGACATTTTTGAAAATTAATTTTATAGAAAAATATTAATATTTTTTTATATTCAACTGAAACCTAAAAATAAAATCAAACATATTTTCAGCTCCGTTGCCGGAGATAGAGACGTATGAGTCGTCCTCCATGGAGGTCATGGTTGGAGTTTGGTAATGCCGGGAGAAAAAAGAAGTTGTTGATAGAGATTGAAGTACACGAGGACAATAAAGGAAGAAAGCCATTATAAGATCTTCACCTTTAGGCCGTAGATTTTTCCCAACACAGAGCCTCGTCCATGTCAAAGCACCTAGCGTGACGGGCACGAAATCAGTGAATTATGCATATTAAGAGTAGGAAAAAGAATCGATCGAATAATGACAGAATTGACTAGTTCGATCCGGTTCCCGAGAGCATCGGTTTCTAGTTTCATAAAATTGAAACTGGTAATTCTCGTTCTAGTTTTCAGCTCTAAGGATAGAACCACCCACTAGGACCGCCTAGACAAGACCGACTATTTTTTATTTTATTTTATTTTATTTTATTTTTGATTTTATATCCTATTAATATTTAAAAAGCAATTTGAACTCTTAATTACAAGGAGTACTTCGACATATTTGAATGTGAATATGTGTTTCAAGCACATCAATCGATTTCGCTGGACTACCTAGGAACCAAATCGAGCCAATCAGTCATGTCCGGTCCTTGGTTTTGGAGGGGAGAGAGGAGCGGACCAAATCGAGAATCGACCACCCCTAATGCAAATTACAACTATTCCACAAACGCAAGGTCACACATATATAGAGCATTGTGTGCATCTAGCTTTATGCGGACAAGTTTTGGAACTTCGGCCCTATGATGAGGTGCGTCGATTTGCTCGTTGAACTCATATCTTTGGGTCACCAATAGAAGGTAGATCGTGGATTTGGAAGCCCATCGGTCTCCTCTAAGGGCGGTCGGCCCAAATGGCGACATGGGCATGTTTGAAAATTCACAAAATCAACCCAAATTGCTCATACCCAATGGCCACCACCTCCATAGTGGTCAACCCCACCAGAGAGGGGGAGAGAGAGTTTGTGTTTGTTGCTGATGGCGGATTCAGGTGATGGTGATGATGTTGGTTGGAAAGGCTGCGTTGGTGGTGACGATGCTGGAGGAGTCTCGGGTGAGGCGCAAAGCCGGTTCTTCCGGCTCCAGTGCGGCTGTGGCGTCATTGGGCGAGGGGATGGGGGATCTTTCCTTTGGGAGGAAAAATAAAGTGTTGGGTTGCTGGGAAAGGAAAGAGGAGTACTGCGGTAGCATCCCAACCATTCAGATGCAATGGTTGATGGGACGTACTTTTGTGGTTAATATGTCGCCTTAGGTCTTTAGAGTGTGCCAAAAGCGACAAAGTAGAAATTTGTGGTACTTTGCATGTTCATTTTTAATGACAGCCAAGATTTTTTCTTTCAATGATGAAGTTTATTATATTTGTCCAAATTTATATAGGAATATTGTTAGGACTCTGTGCATAATCACAACGAAATAAAATGCAAAAGTTAGAAATAGAAATCAAGACATAAAGTTTTATCATAGTTCACTCTTAAATGAGAATTACATCTTGATAATATAATTAGCGCATCTCACCTTCATATTACTTCACTCAATTACAAGCTAAAAAGAGTAGATATAGCAACAGCTATTGATGGACCAAAGTTTAAAATATCAATAAAATACAAGCTCATACTATAAAAGCCTTATGAGACCTTGCGTTTGTCTGTTGATGTGGAGTATGAACCGCACCCCAACAAATATATGAATATGGTAACTTACAACCTACTAGCTAGCTGAAACAAATGCAAGAATCCCATATGGACAACTGACTTTCAGAGGTATAATATAGAGAACTCTATCAAATCGCTTAGTCAATTAATTCAGTGCGCGGAATGCCAACTTTATATTCAATTTGCTAATCCATAAGCCATGGCTCTTTTAGAATATTAATTAGAAGAGTATATGACCCTTAATATACATTTGGAATTAGATGCTTTAGATGGTAACTCACTTGATGTACATAGTAAACTCAACCATTATACATCAAGAGGGACAGATTTCATACATCACTAAGGAGTTCTTATGCATAGTTTGACTACATGTTAGATATTTATAGTATTATTTCTCATCTTCAAAAGAAAATCTTCATCACCAGTCCAATCATATGCCGAGGGGAGTATACGAAGGCCACGAAAACAATAGTTTGTGGCCTTTAATATATATTTTTAATATTTTAAATTAAAATTTTCTTTTCTTTTTCCTTTGTTTTTTCCTTTCTGTTTTCACTGCTGGCGAGGGTCACCGGGCCCTTGCTAGCAATTGACGAGGGCCATCACCCCTTGCCAACTGTAGGCGAGGCTTACAGCCCTCACCCCATCACAGCCTTGCCCTTGGCATCGCACTGCTGTAACTTTGAAAACCACCTTTCACCTCAAACAAAAGCATCTTCGAGGGCGTGAAAAATATAAGATTTTTGAAAAATATTTTTTTCATAAGTCATTTTTCAAGAGAATGACAATATTTTTCAGTATTTAGCTACAACCTAAAAAAATGAATAGAAAAATATTTTTCGTCGTTTGGTATAAAATATCTAATTTCATTTTTCTAGAGAAAAGTACCAAAAATAAATATATTTTATTTTATTTTATTTTATTTTATTTTATTTTCTTTCTTCCTCTCCTTGTCGCCTACCACAACAACGGCTGACAATCAGCCACAACCAAGGGATGAGCTTGTTCCATGGCCAAAAAAGTGTTAGCGAGGTGAAGCCTCACCCAAGGCTGAGTGAGGCTCATCCCTCATTGGGGTTGGCAACCGGCAAAGGAAGAAAGAAAATGACAGAGTATAAAGTAAACATTACTAAAAATTATTAAAGAGTAGCCCGGTGCATGATAGCATCCCCGCGGGGCGGAGGTCCAAGGAAGGGCCCCATCACAAAGGTGAAAGGAGGCAAGTTTTACCTTGTATTTGCAAGCGGCTCATAATTTTCCAAGGCTCTTAATTTTTTTTTAACTATTTTAACACACACACACACACAAAGTAATATGAAGGATGGAAGGAAGGAAAGATGAGGGAAAATGAGTTTCTCTTTTCAAAAAGAAAAAATCATTTTCCTCACTTTTAAATGTGTTTTTCATTTATAAAAATATTTTCTTTAACAAGCTATTTTTTGTGAACTAAACGCTAGAAAATCTGGAAAAAAAATTCATGAAGTTATATTTTATGAAATAAATGGAGTCTAAGAATTGAATCCATGTCGCAAACAAGCTAAGTATATTGAAAATACTTGGAAATCCCTTGATTTCAAAATCGCTTATATTGATCAATAGAGGTGACGGGCCGAATTTTTGCCAGGTAAGTCTTTGAGCGAAATAGGCAATGTCGGACTTGGAATGATTTGGTGATGGTAATTTTGGGGACAATCAATTTGCAGTGGAACATTGGGCTTTAGTTTGTTGATGAGTGTGGCAAAATTTAAAAGTCCGATTGTTAACGGTCAATAATGACTTTAGATCTCAAAGAAATTATCTATGCCGGAATTGGTTCGCGATTGGAGCACGAAAGCACAACCCACAATCCTCGGCGACTGATGGACATGTGGATTAGGCGCATGGATTACAATTGGCGTGGGCCAAGGTACAATTGTCAAATGAGAGAGACAAGTGATCGGTTCATCAAGGCCAAGGGCCGCCCACTTAGCTCGAGAACTTGAGGAGCATGTTTTGGTCTCTATAAACAACTAAAACAAGTCCTATCTCTCTCTCACACACATTTTAGACAACATCCATCCCATTCCCCCCCCCCCCCCCCCCCCCCCGGGGGCCAACAAGAAAGCCCTCTCCCTCTCTCTCATTTCTTCTCTTCGTCGGCTCCATCCCGACGCCAAGTCTTTCTCTCACTCATTTTCTTGCTTGCGCTGTGAGAAGGATCAAGAAGGTGAGCTCAGCCACGGAGTAGTGGTGTTCCCATGGGTTTCTCCGTGCACGGGACTTGAGGCAAGTAAATAGCCAACCCATCGACTTTGAATTACCGCTCGTGGTTGCATGTTGTGTTTGGTGGTTCGATAGACTCCCTCGAGCGTTGGTTGGTTAGTTTTGTGGATGGATCGCTGAAATGACCAATGGATTGTGGTGGGTCGTGCGTGGAGCTCGGCAAACAGCAATGGGGTTGCGTGATAGTTCTCAGATTTGGTTTGCATGTCGTGTATTGTGGTTGCTTGGTTACTGAGTTTGTAATTGGATTGAGGTAACAAGCGAGGTTTCACGAATTGGATCACGGGGAAGGCTTGAGCTGTGGTGAATTTTCCAAAGGCAGATTTTTAATTGGTTTACAAGTTGATATTCAAACTGCGAGAGCACTATTCTAATAAGTGTGTTGTATAGATTATAGATAGATGGACGAAATGATGGCGGGCGCGACTAATTTGTGCATGTGATTGCTAACGGTTCAATGGTGGGGACGTTCGCTTATGTGTTGCCATTCCCACTTGGATTGCCTCCCTCCATTTCCTAGATGCTTGGTTTTTTGGTCGATTAGATATGATAGGCAAGTGGTTTTGATTTACGAGGAAGGGAGAGATGAACGTGAATCGTGGGAGTGGATTCACGTGAATTTGAGGGGTACTTGTGAATAGTTACTTTGTAATTTTTTGGGTGCCATTGGAGTATTCAGTCCGATGTTCGCTCGGTTCTAAATTGGACATATGACTTGCTTACCATGTGGTTGGTGCATCTCCTTTATTGATGTGTTGGATTTTACTTGTGGAGCTTCGGTTCACTCTCATGGGTTTAACCTTTTTCAGATTAGCTTAGCAATAAAGAATGGCGGAGAAGAATGGCGGATCGGCTATGGCAGGAATGGAGTTCACCGACAATGTTGGCGGAGTTTTGTAGTCTCCCAGTTCATGTTGTTTTCTTTTGGTGAATGAATATTGTAATTAGCTTCTTATAAATATATATATATATATATATATATATATATATATATATTCCCAATTTGTTGAGTGGTCTTACCGATTGTGATGTAAGTAGTGAACTTATTGAGGGGCCATACTCTTAAGCGATGTGCCTGCTCCTTGTTTCTACTTGCATGATTGTACCGTTGATCTATTGGGGCTTCCATATGTGCCAATTATATTATATGTAATATTAGATAATTAAAGAAAAGAATGCATAGTCATAAGATTATGGCCTATCGGGGGACCTAGGGCCTAGGGGAATTGGATCGAGGTCGTCACAATTGAACAAAAAAGACATATTAATAAAGATTGAAAAAAACCCGGAATGGAGCCCAATACAATAAAGGTGATGATTATTAATACTATGCATGTGAACTTTTTGGAGATTTATAAGATTTTTGAATAGTTGGCGATAATCCTATTAAAATCTTAAAAGGTATCAAAATACGAATCTTTTTAGATCCCTATTTACCTCATTGAATAAATATTTCCATGCTGACCAAGCACTAGGGAGTGATATAACAATTGAAGTGTTAAATCTAAGTTATTAAAATAGTTGGTCCCACCCAAAGCCATGACAACGTCTTCAATTATGTCTATTACATTATGGATGTATCTCGTATGTTTATTGCCATTTACAATGTTTGCTTCCACTAATGTAATAGTCCTAATAAGTATTATAGTTTAGCTGGAATGGCTATTTACAAAATGCGCCTTGCTACTGTCTCCCTTCCCCTTTGTTCATGTTGGATGACATTAACTAAAAGTAAATGGGTGGGACTATTAGGACTAAAAGTAAAATTTTACAAGCCAATCCAACTAGAAATAGCTGGCTCCTTTAGTATAAAGAGAAAAAGATACAACCGCATGAGTAGTACCAGTTTATTAGTGACCACAAGCGCACTCCTCTAACAGCTCATGTACAGCTAAATAGTACTTCTGGACACATCCACATAATTAGCTTGAGAAGCAGACGAAATCATGCCGTGAACAGATATGTTCGCGTGCTTCAACGAGGGTAGACTCCAGTGAACGATGCTCCGTCAACGGAAAAAGGCGCGGAGCCGCTGGTAATTTGATCATCTCCAGGATCATCCCCTTTGGTGTAATTTGGCAGTTCCGTTCGGAGGAAAAAGGCGGGCTCTCGCGGCACTGGAAGACTAAGAGTTTGGCCGCTCAGCGCAAGAACTATGTCCGACATGGTTGGTCTATTAGCCGGATCTTCCTGAACGCATAGGAAGCCGATCTGTATGCATCTGAGCACTTGGCTTTTGGAACAAGATTCTCTCAATACAGGGTCCAGTATTTCCAATGGCTCATCGCCTTGCCAAAGTTTCCAAGCCTAGAGCAGCTCAATTGGACACGACAAGTTAACCGCAGAACAACATCATTGATTGAGAGCGCAGAGAACGATTGAATCATACAAAAAACTTACATAGCTTGTGAGATCTTCGCCTCCACCAGAACGGTAGTGGTAGTTATTTCTCTTGCCACAAATGATCTCGAGGAGGAGGACGCCGAAGCTATAAACATCGGACTTTTGAGAGAATTGTCCATGCATCGCATATTCCGGGGACATGTAACCGCTGAAAACCACCAGAACCATACATGTTGAGATGTCTAATATCTCTACTAATCCCATTATCAGTTCTTAGCCAGAAGCTACCTTACAGTAAACTTTGAAGAGTGCAAGACTTACTAGGTTCCGACAATTCTTCTAGTGCTTGCGTCACTTTGATCAACTCCGAAAATCCTCGCCATGCCAAAATCCGAAATCTTTGGGCTCATATCGTTGTCCAGCAAGATGTTGCTAGCTTTTAAATCCCGGTGAATGACTCTAAGTCGAGAATCTTCATGAAGATAGAGCATCCCTCGAGCGATGCCCAATATTATCTTGTAGCGCCTTGGCCAATCCAACTGTTTGCCCTTTTTGGAGTCTGTAGTGATTTGAATGAGAGTATCATCTAGGAAGCCCAGGAGTTAGATTCAAAATGTTACATATGATCAAGTAAATGAGTATATGATTATTCCGTCAATCATCGATGTCCTACATTAACTTAGGATATGAACTTAAAGCTAGTGAAGCGAAACAAACCAAACACGAAGTAGTCGAGGCTTTTGTTAGGCACAAACTCGTATACGAGTAGTTTTTCCCCTCCTTCCAAGCAAAATCCAAGCAATCTCACTAAATTCCGGTGTTGAAGCTTCGCCACCAACACAATCTCGTTCTTAAATTCTTCCCCACCTTGTCCTGAGCTCTTGGATAGCCTCTTCACAGCTATATCTTGTCCATCAGGAAGCCTACCCTGAACAAGTTTGTGAAAGGTAACAAGATCTTGTGAACTCTTCACTTGTTTGATTTTAGGATAATAACTTTCTTAACTTTAACCAATATGCAATGTTATCTTTTGAACTATGTTTTTCATTCAATTGGGTTCGCTGAGATTTAAAATTGTTCGGGTCACGTAGCATCTACAGAGTAGTGCCATGGAGACTATTTACGATCATAAGTACACAATGACCACGAGTCATTCTAATGGCTAGAGAGAAATTTAGAAACTTTATTATGAAGATGATATAGCCCATTTAACATCCATTGCGATATAAGTGAGCTAAAAGTTCATGACATGGGATTGGTTCAAATATGGTCGATGTTAGAATATTCAAATATCAAACCACACATTTTTCTAATAACTTAAGTTTTTGGAAAAACTGACAGTGATCTCACAAATCGCATATGGTATCAGAATCGAACATCATAAATTCAAATCTGTCTAAATCACATAGAATCAACTCTCTATTTAGCAAAAAAAAAAAACAGAAGCAGTTATTGAAAAATTTCTGGTGTCCCACTTAACCGAAATGAAGTTTAAGAAGCATATTATATGCCATCATCTTTTGAATTTCAAATCCAAACCAAGCATCAAGCAACTTCCAAATCCATTTTACGATGTTAATATATCACTAATGTACCTGGTAAACTTCCCCGAATCCACCTTCGCCAAGCTTGTTTTCTTGAGAAAAATTGTTCGTCGCTGAAAGTAACGTATCCCAATCGAATTGCAAGGACTTTAAGGATGTGATCTCGCTTACACCTTCACAAGTGAACAACAAAGTTGTTTAGACTTGTGCTTGTTTTTTCATGTCTCACGGTCATAGCTTCACAATATTTAGGTTTCTCGATTGAAAGTTCAATCGTTTGTTTTTGTTCTTTCTATCTTCTTTTTTCCCTGAAAAACGACAGTCTTACCACATTCTTCTTCTACCGCTTCATGTTTGTTATGTGCTCGCCTCCTCCGAAGCCACCAACAACATCCGATGAAGAGAAGCGCGACAAAAACGGCGACTGACACGACAGTCGCAGCCAAGGTGCCTGATCAGAAAATGGCCTTTCTCAGCATATTTAAAACCATCAGTTGATTGCAATCATAAAAAGAGTGGATTCCCAGATACGATTTTCAAAACAAGAAGGCATTTTTTTTTAATGAACCCATTAGCCGTTATTCTACTCACAAAAATCCAGTGACGGTTTATATAAACTTTTAAGCCTCATACTTAAAATTCCCTTTACGTTCTCACACTTTTTGCCTTGCAATGCACAAATTGCCCGTATTAGCACATAAACATAAGACTATTCTACTATTGTGTGTAAGAGAGGACTTTTCTTCTGTACCGGTGGATTCCTAACAGAGTTTGTGTCAAAAAATTGTGGGGAGAAAAGAACTTTACTGGTCACTTGATCTTCCGATGACTTCTTGATAACTTACCAACTTTATAGTGAAATTATCAATTCTATCAAAGGACGGTTGGTGCTAATGGAATTGCCATGTCAATTATTTTCAACCTAAATTGGTTGGATGGACTATGATTAAAAAAATCGCCAAAATTTTTAGGATTACATTAATCAAATTGAAAAGTTTAAGATAGAATTGGTGGCCATGAAATAGATTTCTCACTTTTTAGATAATTTTCATCAAATATTTTTATCTTTTTATTAATTTTTATTTTCCCTAAGAAAAAATGTCCCAAACATACCAATTAATAGTATAGAAAATATATTGTGAGTTTGAGCCTATAAATACATCTTTCCTACTCAAGTACATTTCCCAGTTTGACTAAGTTTCCTGAAAAAAGAAATTTCCTACTTTGATCCAATTCTTATTTTTATATGAGAATTGTATTTTTTGTGAAGAGCATCAAAGAAACAATTTTTTTCATGAATTACGTGTTTGAGTCTTCTTCGGACCTATTGAACAAATTCTTCTTGAAGGAAGGGAATGTGAAACACCACACTACTACCAGTGAACTATAATAGGTTGTAGAGTTAGTAAGCAAAATATTATTATTAACGACCGATAAAATGATCTTTAATCCTGGTGTGGTTAAGAAATTTGTAGCAGATGCACATAATATGGCAAGTTACCTCATAAATAAATCTCTGCCGATTGTAATTGGATGTCAAACTCCCAAGGAATTGTGGTTAGCTAACGTGGTTGATTTTTTTATTTTCCTTAGGATACTTGGTTGTCCATGTTATGTTCAAGTGAGTGATGATAAGCTTGATGGGAGGGCAAAAAAGTATACATTCCTAAACTATGCACAAGGTGAGCAGGGCTACCGGCTATGGTGCCAAGGATTAAATTTACATGTTATTACTAAGAAGTTACATTTGACAAATCTCTAGTATTTCTGGTACGAGTGATTGTGACAGTGTTTATACATATCTAGACAGTGTTCAGCTGAAGGTAGAGTTGCAATTAGAAACTCCTAAGGTAGTAGGTACTTCAAAGTAATCAACACATATGTGTTAATAGCAAGGTGAAGCTTATAGAACCAACAATTACTATAACTGCTGAGTTAGACAATGTGCATATTCAATCTCTTGATATATATGAATGCAATGGTGGTTTTCCTTTTTTAGTGGTTGATGAGGATATGTATAATAATTTTTGTGGAGTAGCTGAAAGCGCAAGTGCAATTGATATCTTGCTGGGATCCATGGTTATAGCAAAGTCTAAGTGCAACTTGTAATTGGAAGAAGTCTATGGCAGTTTAGGAGTACACGACGGGCTACGAGAGGATGGCAGCAAAGATTAGATTCCAGCGAAGTGATTATAACTTAGCCCAAACTTTAAGCCAAGATAGGGATTATTGAAAATATGTCTCAAATTTGATCTGAAAGGGAAACTTTCTTATTCAACTATGTTTCCTAGTCTGACTAGGCTTTTTGAGAAATATTTCCTATTTTTAATCCAGCTCCTAGTTATCCATGAGAAGTGTCTTTTCTATGAAGAGCATCAAAAAGGCGTCTTCTTTGTACACAAGTGTTTAAAGCCATTATGTAATTCCTTTGTGAGATTGAAAAATTATTTTTTGAGAAATTCTGAAACTAAGTTGCTAGGTGCAATCGGTGGTTGTCTTATATCGTTTGATCTAATAGCAAAATTTTGTATTACTTTGTCCATGAATGCAAGTTACATTAATTGAATCACGTAAATCTGATGTTCAATTTATTTTTTTATTTGTTTATTTTATTATTTAATCCCTTGCTTTTTGCAAAGTATAGGTTGACTGAAAATTTTGGATTAGTGTTGTTGTGGTTTTATGGGAATTTTCTTTCACATTTGTGACTTTGTATTCCCTTATCTAGTAGAGTAAACGTGTGGCACTTAGAGCGGTTCAGAGGTAAATTCACGTATTACAATAGGCGAATGCAAATATTTTATCATATGTCCGCTCAACTGTCGAGAAATTGACATGTGCAAATAAAAATGTTTGGACACTTCCATGATAAATTTCAAAATTAGGGATAAAATCTAAAGGCACGTGTGACAATATTTTTAGATCAGAATTTTTGCTTTAGAAGTGTTTTTGAAGAAAAATTCTTTTGATGACGTAGCTTTTGAAGTAAAAATTTAAGTTGATTACGCAATTTCATGATTTTTTTTTCTTTTCTTTGCTTTTTTTTTCTTTTCTTTTTTTAAAAGTAGTTTTGAAATTAGTTGAGCTTGTCGTGCGCGCCTCAGTGCCGCTAAAAGCTGAGAAGATATTGCGAAGGCTGTCCCTACACGTTACCATGCGGTTGGCGTATTCAGTGGACGACAGGCGGCATCACGTGTTGTCTTTGGTTCCACCACACCATCCCTCCTCCTGTGATCTCTCTTGTCCTTCTCTCTCCTATCGGCTAACTTTCTTTCCCTTCTCTTTTCCTTTTTTTGCCGCAGCCGCCATGGCCACGGAGCTCGACCTCGCAGCCTGCGTCCTCTCTCTCTAGACTATTTCTCTCTCTTCCTTTTTTACAACCGCTGTGCTACACTTGCTTTTCTTTCTTATCTCGCGCAGCGACTGCGGAGCTAGAGCCGCCATGGTCACGGAGCTCGACCTCGAGCCTAAGCGCGAGAAAAGAAGAAGAAAAGCAAGTTAGCACAGAGAGTCGAGAGAAGGACGAGAGAGATCACAGGAAGGAAGAGAGAGTGTGTGCTGGGACCCAGGACGACATGTGGGGCCACGTGTCGTTCATTGAATGGGTTGGCCGTATGGTGACGTCGACTAGAAGGGGCCGGTCTCCACAATATTTTCTCGGAAATGCTAGCTACTCCAGAATATTTATTTATAAAATAAAAAAAAAAGAGAGAGAGAACCCAATATTCTCGGTCATATTAAGCTTAAACGCAACATACCTTTGTGGATATTTCCACCAGGAGCCGTCGGAGCAGTTGGAGGTGGCGGAGAAAACGACAATGGACTGGGGCTCGGCTCCAAATCCCATCGGAAAATACAGCTTGGCGTATAAACACCGCTGGCTTGCCTTCCGGGGCTAACCCGATCGTAATAATCAAGGGCTTCGTCCAAGCAACTCCTGCAATCATTTGCGGACAAGTCTGGACTACACTGTAACAACGAGGAGATCGTACGGTTGTCCGGCAAGTCGGCCTTCCCGATCGCGAACTTGAGCTTCGAGGTGCCGTTCATGGCTCCGATCACTACTCCCTGCGTCAAGTTCCACCATATTGCTGGGCTCATGGTGACGTCGTTGACGTGTGGAAGCAAACGGGTAGGCTGCGTCTGCAGTATGCCGTAGATTGGAGTGTTCGAGTATCGGACAAAGCATGGCTCCTCTCCGGTTCCCCAGGAGAAAGCCGCCTTCTGGTTAAGGCACGACTCGACCAAATCATAGGCCACAGAGTTCACACACTTCTCGCAGATACTTGCTGTCGTATTGCCTACGCAGAAAGCGAGGGCGTAGACGGTGTTCGGGATCTGTCCCATGCTCGTGTTGCAGAACCCAGCATGTGCAGACACGTTGGAGGGGAGAGAGCTGAGGATGGTGTCGCGGCTCTTTGCATAGGCGCTGTTCGACGTGAAGTTTCCCATGGTGTTGTTGCAGATTTCCATATGATGCGCGGAGCTTCGCATCAGAAGATTCGAAAAAATGAGGAAATAAAGAGTAGGTAATGCGCGAGCCATATTAGGGTCTGGTGTTTTTGGTGCTCTGATTGGTTTTGCTTGATGCAGAGTCGGAGATTGTCAGGCTAAATACTGCAGAGCTTTGTGAAGTAGAATTCACTTGCAAGTGTATAAGGCGAAAAACAAAAACAAAAAAAGGCAAGAAGAAGAAGAAGAAGAAGAGAGAGAAGTAAGAGATGTCGATTATCACTAGACTCGGTCAAGATTTGGATGGTTACCCACCAATGCCAACTAGAATAATGTGCAGTAACAGTTCCGATGCTAATGTTTGATTGTAGCCACAATTTCGCATCAACTTGCTTGGCTATCGCATCGCGTGGCTCGTTTAAGTGTATATAAGCGATTGGTACGAAGAAATTGCGTGAGAACATGTACGTATAGCCAATGGAAATACTGGTGACATCGATCGAGTTAAGGGTGCGAAACTAATTTGTTCAGCTTGGTAAGAAGACGTAATACGAAAGTACTATCATATTCGGTTCATGTCATGATTTGGTTCGGATCATACACTCACCCTAATGTTTCGATTCAGTTCGGGTTTTTGTTGACACTCCTTTATCACATCCCAATGCTAATATCTTCTCTTACTCATGGCTAAAGGTATCGTTCTCATACAAGCGCAAGTCTTTTCCCCGAATTTATGGTAGTCTACGACTTCCGCCGCTAACTTGAATAACATCAAATCCTTTCGCCTTGACTTGACATCGAGGCGGCGCATTTGTGTGGTTAGTGCATTCGCAGATAAGTTGCTTGTCCAAGGTTTCATTGCGTGGTGTCTGTTCTCCGGTTTTATTTCTTTGATGTGATTTTGTCGTTGTCAAGAATTAGTAATAGCAACTTCGATGAATAAAAATGTCGCTTGATGCGACTCTCTTATTTCTCCTTTAACTACAAACGGAAGAGTATTTCTTATAGAGAATAATCTCACTTTGGTAGGAGTACTTCGATAGGAAAGAAAGGATCTAAATAATTTTGTATAAAAGAGTGTGCTTTTGACAAAGGAAAAAATAAGAAAAATAATATTTGAGGCATGCAAGTACTACCTTTAAGGATAATTCCATCTCTCAGAGTATGAAACTTGATGTGTAAGACTCTAGCGGCTATCCTACCAAGGATATGATAGTTCTTTTTTCTATATTTCACACAGGATGAATAGAGGGAACATGAACAACAACTTTACAGTGAAACCTAGCTAAGGAATGGAGGAAATAAAGGAGGATCTCTTATTTTGGTATGTTGTAATTGTAGTAGACAAATAAGGAAGATAGTTAATAAAGAGATAAATCAAATCAACAATAGAGAGCCATTACAAATTGATTGCATTGATTGTGGTCACAATTACCATTAAGGCCATCACGAAATAATTGCTTTGATAATAATACAAACACCGTTGAAATATCTAACAACCCCCACATATTTCAAAAGATTATTTGAAAAAGAAAACGTTGGGTTAACTCAATGAAAATAACGCATTGAAATTGGTGTTTGTTGGGCTATGAACCAGACCAAAATGATTATGCGAGAAAAGAACAAAAAAACTGTCATGACATGTGTTCGTTTTCTTATGAGTCTAGAAATAGATGGAAAGCTAGGATATAAGTGAGAAAAAAGAATAAATAGATTGATAATATCAAGTGCAAACTGCTTGTTGACAGAGACTGAAGTAGATGAGATTAATAATGGAAGAAGACCATAACAAGTTTTCAAATTTAGAATCCATTTCTTTCACAGAAAATGAATACTTTGAAAAATATTTTAAAAAATAATTATTTGTATTGCCTGAAATACTTAGCCACTGAAAAATATTTTCGTTAGCGACAACAATTTATGTCTAAACAATTTCTTAGCTGATGAAAATATTCTTCGTTCATTCATTTTTATTAACGATGCAAATGATTATTTTTTAAAAAATATTTTTCAAATTATTCATTTTTTCGAAAACAAATCAAGTTGTAGGTCCGTTTGTTTTGCGAAAAATATGATTTTTTTAAAAAATTATTTTCCAAAAAGCCATTTTCTAAGAGAATGATCATTTTTTGTAGTGTTTGGCCGATATCTGAAAATGAACTAAAAATATATTTTCTATCGTTTTGGTAAGAAAAATCTCATTTGATTTTCTGTGTCATCATTTGATCGAAAATTTTTTATGTACACCCGGCCATCCTACATGATACAGCCGATGCTAGCGTGAACAATTTTTTGTAAAATTTTGAATTTTTTAATTGATTTCTTATTTGTGAATTTGTTTATATATTTTTATTATTTTTTCATGTTTTTTCTTTGGGTTCTTCCTCTGCGGATCGCCAGTCGCTAGGCGAGGGAAGAATTAAATGTTTTGTACGGTAACTCACTTGTTTTATATGTAAATTATTTAATCTTGGACATCAAGAGTGACAACTTTCATATACAACTTAGAATTTCTAGTATGTTGCGACTACATATTAAAATTTCATGCCGTTTTCTCTCATGTTCAAAGAAAGTTTTTATTACCAACCCAACCAAAGGCAACAAAATTATCAGTGCTCCTAAGGCGACAATATCATTAATTTTTCTTTTTTGGTGAAAAGCGTAAGTATTATAAAAATATATGAAGTGCAGCAGCTTAGGGGTATCCTCTAACATTACAAAAAGATCTAATAATTCGAAAAGATGGAGGTAGGAAGTCTTCATATAATAGCCAATATAACATTTGCCTAGGAATGTCTGATTTTTTTGATAGAGCGATTATACCTAGAGCAACGAAAACAGTAGTTTCCAGTTTGGTCCGAACTCTAATTGAACTAAGCCGGAAAAATAGTTTGGTTTGGTTCTTAACTCCAATATGGTATTTTGATCCCCCACCCCTCCCCAAAAAAAAAAAAAAAATACAATCTGGTATGGTTTGGTTTTACTTTTCTTCGAATCCTATTTATGTGGACAATTTAAAATTTGTCTACGACTAGGAACATGTCTTAGATGACTCCTCATCTAGAAGACCCCCGCTAGACAAATCCAACATCAAACTAACAAGGCCCCCTTGCTAGTCTGACTATCCACCGTCATTTGACATGGACGGTCAAATGCCAGCCACAAAATGCCCGCCACAAACTTGTGGCTGGCAAATAACAAAAAAAAAATTAATTGCGAAAAAAATTAATGGCAAGGCTTCCCCAACTAAAAATCAGTAAATAGTGTATCATCCGACTCTTCTTCCTCGTCTCCTTTTATCTTTATCACCTCATCTAGAAGCCCTCCCGGTCAACCAACTTTAAACCACTCTCTTTCGCTCTCTTATATGTCAACACGCGTTCCTGGTCACATTGAAGTGCTTATATATGTCCAAATGGGGGCGTCATATTAGGAATGGGTCAAGTAGAAACTTCCTCGTGCGAATAGAACAGTTTCTCTTGTGAAACTTTTCTTCCATGACATTTGAAATTTGATTGATTCCCATGGAGCACGTGATTCTCGTGTCGACGGATATCGGGTGATTGATGGAAAGCACGAAATCATGCCCTTGGAAGTGACGTCTAAATGGCACTTGGTTAAGGGATTAGTAGAAGGACAAGAATCTTAAAGCCAAAGTTGATTACTAGATAGAATATGTACTCATATCGAACCGAAATTTATTAATTGTGCATGTCCAGTTGCTTATCAGGGTTTATGGTAGGGTGGATATTACAATAAGAATCGTACAATTTTTCATTTCTCATTTGGACTTTTGACTAAACTAATCTTCATAAACTAGATATACTCATGCACAATTTTTTAATCCTCTCTCTCTCTCTCTCTCTCTCTCTCTCTCTCTCTCTCTCTCTCTCTCTCTCTCTCTCTCTCACCTTCAATGTACTTGGTCGAGCCAAATCTAGATCTAGCTTGTTTACCATGGGCAAACCTGATCTAATGTCGTGATCGAACCTCCATGGGGGAATAGGGAGTGGCGACGATAGAGGACAGATGGTGAAAGAGAAAGAATGGTTTGTTAGAATTTGGTTTGAGTAGGTATTGTTGGCATGAACATGTCTGCAATTAAAGAAACATGCGACTAATTTTATCACTGAGTGAAACAAACTCAAGCATCATTTAGTAAATTGGAGCGCACAACAAATGGCGTACATTGTATGTGGCAGATCGGGATATAACTAATGTAGCATACAAGCTAAGTATTTTGAAAGTACTTGGACATCCACGTAAATGAATATGACTTAGGTTGTTCAATAGAACAACGAAAACATATAATAGATAGAAACAAAGGTTGAGACTATGGCTGCTTCTTTAAGAATTGTAGCTACCATTGTTGGACTATATTGTATGTGCCAGATCTGGCGCAATAAATATGCAATAAAAACCTATACAGCTTATTAGTGACTACAAGCGCACTCATCAAACAGTTCATGGAAAACTAGATAGTACTTCTGGACACAACATCCCCATACTTAGCTTGAGAAGCAGATGAACTCATGCCGACGAACTGAAGAGTTCGTGTGCTTCATCGAGGGTAGACTTCAGTGATCGACCCTCCATTGGCCGATAGATGCGCAGAGCCGCTGGTAATTTGACCATCTCTCTGGTCATTCCCAATGATATTATCCAACGGCGCCACCCAGCTTCGGAGGAAAAAGGCGGGTTCTCGCGGCAGTTGCAGACTAAGAGTTTGGCTGCTCAGCGCGAGAACTATGTTCGCCATGGTCGGCCTATTAGCCGGATCTTCCTGAACACATAGGAAGCCAATATGTATGCATCTGAGCACTTGGATTCTGGAATAGGATTCCCCCAATGCCAGGTCCAATATTTCCAAAGGCGTATCGTCTCGCCAACGTTTCCAAGCCTAGAGCAGTTCAACAAGTGAACCGGGGAACAATATTGTTGCTCGATAGCTCGGAACAATTAAATCATAAACAGAAAACTTACATAGCTCGCGAGAGTTTCACCTCCATCAGATTGGTAGTAGTAGTCATTCCTCTTCCCGCAAATGATCTCGAAGAGGAGGACACCAAAGCTATAAACATCCGATTTTTGAGAGAATTGCCCATGCATCGCATATTCTGGGGACATGTAACCGCTAAAAACCACCACCAGAACCATACATGTCAGGATGCCCGTCATCTATACTAATACCCTTGTCAATTCTTAACCAAAAGCTACCTAATAGTAAACTTTGAAAAACGCAAGACTTACTAGGTTCCTACAATCCTTCTAGTGTTTGCGTTAGTTTGATCGACTCCGAAAATCCTCGCCATGCCAAAATCCGAAATCTTTGGGTTCATATCATTGTCCAGCAAGACATTGCTAGCTTTCAAATCACGGTGAATGATTCGAAGCCGAGAATCTTCATGAAGATAGAGCATCCCTCGAGCGATCCCTGATATTATGTTGTAACGTCTCGGCCAGTCCAATTGTTTGCTTTGCTCTGGATCTGTGTAGTGATTTAAGGATGTGAACGAGAGTAACTATAATCTAGGAAGTCTAGGAGTTAGATTTGAAAGGTCATACAACATTTTGTAAACAAGTATTCGCTCAATCATTTTTATCAGACATTAACCTAAGAGATGAACATAAAGCCAGTGAAGTGGAACAAACCAAACACAAAGTAGTCGAGACTTTTGTTTGGCACAAACTCGTAAACGAGTAGCTTTTCCTCTCCTTCTAAGCAAAATCCAAGCAATCTCACAAGATTCCGGTGTTGAAGCTTCGCCACCAACACAATCTCGTTCTTAAATTCTTGGACGCCTTGCCCTGAGCTTTGGGATAGCCTCTTCACAGCTATGTCTTGTCCGTTGGGAAGCCTACCCTGAAAAATTTTGTGAAAGGTGACAAGATCCCATGAACTCTTCACGTCCTTTTCTTGAGAAAATCATCCAAAATAATTTTGAACCTATTATACGGCGATCAATTCAGTTCTAAACCTCTCAATTGTGCGGTGGTCAATTCAAGTACCCTATTGAACCAAAATAAGGTTCAACGACAATGTTGTATATCTTCGTCATTTCCATTTTAAATTCCACAATCACAAACGTACCTGGTAAACCACCCCGAATCCACCTCGGCCGAGCTTGTTTTCTTGAGAAAAATTGTTCGTCGCTGAAAGTAAAGTATCCCAATCGAATTGCAAGGACTTCAAGGATGTGATCTCGGTTACACCTTCATGAGTGAACAACAGAGTTGTTTAGACTTGTACTTGTTTTGTGTGTCTTACGGTCATAGCTTCACAATCTTTTTAGTTTCTCAATTGAAAGTATCATTCTTCTGTCTGTGTTTTTCAAAGGGCATTCATTACCGCTTCCTTCTTGTACCGCTTCATATTTCTTCCCTGCTGGCCTCCGCCGAAGGTAACAACCACTGATGAAGAGAATCATTGCCAAAACGGCGACGGAAGCGATAATTGCAGCTAAGGTACCTGACCAGAAAATTGTTTTTCCTCAGCATATTTGGAACCAACCGTTAATTTGCAATCCTAAAAGAGTGAGTGCTCAGCACACACAACAGGGAACATTATGATTTCCGTACTCCGTAGTTACTTCAAATGGCTTGTTAACAAGTGCCTTGAAGCCATTCTTTAGCAAAACCCGTTAGATATTACTCCACTCTAATACATTGAGGAAGGTTTGCACACAATTTAGACCTTGACACTTCATAATTTTATTTAGGTTCCCATAATTTTTGCCCTTACTATGCACAAATTGCCCGTATTATCACATAACCTTAGGATGATTTCACTATTCTATTTAACAAAAGACTTTTCTTCTGTGCTGGTAGATTTTTAAAAGAGTTGGTAAGCGTCAAGAAACTGTTGATACAAAAAAGTCACCGATCTCCAGATCATCCTGTGACTTAGTTGTGGGACCTACCAAATTTATTCCAATTTGGTTACCAATCAATCTTTTGTTTTTTTTATCTCTCATTCGAGTTGGTTACCACCATGCATTTCTTTTAAAGAAAAATCCAACAATTTTTTTTTATTGAGTTACTAACTTTATTTGCCTTATTTACCAACCTACTAAAAAAAATAAAAACTAATAAATAATTTAAGATTTTTAAAAATTCAAAAAATTAAAAATATATAATAAAAAAATTATCCACGTTATTGTTGGTGGTGTCAGATCAGCGATTTCTAACTAAATTTGGCGGGATGGACTCCATTGAAAAATTATCAAAAATTTTAGGATTAAATTGATTAAATTAAAAGGTTTATGACTGAATTGGTATAAATCTAATATGCTTATAACTTCTTTTGGTAATTTTCTCAGGATCAACCCCTTGTTCAACCTTTTCCCCTTCCTATTAGGATGTCTTTTTCTGCCTTGGACTAATCCACCCCCATTGCTTTTCTTTTCTATTCCTTTTCTGATTAGCGTAGCCGACTGGGGTGTTGGAGATCTCCGATTAGAAATGGGAGTTCCCCCACCCCCCTGCATGCAAGCTGCTCGAATCATGGATACTTGCATGAGTCAAGAGCACGGACTTCACTGGCTTATGAAAATTACCACATATTTCATTGATTTTCAGAATGTACCATGTGTCAAGAGCATGCTAGATCCACTCAATGAGCCTTGTGTCCCTACTCTCTTTTTTTTCTTTTTTGTCAGAATGTGCCTCTACTCTTGAACCGCTCAAAGTTCGACACACGACACTGGCTAAGGGAATAAAAGAATAAAAAAAGAGGAAAAAAAAAACCACAAGAACTAACTCTGTGGACGGTCCACAGTTGCAACTCGTCGGAACTCTTTCATCGACGGTCGAACACTTGTCAATCATTGTGACTTGTCGACGAAAACGACATGTTGCTTTTCCTTCTCTTGTCAAGATTTAATTCTCTTAAGGAGATAATAAGCTCATGAGATTTATCTTTTTCAAGATTTAGTGCGCTCGTCACAATGAGGAGATGCAAGATTTTCTCCTACCTCATCATAGAGAAATTGACAGTATGAAGTTTGGACATCTTTATGAGATTTCAAAGTTTGGGAAAAATTCCAAACCACTATCAATTCAGGCTTTTTCCTAATGAAATTACCTAAAAATTTTAATAAGTATAAAATCTAAAGTCCAATCGCAAGAACCAAAATTAAAAAAGCTAGCTACTCTAGAACTTTTAATTAAAAAAGACAAAAATTCTATAGTCTCGGTCATACCAAGCGATATTACTTTTTCCACAAGCCTAAACGCCGTACCTTTGGTGATATTTCCACCGGGAGCTGGCGGAGAAGACGACGGTGGCAGAGAAGACGACGGTGGACTGGGTGTCGACTCGAAAAACTTGTGCAATTCCCATCGGAAGATACAGCTTGGCTTGTAAACATAACCGCCTTGCCATCCGCGGCAACAATTATAATAATCACCAATGGCTTCGTTCAAGCAACTCCCGCAATCGTTCGGCAACAAGTCGGGGCTACACTGTAACAACGAGTAGATCGTCTCGTTGTCCGGCAAGTCTGCCTGCCCCGTAACGTACTTGCGCTTCGAAGAGCCGTCCGCAGCTTTGTTCACTAGTCTTTGCGTCAAGTTCCCCCATATCGCATCGAACTGGTCTTGGTCCACGGCAATGTGGTTGGCAATGTTGGCCATCTTATAGGTAGGACTTGTCTGCAGTATCCCATAGATCGGAGTGTCTGAGTATCGGAGAAAGCACGGAGGATCTCCAGTTCCCCAGGAGAAAGCCACCTTCTGGTTAGGGCACGCGACGACCAAACCTTGGACCGCGGAGCTCACGCAGCTCGCGCAGGTATCTGCCAACGAATCCCCCCGGCAGAAAGTGATGGCGTAGATGGTGTCTGGGCTCTCGCCTGTGCTCGTGGCGTAGGACCCATCATGTGAAGCCACGTTCGTGGCGAGAGAGCTGAGGACGGCGGCGCGGTTCTTCGCGTAGGGTCTGCTCGAGGTGAAGTTTCCGGTGGTGTCGTTGCAGATTTGTGCATGGGATGGGTAGGTTCGGATCAGAAGAGTCAGCGAAATGAGGAAGTAAAGGGTGGACGAAGAGCGAGTCATATTACGGTTTTTGGTATTTTTGGTGCTTTGGTATGGTTTTGCTTGATGCAGAGTCAGAGATTGTCAGGCTTAAATATTGCAGAGATTATGTGGTTCGTGTTTGTGTAGTAGAATTCACTTGCAAGTGATTAAGGTGAGGGAGGGGGCGGGAAGAAGATAGTAGAGTGTCACATGTCGGCCAGTCTAAACCTTAAACGAAGGAGCTAGATTTACTAAAGTTTCTTACAAATTCAATTTAGGAATAACAATACTTCATAAACTTTAGCTTAACATGAAATGTGATTCATGAACTTTAAATTTATTCAATATTGGGCTTTCAATTTATTTATTGCAGTCCTTGAACTTTAGATAATTTTGTAATATAGTCCATAAACTTTTGGTACATATTCAATTTAATTCCTGAACCCTATGAAAATTTTCAATATTATCATTCCATTAGTTTAAATCCAAGCATAATATTGACTATTTTCATATAGTCCATAAAATAAATTAAACTAGTACCAAAAGTTCATGGACTATATTGAACAACTTTAAAGTTTAGAGAAAATGTTACATATTGGATCAAAGTTCAAAAATCATTTATGCCATTTACCCAACGATTTACTAAGAGACATATCAAATTGGCAGTGATGTAGGAACCAATAAAAGGAAGAAGGAATTTTACGGAAGCTTGGAGGATTTAATTTGAAGAGAATAACAAAAATACAAATAAGAGAGCAATACTACAAAATACCTTTGCCAAGATTTTACACAAACAAAATACAAGCTTTGCTCTAAGCTTGTTTTTATAAGAACTCTCAACTCTCTCTATATTTCTTCTCCTCCTTGATATGAAATTTACAAGAAAAACCACACATATTTATAGCCAATTCTATACCTAATTTTGCCAAACTTAAATGTCTTTATTTGACTATACCTAATTTTACCAAACTTAAGCACACATAAGTTGTCCATTAATAGTAAAAAATTGAGGCTTCTTTTTTTTTTTACTTTCTTCCAAAATGCATTTTTAATATTTTCAATAGCCTCCCTTAAAATTGATTTTGGAAGTCCATAACGACAAGCATCGTCTTCAATCTTTCAAACAAATCAGCCTCTAATGGTTTTGTCAGGATATCTGCAATCTGGTCTTCGGACCTACAGAAATCAAGTTCAATCTCACCACCTTTGACTAGCTCACGGATATAGTGATACTTGATGTCGATATGTTTGCTCATGCCATGGAAAACAGGATTCTTGGCTAATGCAATTGCCGACTTGTTATCACATATTAATTTGGTAGGACCTTTCTGCTCATGCATCAGTTCATTGAGCATCCTACGAAGCCATATCGTTTGACAAGCCCCTGAAGCTAATGTCATGTATTCTGCTTCAGCTATCGAGAGTGCAACAATTTGTTTTTTCGAGAACCAAGAAATCACTCCTGATCCGAGAAAGAAAACATTTCTTGAAGTACTCTTCCGAGTCTCAGTATCACCTGCCCAATCGGAGTCTGTGCATCCAACTAAACCAAAGTTGTCAGTATAAGAATATAAAATTCCATGGTCACGAGTTCCACTGACATACCGTAAAATTCTTTTTGCTACCTGCAAATGTGATTGATACGGTTTTTCCATATATCTGCTAATAATTCCCACTGCATAGGTAATATCCGGCCTCGTAGAAACCAAATATCTCAAGCTACCAACAATGCTTTTGAAATAAGTGGGATTTATCAGCTCACCAGCTCCTTCTTTCTTCAACTCCAACCGTTCTACCACGGGAATCCGAATTGGTTTGAGCAACTCCATTTTCAATCGCTTCAAAATGTCATTAGCATATTTTTGTTGTGAAACAAATATGCCATCATCTTTCTACTTCACTTCAAGGCTAAGAAAATAGGACATCAATCCCAAATCAGTCATCTCGAACTTGCTAGTCATAGCCTCCCTGAAATCAGAAAACATTTTTTCACAACTACTTGTAAATATCAAGTCATCAACATAAAGGCACACAATTATTATGTCACCATTGGTATTTGACTTGATATACAGTGTATGCTCATACGAACACTTTTGAAAATCATGCTCTAGCAGGTATGTGTCGATACGCATGTACTAAGCACGAGGTGCCTGCTTTAACCCATACAAAGCCTTATTCAGTTTGTAAACTTAATCTTCATGCACTTTCTTCTCATATCCCTGTGATTGCTCCACGTAGACTTCCTCTTCAAGGACACCATTGAGGAATGCCGATTTCACATCCATTTGATGGATCCTCCAACGGTTTTGAGCTGCAAATGCTAAGATCATCCGGATGGTATCCATCCGAGCTACTGGTGCAAATACTTCAAAATAATCAATACTTGGCTTTTGTTTGTAGCCTTTCACGACCAGTCTAGCCTTGTAACGATCCACCTGACCGTTGGGTTTGTATTTTGTCTTGTAGACCCATTTGACACCAATGGATTTCTTACCATGTGGTAAAGAAGTTATCATCCATGTGTCATTCTTCTCAATGGAATGAATTTCTTCATCCATTGCTTGGATTCACTTTTCTTCTACAGCTACTTCATCATATGTTATGGGATCACAATCAGCAAATAAATAGAAATTTATCAACGTTTCGTCAGTGATTCTGTCACCATCATTGTCACCGTGTCTTGTGACAACATAATCCATAAATTTTGCTGGCGTCTCCCTCAGTCGTTGTGAACGACAAAGTGGTGGTTCTGAAGCTGCTGTTGGTGAAGATGTACCATTAGTCGAAGATGATGGAGGTTCTTCTACTTCTCTCTCCAATGGCTTATCTTCGATGGTGATGCTTTTCTGGTCACCCTTTTGGTTCCAGTCCAAAGCTTCATTTTCAAAAAACTGGACATCCCCGTTGATAATTACCTTTTTAGTGACTGGGTTATACAGCTTATAACCTTTAGTTGTGTCACTATAGCCAATGAAGATGCACTTCTCACTTTTGTCGTCCAACTTCTTTCTTCGTTCATTTGGTGTATGGGGATATATCACGCACCGAAATACTCGTAGAAACGAAACAACTAGCTTGTTGCCGCTCCAAGCCTCTTTTGGGGTTCTTCCAAGAACACTCCTTGTTGGATACCTGTTTAGTACAAATACAGCACAAGCAACCGCTTCTGTCCAAAAATTCTTAGGCAAATTTTTGTCCTTTAACATACTTCTTGCCATTTCAAGAATTGTCCTGTTCTTTCTTTCTGCTATACCATTTTGCTGAGGTGTATAGCTGGCAGTCAACTGACGTTTTACTCCATGAATTTTACAAAATTTGTCAAATTCATTTGAGGTAAATTCTCCCCCTCTATCCGATCTCAACGTCTTCAAATTAAAGCCACTATGTTTTTCAACATAGACTTTAAATTCTTTGAACTTGCCAAATGCTTCAGATTTTTCTCTTAAGAAATATACCCAAGTTTTTATGGTAAAATCATCAACAAAAATCAACATGTACCTTTTTTGTCCGACTGATTCAACCTCAACAGGGCCACATATATCTGTATGTACCACCTCCAAAGGTTGCTTTGCTCTTTTGGCTTTCCCAACAGGAAATGATTCTCGATGTTGTTTTCCAATGAGACATCCTTCGCATGGACGATCTAGACATTCGATTAAAGGCATGCCGGTCACCATCTTTTTCTGAACCAGTAGTTTTAGTCCACGAAAATTTAGATGATCGTATCGAAGATGCCACAGCCAGTTGTTGTCTTTCATCATCGCTTGAAAACTCAAGAGATTCTTCGTTTGAAGAGTCATGGGAAACATCCGGTTCTTCGTCATTTGCACCGTTGTGATCAACTTGTTGTTGACACCTCTGATGGTGCAAATTCCATTTTCAATGTGAACTTTGTGGCTTTTTTCAGAAAGTTGCCCAACACTTAGCAAATTCCAAAAAAGTCCTGGTACAAAGTAAACATCTGCAATAGCAACATTAGTACCATCTTTTGACATGATATTAATGTTACCTTTGCCTATCACGGGAATGTTTTATTAATTTCCGAAGTTGACTTCACCATGACTCGTCTCATCCAATTGCGAGAATAATTCCTTCCGGCCAGTCATATGATTGCTGCAACCAGTATCTAGATACCATATGTTGGTGTCTAGAGTGTTCGAGTCATCCTTCTTACATGCTAACACCATGTATTCTTCAGCATCAGTGGTATGTGCGTGCTCCGCCTGCTCGTACGTCGCCTTTGCATGGCATTCGGATTTGTAATGTCCGAACTTGTTGCACTTAAAACACTTGACTTTTAATTTGTCACGTGTTTTAAATTTTCCGGTGAAATTGGAATTTCTACCTCTTCCTTAACCTCCTCCTCGACCTCGACCTCCTTGATAACTTCCTCGATTTGATGGAGCGATACGACTTTGCAAAGCTTGCTCAGAATACGAGCCGACGGACTTTTGATTCATTCTTTATTCATGCAAGCATAATGAACCCATCAACCGCTCCAACGTCATGGTTGATATATCTAGGCCTTTTTTCGATTGCCGCAACAACGTAGTCAAATCTTTCAGTCAAAGACCTCAAGATTTTTTTTACGACTCGTACATCTTGGAGTGTTTCACCATTAACCCTTAATTGGTTGACGATGGTTTGCACACGATCAAAGTATAAAGAGATAGATTCAGAATCATTCATGCGTAAAGACTCAAAATCACCTCGAAGTGTTTGAAGTCGAACTCTTCGAACACGATCGTCGCCCTTGTAGGATTTCTGCAAAATATCCCACGCTGCTTTGGCGGTCTCGACATTCGATATTTTTTCAAATATCGTTTCCTCCACGACTTGAAAAATCACATATAATGCTTTCTGATCTTTCTTTTGGGACTTCACAAACGAATCCTTCTCCTCATTTCTCAAGGCATTGAATTCTTCGTTATTAGCTACTTCGATGTAGCCATTCTCCACCAGGTTCCACAAATCTTATGATTTGAACAAAACCTTTATCTGGATGACCAGTTGTTGAAATTTTTCCCATTCAACTTTGGAAGTTGAAATTGAACGGAATTAGAGGATGCCATAACTTGGCTCTGATACCAAATGTAGGAAACAATAAAAGGAAGAAGGAATTTTGCGGAAGCTTGGAGGATTTAATTTGAAGAGAATAACAAAAATACAAATGAGAGAGCAATACTACAAAATACCTTTGCTAAGGTTTTACACAAAAAAATGCAAGTTTTGCTCTAAGCTTGTTTTTACAAGAACTCTCAACTCTCTCTATATTTCTTTTCCTCCTTGATATGAAACTTACAAGAAAAACCACACATATTTATAGCCAATTCTATACCTACTTTTGCCAAACTTAAATGTCTTTATTTGACTACACCTAACTTTACCAAACTTAAGCACACCTAAGTTGTCCATTTTTTACAATTAATAGTAAAAAATTGAGGCTTCTTCTTTTTTTGACTTTCTTCCAAAATGCATTTTTAATATTTTCAATAAGTGATTCTTGACATAAACGAGTCATATTCAAAAGTCACTAAAAACCTGACATACCATTTGATAGACTGATTATGCAAATCAGTCTTGTTAAGCTTAGACCAAAACAAAAGCCCGGGATATTGGTTTACAAATTTGGAGTTTTGATTTGTCCATTGAAATTAGACTTGCGGGACAAATTCGATTTTCCCGTACGGATTATTTTTCATGCAAGTGGGTAAAAAAAAAAACGACAAAAGTCGTCATTAGAAAAGGACATACCGGAGGAGTAATGTCAGAATTAAATGGTGGTACGTACGGTTGAGGGCAAGCCGATCCTGTCGGTTGTATTGATTGTCATTTGACTTAGGCAAAGAACCCATGAATGCTAGCCCAGGGCCCACCAAACGAGGGCAAGGCTGTCTAGGGCTTTGGATGAACGTTGGATCGGGCAACATGGTTCGCCAAGTTATTATTTTTTTCTTTTTTTCGGTCAGACAAGGTTGGCCAATTGATCACCTAAAGATGATGTGCAATAATGACTAATTGAATCATCCAAGCTCCCGAGCGACAATGCGGCATCAACGTGCATGCCTATCGCATTCGGATTACGTAAGTGGCTCATGCGAAAATGAGAATGATCGCCACAGAACTTGTAAGGAAAATCACCTCCCAATGCCAATGAGAATTCTTATTATGGGTGTGAGCTAGTTTGCTCAATTCAAAAAAGGACATAAACGAGAAATTTATTTTACTTTTTATCCTCCCCTTTTGTGCGAAGCATAGGTAGAGAGCACAAAAGTTGAAGCTCCGATAACTTACTCCAGACACGAAATATTACTATATGATCCCATCGGGAAGTAGCTAACCGAAGTTGAAGTAGAGTCTGCCTTCCCAACTATTATCCTCAAGGCCGTAAGGTATCTTTTAGGCAATCCCTCTAAATCCTTTAAATCTAGAAGATCTAGAGGTCCGAACGAGCTTTAGATGTAGTTTCATTTTGTACTATGTGTGCATGATTAAGGCTCCGTTTGTTTCACGGAAAATGTGATATTTTCGAAAAATATTTTTCAGGAAGTCATTTTTCAACAAAATTACAATACTTTTTCAATATTTGGCTAATGCTAAAAATGGACTAGAAAACGATTTTCTTCATTTGTCAAGGAATTGATTTTTAGCACTGCCACGGGCGGCGGCGATGGAGAAAGGAACAACAGCGAAGGAGGAAGAAAGATAAAAAAAAAAGAAATATGAAAGAAACAAGAAAGAAAAGACAAGGAAATATTTTTCTCTTTTGAAAATGAGGAAAATGTTTTACATACTTTTAAAAGAAATTTTTTTTATAAGAGAAAAGTGTTTTTCAAGACTAACCTATTTTTCGCTTCTTAAATATCGAAAAATTCAAAAAATATTTTTGAAAAATTATTTTTCATAAAACAAATAAAGCGTAAGTCGTGCGAGTTGACAAGTCCCGTCCACCAACTTAGAGTTAGCTGTCGGCGGCATGTGTGTGGGGGTCCCACGTGGGACCCATTTGTGACTTTTAGACCACTTGGAAGTCTACGCCTCCCTCCGCTGACTCGAGTAAACATCTGTTCGGTTGAATTGACTTCGAGATGGCGAGTAATAAACATCCGCATAGAAGCAGCGACCTCAGAATTTCAATTACAGTTCATGATGGATTTGTCCGGTGCCCAAAACATCACGTTATCTTGAAAAATTGTTAACATAGCAAGAATCAAATTGGAAATAGACCAATTGGTTCACTGACTAGCTCGTAGGAACGTGGAGGACCGTCTCTTTAAGTTATATTGAACAAACAAAAATGGGAGCATTTTGAAACAACCATTGAAGTATCGGCAAAGAAATTATAAAAAGTTGATCTATTAAAATATAGTAATTTAAATCATCGTAAGATGAAACGGAACTTCGATTTAAATTTAAAAAAAGTATAAGAGATTTAGGAAATTGTATTCTCGCCCTTTTAACTATGACAAAAAATTCCGATCAAAGAGAAAAAAATATGACCAAATTACAATTTTATCTATATTAGTGTTGTGTGATTGTGAACCGGCTTCCAAACTTATAAATTCATTAGTATGAGTTGTAGTTGAGAAAGTGCTAAGGACTCGGTCTCCTTTTGAATCGCTTTATTTAAGAGGAAAATAAGAAGATAACGTTTGCACATCGTTTTCTTGAATATATATGTGTGTATGTGAGTGGGTGTGTGTGTCTAACTGTGTAAATATATATTTGATGTTTGACATTTAGCTACTCTTTTGTACTTTCTATAACTTTTCTTAGGAAGTGGTCCCTGAAAAAAGCCGCAGTTGGGAGCCGAAAATTTACCAAAAAAAAGTCTTGAACTCATTATAATAGAAGTTGTTAGCCTCACAGCCTGACAGCAATGTTAATTATTTTTAATCATGTGATCTCTCAATCAATAAATGTTTCATGCAAAACATGCTATGGTAGTGTATAGATCAACAGTTAAGATTGTACCGTCCATGACAGTACTATCATGAAAGTATTTTCTTATTATAATTGTGTCAATTCAATGCTAAATTTTTTTTGGGATCAATTCAGTGATAAATCTATTTGCATTTATGCCAATTCAGTCTTTCCGATCAATTTTCATCAATCAACACTAACATAGTGATGCTAGTGCTGACATGGCAATTTTAAATATTGAAATGTTTTTAAATTTTTTTTTTTGCTTTATCTTCTCCTCTAGTTGGTCGCCTAATCCGATTTTTCATTTTGGACGTCAAAAAATATTTTTCAATTTATTTTTTGGATTTTAGCAATAAAATATTGTTATTTTTTTGAAAAATGACTTTGATAAATATATTTAAAAACAACTCATTTTTCACAAAACAAGCCTTAGCCTCCTTTCGAGAGTTCTTATATAATAGAAAGGTAACTTTTCATGCATATCGTTTTCTTTTGTGCCTTGCACAACATTTTTTTTTTCCTTTTCCATGGTTTGCTAATTTAAAGACAAAAGCAAAGAAGCAAACGGTGGATTTGGAAAGTACCATTGTTGGTCACGGCTGGGCTCTGCACATTCCCGTACGCAAGTGTTTTCACCATCCCGAGCACCCAATCTCCTTTCACTTTCTTCAACGCAACATACATGCTCTTTAGTGGATAGAAAGATACGATAACCGAAGCATTTTCGAGAATTTAGGAAGAAATTGATATTTAAATGATAACTGCTATAGTCAGTTTTTCATTATACTAGACTATAAATGGTTTGTTTTGTAAAAGCATCCGCAATCAATAACACTTATCAATTCTTCCTGCAATTTACTTTCTTAGTCTCTTGTTCTTATTTTTCGTTTCTCGTTACCTTTATCTCTTTAGTTTGCATATCAATTACTTCGTGTCCGAATCACCAGAAAACCCGATTCATTCTAAAAATTGAAAATCAAACCTTTGGTGAAAAATATTTCTTGCGGACCATTTCCAACGAAATAATCCCACCAATGGGCGTAACCAGCTGAGTCGCACTGATGTGATGGAGTTCACTAGTCGCTCTTGATTCAACTCGAATGTTAAAAGTTGGATATTCAACACAAGCATGAAAAGTCAAGCTCAATCAAACTATAAATGATCCACTAAAACTCGAGTCAACTCAATTCGATTATCAAAATGCAAAATCCACTCTAAGTTTTCGCGGAACTCAAGCTCTAATTTGAGCTCGTGCTTAGCTAAGCTCAGGCTCAAACTTGAGTTCCAAGAATATAATACATTAAACTTGAAGAACTGTTTTACAAGTCTGTATGTTTCATAGAAAATGCAAGGTTTTTTTAAAAGTACTTTCCAAAAAGTTATTTTTCAAGAAAATAATAATTTTTATGGTGTGTTGCTAAACAATGAAAAAGACCCGAAAAATGTTTTCCGTCATTTGGTTTGGAAAATCATATTTGATTTTCCTCCATGAACTCCTTTTAATAATTTTTTGTATTTCTGTTTTTTCTTTTCATTTCTTAAAATCATATTTTTAATTATTTATCCTTCTCCTTTGTTTCTTTTTCCTTTTGGTTTTGGCCGATCACTGGCGACCAGCCGCAAGGAGCTCGAGGCTCGGCTGATCCCAGCGATTTTGACCTTGCTCAAGGCCAGTGAACTTGAGCTTTCCCAAGGATCCCACTAGGGTCTTCATTGCCGTCGCCCTCGTGCTGATTACGCAATTAGGGCTCAAGGTCTTGCCATTTTGCCTTAGTAGCAAAGAGATTGACTGATTTTTTGTGTGAATTCAAGCGAAAAGCAAGTGAATTAGGAGATTTAGATGAGGTTTCTTGAAATTACGTGGATTTGAATGTTCTGAAGACTTTGAATTTGCTAAAATCAAACAAATTGGTGATTGGTAAAACGCTCATGGGAAAAATTGCACGTAAAGCCAAGGAACTCGTCGAAAAAGAAGACAATGAGGCACGAGGTGCTAATTATGACGGAATCCTTTGCTAAATGTGAATGAGGATAAACCTTGTGTCGATTTCTCTTTCTTGCTTTACGTCTTACTTCGTTTGTGGTTTGTGCTCCGAATCCTAACAAAATTGACATCATTCATCACAAATCAATCTTGGTTTCCTAAGACAAACTAAGAAGTTCATCAATGTAAATTCGATTTTCTAGCTCCAAAATGCAGAAGGAAACAATGTGCGGTTGAAGGCTTACTCTAGTTTGAACGGCGGGAAGAAATTGATGGAAGTCCGCAACAGTGGAGACGGAATCGGCAGTACTGGAGATCCTCGACGAACAGACTTTTTCTTTCTATTCTTTTTCTTTGAATGCCTCTCCTCTTTCTTTTGCTTCTTCTTTTTTTGTTCTTTTCTCATTTTTCTTGCTTTTTCTCTCTCCTTTTTTCCTCTCCGATAGGAAGAAAGGAAGGCCCCGTACATCATGAATATATAATGAGATGGACTGGAGTATACTGAGCAATAGCATTTCACATAATCATTGCAGCAACTACAAAAATTTAGGGCACGATAAGCAAACTTGTGCATAAAAATCAAGCCGAGAATAAAACATTACCGTGGTTTATATTAATTTATTATCATATTGATTTGTTGTCGTATTATGTGAACAATGAATATATGATTTCCATAACAGTTTCTATTTGTAGACATAGAATAAAGGAAGTACATCGGGACCTGAGGATGATTCATTACTTACATGGCAGGCCCAACATAGATCAATGGCGATATTAAGATAATTAAAAAATTTAGCACTCGATCTGTCATTTATATGTTTTGGATCGAAATGAAATTACCATTGACGTTTAATGTAATATTTTACGGATAGACCAGACTCAAGCTCTTACATGTAGGTGAGATGGATCAACGCTACAGATACCTGAACTTGATAACTTGATAATACCATATCTTATAGCTTCGGGATTTTATGCAGTTTATTCAATGAGATTTTGACAACTTGATTAGCATTTGATTACAGTTTTGGTTGAGAGGTGGAGACCTTAGACTTATACCTTCCATATGTCGAAAGGTGAGTGCACAATCACACTGTAAGATATCATGGCTCTTACAAGACTTCCTATTGAATGACATGCAGTTACTGGCCCCACTACTACGGATTGAGGTGTTTTTTTTTAATGAGGATCTACTTAGTGATCGTCCATCCTAGTTGCGTGGTTCAATGCTCCAATTAGCCTAGTTGAGAGAAAGTTTTGGTGTAATTCCTAGCGATGCTAATGAAGTTGCCATACAATAATATGTTAGGGCATTCATTTTATGGTTGCTTAGAGAATGTATCTTTTCAAACAAATCAGGTGCTAGAGTTAGTTTGATTTTTCTTTTACTACTAGAGAACCTCGAGCATCCTATTAAATATAGTTAGGGTTCAGCAGCACTTGCGTGGTTGTATAGGGAGCTATGTAATACAACCGATCCATCAATGCACCAAATCAGTGGTGCCCTACATATATTGCAAATTTGGGCATGAGGTTAATTAGTTGTGTTTCCCCATCCATCAAAAACCATAACCCTTTACCAAATGCACTTCTTAGTAGTAGGTATGTAATTTATTGCTTTTTCAATTCCTGAATCATAACATTTTTTTGATGCCTATAATATATTTAACTATTCATTTTTTTATGCAACTGGAGTCAAACCCGATAAATAACAAAGGTCTCCATACATACTTTACCACATATGCGCTACTAATTTGATAAAATGACATTCGTATATGTGAGTAATGATAGCAACCAATGAGGTCAATGTAATGTGAGTTTGTAAATTAATTCTTTTTGTAACTTCTTTGTTTAATTTGATGCATTTTAATACGATAACAGATTACCTGGAAGCCCTAACCAATTCCATTCTTCAGACTCTACCAGATTACTACTTACAAGGATAACACATTTGGATGGCTTGTGTTTCACTCATCTATTTCCACATCGTTGAGTGGCATTTTCCAGATCAAGTAATTCGACAGTTTGATACGCAGTAGCTAATACTTATTTCTCTTCGTGATTCAAGGGGCTTTCATGATACTAGTTTAAGGCAATCTGGAAAGAATTGAGTCTATTTCCACAAACAATGGATTGATATGTGGGACAATCATCATAACTACATTGTCCCTGGTATTCCTATGACGAAGCCACTTTACTATCATTCAAAATATATAGAGTGGTACTGTAAACACATAGAGAGATGTATTTCTTACAAGGGATGCACAATGGGTGCAACGGTTCATGAAATATTTTTAATTTGCTTAATTAATTATTTTTTTAGCAATTTAAATTATTGGCAATTGACAACTTCTGTTGTCTTTGATTTTATGAATAAAATGATAGCATGAAACAAATCCTACAATTAAGTTTACTCACATCACGTGAGAACATGCAGGCTACAACGAGGATAATTAGGGCAATGTTATTCACATGCAATGAAGAGAGGTAGATTACAATGATGCCAGCACCCCAACTAGCATCTATAGCAGCATCCATTAGGCCACACAAGGATGACCCACCTAAGACCGTTCAGTCGACCCAAAGGACCACTTGAACTCATTCAGCTGGTGATGTCGTCCCCTACCCTGTCGCCTATCATACACAATCATAGTTTACAATCTCCAATAGCACGACAGATTTCATCCCAAGGTTCAACCAGTTTGCCAACCAATTTTATGAGGAATCCTCTTTTGCCTTCCATAATAATTGATATTCCCAAACGCCCACTCAAAATATTTCCTTTACTTGAGGAGCATTTGATGATTCTCAGAGTTCCTATGGACAGGATATGTCATCTGATTTCTCTCCTTTTTATCTAGGTCCTTCTACAGACATCTCAGCATGGACTATTTTCCCATTTTTATGATGTACCCACATCATAGCCATGTTTCCCATCACAAGATATGCCCTCGTCATTTACACTTCTTACTCATTCGAAACCTCATCCTCATCCTTGGTACAACATTAGATCTGCCGAACAATGGAGACAACTCGGTTGTGAAATAGGAGGCCACATAGGAGGACGACATCATCATCAGTGATACTTTTAGGTTGTGGATTGTTATATATTATTACACTATTTATTTGCCAATTTTTTTTTCAATTCATGAATTGTTAAATACTATTGCACTTTCTTTTAATCTGGATATTTCATCTTTATGTATATTAACTTATTTTATAAATAAAAATTACTATAAATATAAAAAGTAAAAAAAGTAAAAAAAAAATTAAAATGTGTCGGTGTATAAAAAGAAAAGGAAAGTAAAAAAAAAAAACGAAAATGGATGTGCAGCTACAGCCGCACATGCCCCAAATCCGTCAATATTTTCAAAAATCATGTAAATTCGTAATTTTCTTACCATACTTTCGAATAAAAAAAGCCCCATAAAGTCGGCATAGGCATACAATGCCTTAGTGCTCTTGCATGACAGGCGTACATCCACAAATCCGTAAATATTTTCTAAAAGCACGCAAATTTGTAATTTTTTTTATCATATTTTCAAAAAAGAAAAAAGTGCCAGCTTTCCATGTCTAGTGGATCAAAATATGGTTACCCTCCAAGGAAAGGCCCTTTGTGCTTTTAGATGAATGGGATTTAGGTGTTTGCTCATTGTTCATTGATGATCTCATATGAATGCCAAGGATCCTATGATCATGGCATCCGTGAGACTATCACGCCCCAATGCCGTTCACTTGAGCAAAACTCCAGCGATCCAACGTCTCTTTACACCTAAATTTTGATTTCTTCTCCTAGACATCAAGAGTGACACCTTTCATATGTAACTTAGCAGTTCTAGTATGCTGCATGGTAAAACTAATGTCTCCTCAAGAAGGTTTCCCCTTCTTCCGCCCCCCCCCCCCCCCCCCCCCCCTCTTTCTCTCTCTCTCTACCTCTCTATCTTCAATGAGTGTGGAAGTTAAATTCGCGTGTGACTTTTCGAGCCAAGCATCGGGATACAAGAGGCTAGTCGAGAAGATCTCATGAAGTCTCGAAAGACTGCCGAATTTCCGATGGAATTTACAAGAATAAGCCATAAAAACCAGCACATTGAAGGTGATGATTGCTACTATTATGTATGCGGATCTCTCCGAGATTTACGTATCGAAACGGCGGATTCATCAAACAGTTTACTAGTGACTGCAAGCGCACTCATCAAACAATTCATGTGAAACTAAATAGTACTTGTGGACTCAACATCAACATTATTAGCATTAGAAGCAGGTGAAAGCATGCCGTGGCTCAATGTTCATGTGCTTCATCGAGGGTAGACTTCAGTAATCGACACTTCATTGGCCAACAAAGGCACAGAGCCGCTGTTAATTCGATCACGTCCCTTGTCATCAGCTGTGACCTTATCCGGCGGTTCCCTCCAGCTTTGGGGGGAAAACGCGGGTTCTCGTGGTAGTGGCAAACTATGAGTTTGGCTGCTCAGCGCGAGCGCTATGTTCGCCATGGTCGGTCTACTGGCCGGATCTTCCTGAACACATAGAAAGCCAATATGGATGCATCTGAGCACTTGGCTTCTAGAATAAGATTCCCCCAATGCCGGGTCCAATATTTCCAAAGGCGCATTTTCTCTCCAATGTTTCCAAGCCTGGAGCAGTTCAATTGGACACAACAAGTGAACCGAGGAACAATATCGGTGATTGAGAGCGGAAAGAACGATTAAATCTTACTTACATAGCTCGCGAGATCTTCACCTCCGTCAGAATGGTAGTAGTAGTTATTCCTCTTGCCGCAAATGATCTCGAGGAGGAGGACACCAAAGCTGTAAACATCCGACTTTTGAGAGAATTGTCCGTGCATCGCGTATTCAGGGGACATGTAGCCACTGAAAACCACCACCTGAACCATACATGTTGAGATGCCTGTCATCTATACTGCCTATTAGTTAAACTTGAAAAGATGCAAAACTTACTAGGTTCCGACAATCCTTCCGGTGTTCGCATTAGTTTGATCGACTTCGAAAATCCTCGCCATGCCAAAATCTGAAATTTTTGGGCTCATATCGTTATCCAGCAAGACGTTGCTAGCTTTTAAATCACGGTGAATGATTCGAAGCCTAGAATCTTCGTGAAGATAGAGCATTCCTCGCGCGATGCCTGATATTATGTTGTAACGTCTTGGCCAGTCCAGTTGATTCCTTTTCTCTGGGTCTGTGTATTGATCTAAGGACGTGAATGAGAGAAAGTATAATCTAGGAAGTCTAGCAGTTAGATTCGAAAGAAGATATATAGTATGGTAAACAAGTATCCGCTCAATCATTTGTATCCGACGCTAACCCAAGTGATGAACATAAAGCCCGCGACGTGGAACTAACCAAACAGGAAGTAGTCGAGACTTTTGTTGGGTACAAACTCGTATACAAGTAGCTTTTCACCTCCTTCCAAGCAAAAACCTAGCAATCTCACTAGATTCCGGTGTTGAAGCTTCGCCAACAACACTATCTCATTCTTAAGTTCTTCGATGCCTTGTCTTGAGCTCCAGGATAGCCTCTTCACAGCTATTTCTTGTCCATTGAGAAGCCTACCCTGAAAAAATTTATGAAAGGTGGCTAGATCTCATGAACTTTTCACTTCACTTTGTGAATTTTGGGACAATATTTTACATCATCATTTCATTTTCAAACCCAAGTCGAGTATCAAACAACTTTGGAAAGCATTTATAAGGTTTATGATCACTAATGAACCTGGTAAACCACCCCGAATCCACCTGCGCCGAGCTTGTTTTCTTGAGAAAAATTGTTCGTGGCCGCAAGTAAATTATCCCTATCGAATTGGAAGGATCTCAAGGATGTGATCCCGCTTACACCTGCATGAGTGAACAGAAAAGTCGTTTAGACTTGTACTTTCCTTTTGTTTCTCAGTTGAATGTTTCAATCTTTTGCCTTTTTTTATTCTTATACAATTGACAACCAGTACCACTTTCTTCTTGTACCGCTTCACATTTCTCCTCTGGTCGCCTCCTCCGAAGGTAACAACAGCCGATGAGGAGAAGCATTACAAGAATGGCGACTGAAGCGACAATAGCAGCCAGGGTACCTGATCAGATGATTATTTTCCTCAGCATAAAGGCATTTTATAACAATATCCACTCCACTCAAAAAATTGATGAAGATTTACATCTACTTTTGACCATCGTACTTAAAATTTTATATAGGTTCTCGTCCATTTGCCCTTGCAATGTAAAAAAATTGCCAGTATTAGTACAAAAACTTAGGACGATACTACTATTATGTATAAAATAAGATTTTTCGTTCATGCCGATAGACTTTTGAAAGAGTTGGTAAATATAAAAAAAACAAAACTGTGGGTACAAAAAGAAAATTACAGGGTACCTAACCCTCTGTGACTTGTTGATAACTCACTGACACTTTATGAAACCACCAATTTTTTTCAGTGTGCAAATTAGCAATCGTTCTTATCTTTAATCGACTATTATTTTGCTTTACTGAAAATGCCTTCAATACCTATTTTAATATAGAAAAAATTACCGAAAAAAATCATAAACCTATTGCACTTGTATGAATTCAATTATAAACCTTTTGATTGTACCAATTGAGTCCTAAAACTTTTGACAATTTGCTAATTTAATCTTTCTGATCAATTTTGGCTAGAAATTGTTGACTTAGATGTCGTCCATCCTACATGGCATGGTCAACACTAACATGATTTTTTTTTTGAAAATTTTCATTTTTAAAAAGAATTCATTTTTTACCTTGCCCAAAAAAAAGAATTCTGATTTTTTTTTCATTGTTAGGGCTGGCAAGGGGCCTTTGGCCACTGGGCGAAGGCCATGAGCCTCACTAGCTGTTGGTGGGGGCTTCAGGGCCTTCCTTGCGACTAGCAAAGTCTCACAGGCTCTTGCTCAGTGGCCAACGTGGTTTGCCAGGCCTCAGTTGGTGTCTAGCAGCCCTTACCGGCCCCTAACAATAAGAAAAAAGAAAGGAGAAAATAAAAGCAAAAATAATTAATAATTAAACAAAATTACACATCGGCATCGGCCTTGTCACATAGAATGAAACTGATGTCAATGTCCTCAATTTATGGTCGAAATTGGCCAAAAGGACTGCATTGGTAAATAGTTAAAAGGGTTTCGACTAAATTAGCAAAATGAAAGGTTTATGGTTCAATTGGCATAAGTGCAATAGGTTGATGCCTTTTTCTTGTAATTTTCCCTCAAGTAACTCACTAACCTTTTTTTCTAATTAATTTCCCACTCAATAATGGCTTACCAGCTTATATTTAGTTATGTACCAACGTTTATTTGGTTTAATTGTGATTAATAAACTTTTTCATGATTTAGGCTATGTTTGTTTCGTGAAAGATCAATGACTTGGAAAATATTTTTCCTATGAGAAATCGACATATGCCATAATTTGAATGAAGCATAAAGTTTCAACATGTCTATGATAAATTTCAGAGCTTTGCATAAAATTCAAAACCGCTCACAACTGAGGGTTTTTTTTTTTCCCAGTGAAATAATCTCTGAATTGGTGAGTGTAAAATCTAAAGTTCAATTTCAAGAAATAAGGTAAGGAATGTAGCACGTCAAAATTTTTATAAAGAAAATGGATAGTCTCTCATTATGATATTGCATCTCCTACGAGCTTAAACGCAACGTACCTTTGGCGACATTTCCACCATGAGGGGGCGGAGAAGACGACGGTGGACTGGAGCTCAACGCCCAAAATCGGAACAGCTCCCATCGAAAAATACAGCTCGGTTTATAAATAAGGCCACCTTTGCTTCCGCGGCAACACTTATCGTAATCATCAATGGATGTGTACAAGCAACCCCCGCAATCGCTTGGCGATATATCAGGACTACACTGTAACAACGAGTAGATTGTGTTGTTGTCCGGCAAGGCAGCCTGCCCCTTTGCGAATTTGAGATTCGAAGAGCCCTCTCCGGCCTCACTCGCTAGTTTCTGCGTCAAGTTCCTCCATATTGCCTCGAACTGGTCTTGGTTCATGGTGATATTCTGGCCGTTTTTAACCGGAATGGTAGGATCCGTTTGCAGTTTGCCGTAGATCGGATTGTCCGAGTATCGAATAAAGCAAGGCGGGTCTCCGGTTCCCCAGGAGAAAGCTGCCGTCTGGTTAGGGCATTTCACGATCAAATCTTCGACCGCAGACCTCACGAGGGCAGCGCAGATATCGGCTGACGTATCACCTCGGCAATAAGCGATGGCGTTGCATGTGTTTGGATTCTCGCCCATGCTCGTGGCATAGAACCCATCATGTGCAGCCATGTTGGAGGGGAGAGACCTCAGGACGGCATCGCGGTTCTTTGCGTAGGTGCTGTTGGACGTGAAGTTTCCGATGGTGTTGTAGCAGTGTTGGGCATGTGATGGGTAGGTTCGGATCAGAATAGTCAGCAAAATGAGGAAATAAAGAGTGGACGATGAGGGAGTCATTTTATTTTCTGGTGCTTTAAGGGGTTTCGCTGGATTCTCAGCTGCAGGAGTTGGAACCACGAACCAGATAGAAAGATTTAGTGAAACTAATTTAGAAAACTGATTTGCAAAGCCTTACAGTCATGCCGTTGATATGTAGGTGCTGATTCAGAACTTCGAGTATGAACGCTGAGAAAATTGAGGAAGAAGAAAAGAGAGATGGAAACGGGGAAGCAAGAATGAATTATAGGAGAAGTACCGTTTGAATAGTCGTCTCATAAATCTTGTCCATTCCTACCTCGAGATACTTGTCTAAAAAACCCTAAATCTATTTTACGGCAGCCAATTCAGTTATAAACATATTAGTCATATCAATTTAGGCCTAGACCTTTTGGCGATTTTTCAATTTAGGCCTAAACATTTCGGATGTGTCAATTTCGTTCTAAACCTTTTTGAAACTTTGTCAATTCAATCATGAATCTATTATTTGGATAATTTACGGAAAGAAATGCCTTGACAAATTAAGGAAATGTGAAAGAGAGAGGGAAGGAAAGATAAGGAGAAGTGTTTTCCTCTTCTCATCATTCTCCACACTTTTAAATGTGTTTTTTCTTTCATGTGAGGAAAATATTTTGCTTGACTCATTTATTTTCTATGAACCAAATACTAGAAAATATGAAAAATAGTTTTCCATATAATGAATAGAGCCTAACTCTAACCCTCACCATCTCAAGCACACAAAGCCATAGAGCCTTGCTTGTCTCTCACAAGGACAATATCGAATATTTTCATACATCCCATAGAATAAATTGAACATTTCGACCAAAAAAATAATTAAATTGAACATGTATCAAAAGTTCAGAGACCATATTGAACAAATTCAAAGTTCATAGACAGCGTTGCATATTATGTTAAAATTCATGAATCACATTAAAGAAATTTAAATTTTAAGGATTACATTGCACATTAAAATCAAAGTTCAAGAATTATTTGTGTCATTTATTCATCAATTTACTAAGAAATATATTAGATTGGCGGTGATTTTTGACATAATCTGATCATATCCAAAAGTCAATAAAAACCTGACGTACCATTTGATAGATTGATTATACAAATCAGTCTTATTAAATTTAGACCAAAACAAGAGCCCGGGGATATTGGTTTAACAATTTGGAATTTTAATTTGTCCGTACGAAATTAGACTCACGGAACAAATTCGATTTTTCCGCACGGATCATTTTTCGTGCGAGTCATTAGAAAAGGACATATCGCAACAGGAGTAATGCCAGCATTAAAAGTTGTCGCGTACAGTTGGGGCAAGCCGATGCTGTCGTGTTGTATTGATCGTCACCTGGCTTGGGCAAGAACACAAGAAATGGTCACCCCGTGCCAAGCAAAAGTCCTAGACGCAGTTTCATTTTATACTAGGAGTGATCGGTTCCCAATTCAGTCCGATTCCCTTCAACAATCGAGAATTGGACCAGTGGTCGCGATTTTACCGAAATTGAAAACCGGACCGACCGTTCCAAGAATTAGATCGACAAATGGACCGGATCGACAAATTACTTGCTATGTACGTTCTGTTTTGGGCACTTTATGCAATCCTAAGCAATTTTATTGATATATGAAGCTGGCTTCATATCAAGCCAAATTTCATTTCATGATCTTGACTTGTGATGTGCTACAAAGTTCACATACAAAAAAAAAAAAATTGATCCGGTCCGATTCGAGCGATCTGATCCTATATCCTTAGAATCGGGAACCGGATCGCCCAATCACCGATTTCAATTTTGAAAATCGAAAATTAGATCGGATATTTTCAAAATCGAGAATCGAACCACCGGTTCCGATTCGATTCGGGTGGTCCCGGTCCAGTCAAGTCCGTTGCTCACCCCTATTTTATACTACGTACGCATGACTGAGTCTTCTCCAAGGCTTTCCTCCCACGTGCGAGGTGGCGAGTCCTGTCCCCACTAAACGCTAGCTGTCGGCGGCATGTTTGGGGGTCCCACGCCGGACCAATTCGTGACTTTTAGACCACCCGGAAGAAACCTGCGTCTCCCTTCGCTGACTTGCTTTTAATTTTTCCTGTGCTTTGTCTGCGACATGCCTATGAATTTGTTCGGTTAAATTATTTAATTCGGTGGGCATCATATCATTGATATGCCTATCTTATTTTTCCTTATTTTTTTAATAACTTGTGTGATTGATCCACCCGTTACTTTCTTGGGATTTGGTGTGAATTGACGCTTGGTTGTTGTTTGCGGCACGTGGCGACTTGAATGCCAAGTATCTCACTTCAACAGATTTTTTTTAATTCAAAATTTTACCGTAAAGTTAATCACACACCTCTAAATTAAAGGGAAGAATGGAGCATGATTTCACGAGGTCCTCACTCCGATAACTCACTTTAGGCAACAAAACACTATTAAAAAATTATATTTAAAAGTAGCCAATTGAAATTGATAGAGTCTATTTTTTCACTATTATCCCACATTGATAAGGTATCTTTTTCTTTGTCCTCAACAAAGCAATCCCTTTTAAGAGTGCGCATAACAACCATTCTGTTTCAGAAATAATTTCTAGAACAGAAATAGATTTTTTTATTTCTATTAGAAATAAAAAATTTTTGTTTTTGGTTTTGGGTCAAAATCTATTTCTGGAACAGTTTTTTATTCTAGAAATAGAAAGATAGATTTACGTTGCCAAATGAGTTTCTATTTCAAATCTATTTCTAGAATAGGTTTAGAACAAAAAAATGCGAAACAGAAACGTTCCCTAAGTATTTTACATTTAGAGGAACCCGAAGTCCGGACAAGTTCTAGATGAAGTTTCATTTTATACTACGTATGCATGAGTCCAAGGCTTTCCTCTCACCTACGAGGTGAAGAGTCCTGTCCACCCCCACTCAAAGTTAGCTGTCGGCGGCATGTTTGGGGGGTCCCACGTGGGACCCATTTGTGACTTTTTAGACCCCTTGGAAGAAATCTGCGTCTCCCTACGCTGACTCGAATAACATTTGTTTGGTTGGACCTGATGACTTCGAGGTGGCGCGGTGGTGTGATTATTGCATCCGTACAGAAGGTGAGAAAATATTCAGTGATTGCCAACTGCCGCATTAATTGCTGATGTGGTATGCATTAATCAATAATGCATTGCCACGTGTCGCCGAGTTGAAATAAAATAAAAAATAAATTTCTTTCTTCTTCCTCTCTCACGCTGTTTCCGTTCCGTCCATCTTCAATAGCCATTGATGCACCGCCCCAAGCTTCGTCTTGGCCAGCTCTTCCATGGCCATCGACACTGAGGAAGCCGTCGTCGCTCGCCACTATGGGTCAAACGAGCCTTCTTCTTCATCGGTTTGCCAGCTCCTTCGCCCACGTTTTCCTCCAGATCTCGGTTCAGTCGTCCTCTTTGCCACTCTTCAGATCTGAATTCCATGACCATCGGCGCCAACGAACTGTTGTCGCTCGTGGCCATGGCCGTCAGCGGCGTGATGGTCGGGCCTCACAACGGGCTCCGGCCCCTTCTGCTTCTGTCGCTTCCACCCATTGTGCGAGGGCAGCGCTGCCGGCTCAGACGCCATGGCTGTGAGCAATGACAGCTTTGTACTCCATGGCCATCTGTCTTCCATGGGCACCGCCTACAAGCTTTGTCATGGCCGGCTCTTCAAATTTGGTTGTTCATGGCCGTCGGCACTAAGCGAGCCATCGTCGCTCGCGAGGCTCCTCCTCCAAGGCTGCTTGCGGTCGCTCAGTGTTGGCAGTCATGGACGGACATGGAAGAACCAGCAAAGAGGAAGCTTGTGGCTGTGTAATGGCCATTGGAAGACAGACGGCCAGAACAGAAACGGCGTGAAAGAGAAAGCACAGAGAAAAAACTTATACTTTTCTTTATTCCAACTCAGTGACACATAGCAAGGTGTTATTGGTTAATGCGCACCACATCAGCAATTGATGTGGCAGTTGGCAACCACCGAATATTTTCTCGTATAGAAGGCAGCGTATTGAGAATTTCAATTGCAGTACTTCCAAGTTGGTTCACTGACTGGGTCATAAGAATGTGGAGGGCCGACTCTTAAGGTTTATTGAAAGGGCAAAAAGGGGAAAATTTTGGAACGAACATTGAAGTGCCGACAAAGAAATTGTATAAAAAGAAATCAATCTATTAAAGAAATAGTAATTTAAATCATCATAAGATCAAACGGAACTTCGATTTAAATTTAAAAAAGTATAAGAGATTTAGGAAATCATATTCTCGTCCTTTTAACTGTGACAAAAAATTCTGACCCAGGAAAAAAAAAACTATGCCCAAATTACAATTACACCTATATAAGTGTTGTGTGATTGTAATCCGTCTTACAAACTTATGTTTGCATTAGTATGAGTCGTAATTGAGAAAATGCTAAGGACTTGGTCTCCATTTGAATCCCTTTAGCTATTCTTTTGTACTTTGTATAACTTTTCTTAGGAAGTGGTCCTTGAAAAAAGCCATAGCTAGGAACCGAAAAAATTATCAAAAAAGTTATGAACTTATTATAATTGTGTTAATTCAGTTCTAAATCCTTTTTTTTTTGCCAATTTAATCATAAATCTACTTGCATTTGTGCTAATTGAGTTTTTCCGATTAATTTTCACCGGTCGGTACTGACATAGCATTGCTAGTGATGACATGGCAATTTTAAATATTGAAATATTTTTAACATTTTTCTTTATTTTCTTTTTCCTCTTCCTCTGGGCGGTCGCCTAATCCAATTTTCCATATCAGATGGAGAAAAATAATATTCAATTTATTTTTAGATTTTAGTAGATAAATATTGTTATTTTCTTGAAAAATAACTTCTTGGTAATTTTTTTTAAATAACTCCTTTTTTTTTCGCAAAACGGAGCCTTGGCCTCCTTTTGAGAGTTCTTAGACAATAGAAAGATAACTTTTCATGCATATCGTTTTTCTTTTTTACTTTGCGCAACTTTTTTCCTTTTCCGTGGTTTTGCTAATTTTAAGACAAAAGCAAAGAAGCAAAAGGTGGATTGGGAAAGCACCATTCCCGTCTGCACTGGTTTCACCATCCCGAGCACCCCCATCTTCTTTCACTATCTTCAACGCAACATACATGCTTTTTTTTTTTTTGTAACCGAGGTGTCTAGAGGCTGGCGAGCTTTAGCTCAAACCGAGGCAGTGAACCCGACTAAGTCCTCGGGGGCGACTGTAGGACCCCACCACCACAGGCACCCGGTAAGACGCCGAGCTCCCTGCGACGAATCGCAACGGGGGATCGAACTCGGGACCAAACTGGGTCCAAAGCTCTATCCACTCGCCCACATACATGCTTTTTAGTCCCTATTGGCACTCCAAATTTACTTGGACCTTGGTGATCACCGACCAGAAAGGCCTGTGGAATTTCGTCGACATAAGAACTCAGAGTGTTTGAAGCACGTCAACAGCTAGAATGCCAATTGTTGCCAATGATCCGTAAGGAAGGTACCGGCGATGATGAATGATCAGCACACGACACCAACAAATAAGCAGGGAGGACGTCTTCGGACAAAGACGAAGTTCAACCGCATACTGGACAGAAAGATACGGTTAGTGAAGCATTTTTGAGAATTTAGGAAGAAATTGATATTTAAAAGATACCTGCTATCGGCGGTTTTGAATTGTACTCGACTATAAATAATCTGTTTTGTAAAAGCATTCGTAAAAAAAAAAAAAGACTTATCAGTTCTTCCTGTAATTTACTTTCTTAGTCTCTATTTCTTATTTTTCATTTTTTGTTACCTTTATCTTTTTAGTTTGCAGTCAAGTCATATCAATTACTTCATGTCTGAATCACCAGAAAACCCGATTCATTCCAGAAAATCGAAGATCAGACCTGTGGTGAAAAATATTTCGTTACGGACCAGTTCCAATGAAATAGTCCCACCAACGGGTGTAATCCAGCTAAGTCGCATTGACGTAATGGAGTTCATTGCTCGCTCTTGATTCAACTCGAATGTTCAAAGTTGGATATCCAACACAAGCTTGAAAAGTCGAGTGCAATCAAACGATATATGATCTGCTAAAATTTGAGTCAACTCAATTCGATTATCAAAATGCAAAATCTGCTCTAAGTTTTCGCGGAACTCAAGCTCTAATTTGAGCTGGTGGTTAGCTAACCTCAAACTCAAACTGGAGTTTCGAAAGTATAATACATTAAACCTGAAGAATCATTTTAAGACTCCGTTTGTTTCGCGAAAAATACAAGGTTCAAAAAGTTATTTTTTGGGAAAATGACAATGTTTTTCGATGTTTGGCTATATTTTCCGTCATTTGGTATGGAAAATCGAATTTGATTTTCCTTCATGGACTCATTTTAATATAATTTGTTTGTTTTTCTATTTGTTCATTTTTATTTTTTTTAAGTTGTATTTTTATTTATTTATCTTTTTCATTTTCTTTCCTTTTTAATTTCGGCCGATTGCTGGCGGCCAGTCATAGGCGAACTCAAGGCTCGGCCAATCTCAGCAATCTCGGGCTTGCCCGAGGTTGGTGTGCTCAAGCTCTCCGAAGGATCTCGCCAAGTCTTCATTTGCTGTCGCCCTCGTGCTGATTGCACAATTAGGGCTCAAGGCCTTGCCATATGGCCTCAGTGCCAAAGACATTGACCAATTTTTGTGTGAATTCAAGCGAAAAGCAAGGGAATTAAGAAATTTAGATGGGGTATCTCGAAATTGCGTGGATTAGTAATTAGTGATTAGTATAGCACTCATGGGAAAAATTGCAGATAAAGCCAAGGAACTCATTGAAGAAGATGACAAGAAGATGCGAGGTGTTAATTATGGTGGAATCCTTTGCTGAATGTTAACGGTGAAAGAGGATAGACCTTATATTGATTTCTTTTTCTCGCTTTACGCTTTATTTCGTTTGGAATTTGGGCGCCGAATCCTAACCAGATCAACATCATTCATTCCAAATCAGTCTTAGTTTCCTAAGACAAACTAAGAAGTTCATCAATGAAAAATCAATTTTCTAGCTCCAAAATGCAGGAGAAAACAGTGCCCGGTTGATGGCTTACTCTGGTTCGAGCAGCGGGAACAAATCGCTGGAAGTCAGTGGCGGCCACGTCGTCTTCAATTTGCAGCCGTCTTTTTCATTTCCACGTGGCTCTAGGGTTCTCTAGTTGTGCCTCGCATCCACTAGAGTAGTCTAGATTAGAGTAGAAATTTCTACGCCAAAAATTGGATCACGTATTCCAACAAAAACCACAAACAAATGTTAATGCAGCCGATTTTCATGTCTAGTGGATCAAAACATGGTTAGCCTCCATGGAAACACCCTTAGTACTTTTAGATGTATGGGACTTAGGTGTTTGCTCTTTGTTCATTGACGATCTCAGTTGAATGCCAAGGATCCTATGATCATGGTATTGAAAATATTAAAATACATTTTGGAAGAAAGTCAAAAAAAGAAGAAGCCTCAATTTTTGACTATTAATGGACAACTTAGGTGTGCTAAGCCTCAATTTTTGACTATTGATTGTCAAAAATGGACAACTTAGGTGTGCTTGAATTTAATAAAATTAAGTGTAGTCAAATAAAGACATTTAAGTTTGACAAAATTAGGTATAGAATTGGCTATAAATATGTGTGGTTTTTCTTGTAAGTTTCATATCAAGGAGGAGAAGAAATAGAGAGAGAGAGAGAGAGAGAGAGAGAGAGAGAGAGAGAGAGAGAGAGAGTTTTCTTGTAAGAACAAGCTTAGAGCAAAGCTTGATTTTCTTTGTGTAAAACCTTGGCAAAGGTATTTTGTAGTATTGCTCTCTCATTTGCATTTTTTGTTATTCTCTCCAAATTAAATTCTCCAAGCTTCCGTAAAATTCCTCCTTCCTTTTTATTTGGTTCCTACATCTGGTATCAGAGCCAAGTTATGGCGTCCACAAGTTCCGTTCAATTTCAACTTCCAAAGTTGAACGGAAAGAATTTCAACAACTGGTCCGTCCAAATGAAGGTTTTGTTCAAATCGCAAGATTTGTGGAACCTGGTGGAGAATGGCTACATCGAAGTAGCTAATAACGAAGAATTCAATGCCATGAGAAAGGAGGAGAAGGATTCGTTGGTGGAGTCCCGGAAAAAAGATCAGAAAGCATTATATGCGATCTTTCAAGCCGTGGAAGAGACGATATTTGAAAAAATATCGAATGCCGAGACCGCCAAAATAGCGTGGGATATTTTGCAAAAATCCTACAAGGGCGACGATCGTGTTCGAAGAGTTCGGCTTCAAACACTTCGAGGTGATTTTGAGTCTTTACGCATGAATGATTCTGAATCTATCTCTTTGTATTTTGATCGTGTACAAAACATCGTTAACCAATTGAGGGTTAATGGTGAAACACTCCAAGATGTACGAGTCGTAGAAAAAATCTTGAGGTCTTTGACTGAAAGATTTGACTACGTTGTTGCGGCAATTGAAGAAGGCCAAGATATATCAACCATGACGTTGGAGCGGTTGATGGGTTCATTATGCTCGCATGAGCAAAGAATGAATCAGAAGTCCATCGGTTCATATCCCGAGAAAGCCTTGCAAAGTCGTATTGTTCCATCAAATTGAGGAAGCTATCAAGGAGGTCGAGGTCACGGAGGAGGCCAAGGAAGAGGTGGAAATTCCAATTTCACCGGGAAATTTAAAACACGTGACAAATCAAAAGTCAAGTGTTTTAAGTGTAACAAGTTCGGACATTACAAATCCGAATGCCATGCAAAGGCGACGTACGAACAGGCGGAGCACGCACATACCACCGATGCTGAAGAATACATGGTGCTAGCATGTACGAAGGATGACTCAAGTACTGCAGACACCAACATATGGTATCTAGACACTGGTTGCAGCAATCATATGACTGGCCGGAAGGAATTATTCTCGCAATTGGATGAGACAAGTCGTGGTGAAGTCAACTTCGGGAATAAATAAAAAATTCCCGTGATGGGCAAAGGTAACATTAATATTAAGTTAAAAGATGGTACTAATGTTGCTATTGCAGATGTTTACTTTGTGCCAGGACTTTTTTGGAATTTGCTAAGTGTTGGGCAACTTTCCGAAAAAGGCCACAAAGTTCACATTGAAAATGGAATTTGCACCATCAGAGGTGTCAACAACAAGTTGATCACAACGGTGCAAATGACGAAGAACCGGATGTTTCCCATGACTCTTCAGACGAAGAATCTCTTGAGTTTTCAAGCGATGATGAAAGACAACAACTGGCTGTGGCATCTTCAATACGGTCATCTAAATTTTCGTGGACTAAAACTACTGGTTCAGAAAAAGATGGTGACCGGCATGCCTTTAATCGAATGTCCAGATCGTCCATGCGAAGGATGTCTCGTTGGAAAACAACATCGAGAATCATTTCCAGTAGGGAAAGCCAGAAGAGCAAAGCAACCTTTGGAGCTGGTACATACAGATATATGTGGCCCTGTTGAAGTTGAATCAGTCGGACAAAAAAGGTACATGCTGATTTTTGTTGATGATTTTACCAGAAAAACTTGGGTATATTTCTTGAGAGAAAAATCTGAAGCATTTGCCAAGTTCAAAGAATTTAAAGTCTATGTTGAAAAACATAGTGGCTTTAATCTGAAGACGTTGAGATCGGATAGAGGGGGAGAATTTACCTCAAATGAATTTGACAAATTTTGTAAAATTCATGGAGTAAAACGTCAGTTGACTGCCAGCTATACACCTCAGCAAAATGGTATAGCAGAAAGAAAGAACAGGACAATTTTTGAAATGGCAAGAAGTATGTTAAAAGCCAAAAATTTGCCTAAGAATTTTTGGGCAGAAGCGGTTGCTTGTGCTGTATTTGTACTAAACAGGTGTCCAACAAGGAGTGTTCTTGGAAGAACCCCAGCAGAGGCTTGGAGCGGCAACAAGCCAGATGTTTCGTTTCTACGAGTATTTGGGTGCATGGCATATCCCCATATACCAGATGAACGAAGAAAGAAGTTGGATGACAAAAGCGAGAAGTGCATCTTCATTGGCTATAGTGACACAACTAAAGGTTATAAGCTGTATAACCCAGTCACTGAAAAGGTAATTATCAGCAGGGATGTCCAGTTTTTTGAAGATGAAGCTTGGGACTGGAACCAAAAAGGTGACCAGAAAAGCATCACCATCGAAGATGAACCATTGGAGAGAGAAATAAAAGAGCCTCCATCATCTTCAACTAGTGGTACATCTTCACCAACAGCAGCTTCAGAACCACCACTATGTCGTTCGCAACGACTGAGGGAGACGCCAGCAAAATTCAGGGATTACGTGGTCACAGGAGGCGATGGTAGTGATAATAACGGAATCACTGATGAAACATTGGTAAACTTTTGTTTGTTTGCTGAATGTGATCCTGTAACCTATGATGAAGCAGCTGCAGATGAAAGGTGGATTCATGCAATGGATGAAGAAATTCACTCCATTGAGAAGAATGATACATGGGTGCTAACTTCTTTACCACCTGGTAAGAAACCCATTGGTGTCAAGTGGGTGTACAAGACGAAGTACAAACCCAACGGTCAGGTGGACCGTTACAAGGCCAGACTGGTTGTAAAGGGCTACAAGCAAAAGCCAGGTATTGATTATTTTGAAGTATTTGCACCAGTGGCTCGGATGGATACCATCAGGATGATCTTAGCACTTGCAGCTCAAAATCATTGGAAGATCCATCAAATGGATGTGAAATCAGCATTCCTCAATGGTGTTCTTGAAGAGGAAGTTTACGTGGAGCAACCACAGGGTTATGAGAAAGGGCATGAAAATCAAGTTTACAAACTGAAGAAGGCTTTGTATGGGCTAAAACAGGCACCTCGTGCTTGGTACACACGTATCGACACATACCTGTTAGAGCGTGATTTTCAAAAGTGCCCGTATGAGCATACACTGTATATCAAGTCAAATACTAACGGTGACATAATAATTGTGTGCATTTATGTTGATGACTTGATATTTACAGGCAGTTGTGAAAAAATGTTTTCAGAATTCAGGGAGGCTATGACTAGCCAGTTCGAGATGACTGATTTAGGATTGATGTCCTATTTTCTTGGGCTTGAAGTGAAGCAGACAGATGATGGCATATTTATTTCACAGCAGAAATATGCTAATGATATTCTGAAGCGATTAAAAATGGAATCGCTAAAACCAATTCGAACTCCCGTAATTGAACGTTTGGAGCTGAAGAAAGAAGGAACCGGTGAATTGGTAAATCCCACTTATTTCAAAAGTATTGTTGGCAGTTTAAGATATTTGGCTTCTACAAGACCAGATATTACCTATGGAGTGGGAATTATTAGCAAGTTCATGGAGAAATCATACCAATCACATTTACAGGCGGCAAAAAGAATTTTGCGGTATGTCAGTGGAACTCGTGATCATGAAATTTTATATTCTTATACTGACAACTTTGATCTGTTGGGGTATACAGATAATGATTGGGCAGGTGATACTGAGGCTCGAAAGAGTACTTCAGGGTATGCTTTCTTTCTTGGATCAGGAGTAATTTCTTGGTCTTCGAAAAAACAGCAGGTTGTTGCACTCTCGACAGTTGAAGCAGAATATATGGCATTAGCTTCAGGGGCTTATCAAGCAATATGGCTTCGATGGATGCTGCGTGAATTGATGCATGAACAAGCAGGTCCTACTAAATTGATGTGTGACAACAAGTCGGCTATTGCATTAGCCAAGAATCCTGTATTTCATGGCAGGAGCAAGCACATCGACATCAAGTATCACTATATTCGTGAGCAAGTCAAAGATGGTGAAATTGAACTCAATTTCTGCAGTTCAGAAGACCAGATTGCAGATATCCTGACAAAACCATTGAAGGCTGATCTGTTCGAAAGATTGAAGACGATGCTTGGCGTTATGAACTTCCAAAATCAATTTTAAGGGAGGCTATTGAAAATATTAAAATACATTTTGGAAGAAAGTCAAAAAAAGAAGAAGCCTCAATTTTTGACTATTAATGGACAACTTAGGTGTGCTAAGCCTCAATTTTTGACTATTGATTGTCAAAAATGGACAACTTAGGTGTGCTTGAATTTAATAAAATTAAGTGTAGTCAAATAAAGACATTTAAGTTTGACAAAATTAGGTATAAAATTGGCTATAAATATGTGTGGTTTTTCTTGTAAGTTTCATATCAAGGAGGAGAAGAAATAGAGAGAGAGAGAGAGAGAGAGAGTTTTCTTGTAAGAACAAGCTTAGAGCAAAGCTTGATTTTCTTTGTGTAAAACCTTGGCAAAGGTATTTTGTAGTATTACTCTCTCATTTGCATTTTTTGTTATTCTCTCCAAATTAAATTCTCTAAGCTTCCGCAAAATTCCTCCTTCCTTTTTATTTGGTTCCTACACATGGTATCCATGAGACTATCATGGCACATCGCCGTTCACTTGAGCTAAACTTTGGTGATACCTAAATATTGATTTCTCTTTAAATCATTTATTTTACATGTAAATTACTTCCTCTTATACATCAAGAGTGACAACTTTCATATGTAACTTAGCAATTCTAGTACACAACGCAGTATAACCAATATCTCCTCTTAAGGGTTTCCACTTTAAGCCGCCACTGCCCAACCTTTTTCTAAAGCGAATCCCGTGAGGGGCTCTCTCTCCCCCTTCTCCAAGCATCGGGGTACAAGAGGTGTCAGCAACTAAAGATTAGATTTTCCAATCTTAAGTTAATGAATTATCATATTAATTAATTAAATTAACTAACTTAATTCGAGCTCTCCCAAACTCTATCAAATCGCAATTTAAGTTCAATATGAAAGATTTTTGATTTGTAATCACCACTAATTATTTTATGATAGGCTGACTAAACACCTAAATAAAGTATCAGGAAAAATACTTTATTTCTATGAACTAGAGATTAAATGAGTCCGGGACTTGATTACACTAAATTGTTCTAACGCCCTCTTGGTATTATTTTATTTCATGAAAATCATTTCAGAAAGAAACATTAATTGGTTTTAACTATAGTCACTAATAAGTATTATCATGTGAGTGCACAACCAATTAAATGAATATCTATAAGTTAGATAATTGCAAGAAGCATGTGCCAAGAAATTATTTTTTGGATTTTTACTTTTTTTTCATGAAAAGCAAACTATGTGCAATGCATGAATACATATAATGACATAAAATGCAAACTATCCTAAGAATGTATTAAATTAAGATAAACTACATTACTATTCTAATGACATGCAATTTGAAAGAAATTAATCCTAACACGCAACCTACATGACATGGCAAATGTGGCATGCAATGCATGATGATTTTTTGTTATATATAATTTTCGGATTTAATGATAGCCCTAAATTAAACTATGACAAAAGAATAGTTATCTTGTATATTTTCAGGTTTAAATGAACCTAAACCCTAGTCTATTAAAGATAAACTATTCTAGGCGTGAAATCTACCTAAAGATGCAAATGTTATGCAAAATGCAATGTCAATCTAAAATTATCTAGAAAATCAAACATGCAAAAATATTCTTCAAAAAAAAAAAAACCCTAAACATGGCAATCCTATCTAAAATGATTTGCAACTCAATCTACGTGCAATCTTATTTATGAGCAATATCTTTCAGAGATTTTCAACATGCCTTCAAATATTGTAGAAAAGATAGAAATATGATCAGTTCAATCAAATATGGAAAGCAAATAAATCAAATCAATTCTAATATTTGACGATTTCTTTCAAATCAATTTTCAATCTAAAGCCTTACAGATCAAAGGTATTGAGTTTGAAATACCCACTATGTCAATGATTCTATTTAAGGCATTATAAATGGAAACAAAGCCATTTGTGCAGATGTGAATTAGAAAAGATTTTCTAATTGATCACCTGCATCTCAAAAGATTTTGTTAAATATTCAAATAGATAATAAAATATTCAAATTAATAAAGATAAGAAATTTACCTAATCTTAAGGATTAACTTTCGGAACTTGAATCGATATCGAATCGGATCCGGATCACTGATGGTGAATTTGCGGCTAGCGGTCTTGGATTGATGGTGATGAGCAACCACAATGGTAATGCTAGCAATGAAGCTCGTAAACGTTGTCGCCCAAACTCGTTTCCCTTTGCTCGAGGGGTCCATGATCCTTTTTGTCGCCTTAAAAACTGCATGCGCACAAGCTAGAATTCTGCTCAGAAAACAGCTCTTTTTCGCCTTGATTCGCCGCCACAAAGGACCCCAAACAGCAAGGGACTCTAGCTTTGCAGCCGCTCTCGGTCGTAGGACTTGGGCTACTCTCGGATGCAGCCTTACTGATGGATGATGATGAAGGCTGTTCGACCAACAGGGGTGTCGACAGCGAACCTGGTATGAAGAATTGTCGGAAGTGCAGTTCGAGAATGACACCGCCAGAAGAGGGGTTGTTGAACATTCGGCAGAGGGGAAGTCCAGAAGATATTTTCCCACTTTTTTAATGCGCCCACCTCTCTTTTGTCTTTTTTTCTTGTACGTGCAGGCGTTGAATTCTTCAAAGTGGGTGTGAATAAGAGGAGAAGGAGCTAGAGAGAGACCTTTCTTTTTCTCACTTTTTCTTTGTCTCCGTTTTTTTTTCTTTTTGGTGGGGGCGAACCCCCTCACTTTTTTTTTTCCTCAGTGCCGTGGTAGAGCTCTCCTCTCTCAATTCTCTCTAAAAAAGTCCCCTTGAGATAGGTATAGGGCCTTTTTATAAATGAGAAGATCTAATCGGACCAAATCATTTTTTCTATTTTTTTTATCTTAATTTATATTATCTCATTCAACCGTGCAATCTCCTTAATATTTGAAATTTCAGTCATGAATTGAACAAATCATCACCGGTTTATGTGTTGCTAATTCAATCAAACTTTAAAAGCTCAAGTCAATCCATCATCAGTTCAAATTAAATGTGAAACGAAACTACTCTAAATGCAAACTATATAAAATGAATTAAATATTTTTCGAATAAAGACTGAAGTTAGTTTTTAATTTTTATGCAAAAATTAGTAATTAAAAAAGGATAGTCAAAATTTAAGTGTTAATAAGAGGTTAATCGAGAAGATCCCATAAAGTCACCAAAGACCACCGAATTTCCAATGGAATTTACATGAATATGCAATAAAAACCAGTACATTGAAGATGGTGATTGCTACTATTATGTATGCGTACCTCTCCGAGATTTGCGCACTGAAACCGCGGATTCATCAAACATTTTACTAGTTACTGCAAGCGCACTCATCCAACAATTCATGTGAGAGTAAATAGTACTTGTGGACTCAACATCAACATAATTAGCTTTGGAAGCAGGTGAAATCATGCCGTGGCTCATGTTCTTCATCGAGGGTAGCCTTCTGTAGCCGACACTTCAATGGCCGACAAACGCTCAGAGCCTTTGCTAATTCGATGACGTCCCTTGCCATCAGCCCGTGCCGGTCCCTAACAATAAGAAAAAGAAAAGATAAAATAAAAGCAAAAAATTAATAATTTAAAAAATACACAAAAAAAAAAAACTTCACGTCGGCCTCTCATTATTTTGTTGCATCTCCTACGAGCTTAAACGCAACGTACCTTTGGCAACATTTCCGCCATGGGGTGGCGGAGAAGACGACGGCGGACTGGAGCGCAACTCCCAAAATCGGAACAAGTCCCATCGGAAAATACAGCTCGGTTTATAAATAAGGCCACCTTTGCTTCCGCGGCAACACTTGTCGAAATCATCAATGGATTTGTACAAGCAACCCCCGCAATCGCTTGGCGATATATCAGGACTACACTGTAACAACGAGTAGATTGTGTTGTTGTCCGGCAAGGCAGCCTGCCCCTTCGCGAATTTGAGATTCGGAGAGCCCTCTCCAGCCTTGCTCGCTAGTCTCTGCGTCAGGTTCCTCCATATTTCATCGAACTGGTCTTGGTTCATGGTGATATTCTGGCCGTTTTTAACCGGAATGGTAGGATCCGTTTGCAGTATGCCGTAGATCGGACTGTTGGAGTATCGAATAAAGCACGGTGGGTCTCCGGTTCCCCAGGAGAAAGCCGCCGTCTGGTTAGGGCACTTCACGATCAAATCTTCGACCGCAGACCTCATGAGGACAGTGCAGAGATCGGCCGACGTATCGCCTCGGCAATAAGCGATGGCGTAGCACGTGTTTGGATTCTCGCCCATGCTCGTGGCATAGAACCCATCATGTGCAGCCATGTTGGAGGGGAGAGACCTCAGGGCGGCATCGCGGTTCTTTGCATAGGTGCTGTTCGACGTGAAGTTTCCGATGGTGTTGTAGCAGTATTGGGCATGTGATGGGTAGGTTCGGATCAGAATTGTCAGCAAAATGAGGAAACAAAGAGTGGATGATGACGGAGTCATTTTATTTTCTGGTGCTTTTAAGGGGTTTTGCCGGAGTCTCAGCTGCAGGAGTTGGAACCACGAACCAGATAGCAAGATTTAGTGAAACTAATTTAGAAAACTGATTTGCAAAGCCTTACAGTCATGCCATTGATATGTAGGTGCTGAGTCAGAACTTCGAGTATGAACGCTGAGAAAATTGAGGAAGAAGAAAAGAGAGATGGAGACGGGGAAGCAGGAACGAAATATAAGAGAAGTACTGTTTGAATAGTCGTCTCATAAGTCTTGTCCATTGCTACCGTGGGATACTTGTCCAAAAAATCTTAAATCTATGGCAGCCAATTCAGTTATAAACATATTAATCATACTAAATTAGGGCTAGACCTTTTGACAACTTGGCAATTTAGACCTAAACATTTCAGATGTATCAATTTCGTCCTAAATATTTTTAAAACTTTGTCAATTCAGTCCTGAATCTCTTATTTGGATAATTGACGGAAAGAACTGCATCGATAAATCACCAAAACATTTAGGACTAAATTGGTATAATGAAAATGTTTATGACTAAAATGGCAAATTGTCAAAAGATTTATGATTAGATTGACACAATTAAAAGGTTTAAGACTGAATTAACGGTCGCATAACAAGTTTAAAATTTTTCAGATCGTTTCCCCCCTTGCACTTTCCATGCACTTCTTGCATGCCATGACTCCATTCAAGTCTTGTATAACTTTATGATTGATGAAGAATTCTTTTTGCTAGAAGCCGTGACTCACTCAGCTGCGGCCTATCCGATTCAGATCCATTTAATTAGATCCTGAATGAGAATAAAAGATCACCTTGGTATGAAAAGAACTCAACTAATTGACAGCGATTTTCAGAAGGTGGATATCAAATTATTGATTTTGACCTTATGAATGCTATATAATATGTAATGCTTTTCTCAAATCTCAACTGGACTCTTCCAACCATATTTCTGATTGATGGATTATAAAATTACTCGTAGATACTTAATCAAAAGTAAATGTATGTGATATCCATATATATTTGTAATTCGCGTATCATGGCATGATAGAAAGTCGGAGGGAGATTTTTCTAATATGGCAAAAAGAAAAGACATCCGCATCAAATTTCACACACATGAATTTCTTCTCGACTTGTAAGTGATGATGCTCAAATAATTGTATTTTTCAGAATCATAGTCAACTCGTCAAAATTGGTCCCACAAATTGATGTACATCTGCCATTTTGTCTGGTGTGGAAGTTCCGTGTGCAGCCTAGAACCACTCAATTGCGACCTGTTGATTCGGATCAATTTAATTAGATTCTGAATGAGAATAAAAGATCACCTTGGCATGAAAAGAGCTCAAATAATTGACAGCGATTTTGTAAGTTGTTGTGGAGTTCGCAAGGATGAACGAACAATGGAGGATCAACATGGGATTTCGCTTTAGGGGCGGCTTCGTGAATAGCCAAATTTCAATTATTCTTTCCAATTGATGCGTTTCAATTCCAATTTCTCTCGGAGAGAGAGAGAGACAGTGTAAGGAAAACCTTCAAAAGATTATTTTGTATGTGATTGGTGGACTTTCAAAAGATTATTTTGTATTAAGGTTTTGTTTGTTACGTGAAAAATGAGGTGTTAATGAAAAATATTTTTTAAAAAAGTCATTTTTCAGGAAAATGACTTTATTTTACAGCGCTTAATTGAAACTTGAAAATGGCCTAGAAATTATTTTCCATTGTTCAGTATCAAAAATTCTAATTTTCATTCTTCATTTTCTTCTCTCTTCATTTTCTCTTTTCCTCTCTTCTGCTCATTGGGGGCTATGGCAACCGATCGTAGGCGAGATCGCCAGCAACACCTCCCCTAGTCGAGATCACCGGCCTCGTGCACTTGCAATAGGTTGCCAGCCATGGCTGAGGTCGACGAGTGGGGGCAATCGGTTCCAGGATGAGTGGTTCCCATTCAAGAGCTGCCTGCTAGGGACCGGTTCTGCAAAATACGGATAGTGAACTACTTACTAGTTCCATGGATCAACCCAAGAACCGAACTATTGGTCTGGTCCTGTTCCCGATTGGATCCCCATTACGGCCCTAATGTCTATTGAATTTTCTGTGTAAAGAAGTTATTTTTTACCTTTATTCGTGATATAGGGTAGGTTATATGCATACAAATCCCACGTTCAATCATCCCATAAATTAAATAGAAATTATGATGACAACGAGATGAAAAATGGTTGCGACTGAGCATTCAGTTTTTCTGCATTCTGTTCTTGTTGTTGTAGTTGTCGGTTTTCAAAGCTGAGCTGTTATCTGAACCTTGTTCCATCTTTTGATCCATACAAATTATGACCAATTACGCTTTCTGGCTCCTTCGGTAGCTAACTGCAAGTTTTTTCAGTTTGTTTTGGGAGAGAAGCAACTTTGGCCAATGGCTACTTTGTTTGATTCGAGAGCAGGAGCGAAGGCCAAAGAGAGCTGAGATTGAGGGTATTTTTTTTTCTTCATTTTGGTCTGGGCTCTTTTTTTTTTCTTTTGGACAGATGGGTAGGGCCTCGAAGGAGGTTGTTTTATTTAAAAAAAAATATACGTTCATATTATATAAATGATCGGTTCAATTGATGGTTCCCCTGAAATTGAAAATGGAATAGATACCTACTTGTTATAGAAAATTGAAATCAAGAATCGAACCGTACCTACCTGTTAGGATTCAAAATCAGTCGATCGAGTATGGTCCAATCCGATTTGGTTGGATCATGATTTTTTTACTCACCCCTACCAACAACTAGCCGAAGAAGTATTGAAAATTAAAAAAAAGAGACAAGGAAAAATAAAAATAAAATTAAAAAAATCAAGCTAAAATAAATAATGCTTAAAAAGAAAGGAAATGTGAAAGACAGAGGGAAGGAAAGGTGAGGGAAAGTGTTTTTCTCTTTTCATCATTGTCCACACTTTTGAATGTGTTTTTTTCTATGAGAGGAAAATGTTTTCCTTGAAGTGTTTATTTTTCATGAATCTAATGTTGGAAAATATGAAAAATATTTTTTTGAAAGTTGTTTTCCATGAAATGAATGGAGCCAAACTATAACCCTCACCATCTCAGGTATACAAAGCCTTAGAGCTTTGCTTCTCTCTCACACACTTACGTATATGATGGTGTACGTCATAAATTATTCTTCACAATGGTGATCGGAGTTAAATACAGAAAAAAATATTCTCATATTGAGTGTAGGATTATGAACTTTTAATTGTTTTTTGTTTTGCGAGGAAAGATTGATATTAAAGCTTTTTTGAATTTCGGAAGATGGATATCAACTTATTGATTTTGATCTTATGAATGTTATATATTTGATGTTTTTCTCTAATCTCAATAGGACTCTGCCAACCATGTTTCTGATTGATGGGTTATAAAGTTACTCGTAGATACTTGATCAAAATTAAATGTATGTGATATCCATACCTGTAATTCCCCTTTCAGAGGCATGATTGAAAGTCTGAGGGAGATTTTTCTAATACGGCAAAAAGAAAAAACATCCGCATCAAATTTCATAAACATGATTTTCTTCTCAAATAGTAAGTGAGGATACTCAACTTATTGTATTTTCAGAATCACAGTCAACTCGTCAAAATGGGTCCCACAAATTGATGTTCATTAGCAATTTTGTCTACTGTGGAAGTCCCCTTGCTTAGGGGTATGCAACCGGATTGGGCAGAATCGTGAACTAGACTGGACTGCCGAAAAAACCAATCTAATTCCCGGTTTCAACATGAATAGGTTTGGTTCCTAGGTCAAAATGTTTGGAACTGGTTTAAACAAGTTCAGTTTCTATTCGAAGTGAAGACCTACTCGAGAATCAGACCGATTTTAGAATTGGTTCATAGCTACAATAAAAAAAAATATATAATTTCTCTAAGTTGAGTCTAACTTTATCTCGCCTATTTCTTTCTTTGACTCTCTCTACTCTTTGGAGGATTATTTTTAGGGATGACTGGAGAATAAAGTTTAAAATGTTATCTTGATGAATCGGGAATAGAGTTTAATAATTTATGTTTTATATTATGCGTTTGAAATTTTTATTGTATAAAATTGGATGTGACTATGTGTTTGAACTTTACATCATTTGTAGTTCTACGTGATCATGTGTTTAGTGGATAGGGATTTATGTTGATCAAATTTTACTTTGAACTATTTTTTGCACATATTATTTTGTTGTATTAAATGAAATCTGAAGGAAACTAATTCCCGAAAAATCTCAGTGGAAAGGCATGTCTAAGATAATTGGTACATCGATCGAAGAATACGTCACGGAATCGGAGTGTACCTTAATTTTCACCGGTTAAGAGTCGACTTTGCACCGAGAATGCTTTGATGAAAGAGCCTCGTTGAGGAGTCTTGGAGAGTTCTCGTAAGCGTCGTCAAAAGAAACGTCGTAGTATAACTGACGTTGTTGATGGAGAGAGAAAAAGAGATTGTCACCCACAACAAAAAAGAAAGTGATTTTATTTTCAATATATAACTGCCTTAGCAGTTATCCATGGGTGGGTGTGGTTGCGTACATGGGCGGTACACCGTAAGTCCCATAGTCCTTCGTCTCCTACTCGTCCATGTAAGGCAGACAGCTCCCACTTGCCCACTAAGGACCAATAACTCTCACTTGTCCATGGAGGGCTAAACACAACTCTCCCTTCTCTATAAAGTTCACATTAACAAATAACTCAGACGATCGGCATACACTGAGTGCTCGTTGCTATATATATGTTAAGAGTATATAATAGCTCATCATTGGACATGAACATCAGTAGATTTTCATATGCTGTACTCTAGATTGATTAGTCACATATCACTCTCTTGATCTCTTTTAAGTATGATGAGTTACATTTATAATTATGATTAAACCAAGTAATCATAACTGACCGGTTTGTGAATATAAATGTATAATATGACGTAAAACTCTAAATCGATCTTCCTCTTCCATTAAATCTCTCAATCTCAATCCAGCTCGCTTTTCTAGAAATGTTCCTTTAGATCGAATCAATCTTATAACCATAAGCAATACTCTAAGATAGCAAACGCTAAATAGAAATCTCAATTAAGTATGATGAGATATATTTACAATTATGATTAAACAAAGTAAACATAACCGATCGGTTTGTGAATATGGTTAGCGACGAACCTTTGCTAGAGAACTTATGTTTGTTAGCAGGGTTTGACTTGACAACAGATAAGTGGTTTCTTGACTCTGGTATTTCTTTTCATTGTACCTCGCAAAGAGATATATTTGCAGATTATACCAGTGGAGATTTTGGGCAAGTGATTATGGGAAATGGTCACATGTGTCTTATTGTAGGAAAAAAAAAACTATGATTGTAAATATCTCAGGTGGAAGGCGACTAATTTTGCGTGAAACTAGACATATTCCCGAGTTGAAGAAAAATCTGATCTCAACTAGTAAACTTGATCAAAAAGGCATGGTAACGACTTTTGATTGCAAAGAGTGGAAGATAACATTAGGGGCAAGAGTAGTAGCAAAGTGAAAACGTACAGGTACACTTTACTTTCTCTAGAGAGACAATACCAATGATATAATTGCAACTATAGTGGCTACAGGTAATTTGTCTACTCTTTGGCATTATCATCTGGGACATCTTAGTGAAAAGAGTGTAAAGCAGTTACACTCAAGAAAATTGCTTCTAGGTTTGTGAAAAGTTAAGGTAGATTTCTGTGAGAGTTGCATTTATGGAAAACAAAAGACAGTTAGTTTTCAATTGAATGAGCGACAGAATAAAGGGCAAAAGCTAGAGTTGTTTCATACTGACGTGTGGGGACTAGCTCAGGAGCTCTCTTATGATGGTAAGAGATATTTTGTCACTTTCATTGATGATGCGACAAGAAAGACTTGGATTTATGCTCTTAGAGAAAAATTAAAAGTATTCGGGGTGTTCAAAATATGGAAGATTATAATAGAAAAAGAGACAGGTTATCAGATTAAAACTCTGAAGTCTGCTAATGGCAGTGAATATATGAGTAAAGAATTTGCAGAATACTTAAGCCAGGAAGACATACACGGGTTGAAGACGGTTCCTAGAGTTGCTTAAGAGAACGACATAGCTGAGAGGATGAATCGGATTATTTTGGAGCGTGCAAGATGCATAAGTCTACATGCAGGTCTCCACTTCACTTATGGGTTGCTACAGTTGATGTAGCTGTATATTTAATTAATAGGAGTCTATCTAGTGTGCTCGATGGAGGAATACCGCAAGAGCAGTGGTCAGGTACAAAAGTTAATTATTCATATCTAAAAGTTTTTGGTTGTATTGCATATGCTTTGATTAATAGAGAGGACAAGAAGAGGCTTGATGCTAAGTCTCAAAAGTGCGTCTTCATTGGATATGGCGATGAAGAATATGGATATGGGCTTTGGGATTATGAGAATAACAAAGTCATTTGCAGTCGGAATGTGGTGTTCCATGAAGAAAAGATGTACAAAGATCGTCAGACAGAGCATGAGACCGCAATAGAGCCAAAATATGTTGAGCTGGACACAATTCCTATGAAGATGATTTTACCAGATTAGATAGTACCTGAAGAGAAGGTTTAAGAGGAGCACACTATTAAAAGTAGACAGTTCAAGAGGAATACAGTAATCCAGAACAGACTAATGACCCTGAAGTATCTGTTTTGAGGAAATCCACACGTGTGAGAAAGCCAATGGTAATTTTTTATCTATCAGTTAATATTGTTTTGAGCCATATCTTATATACAGATTTGGGAGAGCCGGAAACTTATGATGAGACAGAGAGAGACACATCTCGCATGCAGTGGGAGTGTGCTATGAAAGACGAGGTGAGCTCATTGCTTCAGAACAAAACTTGAAAGTTGACCGCATTGCCCACTGATAAAAAAGGCTTTATTAAACAAGTGGGTGCATAGGATCCAAAATGAAGCTGATGGTAGTATCAGATACAAGACGAGACTTGTAGTAAAGGGCTTTTCTCAAAAAGAAGGGATCGACTACTTCGAGATATTTTCACCAATAGTGAAAATGACATCAATAAGAGTTTTGCTGAGTATAGTTGCAATGGAGGATCTTTATCTCGAGCACTTAAATGTAGAAACGGCATTTTTGCATAGTGATCTAGATGAAGAGTTATACATGATGCAACCTAAAGGTTTTGAGGTCAAAGGTAAAGAACACATAGTGTATCGCTTGAAGAAAAGCTTGTATGACTTAAAACAAGCTCCACGATAATGGTATCTAAAGTTTGATGATTCTATGGAAGAAAAAGGTTTTGCACATTGTGATGCTGATCATTGTATTTACTTTTGCAAGTATAGCAATGGTGATATTATGTATCTCTCTTTATATGTTGATGACATAATAGTGGCTAGTTCTAATATGAAGAGAATCACAGAAGTGAAGAAGATATTAGCATCGCAGTTTGTTATGAAAGACTTGAGAGAGGCCAAGAATATTTTAGGCATGAAAATCATTAGGGACAAAAAATAAGAAATTATGGTTCTCGTAGGAAGACTATGTAAATAAGGTGTTAAAGAGATTTAACATAAAAAAGGCAAAATCGGTTGTGACTCATCTAGTGAGTCACTTCAAACTTTCCAAGGATATGTGTTCGAGTACTCAGATTTCGAAAGATGAGATGGTAGTAATTCTATACACATCAGCAGTGGGAAGTTTGAAGTATGCCATGGTGAGCACGAGGCCAGACATTGCATAAGCAGTGAGAGTTGTGAGTCGATATTTGCAGAACCCAGGTAAAGAGCATTGGAATGCAGTAAAATAGATACTGAGATATCTAACAGGTACATCAAATTACTCTCTTTGTTATGGAGGCACATCTCTAGAATTATAGGGTTATGTTGATGCAGATCACTCAGGTGATCGAGACAGTGGTAAGAGTACTACTGGATATGTCTTTACACTTGCAGGTATAGCAGTGAGTTAAGGTATTTCAACTATAGAAAATAGTGGCTCTATCGACAATAGAAGCAGAGTACATAGCGATCACGGAAGCCTCCAAGAAAATTATGTGGTTATAATATTACATGGATGAGTTACATTGAAAGCAGCCAATGAGTAGATTGTGGAGTGATAGTCAAAGTGTAGCACACGTAGCAAAGAATGCAGCTTATCAGTTAATAACTAGACATATCAAGAAGCGTTATCACTTTATTAGGTCAACATTGAAAGATAACGAGTTAAAGCTACAGAAGATTAATAGCTCAAAGAATCTAGCTGACATGTTTACCAAGATAGTAGACAAAAAGAAGCATACTTTCTGTACTACTACTATTGGTATTACTCCATGTTAATTGAAGAGGAGTAACGCAGAGACTCAATTTTCAATTACTAGCTTTTCTAAAGAGGATGGATGCAAAGTTGCTTGGTGCATTAGATATATTTATCTTCAAGTGGGAGATTGTTGGCGTGTGAAGCCAAAAATATTATATTAAGGGATTTTTTTTTTGTCTTTTCTCCTTTTTTTTTTCTAGGTTAAAAGATATGCCTCTTATATTAGCGATGTAAAAAGGTAGCAGCCGTCATGAGAGCAAAAAAAGGGAAGTGCAAAGTTAGCGAATAGAGAGAAAAAGAAAAAGAGAGACTGTGATGGCTTTTGAGTGTTCTTAATCTCTTATACGCTATCTTGTGAGAAGATCATGGATTGTATTCCTACTTTTCTTGAAAACTAGTGGATTCGAAGAGTGCCTCTGCACAGAGATGTAGCCCAAGTTTGGGTGAACTTCGATAACAAATTCTCCGATGTAGTCTTCTGATTTTGTTCTTTTATTGATATATCTGCTACTGTGGATTGTTTATTTGGGTTATTTTTCTGGAATTGGTGTGCGATTCCTAACACGCTCTGGCTCGTGAGCATTAAAACCACTAAAGCCATGATAGGCCATCTTGCTTTGTTTTCTTGAACACATAACAATGCAATTTGGATAGATCTTAACATTTTGTTGCTTGAATTGCCATTTAACAAGGGATCTGAAAGGCGAATAAGGAGTTCTATTTCTCCAATTTTTCCATGCTTGCAGTGTAGTCGCGATAGCGAGTAAACGCGTCTTGTGATTTCACAAGCTTCTTGTGAAGTATTGTAGATTTCAACCAACTAAAATTGTTGGATGAACTCTACAGGTTCATACTCATGTAGCTTAGTAGATGCTCCGAATCCCCTAAACTGCTGAATTATGAATTCTTCTTGCCATTGATGATCTCTATTACCACTACGCCGAAGCTATATACATTAGTCTTCATAGAGATCTCTGCATGCTTTACATATTGAAGAGCCATATAGCCATTGCAACACATAAAACGCAAAGATTCAAGAATCACCAATCAAGAAATTGAGATTGGTGCATGTTATTGTTGTGTACTTTCCTAGAAAGGTTGAAGCAGACAACGAGGCTTTAGAAAAGTTTGTTCAAAACTTACAAAGTTCCGGCGATTCGTGCAGTGATTTCTCTACTTTGGTCCAAAATGAATAGCCTGGCCGTGCGAAAATCGGATATCTTAGGATTCATGCTCTTGTCCAGCAAAACATTGGCAGGTTTTAGATCACGGTGTATGATCATAAGGCGTGAATTCCTGTGCAAATAAAGAAGTCCACTAGCGATTCCTTGCCTCTTATTATACTCGACCGCTTCTCCCAACTTAACAACGTAAGTTTGAATATGCAAAATAGAGATCCTAAGGGTTCTTATTTGTTCTGCGTATAACACAGAGTACTGCAGAATGGTTTGAGGCACAAATCTCTCCAATGGAGATACATTAGTAGCTAAATGGAAGAAAAAAATTCAAACATCCAAGTTCGTACGGGAAATGAACCCGTCAAGGCTTGCATTGGGTGTGAATTCAAGTATTAAAAGTCTTTCCCCTTCTTCCAAGCAATACCCAAGGAGCTTAATCAGATTTCTGTGCAGAAGCCTGGCCATTAGAGTGACCTTAGTCTTGAACTATTCTTGACCTTAATTAGAGCACCCTTCAAGCCTCTTCACCGCAATGTATTGTCCGTTTTCAAGCTTGCCCTACAGTCAAATTTTCATACGCAAGAAACAAAGTTTATCTCCATATAGTAATGTAATTCCAAAATAAACATCGAACCAATTTTCCAGCTACCTGATAAATTTTTCTGAATCCCCCTTGTCCAAACTTATTGGCTTTTGAGAAGAAATTTGTGGCAGCCTTGATCTCGCTTATTCTGAACTGTATGCTTTCATCGGTTTCGACTTTGTCTTCTGCTAAAGAAAAAAATGCAGAGCAATCACCATGAGATATCCAGAATCCAATCAGAAACAAAACATGTAGGATTAGTTTTAGATTCTGCACTGTCTCTCACAGAGGGAATGTAAACCAAAATCGCACTGTTGTCGCTCTCAAACCATTTAATCCTTTTGCTAAGCTTGATAAGAAATTCAACAAATGCTCAAATGCAGAGCACAGAACAACTGATAAATCCACTAACCGGATGGGACCTCCCTTCGATTACTTCTTCTCCTTCGAATAAAACAACATATGGAGATAATTGCCATCACGAATAGAACTGTTGAATTTACTGCCACAAGTACAATGCGTAGCGACTTCAACATATTACCTGCCAACATCAAGCAATGCGTTTCATCTAATTTGAAAATGTAACCCATCATTGCTAACATTTCATATTTGAACCACTCTTTTTATAGCCCGGGCATCCGAAAATTTTTGGCTTGGCTAATCCCCATTAATACGTGCAATCTGGCAAATTCATGTATATTAGATAAGGCTTTATCCCACATAACAGGTGTTTACTCTGAATGGGAATTGTAATTCTTGAATGTTAGATAACTGGTAACTATAAAATTGAACTAGCCAATAGGGACTTGGGCATTTGAAGGGGAAGGAGAAGGAGGGTCAATCTTGGCCACTACGGTAGACGGCTGCAAATTGCTGGGATCGGACTCAAGAAACGGGTATAAGTCCCTTCGAAAAATGCAGCTCGGCTTCTCAACAGTCCCACCAAGCAACTATCGCAATTGACTCGAGACAAATCGGGGCTGCACTGTAGTAGTGCGTACATTGTCTAGAGGTTTGGCAATATCTTGCTCCCCATTGCAAATTTGAGCTTTAACGTGCCTATTGAAGCCTTCGCCGCCATAGGCTTTGTCAAGTTCCTCCATATCTGATCAAACTGGTCTTGATCCATTGGGATGTTGCCGGTGCGATAAAGCTCAAAATGTGGAAATGTCTGCTTCACGCCATAAATCAGAGCATTAGAGTAACGGATGATGCATGAAGGATCTCCTGTCCCCCAAGAGAACACAGCTTTCTAGTTCGAACACTTAACCTTGAATTCTTTAGCAGCCAACCTTATGCACGTGAAGCAAGTGTTGTTGGAAGAGTCGCCTTTGTAAAAACTAAGCACATAAATGATGTCTGAGCCATTCCCAGCGTTCCCAGAGTAGAACCCGCTGTTCGAAGCCATGTCGCTGGGCAGAGTAGAGAGGACGAGCTTGCGGATCTTAGTGTAGTCACCGTTGGTCGTGAAGTTGCCCGTTGAGGTGAGAGGAATCAAAGATATGTAAGGATTTGCTTGCCCATACAATTAAATCCTAGAATCCTTAAATCAAGCTTCTAAGTAAGGAAATTACCTAACAGATGGCCAATAAATTAAGAATCGTCATAAAGAAAGAATATGAGAATATTTATGTGATTGATGGTCAATCAATTTAACTTAGAAACACAATTCTAACCAGATAATTGATTGTTAGTATGAGATATTTATCCTGCTAAAATAAACAATAATAATGTTGAATAATCCGCGAGGATTAAATATGGAAATCGAAATATATCTCTTACAGGATTTCATACATGTCTGCCTCTACCACGAGTCCTGCTTCTATTAAAATAGAAACATAAAAGACATTAAGTATAAAGGCATGGAAATATATTTATAATAAATTCTCAAAATATAAATCAAAATATTTTCATCAAAGTATGTAGTTTTGTTTTCTTCAAAGTCAAATAAAATTTTCTGGCACCTTTAGGTCCTCTCACCAGAGCAGTAGCATAAGGAAGTTGGACCGATGTTGGCGCCCCCACCGTCGCCACATTTGCCAATGTGGCCGTGTTGTAAAAAGGGTACTCCTCAAACCTCATGTTGCAGCTCAGAGTCAACACTTTCCTCTTGGAGTGCCCTCAGGGAGACTTGTGATAGTTGACCAGAGGCATGCGCTGCAGTCTGATGTCGTCAAGTCGGGTGTGCACTCCTCGAGTGTGTAAAGCCGTTACAAGCCCATGAGGTCTGCCTCCGCTATAGCCACTTTCTTCCTCAATCCGCTGCTCGGGGCCCTCCGAACCACATCATCCATGTCTCTCATAGGAGTTGAATGAACCAGGATCGGTCGTCTGTGACATTCCAGCCATTCGCGTTCATCAACACGGGGGCTTTTTTCATGACTTAATAAATGGGTTGATTTGAGTACCTCAGCATGCATATGTTGTACATGATGATGGAGGTTCTTTTGCCGGGGAATCACTGGCCAATTTCTTCGGCCATGGTGGCTACACAGCTACTGTAAGTTGCGGCATCAATGTTGCCACAGCAGAGGAAGATCCCATAGGTCTGGTGTGGCGAGTATTAGCCAGCAGTGGCATTGGTGAACCCCCCACTGCTGCTAATGTCGTTGCCGGCAGAATCGGCAGCGAAGCATAGTGATGAGAGGAGTTTGATGATGTTCTTTAGGTAGGCGGCATTAGGAAGGAAGGGTTTGGAGTTGGTGCAATCGTCGCTGGTTAGAATAGGAGCTACTTCCCTTAGGTGAGAGTTGCTGATGAGCAAATTGATGGAGAAGAGAAAAGGGAGGGAGATGGAACAAAAATAGTGATATTTTTTCTCCATTGATCAATAATTTCGATTTTTGAGAAGTATCATGATCATTTAATGGTTTTCATTTTTTCAAATGAACGATTTGAAGATCTATTGATTCTAAAGGAAGAGCTCATGCTCATGTTGTGATGGATGGATACTGTGACGTCCCTCAATTGTTGATTATTAGACAAGAGAAATTATAATTTTGGACCCCACCTTCCACTTCCATTTTTAGCTGAAGCCACCAAACCCCACGTGCCCCTACCTTTTTCTTTTCTTCTCTCCTATCTGCCGAGTCAAATTTTCTAGCTTGCCATATTTCCTTCCCCATTAGTCAGCTCTTCTTTTCCCCATGCAATTGAGACAAATGTGATGATTAGTGGGCCACTAAGAAATGTCGACATTTTTCAACCTCACATAACCTAGTCTATAAAGACCAATTGTTAGGTGTATGCCCTAAAGCAACCATATGAGGGTTGCATTTTGAACATTTCATTGTACTTTCACTCATATTAATGGCAAAGATATGTTCATTTATTTTGTCTCGTGGCTTTAAATGAATAAAGTCGGTAAGATCAGTTGTGACTGAGCCTATTCTCGAGACATCGAGAATATGTGTGATAGGTTATCAGTTAAACTGATCTTTAAACTATTCCTGATTAATGGATCATTGAGTGAATGTCAATGATCCTGTTGAGACTAATGCGTTTTGAATTTCGCCATTGAGAATTGGATACTCAAGGGAATGATAAGTCACAAGTTTTTAGACATTGGATGTTAAAGTTAGAATGCAGGTGTTCGTATTGGACGAGTTCACTAAATGCGACACATGTTGAATGATTAGCAATCATGGAAACTTCAAGCGGGGTCAACGATTAATCATTCACGCTTTGGTCAAATGTAAATGATCTTTAGACCTGAGGCACGATATTAGCTTGTATGTGCAATGGCTATGGTTTGCAAGTGCACACATTGGCGAGTCATTGATACGCCTATATACTTGATTGTCATAGTTTGTTCACATACGAAGTCATAGGTGTACACAACAGTGGGATCTATCTCCTTATTTAAGTATAAGATTAATATCCTATGAGATCTAACCGTGACAGTGCATGAAAAATCCTCGATTGAGATTGTGATCAAGAATGTCTAAAAAATATACATGTCAGATAAATTTGGGCATATGATCGAATTTGCAGCTTGACTAGTAATTAATAGCCTATGTTTGATTAGGACATGATAAGATAAAGGATCAAATTACACTGTAACCAAAATTGATAGGTTCATTATGTTTTTGTAACATCACACTGTTTTGGTGGCCATGATATATTGCTAAATGTCACTCATGATTTGTGGGATCTAAAAACTGATTGGGGAAAATCGATTTTCTAAATGATACTAATATGTTAGTATATGTCATATTGCCAGCTCAATGATGAACCTAGAAATGTTACACACAATAAACAATGCGTAATGACACTGATATGGAACACAAAATTGCAAAGGTGTTTGCAATCATGGATATAAAGATAGTGAAATAAAATTAGATCAAATGGGATTTAATTCTAATTTCTAATCATGAGCGAATAAGCATATAATGCAAGCACAACCTCAAGATGATGTCATACTGATGTGACATATGCACAAATCACAAGATGATAAGATTTGCCATCTAAAGGATAAGAGATAAGATTTATTACCCAATAATTGTCAAAGGATAAAGTTTGTTATTCAAAGGCAAGGCACGAACCATAAGACGATTAGTGCACAACGATCTAGACGACGACGGGACCGCGAGATGGCGAACCGTGGGTAGGCTACCTAACCAGCCATCGCCTTGCAAGGGCGGTGGTAAGTTGGCCACCACCCCAGCCCACTGCCCTTGAGGCGGTTAATGGCTTGCCCTACCCCAATCCAATCCCTATAAATAGGGGTTGAGGGTTGAAGGTTTTGGGGGTGATTTTCCCACTTGATTCGTTATCTGTTCTTGTGAGTTTCGTATTGTTTTTCTTCATGCACGTGTGAGATTGTTCTCGCATGACATACTTGAGGATCGTGGGATCATTTGTGATCGAAAGGAAGAGTTTGGTTCGTCACGTCTCAAGAATTGCTAGCATAATTGGAGAGCAATCGTCTGCGAGCTCTATCTTCCGTTTGTCGAACGATTTGTGGTGTGTCTAATCTAGAGGGCCAACACTTCTGAGCTTAAAAATATATGAACCAAGTTAGCTCTGGCACACTTTCAGAGGTAAGTCTAGAATTCTCTTCATGTATGATTTTGATTTTCAATTAAAATGCACGGATAGCCCCTAAAGAAGATCCACATACGGGTTACTCTATTTTCTACTGCTCTTGCTCTATTTTTGATGAAGATTTTTGATAATTCCCATACAAAACCCAACACTGACATCATTATAAGTATTGATCATATGAGTCTTACTGAGGGGTGATACATTCAATGAATGTGTTGGTGTTGATCTATATAGATCTTTATGTAATATTTTTTTTTTGCGCGATACATTCGATGAATGTGGTGGTGTTGATCTGTATAGATCTTGTCTATGTAATTTTTTTTTTCAGTGCTATTATTCTCTCACTCTAATTTTGGCACCAAGTAAAGCCAGCCGCCAGTGAGATTTTACTTTACGGGATTGAAAATTGACTAGAAAACTTAAAAATCAATCTGTTTTATGACGATGCATATCATTCTTGGGGCTCACGTCCGTGTACTGGTTATGAAGACAACGTGTCTCTTCATAAGTTGATCCCGAAGGCTAAACGCGATCAGCAAGTCTTAATCACTCTCAAATATAGGTGAGCCCACAATTAGGCTCTATTTATTTATCAAAAAATAAATAATTGATAAAATATTTTCCTAAAAATAATCATTTATAACGTTTGAAATAGTTAGTCAATGAAAAATATTTTCATTGTTGGCAATAGTTTATGTCTAACTATTTTTCATGAATAATGAAAATATTTTTTGTTTATTCATTATTTTAAGATATACAAGTGATCATTTTTTTTTAAATTTCAAACAATTTATTTTTCGTAAAATAAATGGAGCCTTCATCTATTTCACAAGAACATTATAACAACATACACAGATTTTTCCACCAGGAAATTATAACACCCTATTCAACCAAAAAAATTAAATTATAACACCCTCTTTGCACGTGTAAAGCCCATGATAATTTCGTGCTTCCAATCTCTGCATAATAAGAGCTTCTCCTACATGTTGTTCCAAATCTTCATCTCATTCACGAAATTCAATTTTTTTCTGCGATTTTTAAAGCCCGCTCCACTAGTCCGATACTAGTGTCGGGTTTGATCCACTAATTCCTTTGTCATCTGATTTTTTTTTCCCTTTAATTTTTCAAGGAAAAGAAAATGAGTTTATATGGAAGAAAACAGGAGAGTAAAATTTTCTTATATTGATAATTTGATACACCACATAACAAGTAAAAAAGTAAAGTAATTCACTTAATAGAAGAACTTGTACGGGACTCCAAAATTAAGAGAATTCATTATCTTCTCTTCTTAATTAACTATGCAATATATCCCTCGCATATTGGGCTCCACACAATTTACATGTTATAAACTTTAGAAACATGGCCAAACTTAGTTCAACTTGGGCGTTCATGCGCTTCATAATTGCTTAGGTAAATTGTCACACGGGTTGAAATTTCAAATTTCCTTCTTCAATTGGAAGAGCATGAAGTACACTCATTTCATAGAAGGGCCTAATCAAAAGTATTTTCGTCATTTATATTTATTGATTTTTTTCCTTTTTCCCCCCTTTCTTTACGACAGTGACCAGTTTCAGGCAATGATCAGTCACCGGTGAGGGCTGCTCTAGCCGAACAGGCTAGGCTGCCTAGCCCTAGCCGGTGGCTAGCCACCGACGAAAATTTACTTCATGTCTCTATTTGTGAAAATGAAGGTATTTCAAATCTTTACTTATTTATTTATTTTTGGAAAAGTTGGAGGATTTGAGGGTCCGGAATTGTTGCAACTAATAATGAAGTTCGAGGCAGCTTCGACCCAAACACTCAAAACACCCCCCCAAAAAAAAAAACCAAAAAAAAGCCCCCTTGTCTTGTCTTGTCTCTTCACGTGCTCTAAGGTCTTTGTTTATTTATAATGTGTGTTGAATAATAGTGAGAATATAGTTAGGTGAGAAAAAAATGTGCTCTATGAAAGATGCTGGATTAATGATGTAAGAGATGTTGAACCAGTTTCTGTCTCTCTTCCTGTCCCCCAAAAGAAACGTGAACTGAGTTTGTAACTGTCTTGGGCGATCGGGTTCGAGCTTCCTCGATTTGTAGTGTAGGATTCAACAATGTAATTCTTGATTCTAAAATATTGAAATTCGAAACTTAATCGGTTGATTCTAAGATCTGTTCCCAATTTTATCTGAAATGTAAAAGTTGCGGAGTTGCGCAATAAAAAAGAAATATTAACCAAATGGTTATGTTTTAATGTTTGTTCAAATTGATACTCGTATTTTGGTCATAAATGGTCGCAATTTGTAAATGCATCTTTTATTTCTAAAAGAGGCTTCAATACCTATTTAGAGTCAGTTCAACCTGACACTGGATTTATTATTTTTGGGTGGAATTAGCGATTCTAGGGTTGGTCTAGGTTCACGGAACTGGGTTTTCCTTAGAACTGGCCTTGAATTGGTCGGTCTATGTCGATTGGGATAGATATTCAGGTTGAACCGGACCTGGTGCTCACTCGTGAGTAATTGCATAAAGTATGGGCTTGCGTGATTTATTGGCCCAAACTTTAAAGTTATGACTTAGGCAGTGTCGCGACCCTCCCGAGATTTTTCGGGATCCCGAGGGAGTTAATGGATTGCTAAGCCCATTGAATATCTGGGCTTAGCTCGGGCCCTCCCAGGCCCATACCAAATCGCGTCAGGCAAAATTTAAATCGAAGTCGACCTTAGTGTGGTCGGGTGACATGTGAATACTGTACATGCCAACGGAGTTGCCACCAATCATTTATTGGAGGGTATGATTGGAAAACCTATCGAACGATTGGGAGAGATCGTTCGATCCTACGAAAACCAGAGATCTAGGTTCGGGGACTTAGTTACGTCGATATTGCTATCGACGCCCTTTCGGTACCTAAGTTGAGTGATTTTCTGGTCTAAGAGATTCATGAAGGTATTCTTTGGGTAAGGTGAGCCTTAAAAGCCTAATGGGTTCATGCAGATGGGAAAGCTGACCTATCAAACACAATCGTAGAAAATAATTGCACAATCAATGAAAGAAGCACATAAAAGCAAAATAGATCAAATAGCATCCTAGTGCAGTCTCAAAGACCCAGAGAAAATGCTAGCTGAGCCCTGAAATAATTTTAAAAAAATTTGGGTCAGATTGGGCGGAAGGGTAAAACAGTAATTTCCTAAGACCCGAGAGGTCTAGATGTGAAAATAAGTCTAACTAGTTGAATATGGTTTTTCCCTAATTTCCATAATTTTTTGGAAATTTTTCTGAATTGTTCTGAATTTTTATGAATTTTTTTAAATTTTTTGGATTTTTTTTTATATTTTTATATTTTTTTATGACTTTCTAAGGACTTTCCCTATTTTTGGACAATTTTCAGGATTTTTTTGAATTTTTCCTTTTTTTGGACATTTTCTATATTTTCTGGGATCTTTATTTTTTATTATCAATATTTTTATTTTCACAAACATTTTCTATATTTTCTAACAAATTTTCCAAAATTTTCTAAATTTTTTTGATCACTATATTTCCTATTTCCCTATAATTCCCGAAATTTCTAATTGTTTAAAATTTTATTTCATTTATTTTTTATTTTTACTTTTATTCATTTTATTATTATATATATTTTTTAGGATTTTTTTTATCATTTATTATTATTTTTATCTTATTGTTTTATGATTTTCACGAATTTTTCTCTGGATTTTTTATTTATTATTATGCATTTAAATTATTTATTAATAATAAATTTTTTTATTTTCCGGACCGGGTCAGGTCGACCCGGGCCAACCCGAGAATCTGACCAAACATTCGGGTCTTAACCTAGACTTAAACGACACCGCATAGTTTTTCTTTTTTTTTTACTATTTTTTTATTTCCTAAATTTTGTGTATTGTTTATTATTTCTTTCTTTTTTTGTTCTACGGACCGGGTCGGCTTGACCTGACCCAGGCCCGGACCAAGTTCTATTTAAAACCATAAAGCAAAACGGCGTTGCATCAGTTTTCGTTGATTATTTATTTATTTTTTAGTTAAATTTCGCCCATTTCGATCCTACGGCCAGGCACTCGACATGTGTCGATATCTCGATCGTCTACCCTCCACACTGAACTTACGGCCGAGATTAGATTCGTGACTGAATCCTGGCCGTTCGTTTTTTTTTTTATTTCTGAGAACCATTAAAGAATTATAATTGACATTTTTATTTTCGAAAAATTCACGATCGTGACACGTGGCCTATCTATCACCGTCCGATCAAGCTTGTTATTTTGCTTCTTTAATCAGGATGACCGAGATGACGTGGCGCCTGACGTGGATAGCCACGTCGGCGCCACGTCACCTTTGACCGGTCAAATTAGCTAAGGTTGAAGATGATTGGAACGGCTTCAGTTTCCGACAAGCTCGCTGGAGTTTCGCCGGTGACGCCTAAACAAACCCTAAACTAAAGGGTTTCTAGCAGATCTTGAGCCCTAAATGATCCTAATCGACACACTATCAACATGTCCCGACTTTTGGGCTTGAAACTCGCCTGAAATTACCCATACTAACGTTGGCCGGAGCGAACTTTTGGCGAAAGTTACCCACGCCGTTTTTTATGCCAATCAACCATAAAATCCAGTCAATAATCATCGCACGAGTTCCAGAACACTTACCTGGCCGTCAATGGGTCTTGTTTTTACCCAGAATGGGCACTCTTGCTCGAAACCAACTCGGCAATCTCGGAGTTCAATTGAGCATTTTGGAGGGTGATCAATGCAGAAAACATACATAGACAAGCTTAGGCGAAGCTCTAGATTCGATTCGAACGAACAACACGCAATGATAACGTCGAATCACTTATTTGCCATGAAAACGAGCTTGACTGGGTGTCAATGGCGTTTACCTTGTTTCTTGACGAAACTCAGTGCGAAATGGCTCCGCTTGCTCCTTGGACTGCTAAGAAGCTTGTGATGACGTCGAAGAAGCTCGGTGTCGTCTGAATCGCCATGGTACGGCCTTTCAAGCTCTCGGCCTTTTTCCCGAAAAACCCCGAGTCCCCCCCCCCCCCGAGCTATCTTCTCTCTCTTTATACTCCTTTCTTGCGTGCCATAACTTCCTTGGGAAAATCCCAGGATTTTCTCACTCAATCTTCGCCTCAACTGTCCCTCAATCTCCCAGAATCTCTCTCCCTCAACAAACTTCTTCTTGTTTAAAAGTCAGGCGCGCGCAGGGGTCTCGTGAGGAAGATGAAGTTTATTGGGTCGGGTCGGGTCGGATCTGGTCCGACCCGACTGACCCAAATCACTTATTTTCTTCAAATCGACCTTAATTTTTCAATTTTTTTTTCCAAAATTGACACCAAAATTGGTCTCAGGGGCATCGAATCTATTTAAAAATGATATTTTCCCCTGAAATTATTCAATATTTGCACAAAAACCCCAAATTTTGTGTTTGACCCGAGAACCCATTTTGGAAAATACAAAGTCTTAATGGTCTTTTTAGTGAAAATTGACGCCACCATTGGATTCAGAAGGTCAAAATCTAGGGGGGTGACGTCTCCCTATTTTCAATTCAGTCCCTAAAAAATTTTTAATTTCATTTTTAGTGATTTTAGGGACCAAATTGAAAAATCAGAAATTGCATTTTGGCCCTTTTTAGCAAAATTGGGCGATTTTGAGGGCGTTTGGACTCGATTTTAATTTTAACAAATAGAGGAGGATGACACGACTCTAAAAATGCAAAAATTGAAAATTAAAAAGCTAAAATGTAATTTCTAGAATTATTTGAATATTCTGAAAAATGAAATTTACAAAGAAACCCTATATTCCAGGCCTAATTTTTTGAAATTTATTCATTTTATGGGGAGAAAATTAAATAAAAAATATTTACTATTTTTTGTCCAGGAAAATTAAATATATTCCAGGAAAATTATTTTTTGTCCAAACTTGGTTCCCTAGGCTGGGTTGAGGTCCCCAAAGCTGATTTTGCAATTTTCTCACTTTTTATTTATTTTTTATGAATTTTTGAAAATAAAATGCAAAAATAAGAAAATTTATTTTTTTGTCCAAAATTGGTTCCCTAGGGCGAACCAAGGTCCCCAAAGTTGATTTTGCAATTTTCTCACTTTTTATGGATTTGTTTTATGAATGTTTGAAAATAAAATACAAAAAAAATATGAAAAATAAAGAAAATTATTTTTTGCTCAAAATTGGTCCCTTAGGCCGAAACAAGGTCCCGAAAGTTGGTTTTTCAATTTTATGAATTTTTATGGATTTTCTTAAAATTTTGAAAATAAAATTGGCCAAAAATCAAGTGTCAACTGCTGTCCCTCTTTGAGAGGGGTCTCGTGAGAGATCACTCTCAAAGACAAGATGACACTTGAAATCTAACGGACTCTACTGGGAAAAATGAATAGTCGTGACATCCAACTCTATTTTCCTCCTTGAAAGCTTAAGTCCAAATTTCATGACGCTCACTTGATGGGGAGAGAGGGAGAAAGAGGCAGAGTTGAGGTAGTTACCTGGGACTTACCTATTTGCCCTGTGACTGTCGTTGACTACTCAGTTAAAAATTGAATGAATACCTAAGAATTCGCTCACAGAAACACCTGATGGTTGAACTCGGACCCGTATGGTAGGTCATCTCGTGGCAGATTCCTGCAGGGAGAACTTTGTAAAGAAATGTAATATTTCCTGAGCCTATCAATTGCTATCCATTCCGGAGGGTAAAAGCTTCGAGGCTACTAACTGACGCATACTTGCGGGAAAGGCGGTCACCGTATCTCTAAGCGGCAAATCACAAGCGCTCTGGGCTTCGACTCAAACTGTGCTTTGAGACACCTTAGAGGTGTATCCCTATCATGGAGGGTTTGGGGAAAACTAAATCTTTTCCGAGGCTATCAGCTGCTATCCATTCCAGAGGGTGAAAGCTTTGAGGCTACTAACCAACGCACGCTCGCGGAAAAGGCGGTCACCGTATCTTTAAGCGGCAAATCGCAAACGCTCTGGGCTCCGACTCGAACTGTGCTTCGAGATACCTTAAAGGTGTATCCCTGTTATGGAAGGTTTGGGGGGAAAATTAAATCTTTTCCGAGGCTATCGGCTGCTGTCCATTCCGGAGGGTGAAAGCTCCGAGGCTACTAACCAACGCACACTCGCGGAAAAGGCGGTCACCGTATCTCTAAGCAGCGAGTCGCGAGCGCTCCGGGCTTCGACTTGAGCTGGGCTTCGAGATACCTTGGAGGCGTATTCCTATCATAGAGGATTCCAAGGGAGAAATCAAATCTTCTGAAGCTGAAGGTTGGAGATCCAGTCCGGAGGATGACAGCTCCGCAGCTACTAACCTGTGAACACTTACAGAAAGATTTATCCAAGTCATCATGCTTTTTGAGTCGTGAACTGTTCAGCTCCGAACCCGAATTAGACGCCTCTTTGTGATTCTTTTTAAAAAGGAAACCCGTGATGACGCTTTCGCGAATCAGAGGGGTGTTTAGACTTTGAAAATGACTTCGAATGTGAAAATCTTGTCTTGATATTATCCTGAGATTATGAAATCAAGAATCATATGGAAACTTTGATATGAATTGTCTTACCAAGGAGGGTGCCATTTTGAGATCTAGGTGAAGCCAGAAAGCCTGTAGAAGCTCAAACCTGAATTATTTTACCAAGGAGGGTGCCATTCTGAGATCTGGATGAAGCCAAAAAGCCTATAGAAGCTCAAACCTGAATTATTTTACCAAGGAGGGTACCATTCTAGGATCTGGATAGAATCAGAAAGCCTGCAGAAGCTCAAACCCAAATCGTCATACTGAAATGAATGAGCAAGAAGATTTCTGACATTTCGCATGTTCCAAGTTTTTTTTGGAATGAGTCATGCTCCTATGATTATCATCTATGTGCCATGCAAAATCTTTAGAATGTAAAGTGATGTCAAAGGTTACCCAAAGCATCTTGTCACATATCAAGCATGATAAAAAATCCCTTAGGAGGATGATTTTGAGTCAAATGATTTAAAATTGCCAAATGAGTCTGCTTAAGATATCAATTGAAGTACGCTCATCAAAGAGGGCTTCTCACTTATCTCTTCGAAGGAGGTTTTGATTTTTATTCAGGAAGCACTCGAATTTTCTCTCGAACCTATGCTTAGGGTTTCGGAATCATTCGCAGCGCATACAATTTGATTGATCTGAAAGGTCTTTCAGAGGATTGTAATGTTGGGCTCGGTTAAAGGTTTGCGAATGGCACTCATAAATGAGTCAAAGCTAATGAACGAAAGATCTTCACCATCTGCTCCGGGTTTACAAGTCAAGAACCCTGCAAAATGAGAGAGAAATGATCTTGCTCGTACTTCTTCGAGCGATGCTTAAAATCATTTTACTCTACGTTAACTCAAATGCCTTAATCTAAAAAGACTTTTATGGGTTGTAACGTAGGTTAGGATTGGAGATCAAGGGAGAAAAAACTGATTTTGGCCCAAAAATATATGAGGAGGGTTTGATCTTAGTGATCACTGCAGATTTGCCACCCATATTAGTCTTTTGGGACAGTCTTCCAGGGACACCATCGTTGTATGAGGGTAGTGCGAACCTCTGCTGATGTCGTTGCTTGAGGAGGGATATATTTCACAACTTGGTCCCTATGGAGAATTTTCTTTTACAACCAAATCCCATTGGGAATTTACAAAGCGCACAGACGAAATTTTGGAGATATTCGCAAACGGACAAGCATAAAAATGGGTATTGGCCTTACTTTTGATTGGCGCTTTGCTTTTTGATGCTTGGGATTTGGCTTTTTCTGTTCTTCTTCTTCTTTTGCTAGATCCCGCCTTTTGCTCTTTTTCCTTTTTTTTATTTTTCTTCTTTTTTGACAAAAGAGTTTTTGAAGATTATGACAAAACACATGCAAATGAAAATCTGATGCATTTGAAAAGTCAATTCATAAATTCCATGTAGAGCCGATTCTTCTGAGTTCTTCTGCTTTGAGGCGGTGTCATCATCATCTTAGAATAGATAGTGATCACCAACGGGGTTTTAAGAAACGAATATACAGGCTCAATTGGGCATGCAAAGGATGGAAGTGTTTAGGATAAAAAAGCGAATGCTCTTCGTCATTTTAAGGCACTTGAATTACCACATGAGATTAAATGCAAAGACATGCCCGAAGATTGATATTAGTCCAAGCAAGAGAATTTCTAACTATTTACCTCATACTGTTGCTGGAACAGTCTTCGTTCGACCCCGATGTAGGGTGGTTCTTTGACAGGGGTAAAGAAATGAAACCGTCGCTCAAAGGGTTTGTCAATGGTCGCCTGCAGTATTTAGGATGGAGAAATAATTGCCTCTCATCATCTCAATCCATGTAATCACTGCGAATAAATCCTACGTCCCTAAGTAAAGGTCTCCACTGACCACTCAAGTATGTGTAGGGACGTGTTTGGGTATGGTTTGCCTCTCATCATTTGAGGTACTCTAATTGATAATTCTTAAACGCTCTTATTTGAAAATTCATTTCAATTTCATCAAAATTCAATCTCCATAGGGAATTATGATGCATGATGTATGTTTCAAACATAATTTGGATAACTTCAAAATTTTTTAAATCCCAATGCGAATGAGGTTTTAAGCCGGATATTTTCTTCAAGACGTGGGCTTATTAAAATGTTTGAACATAACTGATTTTGTGAATTTTCTAGTCCTTAAAATTCAGTGACATGGTTTTGAAAACTTTTTGAACATTAGGGAATGGATACTTACCTGCTCGTCGCAACGGAGGATCCCTGTAAAAGTAAAAGGGAGTGTGTTAGTGTATGTCTTTCATTTTGAAGTAAATCGGAACAATACAACTTCACCCTTGATTATGCGTTCCAATCTGAACACAGTTGCATGGATTGTGAGAATCTGTAACCTGTCCATTGTGGTGTTGAGTCCCTGTTAAGGTTAAAATGAAGAGTTAGCATATGTTTCATATCGAGAATAAATTGGAACAATACCACCTTACTCTTGACCGTGCATTCCTATCGAAATCCCAATGTATAGATTGCAGGAATCTTGCCATCTAGTTTGATCATCAGGACGACGTTTTCTCGAAAAGACCCATTCATCAAGTTGCGTCAAGTGTTGTCTCTAGCTTTTCATCCCAAGCTCTCACAGGCATGACTTATATTTGCTCGGCAGCTGTGGATCCCTTTGGGTGCATTCATTGAAGCTCCGTTGATTATATTGGCGAACCATTTGCCCCAGTCAGGTGGCCCTTACCCTAGTTAGATAATACTTGCCCCAGTCAAGTAGCTTAGTATATTTCGACACTTCTTGTAATTCCCTGTCTAGTTTGAGATGTTTACTATCCGAAGTTTTCCCTTCACTTTTACCTGCATGAAGGAACAGATGTTAGCCCTATTTTGATTTTATTTGAGCTTTTAGGAACGGAATACCCCCTTTTGGTGTTGTCTTTTTGATGTTTGGCAATCATTACTCTTTTGCGAGCGGTTTGTCCCCAATAGGATGTGCCTTGCTATTTGCTACTTGAGCCTCTGACGGTTTTGTCTCGATACGTTCCCCTTTATCTTAGCTATTCGGGTTATCAACTGTTTTTGTCTTTGAAATGTTCTGCCCCTCGATGACTTGATAACCTCCCTATTTCATCATTTGGGTAGTATTGTTCTCCAAGTGCTTTACTTCCATTTGTCACCTGTGAAGAAAAAGACAAGTGATAGTATTTTCATTACTGATTGAAAGTTACTTAGGAACGATACGTCTTTTCACCGAAAATGACGACTCAATCTCGTTCTTTTCTTGGTTAGCCATGCAATCGCACTTGGACGACTTCCCTCATTTGTTGCCCCGGTGTGCTTCTTTGGTAGAATTGGGGGGCTGCTTTCAATAAACTTTCTTTGTTCATCTTCGATCACCATTTTTCTCATCATCTTGAGTAGTTAGTCATCTTCAACCTAGGCCAAAAGGAATATACCGACATGTTAGACTATATATAAGATGTTTCCATTAGAACGATCACGTTTACCTTTTTGGAGCACCATTCTTGGAGATATCTGCAGGAGTAAATGTATGAGCAACATTAAAGTTGATGCATGAATGTTTTGAAAAATTCTTTTGAAGGATGTTTTCAACAAAAGAATTAAGAAATGGGAGAACTAGTCCTTATACCATCGGACATTCTCGTTCCTGTAAAATTCATTTGAAAACTAGGAAGCATGCGGGAATCCGGGCCTCAAGTCTTCGAAAATCGAAGACAGGTATCATCATTGGGCCGGTTTGGAATATTCCCGCATGTCCTTAATAAAACATGCATATGCATTCACTAGAATGAAATGATAAGGCCGTTTTACAAAGGAGACTACCTTGGACCAACGGCTCAAGATTCAAGGTGTCATTGAGTTCTACTTACAATATGAATTGAAAGACTAAATGGAAATGACACGATGCAAGCAATTAGCATTGACTACTTTATTTTGCGAAATTCGAAACGGCTGCAAATGACCCAGCTCCTTGGCGAATCACTTTCTTCCACGAACTCCTTTGAGGTATGATGATACCCCAGTTGAAATTGCCTCGCAGTTCGGGGGTGTCGACTAAGAAATCTAGTATTTACCTTCCTCTTTGCCATTTATGAGGATTACTCCTTGATGCTCAGGTGAATGTCTCTGTAGTGCTTTCAACTTCAGGTCATCCAGCTTGAGGATCTCACTATCTATGAGGGCTTGAACTTTATGCTTGAGAACCGAGCAATTATCGATGTTATGCCCCATTTCACCCATATGATACGCACGGCCCTAGTCTCGTCATAGCCGGAGAAATTCTTTGGATGATTCTTCCTTGGCGGCTCCTTCGCAACTAACCCACTTTCTAATAACATTGGAAACAATTTCTAGTAGGAATACGGAAGTGGAGTGAATTGCTTAGGTGGAAGCTTCTTCTCCCGGTTAGGTTTTCGTGATCTCTCTACCTTAGGCCCATATTGCCCCTGGGAAGAAGTGGGAACATGTAATTGGTATCCTGACTTGTTCTTGGGAGTTTGATTCCTGGTTGACATTCCTTGATACGCGGGTTTCGTTTCATTAGATGGTCCTTTGTTGACTTGAGAGTACTCCCTACAGTTTTTCTTGTTTTTAAACCTGTCATTTTGCATGGCCCACTCCACTCTTTCACCAACATCCACCAAATGCGAAAATGATTGACAACCAGAGGTATACAGCCGATCAAAGAATTTGTATGGAAGGGTTGTCAGAAAGTATCCTATTACCTCATCCTCATCTAGTGGGGGTTGAACTTGAGCAGCTTTCGCTCTCCATCTCTGTGTGAACGATCTAAAGTGTTCATTTCTCCTCATTTCCACATGCTTCAGATCCATTCTGGTGGGGATAGTCTTCACATTATATCTATACTGTTGTAGAAATTGGTCGGCAAGATCATCCCACTCTTCGATAGCCCTAGTATCAAGCGCCATAAGCCATGACAGCGCATGACTAATCAGAGTATCTTGAAAATTCTGGATCAAAAGTGAGTCATCTTCAACATATTCAGTCATCTCCCCCAAGAAGTAATTGATATGAGTTTTCGGACATCCGATACCATCGTACTTCTTGGTAAACTCTGGCTTTCGAAAAACATCAGGAGCTTTCTCTACGAAGTGAGGAGATAATGTGTCATCCTTTCGGGGAACATCTAGATGAATTTCAGCTTTAGTTAAATTTGCATGGCTTTCTCCTTCCATTAAGCAGCTCGATTCTTTCATCAAGGTGGAGCGTGGGACTAAGAAGATTTCTTCTGTCACTTCATCATCTTTAGTATCGACAACTAACGATCCAGTAGGTGTGACCACAGGGCTTTCCATAGCAAATGATGGAGCAAGAGCTTTATTTTCTGTTGAAAGTTTTGAGAGTATGGTAAAAATCTGGGCCACTTGATCCTCTAGCTTAGTAAGTCGCGCATTCATATCATTATCTCCCATATGTGCTCTTGAGCGAGTTGTGAGATTTTCTTCCGTCATCGTTATTACCTGACTTTTTAGATGAAATAGGTGTATTAGAATGGAAAAACGGAAAAGAAAGCATAAATCCTTTCAATTTTATGCCATCTTACGATTAATGAAGATAAGGATCTTTACGCAAGTCTCAATCTTGCGTGGAAAGCTCTTATCAATATTTTTCATAAGAAAGCATACCATTGAAAGGAGTGTAATCCATGACAACTGCTTTCGATCAATTTTCAAGAAAAATTAACAGAGTGGTAAAAAATAAATGCAAAGTGCAATTTCAATGTGTCCTAAATTCAATTAAATATAGGACATCCAAAATAAATCCATTTACTAGAAACGGGAACAATTTGAGTGTCCAATATTTTCTTAAATTTAGAAAACACGAACGACTTTGACTAGTTATCATGGATTACATGCGAAATGAGATGATATATGCATGAACCATTCAATTTCATATTTCCTTTTGGTGAAATAAGGGTTAAGCACTCCTATTTAACCAAAGAAGGTCTAATAGAGAGTCTTAAACCAGATTTCCCTAAAAAAAATTATGCAATTGATTGGGATCACTCGAGTAATTAGAATGAAAGCCATCACTACATCCATCTACTAAAATCTCTAGTGTAGACAGAATATTATAGATACATTTTAAAGGATCCCTAGTACATCAAATCTAATGGGATGAGATAAAAATAATTCCCACATGAGAAAATCCGGAGTACAAAGTTTTGAAATGAAATCTGCAGTAAATGGATGTGATAACCACTAAGGATGCCCCAAATCAAATCATAAATCGTCTAGTTGAAATCGGATTTCTTCATATGTATCCATCCATCTTGGAGCTCCCTCCTACAGGCGAATTAGCATGCTTCAAGGGCTCCATGTTGGTGTCGTGGCATGGAATGCTTCTTTGCCCTCTTGTGGTTATCTCGAAAACTATGACATGACTTAGGGGAAACATCCTTCTATCCTAAAAATGGCTTTCAGATCAATCACTCAAATGATAATTTTTGCACGATGCGTATGGTATGTGGAATTTAAAGCGAATATGAATAAATTAAATGTTAAAGGTAGGAAAGCCTTACCAACCAGACTCTTTTATATTTCTGGTTTTAGGTATACCAACCGACCGATTCACATGTGCATGAAACAAGTGAGGAATTGACTCTAGAAAATAAAAGAAGGGACAGGGTATGGACCTAAAAGGCTCCCACTATCTGATTCGACGACTTTGCCCACAAGCGCAATCGAACATCAAGTGGGAAGAATCATCAATTTAGATAGCGAGCGAGATCAGATATGGTCAACCCAGGCGCAATCAAACGCTAGAGCTTTGCATACCGATCCCTATCTATGGTGACCTAAGAAGAGTGTTTCGCGGCTGGGTTTAGGCGCTTGTGTGTGCAGGTGTCGTGATCTTCAAAGTATGCAAGGCATGCATAGCAGTTGATATCAAACAGCGCTTCTAATTTGTAGAAAATAAACAGACAATCCCAAACTCCAACCCTGCATAAAACACGTTAGCAATCAATCCTCCCCTTATAACTCCCATCTGCAAGACCATTTAACACGTTTGGTTAGTCAACTTACCTCACCTTCAAGAGCGCCTGCAGAAAATGTGTTAAAAAGCACCCAACTTTTTAATCGGCTCAAGTTCTCTAATGGGTTAGAACTAAGTCCCCAGTGGAGCCGCCAGTCTGTCGCGATCCTCCCGAGATTTTTCGGGATCCCGAGGGAGTTAATGGATTGCTAAGCCCATTGAATATTTGGGCTTAGCTCGGGCCCTCCGAGGCCCATACCAAATCGCGTCAAGAAAATTTAAATCGAAGTCGACCTTAGTGTGGTCGGGTGACATGTGAATACTGTACATGCCAACGGAGTCGCCACCAATCATTTATTGGAGAGTATGATTGGAAAACCTATCGAACGATTGGGAGAGATCATTCGATCCTACGAAAACTAGAGATCTAGGTTCGGGGACTTAGTTACGTCGATATTGCTATCGACGCCCTTTCGGTACCTAAGTTGAGTGATTTTCTGGTCTAAGAGATTCATGAAGGTATTCTTTGGGTAAGGTGAGCCTTAAAAGCCTAATGGGTTCATGCAGATGGGAAAGTTGACCTATCAAACACAATCGTAGAAAATAATTGCACAATCAATGAAAGAAGCACATCAAAGCAAAACAGATCAAATAGCATCCTAGTGGAGTCTCAAAGACCCAGAGGAAATGCTAGCTGAGCCCTGAAATAATTTTAAAAAAATTTGGGTCAGATTGGGCAGAAGGGTAAAATAGTAATTTCCTAAGACCCGAGAGGTCTAGATGTGAAAATAAGTCTAACTAGTTGAATATGGTTTTTCCCTAATTTCCATAATTTTTTTGGAAATTTTTCTGAATTTTTATGAATTATTTTAAATTTTTTGGAATTTGTTTTTATATTTTTTATATTTTTTTTATGACTTTCTAAGGACTTTCCCTATTTTTGGACAATTTTTAGGATTTTTTTATTTTTTCCTATTTTTTGGAAATTTTCTATATTTTCTGGGATCTTTATTTTTGATTATCAGCATTTTTATTTTCACAAACATTTTCTATATTTTCTAACAAATTTTCCTGACACGATTTGGTATGGACTTGGGAGAGCCCGAGCTAAGCCCAGATATTCAATGGGCTTAGCAATCCATTAACACCCTCAATCTCTCGGAAAATCTCGGGAGGGTCGCGACAGACTTCTTCTTGTTTGAAAGTCAAGCGCGCGCAGGGGTCTCGTGAGGAAGATGAAGTCTATCGGGTCGAGTCGGGTCAGATCTGGTTCGACCCGACTGACCCGAATCACTTATTTTCTTCAAATCGACCTTAATTTTTCATTTTTTTCCAAAATTGACACCAAAATTGGTCTCAGGGGCATCGAATCTATTTAAAAATGATATTTTCCCCTGAAATTATTCAATATTTGCACAAAAATCCTAATTTTTGGGTTTGACCCGAGAACTCATTTTGCAAAATACAAAGTTTTAATGGTCTTTTTAGTGAAAATTGACACCAACATTGGATTCAGAAGGTCAAAATCTAGGGGGTGACGTCTCCCTATTTTCAATTCAGTCCCTAAAAAAGTTTTAATTTCATTTTTAGTGATTTTAGGGACTAAATTGAAAAATCAGAAATTGCATTTTGGCCCTTTTTACTGAAATTGGACGATTCTGAGGGCGTTTGGACTCGATTTTAATTTTAACAAATAGAGGAGGATGACACGACTCTAAAAATGCAAAAATTGAAAATTAAAAAGCTAAAATGTAATTTCTAGAATTATTTGAATATTCTGAAAAATGAAATTTACAAAGAAACCCTATATTCCAAACCTAATTTTTTGAAATTTATTCATTAAAAATGGGGAGAAAATTAAATAAAAAATATTTACTATTTTTTTGTAATTTTTTGACTTTAAATGCTATTTTTTTATTACTTTTTTTATTATTTTCCTAATTTCTGAAAATATAAAAAATACAAAAAATAAGGAAAATTATTTTTTTGTCCAAACTTGGTTCCCTAGGCTGGGCTGAGGTCCCCAAAGCTGATTTTGCAATTTTCTCACTTTTTATTTATTTTTTATGAATTTTTGAAAATAAAATGCACAAATAAGAAAATTTATTTTTTGTCCAAAATCGGTTCCCTAGGGCGAACCAAGGTCCCCAAAGTTGATTTTGCAATTTTCTCACTTTTTATGGATTTTTTTATGAATTTCTGAAAATAAAATCCAAAAAAATATGATAAATAAAGAAAATTATTTTTTGCTCAAAATTGGTCCCTTAGGCCGAAACAAGGTCCCGAAAGTTGAATTTTCAATTTTATGAATTTTTATGGATTTTCTAAAAAATTTTGAAAATAAAATTGACCAAAAATCAAGTGTCAACAGGCAGCTCACAGAATATCGGCTTAGGCCCTTCCTCCTTCAAAAGGGCCACTTTAGTTCAGCGTAAATAGCAAAATCAATTCAACCAAAAAAAAAAAGCAACATCAAGATAAAGAACCCCAATGTAATTGGATTATCAATAATTAATTGAAAATACGTATGTAATTAATTTATTTAGTATGTAAATAATTAATAAAAATTTAAATAAAAAATTTATCTTGATAAATTAATTAATAATTCACTTTCTAAATAAATTATATTATTTTAAAATTTTATTTTAATTATTAATTTTAATAATAAATATGTAATTACTTTATTTAGTGTTTAAATAATTAATAAAAAATAATTAATTTTTTAAGACAAAATTTTTTTAAAAACTAATTATTAACATAAATTTTCAAATAATATAATTTATTTAGTAAGTGAATAATTAATTAATTTATCAAAGATAAATTATATTTAAAATAATTGTATTTTATAAAGTTAGGTAAATATAAAATTATTAAAATAAGTATGAAAATACGAAATTAAAATAGATTAATTAAAACACAAAAATTTTAATGATAAGCATGTAATTATTTTATTCAGTATTTAAATAAATTATTAATTTTTTTATACTTACCTTTAACAAAAAAAATTAATTTATTAATATAATTTTTTTAAAATTTTATTAATTATTCACATCATAAATAAATTAATTACATACATATTAATACAATTTTTAATTAATTATTTATAATAATGTTATAAAAATAAGCTTAAAAGGGAGAAATTATATTCAAAATGTTATATAAATATAAATATTATAAATATAATTAAAATCATATAAAATAAATGAAAAAAAAAACAGATTTTTGGGCTTGGGCCAACGCTGGCTTGCCGAGCTGGGCCTTGGGCGTCATTTGGAATGCCGCTCAGGCTTGTGCGGCATTTCGATTGCCCCTCGGGACCCAAATTGGCAAAATAAAATTTTCTTAACCTATTTTAGTAAATATTTTTTTAAAATCCTAAATTGAAAAAAAAACCCTCATATGTACCTGTCTGGGACTTGGCGAACGTGATAGGTTGGAGGACCCCACGATCCCACCAACGCACTGGACCGAGACATGCTTGGGGGTGAGGTAGTTGGTGTAGGCTGCGGCAACGAACGTGGCGGTCGAGGTGTACTGGAGGTTGTCCCAAGGCTGAAACGACTGCAGTCCACCTTGTGGAAATTGCCGCTGCCTTTCTGGAGGCAATTGCATATGAACTGCTCTTGGCTCTTGTATTGAGCCCATGGCCCTGAGTTCCCAACTTGGCCTTCCAACAATAGCTGAGCATTTCATTTAATGCATAAAATCAAAACCTCGGTCTGAATAAACACAAAGTTTAGTCGAAATAAATACATAAATTAATTAAAAACTTCTTGCTAGGTAACAAAGTTACAAACAAATCATCCCATAAGAACAGATCAATTTAGGAAGGACATTTATATTGCTTAGAAAAATGAATGGATGAGAATTTTTTCAATCGTTAATGAAAATATTTAGGTATAACTTTTTGTCTGACCATGAATTTTTTTCATTAGCTAATAATTTTAAGTAATACGAGCGATTATTTTAGTTTTCGTGAAACAAAAGGAGCCTTCATTATATCTGATGTTGCTAATTGAAAAAGGTCAAAACATTCGACAAATTTAATGTTCGAATCCACAAATTGGTAATCATAGACTATAATATGAAAACTGAGAAGAAGACCTATTTGCATGAGTTAGAAGCTGAGCTGCATATCTAAAATCCATTTGGGCGAAGGCGACGGAAGCCGCCGTGAATGTCGCCGTAGTCTCCTTAGGGAGCCTAGTACCGATCGTCGATCCTGTAGGTGGTGCAGGGGATGGTCATGTCCTCGGCCCTCTACCAGCACGAGTGGTTAGAGTTGCCGTCACCCACTTTGCCGTAGAGGAGAGGAGGTCGGGCTGAGGATGGGCTTTGATCAGGTAGTCCGTGCCCCACCTTATGGCGCCAAGCGCGTTCCAAAGCTCCTGGTTCGCTTGCAGCTTGGCTCCGAACTCCACGACACTCCAAAAGAGCATCGAGGTCGTAAAGGCCATTGGGAACCCAAACTTGACTTTGTCGCCCGCATCGTAGTATCCTCCGGTTAGATCGATCTGTTCGGCGAAAAAGAGATATTGAAATGTATTGGGGAAATGAACCTAAGAGGATATAATATTACCATCCAGCAAAATCAGATTAATTCGGAATATAGGTGGACATGATTTTGCATGCAAAATTACAGGACAACACGTTTTTGCAATTTTACTCAAATGTGAAATTGTAGCTGCGACATCCTCCCAACGAAATTTTTGTGTGCAACAATTTCTCAGCTTTGACAACATGTGAAAATTGGCCTAATTCCTTAAAAATCCCTCAACTTTAGGTCGACAGCCAATTTCGCCCCAAACTTTTTTTTCTTTGGTCTAAAGAGACCCTCACACTTTAAGTCATATCTAAATCTACCTTGAACTTTTCTTTATCTAAAACAATCTCAAATTTTAACTTACCCTATAATATTCTGAATTTCGACCCCTGTTTGGGACTTAAATATAGAATGGATATATCATGGATGTACTATTAATGAATTCCACTCGAAACTGATCACTTCGAGATAACTGACCAAAAGGGAAGGGCTATCTAGGAAAATAAGTACGTGGACCAATTGGTCGATACATGTAACTCCTAACAGCCACCTGTTAGTTTGAGAATTTCATTATAGCTGCTATCTTATGAATTTGGCCACGAATTGAGTTCCGAATAGGATAATCGATTTTCAAGAGCGTTGCAGTTGCTAAATTTGGATATTGACGAGGAAGGTTCGGAAATTGATAGTTTGGACTCGGAATGCCGAGAAGGAAGGAAAAAATTAGAAATATTTGTTGAGTCCCCGATTTGCTCTAGATTTAGTGGCTAGGGTGTGAGATGAATTTTAGCGAAGTCAGAAAAATTTTCCGAGATCATCTCGAGTCATTTTCCCTTCGCGATTGAGCCAAAATAACACCGATTCAGTCCCAATCAGTCCCGTTTTGGCACGAATTTTGAGGATTGACTAGTCAAACTTGCTCTCCAAGTTTTGACCAGATTGGACAAGCTTTGACCAACTTTTGGTCAAATCGATGAATAGTAAGTAGATATTTTGATTATTTAATTAATATTTTGAGATATTTTAAATAAAAAAATATTATTTTGGGAAGACCATTTGACTTTTTCTCTCTTCTTCTCCCCTCTTACGGCAGATCACCATCCCTCTTTTTTTTTCTCTCACGGTGGAAAACTTTCCGTCGCAATGTTTGGATATGTTGTAGTTCAATGTCTTACGGTTCTAACCCAACTTGAATCGCGTCAATCTGAGGTCGTTTGACCCTTCAAATGTATTTTCTCGTATCAGTCGACGAAACTGTTTTCTGGGTGCCGAATTTGTATTTTGATTCTAATTGATATCGACCTCGGATGCCCTTAGATCTCATTTTCATGTCAAATATGTGATTTCTAGTTCGTTTTGGTGCCTAAACAGCCCCCTCACAGCCCCGGTTCCTCTTGGTTTAGCCGTTCTCTTCCCTTGTCGTCGTGCGCCGCCGCCGGTCTCGGTTGTCGCCGGTTGTCCTTCACCATTTCAGCTTGTTTCCACAGCTTGTCAAGCTTTCTTTTGGTAAGTTGCATCCTTAATCTTGTGTAGGATGACAGATATTGCTTGGATTAGCTCTAGGACGCGATACGGGATAGATCGGTTGAGAAAAATTGACTGACTTTGAGATATTTGTGTATATAGTGGCTGTTGAGACTTATAATGCGCTAGACGCACTTGAATTGTGGCTGTTTCTGAGTGAATAATTTTGTCCTTAAGTGCGATTGTGGGCCCCGCGGTGTCTGGAGCTTGAGAAGTGAGAAATTTGACCAATCGGGGATCAAATGGACCCAATTCGGAAGTGAGGGTGTTAACTGCGATACTTTAGAAGTTTTGAACAATACTGGTGATGAGATTTGAGGACCGTCTTTGTGAGCTTAGAAAGGGTTCACGTGATGTCGTGGGCCCAATTTGATGGCTCAAAGTGAGAAAGGACAGGATAGCTAATCTCTGATGCAATTGCGTTTGCTAGCCAAGAATGATCGATTTATATGCTTTATTGAGTTGAGATTATATATTTGAACTGCTTGGCTTGAATTGTGTATGAGTCATTTGATGACATTACATTTGAATTATTTGCCTGATTATGCCGTTTGATTTATCGAACGCAATTGGAATTGCTTGATAAGAATGGTGTCTCATAATGATGGCACGGCAGATAATGTTGTGAGAAATGAAACCCTGAGGCGGTACCATTACGCGGGGTAATTGATGAAGAAATGAGGGTGTCGACCTGAGGCGGTACTATTACGCGGGTCGAGGCACGGGTGCCAGTCTAAGGCGGTACTATTACGCGGGCTGAGGCACGGGTACCAACCTGAGGCGGTATTATTACGCGGGGTTGAGTACGGACTTGAGGCGGTTTCATTACGCGGGTCCTGAGGATTAATGAGGCAAGAGTTGAGACTGAAAAATGGCATACACATGCATTTGAATTTGCTATCTGAAATTGTGACTATTTTATTTGTGTTCTTGGCCCATGATGGCAAGTAAACTATTGACTGCTACCCTCTGCATGTGATATTGTTTTGGTACACGTGTTTGTGATTACTTTGTGATTGCTTACTGGAATTGGGTCTAGGAATATTTGATATCCTGAGAGGGATTTAGGGTGAACTTGCTGAGATTAGTTTTCATGGGTGATTTCCCCATTTTTCAGACCCCAGACCGCCGCAGTGAATGCGATCCTAGTAAGGCAGGGGATCGAGCTGGATATTGAGTCGGAAACTCAGCTTTTTCTTAGATCGGATGGTGGGGCGGATGTCGATGAGCACAGTTGGAGTTGAAGCCCTTTTTGATCAAAGGTTGAGCTATAAGATGTCACTATGGATGGAGAAATTTTGAAGTGTGAATATCTGTCCACCTATGGGAGTTTGATATCTCCTTTTGTAAATACGTTTGAGTGACATCTTAGGGAGGGCAGTGAAGTTTGATTTGTACAGGAACACTGTCTTTATATGAGAAAGTAAAATGGAAAAGCAAGTTTGCTATTTTGCACCGTCTCTCTATCCATTGATTTTTGTGCATGTATGTTTGGTAGAATTTCGTTTCTGTTGCCGCAGGAACTCTGAGATCGTTTGGACAACGACGAGTATCTTGGGCCGTCGTTCTTATTATCCAATTGATCGTACGGGTGATAGGGATGTTGCGTGGCTCGCCTGATTCGAGGTGTGACATACCCAAAAAAAAATCAATCTCAAATTTTAAGTCAAATCCTAAATTTATACTAACTTTTTTTCGTCTAAAAGAAAATTCATCAATTTTTACCCTAATCCCAAATCTATCCCCCATTAGCCCCATGACCAAAAATGATCATTAGTCATATCTAATTTCAATATCCTAGAGTGGTTTCATCTTGGAGATAACTTTTCATGTTGCTTTGCCGATATGGATTTATTATTGATGTGAAAATGCCATATCAAAGTTGGTACTGGATCATGGGGTAGATAGGCCTATACAATGCTAGCTTCTCCACCATGCCATACATGCCTTATGGATATCCTCAGAACTTCCTTGCTCTTCCTCCAATGTATGTTCATGTAAGCTCTTTGTGACATCCCCTCAAAATCATGCACATGAAGACAAGCAATTTATTAAGTTGTGAACCCCTTTCTTTGCCTCTTCTTCTTTCCTTTTGCCGATCAAATCAACCTACATGCCTCTTAAATCTCCACTTCCATTCTCAGCTATGCTGGAACTTCTTCTTTGGCCAAACTTTTGGCTGTCCACTCCACTTTCTTTGCTGAACCCATTTCCCATGCAAATGAGACAAAAACCTCATGATTAGAGTCCACCAACTATTGCTATTCACGTGGAGAAATCTCTACAGCTGGCCTCTCCTTCTTCATTCTTCTTTTGGGATGATTTCTCTCAGTCTGAGCTGCTCATCTCTCGGCTGAAGGTTGCTGCTATTTCTATGTCTTCTTTCTCGACTGGAATCTGCCGTTGGTGCTCCTTTTTTTGCTACCTTTTGCTACTGTCTTCTGTTCGTTTACTGCTCTTTTCTTCTTCCTTTTTGTTGTGGTGAGCTGCTGGAATTTTCTGCTGCAGTGTTGACACCTAAATTTTGATTTTTCTTTTTTCATTCATATTGCACAAAATTGAGAATTAATTCTCACCAAAAATATTTTTCCATGCATTGCATATTTATTTTTTCTACATTGCATTTTGCATCGACGGTGGGGAATTGAGTTTAATTCGACAGGTGATTGGACCAGAGCAATTGCCAAAAATTCACCAAGGTTTTAGGGCCTAATTTGAGCCTAAATCATCCTATTTAATGTTTAATTAAAAAAGAAAGGACCTTTTATGGAGCAGGATATTTTGTTACTGGATCATACTGCGATTATCCGAAGTTAAGGGACTATTTGATAATTAAACGAGAAAACGTAAACCCTAGCTGATCATTATAAATACACGTATAGAGTTCACAATTAAGGGGGAGCTCACATGGTCACCATACAGAAAAATAGAGAGAAACATGAGAGAAAGAGCTTGATATCTTCGGTTCTTCCTTGAAGGTCAACCCCACTAGTTGCCTCTACTCCACCCACTCCCCTGCTGTACTTACTAATGTTTTACGACTGTTGAAACAAAAAAAGGTTGTTGTTCGGTATCCAATTTGCAGCTGTTTGGTGCCGAGTTCAAGCTGCTGTCCAAAGTGAGTTTGTGCTGTCGTCCGGGCCGTTTTCCAGCTGCTGTTGTACACAGAAATCACTGCTGATTGGTGTTCGTTTGTGTTGGAGTTTGCCGCTGTCCGAAGATCATTTCGCTGCTGTTCGAGACTTGGAACCACACTGTTTTGAGTGACTTATTCTTTGGTTTAGTGCAGATTTTTACTCGCTTTCTTGGACCAATTACCCCATCGTTTTTTGCGAGATCTCCTCGCAATTTGGTGTTGTTTTCTTAGGTGGATTCATGCCCAAATTAGTGCTGCGAATCAAGTCTTGACGAAGCCCCTGGACGTACGAGAACCATAGCCGATCAATCTTCCTCTTGACTTTGGTGCGCAATCTTTGAGCAAAGTTCGAATTAGGAAATTGCAACCCTAATATTAAGATTGTCTTGTTTTCCTAATTTGACTTGTTTGAATTATTTGAGTATATCTACAAGGATTTAATTGTTTAATTTGGATTGCCTAATTTGGAAGATTGCACATCAAAATTGAATCTTGAATACCTTTGAAAATCTTGCAATATGTTACTTGCCTAAACTGTGAGATTGTGATTCAATGTGAATATTTCGAAATTTTATGTAATCTCATGATAGTCTTAAAATTCTCTGAAGATATTCAATGATACCCAAAAATATTTCAAGATGTGATTGATTAGGAAAATTTCCTAATCCGCAACCACATATATGAAAATGAGTCTATCTATTATGCTTTAGATAGAATTATTTCCATAGCGGGTATTTCGAATTTTAGGGTCGATCTATCAGGCTTTAGATCGAAACTTAATTTGAAAGAAATAGCGGTCATTATCTTTTAATTTTTGCAACTTGAATTTTAATTTCATCTATAAAAACAAAAAAAAACTCAGAAAATTTAAAAAAAAAAGAAGGAAGATATTATTTCTTAAAAATCACGTCTTATCATTTAAAGAAAGATAAGATTTCGTAGAAATCCTATTTCATGGATTGTACTCAATAAAATCTTTTAAATCCATTCAAACTTTTAAAAAATGTAGACGTAGGGTAAAAAGATTGTCTTAAAATTTTTGGGAAATCATGCAAATTAAATCTGAAAATTATAAGTTTATCTTGGGCCAATTCACTCTCTTTTTCATTTAATTTTTAATTTCGAAAATCATTTTAAAAATACAAAACAAATCATAAAAAGAAAATCCTAAAAAAAATTTACGCCTTTGAACTTCAAGCGATAATTCATTGAAATTGCCAAACTAAACGTTTTCATGAAATCGGTACCGAAAGGACGTTAATAGAAATATTAGCGTACCCAAGTCCCGAACTTAAAAATCTTTGGTTCGTAGAAATAGAATAGTTTTCCCACTATTTTATTTAGGTTTCTAATCAACCTACCATAAATGATTAGTGGCGACTCCTATTAAAAATCTTTTACATTCAAATATTGAACCTAAGTTGCGAATTGGTAGAGCTTGGAAGAACTCGAACTAGGTTAGTTAATTCACTTAATTAACTTGGTAATCCATTAACCTAAAATTGGAAAATCTCGAATTTTTAGGTTGTGACATGTAGCTCCTCTTCTTTCAGCTGCTTATTGGATGTATCTTCCTTGTTTCTTCGTGCGGCCATTAACTTCACTCGATCTCCATCTTCTGCAGTTGTGTGTGTCTCAATTTCTATTGCTGTTTCTACTTCATTCTTCTTCCTTTTGATGCGGTGAGCTACTGGATTTTCCGCAGCACCGTCTTCTTTTCTTTGGTAGAGCCGTGACTCCTCTCGGTTGAGCTTGCTACTGCATTTTCTTCTTTAGTTGCTGGGAGCTCAATTGCCACTTGGCCCAAGCTTATCGCCGCTTGGCTCGAAGCTCGTCGTCGCTTAGCCGAGCCACCTCGCCATTGTCGCTCGTCCAAGTTCACCGTTCAACCGAGCCACAATTGTCCACCGTTCCTTGGCTCGAACTCAATTTTTGGGTGATCATATTTCTAAATTTGACTTAGAATATTCGGTATGCTAGGGATTAGTAGAGAAAATTTTACGATAAAAAATATTAAATTTCCTAGACGTCAAATGTCGATTATTTACCGCTAGCCATAGAAGTAAATTGGTATTTTTACGAACTCTAAGATTTGCCATGTGTGCTGGATTATGTACCCTTGAACCTAGACTACTTAGAATGGAAACCAGGTCCTGAAATCTGGGTTTTTGCAACGTGCCATGTTTGATTATTATATTCAATATATTTTGAGGTGAATTGGGTGCTCATGTGAATGAAATTGAGAATTGCATGTAGCAAAAGTGACTTGCATGAGTATTTAAAAGTAAAGTCAATTGAGGACTCTGTATTGCTCATCATTGATCTACATGCTGGCATGAGATATGTGCATTTGGCGGAGTACATAGAACTGTGCGGGACGGCCTTGTAGTGTTTAGGAGGCCACTGAGAATGTGGGGCCATAAAGAGGTGCCGATTGCAATACTAATTAAGCCATTGTCGTTGCACTTGCGCCTGAACGTGCTCGGTACGAAGTAGCTAGAGTGATAAGGGTGCCAACTTCGGTGTGATTAGACATGGATTGAGGCACAGGCCTGAGATGTCCATGACGTGGCCGGGAGCGGAAGAGCTGTTGAGCCACCGGTGGAGTTCGATTCGGAAGCACCATTGGGCCACTGGGGATCTCAAGTGAATTATTGAGCATCTACATTTACATTTGTATGATATGAAGTTATAATATGCATATGACTATTTACGTTCTGGCTTGAGACATATATTGCATTCTAAATTGATTCTAGGCATGTGCTTGCTGAGTTTCGACTCACATGTTTTTGGATGCTCGCCATTTTAGACCCTCAACCATAGATATGAACATTCATTTTCCCCGAGTTCGTCACGAGATCCCTTAGGAGATTGAGACACAGATAGTTTCGTACCCTTCCGTGAATGGAGTTGAGTATGATAATGAGAGGTATAGCTGCACTGTCTGAGTCAACGAGGGATATGATGTTTTGATCCCTCATAGATACGAGGGACGGTACAGCCGGAGGGGTGAGGAGGCATGGCAGGGTTCTCTGCAGGGTTTAGACATACTAGCCTTTTGGATGGGACCGACAGGCCTGAGGAGTGCCGTTACTTTTAGAGGCGAGGTCGTAGACCCTAAGCCAATGGATGTGCTGGATGCAGATGGGGATGTAGTTATGGAGATCGATGGAGCAGACAACGTGTTCGTCGAGTAGGTAGATAGCGAGCCTGGATCCCCGATATTCGAGAAGTTTGATCTAGAGGAGTGGTCCTTATCCAAGGATGAGTAGTCCCCGATGATGCCTAGAGGGAGATTAGTGACTTTTTGATTAGGGCCAACTTAGGTTTATTTTTGCGGTTTAGAGGATAGTCATTTTTGTTGTATTGAACTCTACTGTTATATACTATGCTAGGTAAATTCAATTTTCTCTATCTCTCTACCCTATATGTGTGTTTGTCAGGGGTTGTGCATTTTCGCTGTCGCATTTGGTAGTCGTGGTTTGGTCGTGACGAGTCTTGGGCCGTTGCTAGTGTTGGCCAGGAGATGATCGAATTTGACAAGAGACGAGATGTTATGCGTTCGATGGGTCAGGGACTTGACACTCTAAATTCGTGCTTGCCAGCTCATACCCGCTTCTTTTACTAATACACATTTCTTGAGATCCTACTTTGAAAACATATGTAGGATTCATCAATAGAAACCACTTTTCCACCTTGGCAAATAGGTTAGCATGCTCTCAAGTGCGCACTAGTGAGGTCCATAGGGTTAATTTACTATTGATGCTGCTCAGGGACAGGAGACAGTAGTTTAGCCAATGAGCTGAGGAAGTGGATCTAGAGCGGGGTATGAAGCTTTAGTTCTACAATGCTAGTGGATAATAATGTTGTGGATTGACGGCTAGTGTAAATAAAGTGTAAAAAGGGAAGATCCTCCAGATCACGTTGAATTGTTTTGGGTTGCCATGATGGTACAAGCTGCATTAGATGCAATCACACTTGAGCCTTCCTGGCAATGCTGATGAAGGTAGGTCGACTATGGTTTAGTGGATTAAAGTCGCGATCTATCAATTCATTTCATCAAGAAAGATAGAGTTTCTGATATTTTTATTTCCAACACTTCTTCCTTAATAATGATCGCCTCCATCTGCAGGCAACACCATAGACTTTAGTTGTTTTAATCATGCGAATGATTTAATCATGGATGACAAAAACATAAACTCAAGGTTGCCAAAGTCACATACCATTAACTTCTTCAAACTCTAACATCGGGTCGAGTTTCGTTCAGTGAGCTCAACACAGGTATGTGAAATCCACACAGCCTCATATTCAGCGGTCGTCTCTCAATGGCGGTGATCAACGTGTACAACCACCAAGGTCAAGACCCCTACACTCTTCCCATAGTTCAAATCTCTCTCTCTCTAATCCAATGTATAACGTCTATGTAGCCTATTATGACCGAAGAGCTAACAATGTGGCTAACTGGTTAGTAAAATCCCATCGCTCACATGGTGTTCTAGCAAATTGGGTTTTCAAACCTCCTTTTAACCTTTAGAATTTATTTTGTGTTGGTGCCCCATGCTAGGCTTTTCTTGATTTTCCTTCCATGCAATATATTTCTAACTGAAAAAAAAAAGAAAATCGTGAATGATTAACATGCGGTTAGGCAACAGTGTTAATGTGCAATGCATCTAAAACTATAGTGATCCTTGTAGTGTGGAGCAACATAAAAAAATGTCGTTTGGAGATTACATGGGGATTGTGAACACAAGGTTACAGGAGAGAGAAGCCAATCGATTATGAGAATAGCTTGATTCGTACATCATGCTAGATGATAGAAGTAAACTATGATCGTAAAATAGTCTTCAATAAATCGACTCTTCAGAGCAACTTGCATAGATCAAAGCTTTGAATTCAACCGTTTGGTGTGGCTTTCAGATTGTTCCGGTTAGATTTCCAATGAGCATTCCTACAGTTTAGACCTTTCAAAAGCTTCTACTTAGCTGAACAGCAGCTCACATTGTCTTCCTACCAAATGCGGCTTCGATCCTTCAGGAGTAATATCATCTAGGGTGTGGATCATTCATCAAAGCTTCGTTATTGATGTCGGTGTCGATCCATTACCAGATGAAGTAGACATTTCTCTACCACTAGTACTTGTCAAATATGCAGGCCGTGTTGGTGATGGGATGGCTGCACTCTACCTTGCAAGCATTAAAATTGTTGAATTATGTCTTGAGTTTGAATCGATTATGGAACCATACCAAGTTGGATAATCAACTAAGTTGATTGCATAAAGATATTGAAGAAATTAAGATTCTTTTGCAGTCAAAATAGTAAATGGACTCATTGGCACTAAAAGACAAAAGAATGGGCTTACAATCTTTATTATATATTTTGGTTAGCGTGTTAGTCAGAAAGGAAGAAGATGTTGACTTGGTCTTCTTAGGGCGAAAGGGTTTCTTTTAGGCATAAGGGGGACATATATATTCTTTATGTTTGACGGCTGCACACTAGCTCCCCTTCACTTTGCCGCACAATGAAGGTGAGAGAGCAACAGTAAATGGGTTTGCTCTCAAAGTTGACATGACCACACAATGAAGGCTGGCCATGCAAAAGAAAGAAGGGAGTACATGGCTGTAGAGTGGAAGAAATGGTGGGCTCCACGTAGCCACACAATGAGCTCTTGATGCCGCCGCTTCCAAAGAAGTCTAGGGGACAAGAAGATGTCTTAAGGTCCCCCTTCTTTGGCCGTGTAGATGTGTAAGAGACACGTGAATTTGTGCCATGAGTTTTACTTTCCTTAGAGCTTCCGCGGGTATTAAATTACAACAATTGGTACCAAAGCTTGAGGATAGGATTTTCTAGATTGTAATTTGGGGCTTTTGCTTGTCTAATTATTATCTGGGAATTCTGTGGTTGCAATTATGTTTGGAGTGAAAGCAGAAATTAAGAAGTTTAATGATAAGAACAACTTTGGGTTATGGAGTATTAAGATGGAGGCGTTATTAACAACTCAGGATTTGGCTAAGCATTGGAGGGTAAGGATTGTCGCGACCTAAAATTCATTTTTTTTAGGTTAATGGATTACCAGATTAATTAGATCAAATTAACTAACCTAGTTCGAGCTCTCCCAAGCTCTACCAAATCGCGACTTTGGTTTTTTTTGTTCAAATGGTTTTAAAATTTGGAGTCGCTACTAATCATTTTTTGGTAGGTCGATTAGAAACCTACATAAATTAGCGGGAGAACTAACTTATTTCTGCGAACCAGAAAAAATGAGATCGGGGACTTGATTACGCTAGATCATTCTAACGCCATTTCGGTACCATTTTATTTCATAAAAGCTCATTTGGAATGATTGGGAAGAAGTTTGGAATAAACTAACCAAAAGAGTGAAATGGCCATTTTTAAGGATCGAGAGGTGGAAACATCAGAGATATGATTTGCCAGTAAAAAAAAAATTTAGGTGGATACGCGTGAATTAATGACAACACAAATACGAATGCGACATGTGGATATGGAGACACACGAGTACGACATGAGATAATCGAAATTTAAATCAATTCATTTGGGCAAGGAAATTCTTGAAGATTTAATGGTTAGGATTGTTACCTGATTTGACAAATTTGATTATCAAATTCGGACCTCGTGTCACCTTATGGATCAAGATTGCGGATCGAACGATGGGGATGAACTCGTGACTTGTGTTGATCAGTAGAGAAATAGGTGATGGTAACACCTATATTTAAATTCCCACCATTTTCAAGACTCTCTTTTGGAAAAAAAGATTCTCTCTCTCTTTTTTTTTTGATTTTTTCTTTCTCTCTAATCTCTTTCAATCTCTCAAAACTCTCTCAAACATTCAAAATTTTCTCACCCTCCCAAAAAACTCCTCCCTTTCAAGCTCTCTTCTTCCTCCTTTTATAGCCCACTCATTTACCTCCCATTCTAATTTCTCCATTAACTCCATCTCCCATTCTAATTTTTCCACTAACTCTTCTTTATCTTCATCTTCCCTTCTTCATCTCTATCTCACATTCTAATTTCTCCACCTATTCTTCTACATCTCCATCTTCCCTTCTCCATATATATCTCCCATTCTAATTTCTCCACTAACTCTTCTTTTTCTCTATCTTCCCTTCTCTTATCTTATTTTCTCCATCCATTCTTCTCCATCTCCTCTTCTCTATCTTCGCTTCTCTTATCTTATTTTCTCCATCTATTCTTCTTCATCTCCTATTCTCCATCTTCTCTTCTCCATCTCCTCTTCTCCATCTTCCTTTCTCCATTCTAATTTCTCCACTAATTCTTTTTTTTGTTATTTGCAAAATAATCCCTTAAGAGTTAGGTATTTACACTCTAGTCCTTGAGATTTTGAATATTTGCAATTTAGTCCCTGAAACAATATTTCTTTAAGTCCAAATCTTCTCAAAATTTTTAACACACCTCTCCTATGCTTAGTCGAAATTCATCGCATATCAAATTTAAACTCATTTCTTGCCGCAAAATTTAATTAAAGCCCTTTTACAAAATTAAGTCATTCTAAATATAATTGGGCCAAGATGAAAATTTAGAATATTAGAGAATAATGTCACAACTCCTAAAAGTGAAAAATGAAAATAAATTGACTCAAATTGAATTTTTTAGGCCCGATTCGAGATTATGCTCGTGAAGAAATACACGACCCCGAATTGGATTTTTTTTTAAATTTGTGATGGTCAACATGAAAAGGGATTTAAGAGAAAAATATTGACTATTTTTACGTATTTTTGTGGCCTCAAATGCTATTATTTATTAAATATTTTCTTAATTTTTAAAATATATACATAAAAAATACAAAAAAAATGAAAAATTATTTTTTGTTCAAAAATGGTTACCTAAGCTTGGCCAAAGTCTCCAAATTTGATTTTTCAATTTTATGAATTTTTATGGATTTTCTATTAATTTCCGAAAATAAAAAATAACGAAAAATGCTGAAAATACGAAAAACCATTTTTTGGTCAAAATTGGTTCCCTAGGCTTGGGCAAGGTCTCCAAAGTTGATTTTTCAATTTTATGAATTTTATGGATTTCTATAAATAGAAACGATGATTAAAAATCAGGTGTCAACAAGGATAAGTTGCCCGTGACAATGAAAGATGCTGAAAAGGACATGCTAATGAGGAAGGCTAGGAGTATAATCCTATTGAACCTATCGGATGAGGTGTTAATAGAGGTGGCTAAAGAGAAGGATGCCACGATATTTTGGGCTAAGCTTCAAGAACTCTATATAACGAAGGGTTTGAACAACCGCTTGTACATATTGAAAAGGATGTTTTAGTTTAAATATACTGAAGGCACATCTATTAAATCCCACCTAGATGAGTTTAATAAACTCATGATGGATTTAAAGAACGTCGATAAGATTCTTGATGATGAAGAACATGCCATAATGTTGTTAGCTCCTTTACCGAAGTCATGGGAGCACTTTATTGATTCACTTTTGCAGAGGCATACTACGATTACTTCGGAAGCGGTAAAGTCCACCTTGTTTTCTAAGGAGTGGCAAAGAAAGTTTCGAGATGACAGTCTAATGCAAGATGTAGCGTGAGGACTAGTGATTCGAGATAGAGATTATCGTCGGGGATCTAGTAGCAGCAGAAGTAAAAGCAGGTCAAAGTCACGCCATAAAAAGTCCAAGGGACGTGTAAAGTGCTTTGAGTGTTACAAGGAGGTGCACATTGGGAGGGACTGTCCGAAGCGGAGAAATAGAGGTGACAGATAGAATACCACAAGCAATATGGCGAATGTTGCCGAGGAGAGCACTAGTGATGCAGATGCTGTTTTATGTATGACTACTAGTTCTTCAGGAGACGAATGGGTGCTAAATTCGGGGTGTTCTTATTATATGATGCCATAAGAACAGGTTTACTACTTATCAGATGATAGATGGTGGTAGAGTTTTAATGGGCAATAATGTAGCCTGCAAGGTTGTAAGGATATAGATAGTTCGAATTCGGATGCACGATGGGTGAAGCGCACATTGACAGACATGAGACATGTATCGAAGCTCAAGAAGAACCTTATTTCTCTGGAGACAGTCGATGATATCGGGTGTAAGTACACTGTTGAGGGTGAAGTACTGAAGATCTCTCGAGGTGCCATGATAGTAATAAAAGGGAGGAAAGTGAATACTCTCGATCATCTACTGGGAGAGACTGTTACCGAAGTTGCTGAAGTTTCATTAGGTGAGTTAGATTCTGACTTGACTCAATTATAGCATATGCGGTTAGGGCACATAAGTGAGGTAGGTATGATAGTGCTAAGTGAGAGGGGGTTGTTGAAGGGTCAAAAGACAGGAAAGTTAGACTTATGTGAGCACTGCATCTTTGGGAAGCAACGACAGATTAAGTTTACAACATGTATTCATTCAACTAAGCAATCGGTTGAGTACATTCATTCAGACGTCTAGGGCCCATCTTCAATTTTTTCGAAAGGAGGTGCTAGATATATGCTGACATTTATTGACGACTATTTGAGAAAGGTATGGGTATACTTTCTAAAGTACAAATTTGATGTGTTCGATTGGTTCAAGAAATTTAAGGCATTGATTAAGAAGCAGTCAGATAAGCAAATTAAGTCCCTAAGAACTGATAATGACATAGAGTTCGGTGGTAAAGATTTTACCGAATTCTGTGAGAGAGAAGGGATTATAAGATACCGCACAGCACCTGGGACACCATAGCAGAATAGAGTAACAGAACGAAAGAATAAAACATTACTTGAGCGGGCTTAATGCATGCTTTTGCATACTAAACTAGGCAAGGAATTTTGGGCTGAGGCAGTGAACATGGCATCTTACTTGGTTAATCGATCTCCATCATCTGCTGTCGAGTGGAAGACTCCAAAGGAAGTATGGTCAAGGAAACCTATTGATTATTCCAAATTACAAGTATTCAGATGTCCCGTGTACGCTTACACAAGTGATGGTAAGGTTGAGCCGAGGGCGAAGAAGTGCATATTTCTGGGTTATGCACATAGGGTGAAAGGTTACCGGTTATGGTTCACTTATTCTAGATTACCTAGTTTTCTAATCAGTAAAGATGTAATCTTCGACGAGACTGCAATGCTTCGACAAGGGAGTTTTGAGACACTACTAGCAGAGCAGTGGTGTCAGTAGTGAGGTGGAGCTTCAAGTGGAGACTCTGAAGACCATGGAGGTAACACAAGTTGATACTACAGATGAGGCCACAGTTCCCGAAGTTGGTGATACTGAACCAGTACAACCGTAGCACACTATAGCCGAGGGAAGATAGAGAAGGAAAATCAAACCAATGGTACGTTATAGTTATACTGATAGTGCTTATGCTTTGATTGTAGGTAACAAGATAGAGACAGATGAACCTTCATCTTACTCTGAACTGATGACTAGTAGTGAGTGTCGCGACCTAAAATTCATTTTTAGGTTAATAGATTACTATATTAATTAATTAAATTAACTAACCTAGTTCGAGGTCTCCCAAGCTCTACCAAATCGCAACTTTGATTTTTTCACATGATTTTAGAATTTGGAGTCGCCACTAATCATTTTTGGTAGTGTCGCGACCCTCTGAAAATATTTTTATTATTTCTAGGGGTTAACGGATTATTAGGTTAATTAGATTTGACTAACCTAACGCGGACCCTCACAAGCCCTACCGAATCGCAACTTTGGTTTTTGTTTAAATGATTTTGAAATTTGGAGTCGCCACTAATCGTTCTTGGTAGGTCGATTAGAAACCTAAATAAATTAGCGGGAGAACTAATTTATTCCTGCGAACCAGAGATTAGGAGCTCGGGGACTTGGTTACACTAATTAATTAAAACTAATGCCCTTTCGGTACCTTAATTTCATGGATATCCTAATTCGGCAACTCAGGCTTGGTTTATTCCTAAGGCTCTAGTAGGGTATTCTCTTTTGTATTTTCACTTTTTAAATAGGATGCATGGATGATATACATTTTTATTTGTTATATTTTTTTAAGTGTTAAAGATTCCCTGAAGCCGAAAGAGGGAGTGTGTTAACGACTTCTGTGCAGTATTACAACCTACTTATCTTTTAGGTCTGATGATTCAAAAATTAAATTATAGGAAGTACATGACAATGAATAAACACCTCCAATGGGAGGCCTAGCATTGGCTTGGCTCTTCCCTTTGGGATTTAAGGTACAGGTATTTAAGTTGCAAGTATTTAAACTACTGTAAGTAAAAACCTCCAATGGGAGGCTAAGCATTGGCTTGGCTCTTCCCTTTGGGATTTAAGGTATAGGTATTTAAGTTGCAGGTATTTAACTACTGTAAGTAAAAACCTCCAATGGGAGGCTAAGCATTGGCTTGGCTCTTCCCTTTGGGATTTAAGGTACAGGTATTTAAGTTGCAGGTATTTAACTACTGTAAGTAAAAACCTCCAATGGGAGGCTAAGCATTGGCTTGGCTCTTCCCTTTGGGATTTAAGGTACAGGTATTTAAGTTGCAGGTATTTAACTACTGTAAGTAAAAACCTCCAATGGGAGGCTAAGCATTGGCTTGGCTCTTCCCTTTGGGATTTAAGGTACAAGTATTTAAGTTGCAGGTATTTAACTACTGTAAGTAAAAACCTCCAATGGGAGGCTAAGCATTGGCTTGGCTCTTCCCTTTGGGATTTATGGTGCAGGTATTTAAATTGCGGATGGACTTTGTCCTCTCCATTCTGGGGTATGAATTCTTTAAAATGAAATACAACGAATTGATTCAACAATTTGAAATTTGTGCGCGCTTGAGGACTCCTCCAAGCCGATTTTGTGCTTCCATAGGGTTGACCATTGATATACAGCTGCGGCTTCCTGACATAAAATAAAGTGAAGTGTCAGTATACAAAATATGTGCTAATCTGCACCTAAAACCAGAAGAGTGGAAAGAGTACTTATCTCCCATTTTTTTGGGAGGGATTTCTATAATTGATTTTCGCTTTCTATGTTCCCAATATAGAGAGTTTCTTTTGAATTAAGAGGGACTTTTAGTCACAGATCAGTTGAGAAATCGGTGGACAGCTTAGGAGCTTGTCTGGGCCGATTTTTGCATCTCTACGAGATTTTTGCTGTTGACGTAGAGATATCCTTCTCCCGACATAAAATATGGGGAAAAAAAAAGAGATGGAGAAAGTGTATACAATTTGTGCTAATTTGCGAGTAAAATCATAAATAAATGAATAAATAAAAACACTTAGCTCGAATTTGCTTGCTCGTTGACGATGATGAACTCTTGATTTATATTGATCGATGAAGGAATTTGTGATGATAACCCCTAGCTTTAAACTCCCATCATCTTCAAAATTCTCTCTCTTTTGGTATTTTCTTTTTCTCGAATTTTTCTTCAATCTCCCAAAACTCTCTCAAACATCCAAAATTTCCTCTCCAAAAAATTCTCCCAAACACTTCAAATTTTCTCTCCAAAAAAAATCCTCCCAAACACTTCAAATTTTCTCTCTCCAGAATGCTTTCTCAAGCTCACTTCTTTCTCCTTTTATAACCTACTCATCTATCTCCCATTCTAATTTTTCCACTAACTCTATCTCCCATTCTAATTTCTCCACTAACTCTTCTTCATTTTCATCTTCCATTCTCCATTTCTATCTCACATTCTAATCTCTCCACTAACTCTTATTCATTTTCATCTTCCCTTCTCCATATTTATCTCCCATTCTAATTTCTCCACTAACTCTTCTTAATCTCCATCTTCCCTTCTCTATTCTTATCTTCCATTCTAATTTCTCTACTAACTCTTCTTCATCTCCATCTTCCCTTCTCTATTCTTATCTTATTTTCTCCATCCATTCTTCTCCAACTTCTCTTCTTCATCTCCTCTTCTTCATCTTCCATTCTCTATTCTAATTTATCCACTAACTTTTCTTTTTATTATTTGTAAAATAATCCTTCAAGAGTTAGGTATTTGCACTTTAGTCCTTGAATTTTAAGTATTTACAATTCAGTCCCTGAAAAAATATATTTCTTTAAGTCCAAATCTCCTCACAATTTTTGACACACCAAAATTTACCACATGTCAAATTTAAGCTCATTTCTTGTCGCTGAAAATAATGCATAATTTAATTAAAGCCCTTTTGCAAAATTAAGTCATTCTGGGTATAATTGGGCCAAGATGAAAATTTAAAATATTAGAAGACAATGTCACAACTCATAAAAAGTGAAAATTAAAAATAAGTTGACTCAAATTAAATTTTTTTAGGCCCGATTCAAGATTATACTCGTGAAGGAACACGTGACTCGAATTGGATTTTTCTGAATTTGCGATGGCCAATATGAAAATAGATTTAAAATAAAAATATTAACTATCTTTGTGTATTTTTTGGCCTCAAATGTTATTTTTCCAAAATTTTCAAGTATTTTTGTATTTTTTTTAAAAAAATTAAAAATATATATAATATGAAATTTTATTTTTTGTTCAAAAATGGTTGCATAGGCTTGGCCAAGGCTTCCAAAGTTGAATTTTCAATTTTCTCATTTTTTCTTCATTTTTTGTTTTATGAATTTTCGAAAATAAAAATACCGAAAAATACTAAAAATATGAAAAATCGTTTTTTGGTCAAAATTGGTTCTCTAGGCTTGGCTAAGGTCCCCAAAGTTGATTTTTCAATTTTATGAATTTTTATGGATTTTTTTATTACTTTAGCAATAGAAAAAATGATTAAAAATCAGGTGTCAACAGCTGCCCCTCTTTGAAAGGAAGCTCGGTAGAGGTTCATTTCAAAGACGAGATGACACTTGAATTCTAATCGACTCAATACAAGGAAATAAAAAGAGTCGTGGCATGAATGTTCCACTGAAAATGAAATGGGAACCTAAGGATTCGTTATATAAAAAAAACTTTAGGGTGGTTGAACTTGAACCCGTATGGTGGATCAACCCATGGTAGATTCCTAATAAAAGGATTCTACTGATTAAAAATTGAATTAAAATTTGACCCGTATGGTGGGTCATACCATTTGACCCGTATGGTGGGTCGTACCATGGTAGATTCCTAATAAAAGGATTATACTGATTAAATTTTGATTGAGATTTGACCCGTATGGTAGGTCACCCCATGGAGATACTTGTAAGAAGGACTTGGTGCCTGTAGAAAGGACTTGGTGTCTGTAAAAAGGACTTGTGCCTGTAAGAAGGACTTGGTGTCTGTAAAAAGGACTTGTGCCTGTAAGAAGGACTTGATTTGCCTGTAAAAAGGACTTGATTTGCCTGTAAGAAGGACTTGATTTGCCTGTAAGAAGGACTTTGTGCCTGTAAGAAGGACTTGCGTTGCCTGTAAGAAGGATTTTGTTTGCCTGTAAGAAGGACTTTGTTTGCTTGTAAGAAGGACTTTATGCCTGTAAGAAGGACTTGATTTGCCTGTAAGAAGGACTTTATGCCTGTAAGAAGGACTTTGTGCCTGTAAGAAGGACTTTGTGCCTGTAAGAAGGACTTCATTTGCCTGTAAGAAAGACTTGGTTTGCCTGTAAGAAGGACTTAGCTTGCCTGTAAGAAGGACTTGATTTGCCTATAAGAAGGACTTTGTGCCTGTAAGAAGGACTTGGTTTGCCTGTAAGAAGGACTTAGTTTGCCTGTAAGAAGGACTTGATTTGCCTGTAAGAAGGACTTTATGCCTGTAAGAAGGACTTGATTTGCCTGTAAGAAGGACTTTGTGCCTATAAGAAGGATTTTGTACCTGTAAGAAGGACTTGATTTGCCTGTAAGAAGGACTTGTTTTGCCTGTAAGAAGGACTTTGTTTGCCTGTAAGAAGGACTTAGTTTGCCTGTAAGAAGGACTTGGTTTGCCTGTAAGAAGGACTTGGTTTGCCTGTAAGAAGGACTTAGTTTGCCTGTAAGAAGGACTTTATGCCTGTAAGAAGGACTTGGTTTGCCTGTAAGAAGGACTTAGTTTGCCTGTAAGAAGGGCTTGGTGTACCTCAAAGGGTGCCATTCTGAAATCTGGGGAGACCAGGAATCCTACGGAAGGTCAAACCCAAATTATATTCTCCTGTCGCTTTAGGAATAAACCAAAGAGGCAGAGATCAAAAGGTCTCGAACATTTCTGTCCTTAAGATAAATCATGCTTTATTGAAGAAGGTGGATACCTATATATACCGCAATGGATTCGAGTACCCCAACAACCGTCAGAATTCATTCTCTTGAAAGGTTCAGGTTGAAGATATACTTACCTGAGAATTTGGAAGAAATGCTTGGTGGCTTCTCAACAACCAAGCTTGTTCATTCAATAATCGTCGAATGAATTTCAAGACTTTAGAAGGTAACTCAAACACCGGGAATGTGTTGCCTGTCAGGCAATGTCAGAGCTAACATGTGCAAGCATTTTCATCAATGCGTTCATTGGTTCATACAAAATTGTTCAGCTAAGTTGGCAATGATTAGAGGCAGTCTGTGTAATAACTCATGATGCAATTGATCAACATATGGATCATGTATTGCATTACCATTTCTGTTTAAGGAGGTTCTTATAGTATGAACACCTCGAATGTAATATGAATGGGGGACTTCATTCCGAAAGGGCTTTCTCTCACTTTGAAGAAAGGTTGTTTATCTGTAGATTAAAATGTTAGACCTGTGTGGAAATGGTTTGCCTTTCCTCATCCTGTTATGCCTCATTTTGCACATTTGATGTCTCATATGCAGTTTATGCTCTAAGTTGGAGTTGGTAAATTAAACATGCGGAATAGTCATACATAATTCATGAAATGTGTAAACACAATGCCGATGTGACAATTTTTAGCATCATGTGTGTTTATATAATGTGCAAACATGGGCGGATTTGAATTGCCCCTGGTATGTGGGTGGATTGAACAAATTGGGAAGGCCACTCCTTATGTCGAGGAGCGGTTTGTCTCAAGTTTTGCCCCTGCACGATGAGGCATATGGGTGAGGGAGCATTTTGGTTTGTTTAGTGACAGCGACCGCCATTGTTTGGCGGTTAAATGCCCCTGCAAAAAGCAGAGAAATTATTCTCGAAATCAAATGAGATAAGAAAGACATATTTGCTTTTTCGCTTCAGAGCTTGCGATCAATTTGCCCCGTTTTTCACCAGAATAGATCTTGTCAGATGATCATAATTTTGTTTTGGATTTGTCTCCTTTAACATGTTAAATGTTAGTGTAAATATTTCCTGTAAAAAGAAAAAGAGACATATCAGCCAGTATTAAAAGGGATAAATTGAAAACGATACTGATTTACCCTTCATCTTGAATGTCTTGCACGAGTCTTTTACCAGTTTTGTTGGATTGAATTTTCCTCGACTTTTGTTAGGCGCCTCACCATTATGGGAAGACTATGGTAAAATACTGACTTTGATATTACTCGTCGAGTATTCCTGTTTGTAAAAAAGAAATGCACAAAAAGTTGTTTCATTTATTTATAATACATACAACATTCCCCACCCTTGGGGATCGAACTCGGGATATTTCGGACCTACTGTCATCCCCCATACCATTCGGTCCATTGGACCGTAGGTGTCCATGGGGCTTTCTTTTCAAAAGTTAATCCTTGGGGATAACGTGGCCCTGTTGTATCACCTTGGGCCTTGTTACGATATTTCTCGAGGTAATTTGCAATCCCTGTTAAGAATGGAATAAAAAAATTCAGGACTCGAGATGATTATGTGCAAATTAGAACGATACAGAATTACCCATGTCTGAGATTGTTCGGATCTTTCGCTTGTATTTTTCTTTAACCGAAGCTGTCCATCCCGTGGTAATGTCCATGAGTTGATTTGCCCCCAATTTAGCTCGACTAGGAAATTTGGTTTTTGGATACAACTGTATTCTCGAGTCGCTTTTGCAAATTCCTGAAAATAGAAGGGATCAAATTTAAAACCGGAGCAATTTAAGAGTAAATTGGAACGATACGGATTTACCCTTCAAATTTACGCAGATTTCGTCTCGATATTAATTTTTTTGAGTTTGGTACGGTTAACGGCTCCGAGCATTTAATAAGGGGGAAAGGGAAATGATTACTTCTAGCTTGTGCATTAATTTTGGACATCGACAAAAGGCGAGAACGTGCGATGAAACTAAGTAGACGTATTCGTCTAGGTTTAATCTTCTTCATGATGCTCTCGTGGGTTGCGGTAGACGATGATATCAAGAACATTAGAGAGGCATTCAGTGTGGCTTTCCACCAGCCGCCTAGAGACCCGCGTTCAATCATGTAAATTAATAAAGCTACCACCACTTAATTAGTGTGCCAATAAATTCGGCCATTTGTTGCGTGCCCCACTTCAACCGTGTTTTGTTTCTTTCGGTGTCCACTTGCTCTTGTCGGGCGCCTGTAGCATTGGGAGAAATACTTGTGAGTCACATTCATTAATAGAACCTCGGTCCTCTAAAACCCTCCGCGTGTTTCGGATCCGAGGAAATTTTAAGACCGGTCTCTGGTTGATTTAATCAGGTTAAGGTACTTATTTCATGGTTTCTGATTATATAATCCATATTGTCTTTCAAAAGACGCGGGATCCTCTGTAATACATTAAATATGCCCCCGTGTTTAATCAGTATAAGTCCACCGTCATATCACAATACACTGCCCATACAAGTTTACGGATTGACACAACTCTATCTGTCAAAGATGGACAGTGTTCGTTTACCCCCCTGAATTAACGGTTGAAGCCTTGGTGTTTTTCGTCTTTTGGTATTTCTGAAGATGATTCTTGATATATTATTGAACTTAATTTTTACACCCGTCGGGGGTATCTAGGATCTCCCTGCAAAAGAAAAGGATATAATTAGTATGCGACACAAGGAATGTCGGTCCATGACTCCTATATTAGTCCAATTTTATTTTTTCTATTTTATAGAGAAATCAGAAAAAAAGATTTCTTTAGGAAGAAATGGGTTAATTCCTGATACAGAATTTTTTTTTTGCAGATTTATAACTCTTTTTTTTTATTATGTGACAAAATATCTTCATGTTTACTAAAATTTTTGAAGGAATTTCCTTTTTATCAAAATAAATTTTCAGAGGTAAATTTATCAGGAAAATTTTATTTTTATTGAAGCAGGAAAGACATAACAGAAATCCTTTATTGATTAACAAAATTCCCCCGAGATATTAGTCTAATTTTATTTAGAGAAAATTTTCTTAGAAAAACATGAGCGAATTTCTCGAAAAGAATTTTTGTTGCAAGTTTTTATAATTTGAAAGAATGTGATAAAATCACTTGATGTTTACCAAAGTTTTTTTTTTAAGGAATTTTTCTTTTTATCGAAATAAATTTTCAGAGGAAAATTTGTCAGGAAAATTTCATTTTTATTGAAGCAAGAAAAACATGACAAAAATCTCTTATTGGTCAATACAATTCCCCCGAGACATTAGTCTAATTTTATTTAGAGAAACTTTTCTTAGAAAAACATGAGCGAATTTCTCGAGAAGAATTTTCTTGCAAGTTTTTATAATTTGAAAAATGTGATAAAATCACTTGATGTCTACTAGAGTTTTTTTTAAGGAATTTTTCTTTTTATTGAAATAAATTTTCAGAGGAAAATTTTTTCAGGAAAATTTCATTTTTATTGAAGCAATAAAAACATGACAAAAATCCCTTATTGGTTAATAAAATTCCCATGAAGGGATTTTTTCACATCATTTTTTCAAAAAAAATTTTTTTTTAAAAGAAATGAGTGACAAATTTAATTTTTATTTTCTTTTAAAAGAATGGTCGTAATATCAAGCTCAAAAACTAACTAACACCTAGCATGGACCGACCGAAAATAAATACAAGATAAAATTAGAGAACTTACTTTTACCTTGGAGAAATGCAAATCACATAGTCATGCGCATGACTCAAGTGAGGAGTGGACTCTAGAAAATAAAAGAAGGAGAGACAGGGTATGGACCTAAAAGGCCACCACTATCTGAATTGACAACCTTACCCTCCGCGCAATCAAATCACAATGGGAAGAATTGTCAATTCAGATAATGAGCGGGATAAAATATGGTCAACCCAAGCGCAATCGACGCAAGAGCGTTGCATATTCGATCCCTATCTATGGTTACCTAGGAAACATTTCGCGACTTGGGTTTAGACGCTTGTGTGTGCAGGTGTTGTGATCCTCAGAATATGCAAGACATGCACAACAATTGATATCAAAATAGCGCTTCTAAAAATGTGTGAAATTAAACATAATCCCAACACCGAGCCTGCAAAACAAATGGGTTAGCGAAACACTCCGCCCCTTATAACTCCCATCCTGCAAAAACATATAACACCTATAGAATGAGTCCCAAGCAAGATCGCCAGAAGCGAGATATCCATGAAATTTTCATTGGCCTAAGTCCACTAAGACTTTTAAAATTTCGAAAAAATTTAAGTATTCCAATTGGTATCTTTTTTCGAAAATTTAAAAATCTCTATTCCCCAGCGGAGTCGCCAGTCTGTCGCGACCCTCTGAAAATATTTTTATTATTTCTAGGGGTTAACGGATTATTAGGTTAATTAGATTTGACTAACCTAACGCGGACCCTCACAAGCCCTACCGAATCGCAACTTTGGTTTTTGTTTAAATGATTTTGAAATTTGGAGTCGCCACTAATCGTTCTTGGTAGGTCGATTAGAAACCTAAATAAATTAGCGGGAGAACTAATTTATTCCTGCGAACCAGAGATTAGGAGCTCGGGGACTTGGTTACACTAGTTAATTAAAACTAATGCCCTTTCGGTACCTTAATTTCATGGATATCCTAATTCGGCAACTCAGGCTTGGTTTATTCCTAAGGCTCTAGTAGGGTATTCTCTTTTGTATTTTCACTTTTTAAATAGGATGCATGGATGATATATATTTTTATTTGTTATATTTTTTTAAGTGTTAAAGATTCCCTGAAGCCGAAAGAGGGAGTGTGTTAACGACTTCTGTGCAGTATTACAACCTACTTATCTTTTAGGTCTGATGATTCAAAAATTAAATTATAGGAAGTACATGACAATGAATAAACACCTCCAATGGGAGGCCTAGCATTGGCTTGGCTCTTCCCTTTGGGATTTAAGGTACAGGTATTTAAGTTGCAAGTATTTAAACTACTGTAAGTAAAAACCTCCAATGGGAGGCTAAGCATTGGCTTGGCTCTTCCCTTTGGGATTTAAGGTATAGGTATTTAAGTTGCAGGTATTTAACTACTGTAAGTAAAAACCTCCAATGGGAGGCTAAGCATTGGCTTGGCTCTTCCCTTTGGGATTTAAGGTACAGGTATTTAAGTTGCAGGTATTTAACTACTGTAAGTAAAAACCTCCAATGGGAGGCTAAGCATTGGCTTGGCTCTTCCCTTTGGGATTTAAGGTACAGGTATTTAAGTTGCAGGTATTTAACTACTGTAAGTAAAAACCTCCAATGGGAGGCTAAGCATTGGCTTGGCTCTTCCCTTTGGGATTTAAGGTACAAGCATTTAAGTTGCAGGTATTTAACTACTGTAAGTAAAAACCTCCAATGGGAGGCTAAGCATTGGCTTGGCTCTTCCCTTTGGGATTTATGGTGCAGGTATTTAAATTGCGGATGGACTTTGTCCTCTCCATTCTGGGGTATGAATTCTTTAAAATGAAATACAACGAATTGATTCAACAATTTGAAATTTGTGCGCGCTTGAGGACTCCTCCAAGCCGATTTTGTGCTTCCATAGGGTTGACCATTGATATAGAGCTGCGGCTTCCTGACATAAAATAAAGTGAAGTGTCAGTATACAAAATATGTGCTAATCTGCACCTAAAACCAGAAGAGTGGAAAGAGTACTTATCTCCCATTTTTTTGGGAGGGATTTCTATAATTGATTTTCGCTTTCTATGTTCCCAATATAGAGAGTTTCTTTTGAATTAAGAGGGACTTTTAGTCACAGATCAGTTGAGAAATCGGTGGACAGCTTAGGAGCTTGTCTGGGCCGATTTTTGCATCTCTACGAGATTTTTGCTGTTGACGTAGAGATATCCTTCTCCCGACATAAAATATGGGGAAAAAAAAAGAGATGGAGAAAGTGTATACAATTTGTGCTAATTTGCGAGTAAAATCATAAATAAATGAATAAATAAAAACACTTAGCTCGAATTTGCTTGCTCGTTGACGATGATGAACTCTTGATTTATATTGATCGATGAAGGAATTTGTGATGATAACCCCTAGCTTTAAACTCCCATCATCTTCAAAATTCTCTCTCTTTTGGTATTTTCTTTTTCTCGAATTTTTCTTCAATCTCCCAAAACTCTCTCAAACATCCAAAATTTCCTCTCCAAAAAATTCTCCCAAACACTTCAAATTTTCTCTCCAAAAAAAATCCTCCCAAACACTTCAAATTTTCTCTCTCCAGAATGCTTTCTCAAGCTCACTTCTTTCTCCTTTTATAACCTACTCATCTATCTCCCATTCTAATTTTTCCACTAACTCTATCTCCCATTCTAATTTCTCCACTAACTCTTCTTCATTTTCATCTTCCATTCTCCATCTCCATCTCACATTCTAATCTCTCCACTAACTCTTATTCATTTTCATCTTCCCTTCTCCATATTTATCTCCCATTCTAATTTCTCCACTAACTCTTCTTAATCTCCATCTTCCCTTCTCTATTCTTATCTTCCATTCTAATTTCTCTACTAACTCTTCTTCATCTCCATCTTCCCTTCTCTATTCTTATCTTATTTTCTCCATCCATTCTTCTCCAACTTCTCTTCTTCATCTCCTCTTCTTCATCTTCCATTCTCTATTCTAATTTATCCACTAACTTTTCTTTTTATTATTTGTAAAATAATCCTTCAAGAGTTAGGTATTTGCACTTTAGTCCTTGAATTTTAAGTATTTACAATTCAGTCCCTGAAAAAATATATTTCTTTAAGTCCAAATCTCCTCACAATTTTTGACACACCAAAATTTACCACATGTCAAATTTAAGCTCATTTCTTGTCGCTGAAAATAATGCATAATTTAATTAAAGCCCTTTTGCAAAATTAAGTCATTCTGGGTATAATTGGGCCAAGATGAAAATTTAAAATATTAGAAGACAATGTCACAACTCATAAAAAGTGAAAATTAAAAATAAGTTGACTCAAATTAAATTTTTTTAGGCCCGATTCAAGATTATACTCGTGAAGGAACACGTGACTCGAATTGGATTTTTCTGAATTTGCGATGGCCAATATGAAAATAGATTTAAAATAAAAATATTAACTATCTTTGTGTATTTTTTGGCCTCAAATGTTATTTTTCCAAAATTTTCAAGTATTTTTGTATTTTTTTTAAAAAAATTAAATATATATATAATATGAAATTTTATTTTTTGTTCAAAAATGGTTGCCTAGGCTTGGCCAAGGCTTCCAAAGTTGAATTTTCAATTTTCTCATTTTTTCTTCATTTTTTGTTTTATGAATTTTCGAAAATAAAAATACCGAAAAATACTAAAAATATGAAAAATCGTTTTTTGGTCAAAATTGGTTCTCTAGGCTTGGCTAAGGTCCCCAAAGTTGATTTTTCAATTTTATGAATTTTTATGGATTTTTTATTACTTTAGCAATAGAAAAAATGATTAAAAATCAGGTGTCAACAGCTGCCCCTCTTTGAAAGGAAGCTCGGTAGAGGTTCATTTCAAAGACGAGATGACACCTGAATTCTAATCGACTCAATACAAGGAAATAAAAAGAGTCGTGACATGAATGTTCCACTGAAAATGAAATGGGAACCTAAGGATTCGTTATATAAAAAAAACTTTAGGGTGGTTGAACTTGAACCCGTATGGTGGATCAACCCATGGTAGATTCCTAATAAAAGGATTCTACTGATTAAAAATTGAATTAAAATTTGACCCGTATGGTGGGTCATACCATTTGACCCGTATGGTGGGTTGTACCATGGTAGATTCCTAATAAAAGGATTATACTGATTAAATTTTGATTGAGATTTGACCCGTATGGTAGGTCACCCCATGGAGATACTTGTAAGAAGGACTTGGTGCCTGTAGAAAGGACTTGGTGTCTGTAAAAAGGACTTGTGCCTGTAAGAAGGACTTGGTGTCTGTAAAAAGGACTTGTGCCTGTAAGAAGGACTTGATTTGCCTGTAAAAAGGACTTGATTTGCCTGTAAGAAGGACTTGATTTGCCTGTAAGAAGGACTTTGTGCCTGTAAGAAGGACTTGCGTTGCCTGTAAGAAGGATTTTGTTTGCCTGTAAGAAGGACTTTGTTTGCTTGTAAGAAGGACTTTATGCCTGTAAGAAGGACTTGATTTGCCTGTAAGAAGGACTTTATGCCTGTAAGAAGGACTTTGTGCCTGTAAGAAGGACTTTGTGCCTGTAAGAAGGACTTCATTTGCCTGTAAGAAAGACTTGGTTTGCCTGTAAGAAGGACTTAGCTTGCCTGTAAGAAGGACTTGATTTGCCTATAAGAAGGACTTTGTGCCTGTAAGAAGGACTTGGTTTGCCTGTAAGAAGGACTTAGTTTGCCTGTAAGAAGGACTTGATTTGCCTGTAAGAAGGACTTTATGCCTGTAAGAAGGACTTGATTTGCCTGTAAGAAGGACTTTGTGCCTATAAGAAGGATTTTGTACCTGTAAGAAGGACTTGATTTGCCTGTAAGAAGGACTTGTTTTGCCTGTAAGAAGGACTTTGTTTGCCTGTAAGAAGGACTTAGTTTGCCTGTAAGAAGGACTTTATGCCTGTAAGAAGGACTTGGTTTGCCTGTAAGAAGGACTTAGTTTGCCTGTAAGAAGGACTTTATGCCTGTAAGAAGGACTTGGTTTGCCTGTAAGAAGGACTTGGTTTGCCTGTAAGAAGGACTTAGTTTACCTGTAAGAAGGGCTTGGTGTACCTCAAAGGGTGCCATTCTGAAATCTGGGGAGACCAGGAATCCTATGGAAGGTCAAACCCAAATTATATTCTCCTGTCGCTTTAGGAATAAACCAAAGAGGCAGAGATCAAAAGGTCTCGAACATTTCTGTCCTTAAGATAAATCATGCTTTATTGAAGAAGGTGGATACCTATATATACCGCAATGGATTCGAGTACCCCAACAACCGTCAGAATTCATTCTCTTGAAAGGTTCAGGTTGAAGATATACTTACCTGAGAATTTGGAAGAAATGCTTGGTGGCTTCTCAACAACCAAGCTTGTTCATTCAATAATCGTCGAATGAATTTCAAGACTTTAGAAGGTAACTCAAACACCGGGAATGTGTTGCCTGTCAGGCAATGTCAGAGCTAACATGTGCAAGCATTTTCATCAATGCGTTCATTGGTTCATACAAAATTGTTCAGCTAAGTTGGCAATGATTAGAGGCAGTCTGTGTAATAACTCATGATGCAATTGATCAACATATGGATCATGTATTGCATTACCATTTCTGTTTAAGGAGGTTCTTATAGTATGAACACCTCGAATGTAATATGAATGGGGGACTTCATTCCGAAAGGGCTTTCTCTCACTTTGAAGAAAGGCTGTTTATCTGTAGATTAAAATGTTAGACCCGTGTGGAAATGGTTTGCCTTTCCTCATCCTGTTATGCCTCATTTTGCACATTTGATGTCTCATATGCAGTTTATGCTCTAAGTTGGAGTTGGTAAATTAAACATGCGGAATAGTCATACATAATTCATGAAATGTGTAAACACAATGCCGATGTGACAATTTTTAGCATCATGTGTGTTTATATAATGTGCAAACATGGGCGGATTTGAATTGCCCCTGGTATGTGGGTGGATTGAACAAATTGGGAAGGCCACTCCTTATGTCGAGGAGCGGTTTGTCTCAAGTTTTGCCCCTGCACGATGAGGCATATGGGTGAGGGAGCATTTTGATTTGTTTAGTGACAGCGACCGCCATTGTTTGGCGGTTAAATGCCCCTGCAAAAAGCAGAGAAATTATTCTCGAAATCAAATGAGATAAGAAAGACATATTTGCTTTTTCGCTTCAGAGCTTGCGATCAATTTGCCCCGTTTTTCACCAGAATAGATCTTGTCAGATGATCATAATTTTGTTTTGGATTTGTCTCCTTTAACATGTTAAATGTTAGTGTAAATATTTCCTGTAAAAAGAAAAAGAGACATATCAGCCAGTATTAAAAGGGATAAATTGAAAACGATACTGATTTACCCTTCATCTTGAATGTCTTGCACGAGTCTTTTACCAGTTTTGTTGGATTGAATTTTCCTCGACTTTTGTTAGGCGCCTCACCATTATGGGAAGACTATGGTAAAATACTGACTTTGATATTACTCGTCGAGTATTCCTGTTTGTAAAAAAGAAATGCACAAAAAGTTGTTTCATTTATTTATAATACATACAACATTCCCCACCCTTGGGGATCGAACTCGGGATATTTCGGACCTACTGTCATCCCCCATACCATTCGGTCCATTGGACCGTAGGTGTCCATGGGGCTTTCTTTTCAAAAGTTAATCCTTGGGGATAACGTGGCCCTGTTGTATCACCTTGGGCCTTGTTACGATATTTCTCGAGGTAATTTGCAATCCCTGTTAAGAATGGAATAAAAAAATTCAGGACTCGAGATGATTATGTGCAAATTAGAATGATACAGAATTACCCATGTCTGAGATTGTTCGGATCTTTCGCTTGTATTTTTCTTTAACCGAAGCTGTCCATCCCGTGGTAATGTCCATGAGTTGATTTGCCCCCAATTTAGCTCGACTAGGAAATTTGGTTTTTGGATACAACTGTATTCTCGAGTCGCTTTTGCAAATTCCTGAAAATAGAAGGGATCAAATTTAAAACCGGAGCAATTTAAGAGTAAATTGGAACGATACGGATTTACCCTTCAAATTTACGCAGATTTCGTCTCGATATTAATTTTTTTGAGTTTGGTGCGGTTAACGGCTCCGAGCATTTAATAAGGGGGAAAGGGAAATGATTACTTCTAGCTTGTGCATTAATTTTGGACATCGACAAAAGGCGAGAACGTGCGATGAAACTAAGTAGACGTATTCGTCTAGGTTTAATCTTCTTCATGATGCTCTCGCGGGTTGCGGTAGACGATGATATCAAGAACATTAGAGAGGCATTCAGTGTGGCTTTCCACCAGCCGCCTAGAGACCCGCGTTCAATCATGTAAATTAATAAAGCTACCACCACTTAATTAGTGTGCCAATAAATTCGGCCATTTGTTGCGTGCCCCACTTCAACCGTGTTTTGTTTCTTTCGGTGTCCACTTGCTCTTGTCGGGCGCCTGTAGCATTGGGAGAAATACTTGTGAGTCACATTCATTAATAGAACCTCGGTCCTCTAAAACCCTCCGCGTGTTTCGGATCCGAGGAAATTTTAAGACCGGTCTCTGGTTGATTTAATCAGGTTAAGGTACTTATTTCATGGTTTCTGATTATATAATCCATATTGTCTTTCAAAAGACGCGGGATCCTCTGTAATACATTAAATATGCCCCCGTGTTTAATCAGTATAAGTCCACCGTCATATCACAATACACTGCCCATACAAGTTTACGGATTGACACAACTCTATCTGTCAAAGATGGACAGTGTTCGTTTACCCCCCTGAATTAACGGTTGAAGCCTTGGTGTTTTTCGTCTTTTGGTATTTCTGAAGATGATTCTTGATATATTATTGAACTTAATTTTTACACCCGTCGGGGGTATCTAGGATCTCCCTGCAAAAGAAAAGGATATAATTAGTATGCGACACAAGGAATGTCGGTCCATGACTCCTATATTAGTCCAATTTTATTTTTTCTATTTTATAGAGAAATCAGAAAAAAAGATTTCTTTAGGAAGAAATGGGTTAATTCCTGATACAGAATTTTTTTTTTGCAGATTTATAACTCTTTTTTTTTATTATGTGACAAAATATCTTCATGTTTACTAAAATTTTTGAAGGAATTTCCTTTTTATCAAAATAAATTTTCAGAGGTAAATTTATCAGGAAACTTTTATTTTTATTGAAGCAGGAAAGACATAACAGAAATCCTTTATTGATTAACAAAATTCCCCCGAGACATTAGTCTAATTTTATTTAGAGAAAATTTTCTTAGAAAAACATGAGCGAATTTCTCGAAAAGAATTTTTGTTGCAAGTTTTTATAATTTGAAAGAATGTGATAAAATCACTTGATGTTTACCAAAGTTTTTTTTTAAGGAATTTTTCTTTTTATCGAAATAAATTTTCAGAGGAAAATTTGTCAGGAAAATTTCATTTTTATTGAAGCAAGAAAAACATGACAAAAATCTCTTATTGGTCAATACAATTCCCCCGAGACATTAGTCTAATTTTATTTAGAGAAACTTTTCTTAGAAAAACATGAGCGAATTTCTCGAGAAGAATTTTCTTGCAAGTTTTTATAATTTGAAAAATGTGATAAAATCACTTGATGTCTACTAGAGTTTTTTTAAGGAATTTTTCTTTTTATTGAAATAAATTTTCAGAGGAAAATTTTTTCAGGAAAATTTCATTTTTATTGAAGCAATAAAAACATGACAAAAATCCCTTATTGGTTAATAAAATTCCCATGAAGGGATTTTTTCACATCATTTTTTCAAAAAAAAATTTTTTTTTTAAAGAAATGAGGGACAAATTTAATTTTTATTTTCTTTTAAAAGAATGGTCGTAATATCAAGCTCAAAAACTAACTAACACCTAGCATGGACCGACCGAAAATAAATACAAGATAAAATTAGAGAACTTACTTTTACCTTGGAGAAATGCAAATCACATAGTCATGCGCATGACTCAAGTGAGGAGTGGACTCTAGAAAATAAAAGAAGGAGAGACAGGGTATGGACCTAAAAGGCCACCACTATCTGAATTGACAACCTTACCCTCCGCGCAATCAAATCACAATGGGAAGAATTGTCAATTCAGATAATGAGCGGGATAAAATATGGTCAACCCAAGCGCAATCGACGCAAGAGCGTTGCATATTCGATCCCTATCTATGGTTACCTAGGAAACATTTCGCGACTTGGGTTTAGACGCTTGTGTGTGCAGGTGTTGTGATCCTCAGAATATGCAAGACATGCACAACAATTGATATCAAAACAGCGCTTCTAAAAATGTGTGAAATTAAACATAATCCCAACACCGAGCTTGCAAAACAAATGGGTTAGCGAAACACTCCGCCCCTTATAACTCCCATCCTGCAAAAACATATAACACCTATAGAATGAGTCCCAAGCAAGATCGCCAGAAGCGAGATATCCATGAAATTTTCATTGGCCTAAGTCCACTAAGACTTTTAAAATTTCGAAAAAATTTAAGTATTCCAATTGGTATCTTTTTTCGAAAATTTAAAAATCTCTATTCCCCAGCGGAGTCGCCAGTCTGTCGCGACCCTCTGAAAATATTTTTATTATTTCTAGGGGTTAACGGATTATTAGGTTAATTAGATTTGACTAACCTAACGCGGACCCTCACAAGCCCTACCGAATCGCAACTTTGGTTTTTGTTTAAATGATTTTGAAATTTGGAGTCGCCACTAATCGTTCTTGGTAGGTCGATTAGAAACCTAAATAAATTAGCGGGAGAACTAATTTATTCCTGCGAACCAGAGATTAGGAGCTCGGGGACTTGGTTACACTAGTTAATTAAAACTAATGCCCTTTCGGTACCTTAATTTCATGGATATCCTAATTCGGCAACTCAGGCTTGGTTTATTCCTAAGGCTCTAGTAGGGTATTCTCTTTTGTATTTTCACTTTTTAAATAGGATGCATGGATGATATATATTTTTATTTGTTATATTTTTTTAAGTGTTAAAGATTCCCTGAAGCCGAAAGAGGGAGTGTGTTAACGACTTCTGTGCAGTATTACAACCTACTTATCTTTTAGGTCTGATGATTCAAAAATTAAATTATAGGAAGTACATGACAATGAATAAACACCTCCAATGGGAGGCCTAGCATTGGCTTGGCTCTTCCCTTTGGGATTTAAGGTACAGGTATTTAAGTTGCAAGTATTTAAACTACTGTAAGTAAAAACCTCCAATGGGAGGCTAAGCATTGGCTTGGCTCTTCCCTTTGGGATTTAAGGTATAGGTATTTAAGTTGCAGGTATTTAACTACTGTAAGTAAAAACCTCCAATGGGAGGCTAAGCATTGGCTTGGCTCTTCCCTTTGGGATTTAAGGTACAGGTATTTAAGTTGCAGGTATTTAACTACTGTAAGTAAAAACCTCCAATGGGAGGCTAAGCATTGGCTTGGCTCTTCCCTTTGGGATTTAAGGTACAGGTATTTAAGTTGCAGGTATTTAACTACTGTAAGTAAAAACCTCCAATGGGAGGCTAAGCATTGGCTTGGCTCTTCCCTTTGGGATTTAAGGTACAAGTATTTAAGTTGCAGGTATTTAACTACTGTAAGTAAAAACCTCCAATGGGAGGCTAAGCATTGGCTTGGCTCTTCCCTTTGGGATTTATGGTGCAGGTATTTAAATTGCGGATGGACTTTGTCCTCTCCATTCTGGGGTATGAATTCTTTAAAATGAAATACAACGAATTGATTCAACAATTTGAAATTTGTGCGCGCTTGAGGACTCCTCCAAGCCGATTTTGTGCTTCCATAGGGTTGACCATTGATATAGAGCTGCGGCTTCCTGACATAAAATAAAGTGAAGTGTCAGTATACAAAATATGTGCTAATCTGCACCTAAAACCAGAAGAGTGGAAAGAGTACTTATCTCCCATTTTTTTGGGAGGGATTTCTATAATTGATTTTCGCTCTCTATGTTCCCAATATAGAGAGTTTCTTTTGAATTAAGAGGGACTTTTAGTCACAGATCAGTTGAGAAATCGGTGGACAGCTTAGGAGCTTGTCTGGGCCGATTTTTGCATCTCTACGAGATTTTTGCTGTTGACGTAGAGATATCCTTCTCCTGACATAAAATATGGGGAAAAAAAAAGAGATGGAGAAAGTGTATACAATTTGTGCTAATTTGCGAGTAAAATCATAAATAAATGAATAAATAAAAACACTTAGCTCGAATTTGCTTGCTCGTTGACGATGATGAACTCTTGATTTATATTGATCGATGAAGGAATTTGTGATGATAACCCCTAGCTTTAAACTCCCATCATCTTCAAAATTCTCTCTCTTTTGGTATTTTCTTTTTCTCGAATTTTTCTTCAATCTCCCAAAACTCTCTCAAACATCCAAAATTTCCTCTCCAAAAAATTCTCCCAAACACTTCAAATTTTCTCTCCAAAAAAAATCCTCCCAAACACTTCAAATTTTCTCTCTCCAGAATGCTTTCTCAAGCTCACTTCTTTCTCCTTTTATAACCTACTCATCTATCTCCCATTCTAATTTTTCCACTAACTCTATCTCCCATTCTAATTTCTCCACTAACTCTTCTTCATTTTCATCTTCCATTCTCCATCTCTATCTCACATTCTAATTTCTCCACTAACTCTTCTTCATTTTCATCTTCCCTTCTCCATATTTATCTCCCATTCTAATTTCTCCACTAACTCTTCTTAATCTCCATCTTCCCTTCTCTATTCTTATCTTCCATTCTAATTTCTCTACTAACTCTTCTTCATCTCCATCTTCCCTTCTCTATTCTTATCTTATTTTCTCCATCCATTCTTCTCCAACTTCTCTTCTTCATCTCCTCTTCTTCATCTTCCATTCTCTATTCTAATTTATCCACTAACTTTTCTTTTTATTATTTGTAAAATAATCCTTCAAGAGTTAGGTATTTGCACTTTAGTCCTTGAATTTTAAGTATTTACAATTCAGTCCCTGAAAAAATATATTTCTTTAAGTCCAAATCTCCTCACAATTTTTGACACACCAAAATTTACCACATGTCAAATTTAAGCTCATTTCTTGTCGCTGAAAATAATGCATAATTTAATTAAAGCCCTTTTGCAAAATTAAGTCATTCTGGGTATAATTGGGCCAAGATGAAAATTTAAAATATTAGAAGACAATGTCACAACTCATAAAAAGTGAAAATTAAAAATAAGTTGACTCAAATTAAATTTTTTTAGGCCCGATTCAAGATTATACTCGTGAAGGAACACGTGACTCGAATTGGATTTTTCTGAATTTGCGATGGCCAATATGAAAATAGATTTAAAATAAAAATATTAACTATCTTTGTGTATTTTTTTGGCCTCAAATGTTATTTTTCCAAAATTTTCAAGTATTTTTGTATTTTTTTTAAAAAAATTAAAAATATATATATAATATGAAATTTTATTTTTTGTTCAAAAATGGTTGCCTAGGCTTGGCCAAGGCTTCCAAAGTTGATTTTTCAATTTTCTCATTTTTTCTTCATTTTTTGTTTTATGAATTTTCGAAAATAAAAATACCGAAAAATACTAAAAATATGAAAAATCGTTTTTTGGTCAAAATTGGTTCTCTAGGCTTGGCTAAGGTCCCCAAAGTTGATTTTTCAATTTTTTGAATTTTTATGGATTTTTTATTACTTTAGCAATAGAAAAAATGATTAAAAATCAGGTGTCAACAGGTAGGTTGATTAGAAACCTAAGTAACTTAGCGGGAGAACTAAATTACTCCTGCAAAGCAGAGATTATGAGTTCGGGGACTTGGTTACACTAGTTAATTAAAACTAATGCCCTTTCGGTACCTTAATTCCATGGATATCCTATTTTGGCAACTCTCGCTTGATTTATTCCTAAGACCCTGGTAAGGTGTTCTTTTTATGTTTTCGCTTTGAAATGAAATGCATAAAGGGTATGAATGCAAATGTTGACATACGAATACAACACACAAATACGGACATACGAATATGATATACGAATACGTAGATATGCGAATACGAATACGTGCGAATGACATACGTACATGACATGCGAATGACATACGTACGTGACATATGTATGAATACGATATGCATACGGGATAAACGAATACATATACGTGCGTTACATGCGAATGACATACGTACGTGGACATGTGAATGATATGCGTACGTGACATGCGTATGAATACAACATGCATGCGGGGATAGACGAATACGAATACGTATGTGACATGCGTTTGAAGACGTACAAATATGATATGTAACATGCATACATACACCATACAAATACGTGACATATATATGTGACATGCATAGTGAAATGTCTATGTAAATACGTACATTGCGATTTTGCCCATAAAGGGCAAAGTCGTCATTTTGAAAAGAGGGGATAAAACCCTCATTTTGAAATTTTTTTATTTTTCTGAATGAATATGCATGGGTTAATAACATATCATAACAGACAAATGTGGATTTCCAAACGTGGCGTACGTGACGTATACGAGAACAAACAAATACGATATGTCTATACGAACATATGGATAACATGATAAACATACATGAGACATACTACATGAGATGCACATGAATGACATTTTTTGTATTTTCAGATTTTCCATTTTTTTGGGTTTTTTGGATTGAATGTATTAGAAAAGAATGCAAAATCACCCAAAGCAAACGAAGATGTGAAGAGAGAGCAGGTAAAGTAAAACTACCCTAAGGACAGTGAAAATAAAACCCGCAACTCGTCGGGTGAATAATTACAGACCAATTAAATAAAACCCGAGACATGATTGGGAATACAACAAAAATGGACCGGAATGGACATCGGTCAAACACCCGTCGCCAAGCCTCGTGGGTCGGGAGTACAATAAAACGGACCGGAATGGACATTGGTCATCCTCCAGTCTTCAAAGCATCGACCCGAAAGCCAAATGAAAATAATGAACTTATCCAATCGAACATGCACAATCACCAATGAGTTAAGACAATTCAAAAACTCAAAGAAAGTTTAACACGTGCTGATTAAACTTCATTGAGACCATTTTTTACATTTTCCAATGCATTAACACAAAAAAAAGAATTAAATCATATTGTCCATGAACATTCTTAGGGAGAAAGCAGTAACCATAAAATAAAAAAGAAATAATGAAATGTATGCAAAAATTCTGAGATCTTTTATGTGGATGGGAAAATGTGTCGTTGACAACTTTCATGTTTTACATTCTTATTGAAGAGACACTCCCTTTTGTGTAGAAAATGGTCTTTCATGAGAGCTCAGCAGCAAATAAACAAATTTCACAAAACAGACATACTTCAGGATTAAGCTCAAATGGACACTCAAATCTCAAAATTAATGCAACAAACATTCCAATCTACTAAACAAGACCCCAATGAACAACTTTTATTTTTTGTGAAGTTTCAAAAGAAGACTCTAAACATGAGATAACTACGAATCAATATGACCACGCACAGAAAAACACTTAGACTCAAGGACGCCAACAGAATTGCATAATTTCATTAAATGCATTAAAAATAAGAAACGTGCATGAATATTTTTTTATTTTTTTATATGTTATGCATTAAGATCTTATGAATAAATGTCATGAGAGGTCTTTATGAAACGAAGTCTAGAATAACCCATGGAAAATCATTTAGCGTGAAAGGTCAGATCAGAAAAATTCCATCTCAGGTTCTGATCACCATATTTCCAGATTTCTGCTCTCAATTTCGGGACCCTTTTGACATAGCAAACGACGTCCATCTTCGCGCCATAATATATCAAATCGAAGATCTCAAAGTCATCTACAAATGTTCAATATATTTGTTTTCGAGATTTCGCCATCTAAACACGAAAAATTGAGTTACCAGATAATTGCACATGCTGATGCACCTAGAGCTCGTTCGAGATAAATCCGTCGCGTCGCCAAGGCTTATTCCATGGTGGCTAATTTTTTTCTCTCAAAATTTTTTCTCTTGAAATCTCTCCAAATTTTTTTCCTCTCCTTCAAAATCTCTTCTCCTCCTCTTTTATAGACAACTCTTCCATCTCCCTTTCTTCATATTCATCTTCCATTCTTATTTTCATCTTCCATTCTAATTCTTCATCTTCCCTTCTAAATCCACCATCTTTCATTCTTCATCTCCCCTTCTAATTTCTCCATCTTCCCTTCTATATCTTCCCTTCTCTATCTTCCTTTCTAATTTCTCCACTAACTCTTTTTTGCAAAATAATCCCTAAAATTTTATGTATTTACAATTCAGTCCCTAAAGTTTTATGTATTTGCAATTCAATCCCTGTGGAAAAATTTCTTTTAAGTCCAAATCTTCATAAGGCTTTCGGCATACCTCCCTCACGCTCAGTCTAATCGTCTGTCAATTTAAGCTCAAATCCTTCATCGTTAGCTATAATAAAATGCATGACCGACAAAAATTAAATATGCAATGCATGAAAAAATTAATTTTTGGTGAGAACTAATTCTCATTTTTTTATGTACCTAAATGAATAAAAGTCAAAATTTAGGTGTCAACAACTGCCCCTCTTTGAGTGGAAGCTCGCAGAGGTTTCACTCAAAAACCAAATTGAACCTAAATTTTGACAATGCAAATAATGAATGAATTTTTTTTTTTGCGGGAGTTTTAATCCCATTTTTTATGCAAGGGAATATGATGCATGATATGCAAGCCCAGGAATAACATGTGTCAAGACTCCTCTTGTCAATGAAATGGATTAAAGAAATATGCACATGGGTCGCATATAGAGATACCTGTTTTACTAAATACCTCATAATACTGATGATTCCCTTAAGCTCCAAGTTTCTTATAGATGCATGAAACTTAAGGTACTGGTGCCTATCTGTTGCCAGAATTTTCCCTCTGACGCGAGAAAGCGCAAGATCTATAATGATTCTGATAAGGAATGTGTCCACCAAACCTCTTCGGGTGAAATCACATCAGGGAGATAGGTACCGCCAACCCCACAGGGTAGTGACCGTATCGGGATATAAAGATGGGTACCGCTAACCCCACAGGGCGGTGACCACATCGGAAGGGTTTGCTACACGAGCCATGTTAGTGTAAACACAAGATATTCAAAAATGGGTTCAAAAAACTTACCTGGGTTTTCTGGGTAGTTGGGAGGTAGATTTCTCTCAATATCATTAGAGCTAGTCTTTGATGATCTGAAAGGGACCGAGATTATTAGAGCTGGTCTTTGATGATCCGGAAGAGTTTTGAGATCGCTAGAGCTGGTCTTGGACAACCCGAAAGGGAGATGTGACGCTAATCTCACAAGGCGGTGACTACATCGAGAGGGTGTGCTACACTAGCCATGTCAGTGTAAACACAAGATATTCAAAAATGAGTTCAGAAAACTTACCTGGGTCTTCTAAACGAATGGTCAAGGAGTAGACAGGCTGACTGCATCATACCTGCTTATTCACTTGTAGCAAAATTATGCGCATAGACCAAACCAAATGCTAATGCGACATGTATTTCATAAGAATCACACTTCACTGAAGAAGGTGAATACTTGAATGACTGTATGTGCCGCAACGGATTTGAGTGCCTTAACAATCATCAGATTTTCATTCTTTTGAAAGGCTCAGGTTGAAAACATACTTACATGAAAATGCTTGGCGAGCATTAGCCAACAGTGCTTGTTTGTTCAATAGCCTCTGGATCAATTTCGAGACCTCGGAGGGTAACTCGACTATCAGGAATGCACTACTTGTCAGACAGTGTCAGAGGTAACATGTGCAAGCATTTTTATCAATGAGTTCATCGGTTCATGCAAAACCATTCAGTTGAGTTTGCAATGATTAAAACCGTATTTGTATGCTCATAATGTGGATCATGCATGACTATTCTGTCGAGTTTGCATTTCCAATTCTGTCCAGGGAGGTTATCATGTCATGAATACCTCGAATGTAACCTGAATGGAGACTTCAGTCCAAAAGGGCTTTCTCTCACTCTCGAGAAAGGCTTGTTTATCCTGATTGCAGGATTTGAAAAGAAATCACTCAACCTTACATCATCGTATTCAGCGAGGGTCTGAGTGATCTCGCAATTGATACGATCAAGCCGATCTGGAGGTCTTGATTAGGACCGTAATGTGGGCTGGGTCAAAGGCTTATCAAAGGGGACTCATTTCGAGTCAAGGCCATTGACAAAAAAATTCTTCATCATCTGCTCCGGGTTTACAAGTCAAGAACCCTGCAAAATGAGAGAGAAATAATATTGCTCGAACTTCTTCGAGCGATGCTTAAAGTCATTCAACTTTTACATTAATTCAAGTGCTCTAATCAAAAGAGACTTTCAAGGGTCGTAACGTAGGTCGGGATTTGGGTCTGAGAAACGAAGGGCTCGTTTTGGCTCAGAAAAATATATGAGAAGGGCTTGGTGTTGGTGATCATTGCAGTCTTGTCACTAATCTTTGACCTTCATGAATTTGTCTTTAATGAGTACTACCATTGGTTGAGGGGTGGTAGTTCTTTTACACTTTACAAACTGACTTCTTTGGGGACCCTTTTTCGGGAATTCTCAAAATGTATGTTCGAAGTCAGAAGTTCATTACAGATATATGGATATTGGCCTTGCTTTTGATAGGCGCTTTGCTCTTTCTGCCCGAGATTCTTTGGAGTAGCCTTTGCTTTTCTTACTCCCGACTCCCTTTTGTTTGGAAGCAGGCCCATTTTCTTTAGGCTACACTTGTTTTCCTTTTTCTTTTGTTTAACAATCTTGTGCTTTTGAATTTTAGCAACAAGATGATTTTCAACAAATGATACTATACATTACATGAAAGTCTAGCATATAAAATGAGCTAATTCGAGAATTCTTTATTAGCCCAATTTCTTCAATTCTGCTCCTTGAGGGAAGGTGTCGTCGTTACCTTGAAATAAGCACCAACATGGGCTTGAGAAATGAATTTGCATGCTCAATTGTGTTATGCAAAGGATGAGTGTGTAGGATAGAGAAAATAAATGCTCTTCGTCATCCTAAAGCACTTGAATTAAAATTCGAGTATCATGCAAAGAAACACTCGAAGATTGATGTTAGTCCAAGCAAGAGAATTTCTAACCATTTATCTCCTGATATTGTTGAAATTACCTCTGTTTTGCCCCAGTGTGGGGTGGTTCTTGACAGGGTTATGGAATGAAATCACCGTTCAAATGGGTTGTTAATGATTGCCTGAAGTGTTTGGAATGGAGAACGAATGCCTTCTTTACTTCGACTATCGTACCTTTTACGAGAAAACCCGTTGCCTTGGAGAATGTAGAATCTGTCTACCGCTCAACTCACTGTGGATTAAATACAGGACGTATGTGGAAATGGCTTGCCTTTCATCGTCCTGTCATGCCCCATTCTGTACATTCGATGCATCGTGTACAGTTTATACCCCCAGTCAAAATTGACAAATTGAACATGTAAAACAGTCATGCATAAATCATGGAATGTGTAAACATCATGCAAATATGGCAATACAATGTATAAGTATGGAAATTGCCCCTGGCTGTGCGAGCGGATTGAACACGTTGGGGGCCTATTCCCCGAGTCGAGGAGTAGCTTGTTTCTGGTTTTGCCTCTTTTCGATCCAGGGTTCACCATTGATTTCTCATATTTCATCAGACAGATCGCATTAGGCGATCATAACTTGGCCCCTTGAGGCTGTTTTCTTTGACGTATCAGATGTTAGTTTAACATTTCCTGTAAAAAGGAAAGAGACATGTTAGCCAGTATCAGAAATGATGAACTGGACACGATACTGAGTTACCCTTGAGTGCTTCGCGTAACTCCTTTACCAGTTTTACCACTCGGGATTTTCTCCGTGGGTATGTCAAGTTAGGCATTTCCTGTCAAATAATGGAGGAGAAGACGTGTTAGTCAGTATTAGAAATGATGAATTGGATACGATACTGGTTTACCCTTCATCTTGAATGTTTTGCGTGACCCCTTTATCAAGTTCATTGGATTGTGTTTCCCTTGGCTTTGGCTGGACACTTCAACATTAGGCTAAGCTCATGACAAAATACCGACCTTGGTATTGATCGTCGAGTATTCCCGTTTCTTTCTGCAAAAAGAAATGCGCAAAAAGTTGTTTTATTTACAATACTTACAACATTCCCCACCCCTAGGGATCAAACTCGGGATATTTCGGACCACTGTCATTCCCCATGCCATCAGTCCCATTGGACCGTAGGCGTCCATGGAGGCTTTCTTTTAAGAGTTAACCGTTGAGATTGTGTGGTCTTGCTACGCTGCATTGGGCAATTCTAGATCACGGTTTTTTTCAAGGCAATCTACAGTCCCTGTTAAGATAGAATAAATCAATTCAAAACTCAAGATGTTCATAGGTAAATTGGAACGATACAAAATTACCCTTCTTTGAGATCATTTGGGTCTTTCATTCACATATTCCTCGTTTGAAGCCATCTATTCTGTGGCGATGTTCATGAATTTATTTGCCCCAAGTTTTGTTTATTTAGGCAATTTCCTTTTTGGGTATGACTTGTATTTTTGGGTCAATTTGCAAATTCCTGTAAACATAAGGGATCTAATTTAGAATCGGGACAATTTGAGGGTAAATTGAAACGATACTGCTTTACCCTTCTAGTTTGCGCGACTTTTTACTCGCAATAAATTCACTACGAGTTTGGTGTGGTAGCAGACTCGAGCATTTAATAAGAGAACAGGAAATTACTACTTCTTGCTTTTGCGTTCATTCTGAACATCAATAAAAGTAGAAAACATCCAATGCAAGGAAATGAAGCGTCTGCATTCGTTCAAGATCGATTTTGCTTCCTCAGTAGGCTCTCCCATGATCAGCTGGCTTCATTCTAGACCAGGTATGCATCGGCTATGTTGAAGGACCCGTGATCCCAGCTTCGAAATATAGACTCCCTGTGCATATTACAGTCCCAGTGCTTCATCAACATTAAACTGATTGATTATGGCGGTGAGTTCGTTGTCAATGCCACCCGCCTGGTGGTGATACATCCCCCCTTCCCCGGGAGGTATTGATGCTGATCCAGTAGCATTGGTCTTTTTGTACCCTGCTCCAACAGAACTCGATTCCGTTATAAACTGGTCTAACTCACTTCTTAAACGTGTATTTTTGATCCTCAGATCATGCATTTCATCGAGGATAAGGAGGCTATTGCAGTTGGGGTAGATGGCGGAGTCAAAAGCCTCTTTATACATCTTGTTTTCCGCTCGAAGGTTTTCATTTTCAACTCTTAGAAACTCGGCTTCGTTGTGCTCATGACGAGTCTTCATTCGGGTTCGCTTGTTTTGAAACCAGAACTTGATTTGCAAAGGTTTAGGTCCTAACTCTTGACTCAGTTCTATTTTCTGTTTGCCGTCTAGCATAGGGCATGTTCTGAAGAAATCCTCAAGCCTTTGTACTTACTCCTTAGTATGGCGACGGTAACGCTTCTTTTGACCCTTACCGTTATTGTCCTTATCTTTACTGAGATCTTAGACGTCGTCGGCGGAAGGGCCAGGCTCCATAGGCTCGATCCCAAACATGGCTTCAAACTCTTCCTCTCCCATATTCAGCAGGCAATTATAGCTCTCGGGAGTATTGGGTTGAGACATCTTTGATTTGGTTGATGATTTCTCAAGGTTTGCTACTCGCTTCTCGTGTTTTCACTCTCTTTGAATTTTTCCGAGCGATTGCCTCTCCCTTAAGACCCTCTTCCGAGCATGGCGTCTCTTTTAAAATTAAGCGTGGGTTTAGCAATTGTATTGCTTCTCCCGAGAGTCCGGCCTTTCTCAATCCTCTTTTCTTATCGTGTCTCTCGCTCGACTCGTCTCCTTCCATCTTTTTGTGATAGGGGGCCCCTATCGTTATCTCCACCGTTGATTTTGCTGGCGAGTCCCTCAATAAAGATGAGCCGTCTCTTCTTTTCTGCCGAAAATTTATTTGTCTGCCACTCGGGTCATTTTTTCCTTCTCTCTTTTTCAAAATGATGGCGTCCCCTCAAACTTTTTTGCAAAGATGTCGAATCTTCTTGGCTCGAGATTGGAGACGAGTAGCAGAGGTGATACTGACAATGAATGGTAGATAGGAAAATCTGGCCAGTAGAGACTTCCCCCTTGTGTGTACTTCCATTGAATTTAAATTGAGGAAGTTCCTTCATTTGGACTGGATTGGATTGTATGTCCCGAGTTACCCTGCACTTTGAGCTTGCCACATAAGTGTTTTGCTTAGTTGGGCCTTGTTTTCTTTCGAGTTGCCTTGGACCATCATCATTTTCTATACCATCGGGCCCGTGGACCGGAGGGCTCCTTTAATTTAAAGGTTACCTTCAAGGCAAATGAGTCCTTTCGCATTCCATTGGGTCATTTCATTTTGCGACACTCTTGAGGCAATTTGCAATCCCCTGGGTGAGAATGGAACAAATCCAATTTAGCATTTTGCAACGATTGAGGGTAAATTGGAACGACACACAGTTACCTGTCTTCGAGTTCGCCTGGGCTTTTCACTTGAAATTTCCCTACGTGAGGCCATTCAACATTTTTCATTATGGTAGTCAGCGACGTTGCCACAAATTGATCCGTCCTGAGTCTAGCATAAAAAGAGATTCACGCATTCAACGGGATAAAAAAAATTACCCCCTTACCCCTGAATTAAATCTAGACACCTAGAAAGCTGGAAATATCATACGCAGGGGAATTAAGCATGAAATGAAAGGTGCACTTATTCAAGGTCAGTTCTGCCTCTCCTGCGGCTGTTCGATAATCAGCTAGTCTCGTGTTGGTTCAGGTGTAGATGATCGATGTTTGAGAGTCCCTACTCACTGGCTCCTGATCGCGGCTTTGGACGTCTGTCAACCCTAAACTAGTTGACTAGGGCAGTAAGCTCATCATCTGGGTAATCTCTTGAACCTTCCAACAACTGATGCTTGAATTGGGCATTGTTGTTGGCAAATGCTGGCAGTAGATTTCTCATTCTGTCCTCGCCATAAGTAATTTGACTTCTCGAGCTGGAGCTTTCATCATTACTCGAGAAAGTGTGGGGATCACCAACTGTCCTGTTGCCAAAAACCCCTTCCATTCGAGGATTAGAGAAGTGGAAGTGCTTAGAATAACTTCTTGTCTGATTCTCTGGCTACGCAGGCGCGCTAATCGTGGGATGAATTCTAGCCACAGGTTGGTGCTCAGACCAAGGAATCTGAACACACTGCCCATGCGGTCTATACTCTTGAAGAGCATTAGGGTGATTCTAGGGGATACTTTGATTAACGCCTAGGGGATTGATGGCACGGCTACTGGCTTGGTTGAGGATGGGAAGTGGCTAGCCCCTTTCTAACCTGAGGAACTTATGGTGGCGAGGAGACTTGACGTTCAGGCTTGGATCAGTCCCGCTTTGGTTTTGTTGATTCTGAGCTGCATTATATTCTCTCACCCTTTTTCTGTACTTCTGAAGATGACTCGAAACATTCCCTTTAGTGAGTCCCTCTACCTTCATAATTTCCAGTATATGTTGCGGCTGTGCCGAATTGATTCCTAGTTGCTGAACTGCATTACCAAACATACGATGCAACTCGGGAGACCAACTCATCTTCTTTTTCCAGTCGCTTGAAATAATATTGAAGGCTTGATGATTGTTCTCTTGGTCGTGCAATTGCTTCCTTATCACGTGCTGCCATATGTTTTAAAGCATTTAAACCCTAACTGGTTTCGTTACGACGTCTTGGGCCCCGTGTAAGACAGCCTTCATTATGGCTTGCTGATCATCGCTTGCCAATATTACGACGACTGGAATGTTTAATTCAGAATTGATGACTTCTAAGAGAGTGAAAACATCCATGTCAATCCCTACCATGGCGGTGAGGATGATATCAAACTGGTCACTACTCCTCCTTAATACTTCTAAGGCCTCTGTCGCTTTTGCTTGAGCTAAAACCTTATACCAGCATTTTCTTAATATGGTAACAAGGATTGACGGAGAGACTGGATTACCGTCAATGGCCATGACCAGTAGACCCTCAGGGTAAGGAACTTTATCAGCTACGACCAGGGTTGAACATGCGCCCGTTTCCCTAATGCTCGACATATTTCTGGATCTAGGACTGCCGACGTGAGAACGCCTCAGGATGTCTTCTTGGACTTGAGGGATCACGGGATCGTCGATGGCTTCTCATAACAGGCTTTGAAAGCCGATGCTTTGACGGTAAATGTTTTGAATTCCTCTCTCACGAGAACTCCTTTCTCTCTATCTTTCTCCTGCGAGTTCTTGTAGATGAACTCTCACTATCAAATGAGGACAAGTTCTCTCTCTGGCAATAGCAACGACTTCCCTCTTCACGGGCAGTGCTATTAGATTTTCTGAGGGAGAAAATCTGACATTCAGCTTTTGATCAAAGGGGAAATCCTTATTTCTCGCTCAGTTTGTCTTCTTCTTTCTTTTCGTGGTAGAGGGCCCCTGTCAAGATCTCCACCATCGATTTACTGGCGGGTCCCCCAATAAAGACGAGTCGTATCTCCTTTTCTACCGAAAATTTCTTTATCTCCCACTCAGCTCGTTTTTTATTCTTTCTTTTTCAAAGTGGTGGCGGCCCGTCCAACTTTTCCGCAGAGACGTCGGGTTTGCTCATCTTGATGTTGCCGCTTCACTGGAATTTGAGCCAGCGGGGGTGTTCCCGACAGAGAATGGTAGATAGAAAAACCTGACCAATAAGGACTGCCACTGTGAAATCAGTATTTAAATTGAAGCAGATTATTGCTTTCGCATTCCGATCATCTGCCTCGCCTCTCACCTCCTTTCTTTCGTGATCTGCTTTCAAAAATGGCCAATTCTCCTAACCATACCTTCTCCGCCGAAGTCCTAGCTGGGTGGGAGAGACTCTACAATCTTATTGGTAGAGGTTACGCTCATATAGCCCAAAACTTTACCGCTGAGGCTGAAATTCTCGGTCTATTCAGGACCGTGGATGCTGCTTCTATTGAGGGTACCCAACTGGGGAGGGAGTATCGTAACTTCCCGACCCTCTTCATCAATTTTCTAGCCGCCTATAACCGCGCTTATGAGACGGTCCTTATGACTGCCGTCGTGAAAGCTCGTTACCAAGACCAGCACGAGTATCTGGAAACAGTTACATTTGTGGCTGATAATCACAAGAAGGCCTTCAAGTTTGCCAACGATCAGCTTTCGTGGCTGGTTCGTGAGAGGGAAAAGTTGATGGACTGTCTGGCCTTGGTCCGAACTTACGCCGAACAGGAGCCGGGCAATATTACGATGAGGTGCAAATGCGGTTGGCTGCAGGAGAGACTTGATGACATTACGGCAGACATTGCTTTCGAGAGGGCGGCAATTTCGGACCTGGAGTTTGCCGTCGAGCATTACGTGGCCAGTATGGCCCAGGCTAAGGAGAAATGCGATCGCCTCTTCTTTAGGCTCGTGGAGCTTGATCCCGAGAACGCCCGGTGCACCCAGAGCATCAACTGTTTTGAGAGTCAGTTGAGCTCATTCGTAATGGTTATCAGGGCTCAGTTTGGCTTTACTTTTTCTCCCCAGTGAGCTGTTGTAATACTCTTTGATGAATGGAATGAAAGAAAAGCTTCATGTGTTTTTTGTTTAATTTTCCTGCTATCGTTTCTTCCGCATAGCATAACAGAACGATTTAAGGTACCGAAGACGTCGAGGCTTAATGTTCTTCTTGGTGTTCTTATTAATCGCTCCAGACGATGATATCGAGAACACTGATGAAGGGTTCGGCGGTGGCCCCCACTATCCATCTTGAGATTACGAACATTAACGCTGTGATAACTCTATCAGTGCGCTGGTAATAACTCAGGCCACCTGTTGCTTGCCCCACTTCACTCATCTCCTGCCTCTTTCGGCGTCTACTTGAATGTGTCGGCCGCCTGTAGCATCGGGAGAAATGTCTGTGGGCCATACTCAGTAATAAAATACTGGTCCTCCAAAATTCTCAACGTGTTTCGAATCCAAGGAAGGTAAAAAGGCAAGTCTTTGTTCAATTTAATCCAAAAGGCATTGCACGGTTGGATTTAACATATGTGTTTCATGGGTTCTGACTACACAGTATATATCTTTCTCAAAAAAGTACAGGAACCCCTCAATACATCAAGAATACCCCATGTCTGAGCCGAACACATTTTCCGCTGTATCAAAATACATATCCCATACATGCTGGCTAATTGACGTAATCCCATCTCCAAGAGAAGGGACCTCTTCGATTGCCCCGAAGGTTATCAGCTAAAGCATCGATAATTTCCATCCTTTCGTATTCTTCAAGAATATTCTTGGTACGTTATCGCCGATTAGCCCAATTTTGCTCCTATCCGGGATACCTATAATTCCCTGCAAAAGTAGAGAAAATAATAAGTATGTGATAAAAAAAAGGGGTCGGTCCATGACACCTAGATTAGTCCAATTTTATTTTTTCAATTTTATGAGAAATTAGAGAAACTTTTCTTACAAAAGACATGGGTGAATTTCTTCAGAAAAAATTTTCTTGCAGATTTTATAACTTAGAAAAAAAATGTGACAAATTCCTTTGATATTTACCAAATTTCTCGAAAGAATTTCCTTTTTTATCAGAATGAATTTTCAAGGTAAATTTATTGAGAAAATCTCACTTCTACTTAAGCAGGAAAGATGTGACAAAAATTCTATTGGTCAATAAAACTTCCCGAATGGATTTTTTTACATTCATTTTTGAAAAATATGGCACCAATTTAATTTTTAATTTCTTTTGAAAAATGACGATGATATTAAATTCAAAATATAACCGACACCTAACATGGACCGACCAAAAAATAAATACAAGATGAAATTAGAAAACTTACTTTCATCATGAAAAATACCATGTAGGTCACATAGACATGCACATGACTCGTGAGTTTAAATCTTAGCCTATCTATTCTAAGGGCTGACAAATTGAAGCGAAAGACTTACGGCAAGGCCACAATCTCGCGCACATAATCAAGATTAGCCGTGATCTCACGACGTAACCAGGATTAGCCGGGCCTTCCCACTTCGGCTGCTCGAGCTAAAAATTAAAACCACAGCTTTGGTAATCTTACCAAGCCTGAGGTCTAACTTTTAAAACTCATTTTTGAAAAGAGGTTCGGGATTGAATCTGGGCTAACTTTCGACGTGATCTCACGCTGAACGCTAAAACCAAATCACAATACTATCCTAAAACTAGTGGCCCAGGTCTGGCCACGGGACGTGTGTGATGTAGTGCTAAAACTGTAAACACATGCACAACATTTAAAGGCAAACACCACTTCAATAATGTGCAGAATTTAAACAAATAATTCCTACACCAACCTGCAAAACAAAGGGTTAGTCAAACACTTCACCTCTTATAACTCCCATCTGCAAGACCATTTAACATCTAAAGATTAGAATTCACCCAATTCAGATGAAATGAATTTCCATGAAATTTTCCTAGCCTAAGTCCTCTAAGTTCTTAAATTTTAAAAATTAAGAACAAATCCCAAGCGGAGTCGCCAAGCTGTCGCGACCTAAACTTCATTTTTAGGTTAATGGACTACCAGATTAATTAATTAAATTAACTAACCTAGTTCGAGGTCTCCCAAGCTCTACCAAATCGGAACTTTGATTTTTTTCACAGGATTTTAGAATTTGGAGTCGCCACTAATCATTTTTAGTAGGTTGATTAGAAACCTAAGTAACCTAGCGGGAGAACTAAATTACTCCTGCAAACCAGAGATTATGAGTTCGGGGACTTGGTTACACTAGTTAATTAAAACTAATGCCCTTTCGGTACCTTAATTCCATGGATATCCTATTTTGGCAACTCTCGCTTGATTTATTCCTAAGACTCTGGTAAGATGTTCTTTTTATGTTTTCGCTTTAAAATGAAATGCATAAAGGGTATAAATGCAAATGTTGACATACAAATACAACACACAAATACGGACATACGAATATGATATACGAATACGTAGATATGCGAATACGAATACGTGCGTGACGTGCGAATGACATACGTATATGACATGCGAATGAAATACGTACGTGACATGTGTATGAATACAATATGCATACGGGATAGACGAATACATATACGTGCGTTACATGCGAATGACATACGTACGTAGACAAGCGAATGATATGCGTACGTGACATGCGTATGAATACAACATGCATGCGGGGATAGACGAATACAAATACGTATGTGACATGCGTATGAAGACGTACAAATATGATATGTAACATGCGTACATACACCATACAAATACATGACATATATATGTGACATGCATAGTGATATGTGTATGTAAATACGTACATTTCGATTTTGCCCATAAAGGGCAAAGTCATCATTTTGAAAAAAGGGGATAAAACCCTCATTTTTGGAAAAAAGAGGGGATAAAACCCTCATTTTGAAATTTTTGATTTTTCTGAATGAATATGCATGGGTTAATAACATATCTTAATAGACAAATGTGGATTTCCAAACGTCGCGTACGTGACGTGCATACGAGAACAAACAAATACGATATGTCTATACAAACATACGAATAACATGACAAATATACATGAGACATACTACATGAGATGCATATGAATGGCATTTTTTGTATTTTCAGATTTTCCATTTTTTTTTGGGTTTTTTGGATTTTCTACATTTTTTTGTATTTTGGATGTATTATAAAAGAATGCAAAATCACCCAAAGCAAACGAAGATGTAAAGAGATGGCAGGTAAAGTAAAACTACCCTAAGGACAGTGAAAATAAAACCCGCAACTCGTCGGGTGAATAATTACAGACCAATTAAATAAAACCCGAGACATGAATGGGAATACAACAAAAATGGACCGGAATGGACATCGGTCAAACACCTATCGCCAAGCCTTGTGAGTCGGGAGTACAACAAAACGGACCGGAATGGACATTGGTCATCCTCCAGTCTTCAAAGCATTGGGCCGAAAGCCAAATGAAAATAATGAACTTATCCAATCGAACATGCACAATCACCAATGAGTTAAGACAATTCAAAAACTCAAAGAAAGTTTAACACGTGCTGATTAAACTTCATTGAGACCATTTTTTACATTTTCCAATGCATTAACGCAAAAAATACGAATTAAATCATATTGTCCATGAACATTCTTAGGGAGAAAGCAGTAACTATAAAATAAAAAAGAAATAATGAAATGTATGAAAAAATTCTGAGATCTTTTATGTGGTTGGGAAAATGTGTCGTTGACAACTTTCATGTTTTACATTCTTATTGAAGAGACACTCATTTTCGTGTAGAAAATGGTCTTTCATGAGAGCTCGGCAGCAAACAAACAAATTTCACAAAACAGACATACTTCAGGATTAAGTTCAAATGGACACTCAAATCTCAAAATTAATGTACCAAATTTTCTAGTTTACTAAACAAGACCCCAATGAACAACTTTCCTTTTTTGTGAAGTTTCAAAAGATGACTCTAAACATGAGATAACTACGAATCAATATGTCCACGCACAGAAAACCACTCAGACTCAAGGACGCCAACAGAATTGCATGATTTCATTAAATGCATTAAAAATACGAAATGTGCATGAATATTTTTGTATTTTTTTATATGTTATACATTAAGATCTTATGAACAAATGTCATGCAGAGGTCTTTATGAAACGAAGTCTAGAATAACCCATGAAAAATCATTTAGCGTGAAAGGTCAGATCAGAAAAATTCCATCTCAAGTTCTGATCACCATATTTCCAGATTTTTGCTCTCAATTTCGGGACCCTTTTGACATAGCAAACGACGTCCATTTTCGCGCCATAATATATCAAATCGAAGATCTCAAAGTCATCTACGAATGTTCAGTATATTTGTTTTCGAGATTTTATCATCTAAACACGAAACATTGAGTTACCAGATAATTGTACATGCTGATGTGCCTAGAGCTCGTTGGAGATGAATCCGTCGCGTCGCCAAGGCTTGTTCCACGGCGGCGAATTTTTCTCTTTCAAAATTTTTTCTCTTGAAATCTCTCCAAATTTTTTTCCTCTCCTTCAAAATCTCTTCTCCTCCTCTTTTATAGACAACTCTTCCATCTCCCTTTCTTCATCTTCATCTTCCATTCTTATTTTCATCTTCCATTCTAATTCTTCATCTTCCCTTCTAAATCCACCATCTTCCATTCTCCATCTCCTCTTCTAATTTCTCCATCTTCCCTTCTATATCTTCCCTTCTCCTTCTTTCTTTCTAATTTCTCCACTAACTCTTTTTTGCAAAATAATCCCTAAACTTTTATGTATTTACAATTCAGTCCCTGAAGTTTTATGTATTTGCAATTCAATCCCTGTGGAAAAATTTCTTTTAAGTCCAAATCTTCATAAGGCTTTCGGCATACCTCCCTCACGCTCAGTCCAATCGTCTGTCAATTTAAGCTCAAATCCTCCGTCGTTAGCTATAATAAAATGCATGACCGACAAAAAATTAAATATGCAATGCATGAAAAAATTGATTTTTGGTGAGAACTAATTCTCATTTTTTTATGTACTTAAGTGAATAAAAGTCAAAATTTAGGTATCAACAGTGAGTCGTCACAATAGTTAGAGGCTATGAGTGAAGAGATGGAATCACTCTGTCAAAGTTAGACATGGGAGTTAGTTAAAGTATCAAAAAGCCATAAGATTGTCGGAAGCAAGTGGGTTTACAAACGGAAGGAGGGCACTCCCGGTGCCGAGACAGCAAGGTATAAGGCAAGACTTGTAGCGAAGGGGTATACACAGCGTGAGGGCATTTACTACAATGAGCTGTTTTTTCCTATGGTAAGGCATACTTCTATTCGTGTATTAGTTGCCTTAATTGCTGCACAGGATCTCGAGCTTGAGCAGTTAGTTGTAAAAACGGCGTTTCTTTACGGTGAGTTAGAGGAGTGGATTTAAATGAGGCAGCCTGAGAGATTTGCTATTTCGGGTAAGGAAGATCATATATGTTTGTTAAAGAAATCTTTGTATGTCATTTTTGTTAGCTCATATAGTTAATCACATTATTTTGTCATGTCATCTTTTCCTCATTATTATGCTGCGTTATTCAAGTAATTAGATTATATTGTTTTGCATGTTACATTATAGTCACATTAATATTATTTTGCATGTTTTAATTGATTAGGCAAATTTCGCATATAGGGAAATTTAATCTTAATTTTTGCATGCCTCTTCACTGCATTCCTTTAATCATTAATGTCATTGAATTCATTTTTGTTCACTCATGCATTCATTACCATTCATACATTGCATTCAGGAAAGTGAAAACATAAAAAAAAAATTAGTGAAAAATTTCATAAAAATCATAAAAAAAAATTAGGAAAAATTCTCAAAAATTATGGGGAATAGGAAATGACAACATCCAACTGCTTTGACCTATTTCCACTTCCTGAGCCGTGAAAAAATGACCATTTTTTCATTCATGAAATAAAATGGTACCGAAAGGGTATTAGAGTAATCTAGCGCAATCAAGTCCCCGGACTTTGAATCTCTGGTTCGTAGAAGTAATTTAGTTCTCCCGCTAATTTACTTAGGTTTCTAATCGACCTACCAAAAAAATTGATTAGTGGTGACTCCGGAATTTTAAAATCGTTTGAACAAATCAAAGTTGTGAATTGGTAAGGCTTGGGAGAGCCTGTATTAGGTTAATCACTTAATTAGCCTAATAATCCATTAACCTAAAATCTTAATCGATTTTTAGGTCGCGACACTAGGCACTCAAATCATAGTCTTAAAATTCTCAAATATTATTTTGAATACAAACATGAGCCATAAATATTTGAAATAGTAATATTAAATATTACTCGGGCCCGGTTTTTGCATAAAATGCTCTAAAAATCCATTTTTCGGTACTCGATCCATATGAGACCCACAAAACTTGTCATTTTCAAACCAAAATTAAATTGGACAGCATGTGAACAGTACACAGAGGTTTATGAACAGTTATTTCGAAATACTATTTGGCTCCATTTTTGCTTTAAATATCCTAAAAATTCATTTTTTGGCACCCGAACCTCGCGGAACCCACATCAACCACCACCATCAATATAAATTCAGCTGAGATAGCAACAAATCAAGCTCAAATAACATACTACAGTCTTGTCACAGAATCGATTTGCACAAATACGTCGATTTCTGCAATTTTTCTTAACCCGATTTACCTCGAATCAGAGCCTAGAGTTAGTCCATGGCATATACAATATTCTAATCGAGAAATAAAGGTTTAGGGCCAGCATGGTAACCATTCTATTCCAAAAAATTGATTTTGATTAAAATGACTTTTTCTGATTCTATTCTTGAATGAGTTTTAGAGAATCAGAAACACGTTTGATAACTGTACAAAATTTCTATTTCAAAAAACTTTTGCTCTTCGTAATTTTTCATTTAAGTTAAATAATTATGCAGTTACTTTGTTAAATTTCATTCTAAATTGAAGACTAATTTTTCATGCAGACTAAAATAATTTAAAATACATTTATTTTCTGAGCATCTCACAAATGAAACACAAATTTTAATACAGGACGTTTGAAGTTCGATTGCAACATGGGACAAGTTCCAATATTAAGGACTCATTTTTTTCTTTAAATGTTGCGTTGTTCAAATACATATGACATAACAGCCGAATAACCAAATTATCCACTGAAAAAAAAAATTATCTTCTTTGATATGAAGTACAAGTCCTTCACTATCATTTATAACTTCTATCCTAAATCCAAGTGGGTGTTTGGCTCCTGATCCATGTGTAGATGATCATATTTTGTAACGCACGGCTATGAGTATATACACGTTTAATCAAATATAGGAAATCTCGGAAATTTAGGCCCAAATTTATGAAAATGAGGTCAAACTAGCATTATCTAAGCTTCTTCTATTTTTAAAAAATTTTCTAATTTTTTTTGTGATTTAAAAAACATTCCATTTTTTTAAATTTTAAATTTTTATTTTTTTATGTTGAGGGAAAAATGACTAGAGAATTGAAAGGGAAAAGTGAGAGATATAGGATTTCATTCTATTTTGTGATTTTCAAAAGTGATTCTTTTTCCAAAACCAACTTTCTTTTGTTCTGGATTTTGCTTTAAAATTGATTCTGATTCTCTAAAATTGATTCTGGGAACAGAATCAGAATCAGAATTATTTGCGTTACCAAACATGATTCTTATTTTTTACTATTCCTAGGAACAGAAACAGAGAATCAGAATGGTTATCATGCAAGCCCTCAACTTACCTAATCGAGGCTGATATGGAACTGAGAAAATGATGGAAGCGACGGCAAATGGTGGCAATCGAAAAAACACAACGGCTTTCAATGGATTTAATCCAAACCATGGCTGATCAAGGGCTGAACGAGGTGGTTCACGAGCTAGAAATCAATATTTTCATATGGAAATAAGCTCTAGGGGTCGTTGGGGTTAACACATATCAACATGAGCTATGTGTCAAATTAGGGTAACATAAAACTAGTTCGTCGACTGAAACGAAAAAACAGATTTGAAAGGTCAAACGATCTTGGACAGAAGTGATTCGAAGTTCTGTGAACTCACCTCGGATAGGACTACAACATAATAAAAAAATTATAAAAATCCAATAGTCGAATTTCTATTGGCAGCCAATTGAAGTTGGCAGCAGAAATCTAGAGTCGAGAGAGAGAGAGAGATCTAAGATCAAGAGAGAGAAAAGGGAGAGAGAATGTTCTGGTGAGAGAGAGAAAAAGAGAAGAGAGAGAGAGTAGATATTATCCGTAAGGCCAATTATTGGAATTACTATTCACCGAAAGTGAATTAAAGCTGAACGAATTGATTGATTGTAGGACTATTAGTGAATTTTTGGACTGATAGTGGATTGGGGATCAATAATTTTGATCAAACTAGTCAAATTGGTCAAAAAGATAACCGACGATACATTTCTTGAAAATCGTGAAATTTCAAGACCGGTAGGGGTTCAATCGATATAGATTTAGCTCAACCGCGATTGGAAAATAACTCGAAATACCGGCAAACAATTTTTCTAGCCTCGCTAAAATTACTAACATCCTCTAGTCATAGATTCTAGCATAACCTAGGGGTGAGATGATAATTTTCAATTTTGCCCTTTTCTCTAGGCATTCCAATGCCAAGTTGTCAGTTCACGCCTTTCGAGGCGATGTTCAACATTTATATCTTAATCCCAAAATCCAACTTATTTAAACTTATAAACGTTCGAAATTCAGGATGTTACACGAACCACGTACATCGACGGTGTCCCTTTTATTGTCTCTTATTTAATTTTCTCTGGTGCTATCGCGCTGACATATAGTTGCAAGATTTTGGTTAGAGCTTCTACGGGTATTAAATTACAACAAAAACCAACGAAGCCATATGTCGCGACCCTAAAATTCATTTTTTTAAGTTAATGGATTACTAGATTAATTGATTAAATTAACTAACCTAGTTCAAGCTCTCCCAAGCTCTACTAAATCGCGACTTTGGTTTTTTGTTCAAATGGTTTTAAATTTTGGAGTTGCCACTAATCATTTTTTGTAGGTTGATTAGAAACCTAAGTAAACTAGCGGGACAACTAAATTACTTCTACAAACTAGAGATTATGAATTCGGAGACTTGGTTACACTAGTTAATTAAAACTAATGCCCTCTCGGTACCTTAATTTCATGGGTATCCTAATTTGGCAACTCAAGCTTCGTTTATTCCTAAGGCTCTAGTGTAGTATTCTCTTTTCGTATTTTTACTTTTTTAAATGGAATATACGTGAGTGACATTTTTTTTTGGCATTTTCAAAATATTAAGTATTTCCCTGAAGCCGAAAGAGGGAGTGAATTAACGACTTCTGTGCATTGCTGCGAGCTACTCATTTTGGGGTTTAGTGATTTAAAAATTAAATTACATGAAGTAAATGACAATAAATAAAGACCACGAATGGATAGCTCAGCCTTGGCTTGGCCCTCTCCTTTGGGGTTTAAGGTGCAAGAATTTAAATTGCAGAAATTTAAAATGACCTCCAGTGAGCGGGCTCTGCCCTTCACATTCTGAGGTTTAAATTCTTTAAAATAAAACGAATTGATTTGACAATTCGGGCTGAAATCCATCGACGGATCAATTGAAAATTTAATGGGCACTCAAGAGCTCGTGAGCACCAATCTTACACATCCATGGGATTTACCGTTGAGTTGGAGTTGTCCTTTGCCTAACATAAAATAATGGAGAAATGGAGTAATTGAGCAAATATGATTTAATTCACATTAAAAATTAGAACAATGAAAGAAGCACTTAGCTTCAATGGCAATATGAGAAATGCTTGCTGGATATAATTGGTTCCTGCCTGAAATCAAATATGGGGAAATGGGAGAAGAGTAGAAAATTTAGGCTAGTTTATACTAAAAAATCGAAGAGAGTAGAGGAACACTTATCTTCAAATATGGGATGAATTCTTGATTTATGTTGATCGATGAAGAAATTGATGATGATAATTCTCTAGCTTCAAACTCCCACCATCTTCAAAATTCTCTCTATTTTTGGTATTTTTTTTCTCAAATTTTTCTTCAATCTCCCAAAACCCTCTCAAACATCCAAAATTTTCTCTCTAAAAAATTCTCCTCTCAAACTCACTTCTTCCTCCTTTTATAACCTATTCATCCATCTCCCATTCTAATTTTTCCACTAACTCTATCTCCCATTCTAATTCCTCCACTAACTCTTCTTCGTCTTCATCTTTCTTTCTCCATCTCTATCTCACATTCTAATCTCTCCACTAACTCTTCTTCATTTTCATCTTCCCTTCTCTATTCTTATTTCCCATTCTAATTTCTCCACTAACTCTTCTTCATCTCGATCTTCCATTCTCTATTCTTATCTTATTTTCTCAATCCATTCTTCTTCATCTTCTCTTCTCTATCTTCCATTCTCTATTCTTATCTTATTTTCTCCATCCATTCTTCTACATCTTCTCTTCTCCATCTCCTCTTCTCCATCGTCTCTTCTCTATTCTAATTTCTCCGCTAACTCTTTTTTGTCTTATTTGCAAGATAATCCTTCAAGAGTTAGGTATTTACACTCTAGTCCCTGAGTTTTAAGTATTTACAATTTAGTCCCTAAAAAAGATATTTCTTTATGTCCAAATTTCCTTACAAATTTCGACACACTTACCGCATGTTAAATTTCAGCTCATTTAATTAAAGTCCTTTTGTAAAATTGAGTCATTCTGGGTATAATTGGGCCAAGATGGAAATTTGAAATATTAGAGAATAATGTCACAACTCCTAAAAGTAAAAAATGAAAATAAATTGACTCAAATTGAATTTTTTTAGGCCCGATTCTAGATTATGCTCGTGAAGGAATACACGACCCCGAATTGGATTTTGTTTTTCATTTGCGAAGGCCAACATGAAAAGGGATTTAAAAGAAAAATATTGACTATTTTTATGTATTTTTGTGGCCTCAAATGCTATTATTTATTAAATATTTTCCTAATTTATAAAAAAATATTTAAAAAAATACAAAAAAATATGAAAAATTATTTTTTACTCAAAAATAGTTGCCTAAGCTTGGCCAAGGCTTGCAAAGTTGATTTTGTAATTTTCTCATTTTTGCTTGATTTTTTTTATGAATTTTTGAAAATAAAAATATCAAAAAATACTGAAAATATGAAAAATTATTTTTTGGTCAAAATTGGTTCTCTAGGCTTGGTTAAGGTCCCCAAAGTTGATTTTTTTTATTTTATGAATTTTTATGGATTTTGTATTAATTTTAAAAGACAAAAGATGATTAAAAATCAGGTGTCAATAGCTGCCCCTCTTTGAAAGAAAGCTCGATAGAGGTTCATTTCAAAGACAAGATGACACCTGAATCTTAATCGACTCAACCTAAGAAAATGCAAAGAGTTGTGGCATTTGATCTCCAATACCTCTCTGAGCAAGTTCTGATCCAAATCGGACTCGAGGAGATTTTTATGAAGTAAACGAGAGATAGAGGAGCAGCTTACCTGGCACTTACCTGCCCGTTGTGTGGCGATTGCCTGATATGGATACACTACTGAAAGTGGAATGAGATCCTAAGGATTCATTATAAGAAAAACTTAGGGTGGTTGAGCTTGGACCCGTGTGGTGGGTCAACCCATGGTAGATTCCTAACAAAAGGATTCTACTGATTAAACTTTGATTAAGATTTGACTTGTATGGTAGGTCATCCCATGAAAATGCTTGTAAGAAGGACTTTGTGCCTGTAGAAAGGACTTGGCGCCTGTAAAAAGGACTTTGGATTGCCTGTAAGAAGGACTTAGGTTGTCTGTTAGAAGGACTTTTGTAAGAAGGACTTTGGATTGCCTGTAAGAAGGATTTTTGCGTTGTCTATAAGAAGGACTTTGGGTTGCCTGTAAGAAGGACTTTGGTGCCTGTAGAAAGGACTTTGGGCTGCCTTTCAAAAGAACTTTGGGTGCCTGTAGAAAGGACCTAGTGCTTGTAAGAAGGACTTTGTGCCTGTAGAAAGGACTTGGTGTCTATAAGAAGAACTTTCATGCCTGTAAGAAGGACTTTTGTGTTGCCTGTAAGAAGGACTTTGGGTTGACTGTAGAAAGAACTTTGGGTTGCCTGTAAGAAGGACTTTGGGTTGCTTATAGGAAGGACTTTGGTGCTTGTAAGAAGGACTTTTGTGTTGCTTGTAAGAAGGACTTTGAGTTGCCTGTAGAAAGGACTTTGGTGCCTGTAGGAAGGACTTTTGGGTGCCTGTAAGAAGGACTTTTGGGTGCTTGTAAGAAGGGCTTTTGTGTTGCCTGTAAGAAGGACTTTGGGTTGCCTGTAGAAAAGACTTTGGGTTGCATGTAAGAAGGATTTTGATGCATGTAGGAAGGACTTTTGTGTTGCCTGTAAGGACTTTGGGTTGCCTGTAGAAAGGATTTTGGTGCCTATAGGAAGGATTTTTGGGTGCTTGTAAGAAGGACTTTGGTGCCTGTAAGAAGCACTTTGGGTGCCTGTAAGAAGGACTTTTGTATGCCTGTAAAAAGGACTTTGGATGCCTGCAGGAAGGACTTTGAATGCATGTAAGAAGGACTATAATGCATATAAGGAGAACTTGGTTTGCCTGTAAGAAGGACTTGGTTTGCTTGTAGAAAGGACTTTGATGCATGTAAAAAGGACTTGGTACTTGTAAGAAGGACTTGGTTTGCCTAGAAGAAGGACTTGGTGTGCTTGTAAGAAAGACTTGATTTGCCTGTAAGAAGGACTTGGTTTGCCTGTAGAAAGGACTTAGATGCATGTAAAAAGGACTTGGTGCCTATAAGAATGACTTGTGCCTGTAGAAAGGACTTTGATGCATGTAAAAAGGACTTGGTGCCTATAAGAAGGACTTATGCCTGTAGAAAGGACTTTGATGTGCATATAGGAAAGAATTTGGGTGCCATTCTGGGATTTGGGAAGACTAAGAATTCTACAAAAGCTCAAATCCGATTTAATTTATCATGAAGGGTGTCATTCTGGGATCTGGGAAGATCAGGAATCCTGCAAAAGCTCAAACCCGATTTATATTCTCTTGCTCAAGTATAAGTCAAAGAGGTAAAGATCAAAACATCTCGAACATTTCTGTTTTTGAGACGAACCATGTTTCATTTGAGAAGGTGCATACCTGTATGTGCCGCACTGGATTCGAGCACCTTGGCAATATTTAAAGATTAAGGTTGAAGGTATACTTACCTGAGGATTTGGGGAACTGCCTAGTGATTTTCTTGACAGTTAGGCTTATTCATTCAATAATCGCCAAATGGATTTCGAGACCTTGAAAGGTAACTCGAACATAAAAAATGTGCTACCTGTCAGGCAATGTCAGAAGCAACATGCGCAAGTATTTTTATCAATGAGTTTACTGGTTCATGCAAAACTTGTTCAGCAAAGTTTGCAATGATTAGAAACAATATGTGTGGTAACTCATGATGCATTCAATCAAAATGTGAATCATGCATAACTATTTTGTCAAGTTTGCATTACCAATTCTGTTCGAGAAGGTTATCATCGTATGAATACCTCGAATGTAATCTAAATGGGGGACTTCATTCCGAAAGGGCTTTCTCTCACTCTCGAGAAAGGCTGATTATCTTGATTGCAGGATTGAAAAGGAATCACTCAAACTTACCATCATCGCATTCGACAAGGGTTTGAGTAATCTCACAATTGGTACGATCACGCCGATCTAGAGGTCTTAATTACGACCGTATTGTAGGCTAGGTCAAAGGCTTATCAAAGGAGACTCTTTTGAATCAAGGCCATTGACAAAAAGGTCTTCATCATCTGCTCCGGGTTTATAAGTCGAGAACCCTGCAAAAATGAGAGAGAAATAGTCTTGTTCGTACCTTTTCGAGCGATGCTTAAAATCTTTCAACTCTACGTTAATTCAAGCGCCTTAATCAGAAAAGACTTTCATGGGCTATAACGTAGGTTGGGATTGGGGACCAAGGAAGCGAAAGGCTTATTTTGGCCCAGAAAACATATAAGGTAGGCTTAACGTTGGTGATCATCCCATCTTTGTCACCAGTTTCGACCTTCTTAAAATAGACTCCAAAAGATATCACCGTTGTATGAGGAAAGTGTCAACTTCTGTTGATACCGTCGTCGTTCCTGAACGGTGTAAACTTCAACTGTATATTTTGCTATTTGATTCAAAGAATTTTTGTTTGCAATCAAATCCCATTGAGGATTTACAGAAGGAGATAGCTTGTTTCCCTGAGTTTTCAAAGACATTCAAAAATGAATATTGATTTGAATGGGCATTGGCCTTGCTTTTGACTGGTACTTTGTTTTTTCATATCCAGGGACTGGCTTTTCTTCTTTTAGTCCCATTTTTTGCCTGTTTGTTTTTTCTATTCTATTCAGGAAAAGAATTTCTAAAAAATTGTGCCATATACACATGTATATCAAAGACATAGCACACTTGAAGAGTTGATTCGGGACTTCATGTAAACCCACTTCTTCTTGAGCTCCTCTGCTTTAAGGTGATGTCATCTTCGTCTTGAACTGAGCAACGATCACCAATGGGGGTTTTAAGAAATGAATACGCATGCTCAATTAGGCAGTGCAAAGGATATGATTGTATTGGATAGAAAAATAAATGTTTTTCGTCGTTCTAAGGCACTTGAATTATCGTAGAAGGTTGAAAGCTAAGACATACCCGAAAATTGATGTTAGTCCGAGCAAGAAAATTTCTAACCATTTACCTCGCTTCATTCGCTAGGATAACCTCCACTTGACCCCGATATGGGGTGGTTCTTGACAGGGGTTATGAAATGAAATCGCTGCTCAAATGGGTTGTCAATGGGCACCTGTAGTGTTTAGGGTAGAAAAATGAATGCCTCCTTCCTTTGGGTATCGTACCTTTCGTGAGAAAACCCATTACTTTGGGGAATGCGGAATCTATTTGGCACACAGCTCGCCGTGGATATGGGACGTGTATAGAAATGGGATTGCCTTTCATCATCCTGTCATGCCCCATTCTACACATTCGATGCATCATGTGTAGATCATGCTCCAAGTTAGAATCGGCAAATTAAACATGCAGATAAGTCATGCATGAATCATGGGATGTATAAATGCAATGCAGATTAGTAGTTTTCAACCTTACACGCATCTATTAAAAATACAAGTATGGAAGAAAATGGGTGAATTGGAATTGCCCCTGGATATGTGGGCAGGTTGAACGAATTGGGAGTCCACTCCTTGAGTCGAGGAATGGCCCGTATCTGAGTTTGTCTCCCATTTTGATCGGAATGGATCTCTTTAAATGATCATAATTTTGTTATTTAGGGTTGTCTCCTTCAACATGTTAAATGTTAGTGTAAATATTTCCTGTAAAAAGGAAAGGAGACGTGTTAGCCAGTATTGGAGGGAATAAATTGGAAACGATACTGGTTTACTCTCCATCTTGAACGCTTTGCATGATTCCTTTATCAGGTTCACTGGGTCGAGTTTGCCTCCAACTTTCGTTGGACACTTAATCATTTGGACCAAGGCTTGAGGATCGAACTTGGGTTGCTCGTCTAGTATTTCTGTTTCCTTCTGCAAAAAGAAATGTGTAAAAAGGTTGTATTATTCATTTATAATATTTACAACATTTCCATCCTCGAGGATCGAACTCGGGACGTCTCGAACCACTGTCATTCCCCATGCCATCAGGCCCATTGAACCGTAGGCATCCATGGAGGCTTTCTTTTAAGAGTTAACCGTTGAGATGGCGTGGTTTTGCTAGTTTGCATTAGGCAATTCCACGTCACGGTTCTTTTCAAGGCAATCCACAGTCCCTATTAAGACAGAATAAATCAATTCAAAACTCAAAACGTTTATGGGTAAATTGGAACGATATAGAATTACCCATTTTTGAAATTGCTTGCATCTTTTGCTCATGCTTTTCTTTGTTCGAATCTGTCCGTCTTGCAATAATGTCTATGAGTTGATTTGCCCCCAGTCTCCTTCAATACGAGGACTTCGCATTTGGGCATAACCGTTATCGGGTCAATTTGCAAATTCCTAAGAATAGAATGGGCTTAATTTTAAAACTTGGAGCAATTGAGGGTAAATTGGAACGATACGGAACTACCCTTAGAGTTTACGTGGATTTTTACTCTCTATTAATTCCTCCCCGGGTTTGGTGAAGCGGCGGATCCGTGCATTTAATAAGAAGGAGAAAGTTTATTAGTTCTTGTTTTTACATAGATTCATGACATTGATGAAAGTAGATAACATTCTCTACCAGGGAATAAAACTTATGTATTCATTCAGGATCTGCTCGGCTTCCTTTGCGGGTCTTCCGGTGATCAGCCAGCTTCGAAATACAGACTCCGTATGCCTTACAGCCCTGATGCTTTACCGATATCGAACTGGTTGATTATGGCGAAAAGATCATCGTCAATGTCCGCTTGGTGGTGATTTGTCTCTTCTTTCTCAGAAGGTATTGATGTCGATCCAGTAGCATTGGTCTTTTTGTACCCTGCTCCAACAGAACTCGATCCTGTTATAAAGTGGTTTAACTCACTTCTTAAATGCGCATTTTCAATTCTCAGATCATGCATTTCATCGAAGGTGAGGAGGCTATTGCAGTTGGAGCAGGTGGCAGAGTTAAAAGCCTCTTTATACATCTTGTTTTCCGCTCGGAGGTTTTTATTTTCAACTCTTAGAAACTCGGTTTCGTTGTGCTCATGGCGAGTCTTCATTCGGGTTCGCCTATTTTGAAACCATAACTTGATTTGCAAAGGTACAAGTCCTAGCTCTTGACTCAGTTCCATTTTCTGTTTGCCGTCTGGTATAGGACATGTTCTGAAGAAATCCTCAAGCCTTTGTACTTGCTCCTTAGTATGGCGACGGTAACACTTCTTTTGATCCTTACTGTTATTGTCCCTATCTTTACTAAGCTCTTGGACATCATCGGCGGAAGGGCCAAGCTCCATGGGCTCGATCCCAAACATGGCTTCGAACTCTTCCTCTCCCATATTCAGCAAGTAACAATAGCTCTCAAGAGAATTGGATTGAGACATCTTCGATAATTCCTCAAGACTTGCTAACTCTTCTGGTGTTTTCACTCTTTCTAAATTTTTCTGGGTGACTGTGTATGATTCGAAACTCTCTTCAGAATTTTAGATGAAGATTATCAAAAGGACACCTCATTTTAAAATTTAGACATGAATGGTTTCTCCTGAGCGTTTCGTCTTTCTCAACCTTTCTTGCGTGTCTCTTGCTCGGCTTGTCTTTTCTCATCTTTTCCTAGTGGTGGGGCTCTCGTCGTTATCTCCACCATCGATCTGCTAGCGAGTTCTCCCATAAAGACGAATCCCATTTTCCTTTTCTCCCACTCAAGTTTCCTTTCTTTCTTCTTTTTCAAAGTGGCGGGGTCTCCTCAAATTTTCGGTAGAAATTTCGGATTTGTTTGGCTTGAGGTCGACGTCTGACGTGGATTCGAGCCAACGGGGATGGTACCAGTAGAAAACGGTAGATAGAGAAATCTTGACTAGTTGATACTGTCACTACGAGATCAATTTTTACTTTAAAACTGATCACCATCTTTGCATTCCGCTAATATGTTCCACCTATCTTCTCCTTTCTTTCATATTCCGCTCGTCTGTCTTTATTTCCTCCTTGATAATGGTCAATCTCCCTACCCACATCTTCCCGGCTGATGTTATGTTCAAATGGGAGAGACTCTATCATCTTTTTAGACGAGGTTATATCTACATAGCGCATCATCTGAGTGTCGAAGCTGAGATCCTTAGCCTATTCAGGGAACTAAATACTTCTTTGGTTGAAGGCACCAACTTGGAGAGGGAATACAGAGTATTCCCACACGTCTTCATCGATTTTCTGGAGGCTTGCCGAAACACCCAGGAGACAGTCACCTTAGCCCACATTGTGAAGGCCCGCTACCAGGATCGATCTAAATGCCTGGAGTTTGCGGAACGTTCAGTTGCTCGATACAAGGAGGCTGTCAAGTCTGCTGATGAGCGGGTCTCACTGTTGGTTCACAAGAGAGAGAAGCTGGTGGAGCGCCAAGCTCTGAATCAAACTTATTTTGAGAATGACCTGAGGGACGTTGTGATGAAGTTCAGATGTGAATGACTGGAGGGGAGGCTCGACGATATAACAGCGGATATAGCTTTCAAAAGGGACCTAATCGACAACTTAAAACTCGCCGTTGAACACCACGAGATGAATGCAGCCAGGTACAAAGAGAAATGTACTCGCCTGTTTTTCAAGCTTGCAGATCTCGACTCCCAAGTCGCTCAGTGTAGGCATAGCATTAATTTCATGGAAAGCCAGTTGAGTTCTTTTGTAATGCTTGTCAGGGCTCAATTCGGCTTTACTTTTCCTCCCCACTGACTCTTGTAGAGCTTGCTGATGTATGGAATGAAGAGAAAGCTTCTCATGTTTGTATTTTACTCTTCTTTTCATTTCTTCTCTTATATAACATAATTGAATGATTTAAGGCACTCCTCGCACCCACTTCAGTTGGGACCGGAGCACCTCTGGAGAGTACCCTGTTTAAGATATATGGGTCACCATAGTCCAGAGCAAACTTTGTTTCTGAAATAGGGACTGTTGGCAGCAAACTTTGTGGGACGAGATCATCCCTCTCTATTAGATTCAATCTGCTTCTATCAATTATACCTCCGAAGGAATATGTAGGAAGTGTATCTCTACCTCAGCTGGTAGAATTGCCTCAATCTTGTCTTATCTTGACAAATGGTGGCTGTAAAAATGATAATACACAACCTAACGGACAAAAGCAAGACGCCATCACTCCTCTCTGATGATAATATGGAAAAAGGATTCGGCGACGGCCCCCACCGATTAGAGTAAAACCCATAACTGGTCATTATTACTATTCTGACCACTCAGTTAGTGTGCCAATAAATAAACCTGGCCATCTGTTTCGTTCCCCCTTCTTTTCACGCTTTATCGCCTTCGGCGTCCACTTATTGATGTGTCAGTTGCCTGTAGTGTCGGGAGAAATGCCTGTGGGTCACACTTCGATAATAAAGCACCGGGCCTCCAAAATCCACCACATGATTCGTATCTGAGAAAGATAAGAATTAAGCCTTTGCTTAATTTAATTAGAAAGGCGTTGCAAGGTCGGGTTAAGATAATTGCTTCATGGATTCTGATAATCTGCGCATTTTCAAGAAAAATACAAGAATCCCTCTAATACATTAAAAATGCCCCCATGTTTAACCCGAATATATTCACTACCACATCAAAATACATAGCTTGTACGTGCTCAATAATGTACGTCCTCTTGTATTTCTAAAGGTTATTTCTAATTTTTACTCCCGCCTAGGGTATCTAGGATTTCCTGCAAAAGCAAAGAACATAATTAGTATGTGATCCAAAAGAGGTCGGTCCATGACCCCTAGATTAGTCTAATTTTATTTTTCCATTTTATGATAAATTAGAGAAAATTTTCTTCAAAAAGGATTTTCAAAAAGGATTTTACAAATTAGAAGAGATGTGATAAAATCTTTTGCATTTAGCAAATTTCCCGAAGGAATCTTTTTTTTTTCTTTTATCAAAATGAAATCTCAAGGATAAATTCATTAAGAAAATCTTTTGTTTATTGAAGCCTTAAGGAAAACTGTGACAAAATCTTTCATTAGTAAACAAAATTTTCCTAAGAATTTTTCATGTTCATTTTTTTCAAATGGGATACCAATTTAGTTTTTATTTTCTTTTGAAAAATGACCATGATATTAAATTCAAAATTTGACTGAATCCTAACGTGGACCGACCCAAAAATAAATACAAGATAAGGTTAGAAAACTTACTTCACCTTGAAAGAAATACCATGCAAATCATATAGACATGCACATGAATCGTGAATTTAAATCTTAGCCTATATACTCTAAAGGCCGACAAATTGAAGCGAAAGACTTACGGCAAGGCGACAATCTCGCGCATATAATCAAGATTAGCCGTGATCCCACAACGTAACCAGGATTAGCCGGGCCTCCCCACTTCGGCTGCTCGAGCTAAAAATTAAAACCACTACTTTGGTAATCTTACCAAACCTGAGGCTTAACTTTTAAACTCATTTTTGAAAAGAGGTTCGGAGAATCTGGGCTAACTTTCGACGTGATCTCACGCCGAACACTAAAACCAAATAACAATACCATCCTAAAACTAGTGACCCAGGTCCGGCCACAGGACGTGTGTGATATAGTGCTAAAACAATTAATCATACACAACAATTAATATACAAACACCGCTTCAAAAATGTGCGAAATTAAACAAACAATTCCAACACCAAGCCTGCAAAACAAAGGGTTAGTCAAGCACTCCACCCCTTATAACTCCCACCTACAATACAATTTAACACCTAAAGATTACAATCCACTCAATTCAGATCAAATGAACTTTCATGAAATTTTTCTAGCCTAAGTCCTCTAAGTTCTTAAATTTTGAAAAATTAAGAACAAGTCCCTAGCGGAGTCGCCAAGCTGTCGCGACCCTAAAATTCATTTTTTTAAGTTAATGGATTACCAGATTAATTGATTAAATTAACTAACCTAGTTAGAGCTCTCCCAAGCTCTACCAAATCGCGACTTTGGTTTTTTGTTCAAATGGTTTTAAATTTTGGAGTCGCCACTAATCATTTTTGGTAGGTTGATTAGAAATCTAAGTAAATTAGCAGGAGAACCAAATTACTTCTACGAACCAGAGATTATGAGCTCGGGGACTTGGTTACACTAGTTAATTAAAACTAATGCCCTTTCGATACCTTAATTTCATGGGTATCCTAATTTGGCAACTCAGGCTTGGTTTATTCCTAAGGCTCTAGTGGAGTGTTTTCTTTTTGTATTTTCACTTTTTTAAATGGAATATACGTGAGTGACATTTTTTTTTGGCATTTTCAAAATATTAAGTATTTCCCTGAAGCCGAATGAGGGAGTGAATTAACAACTTCTGTGCAGTGCTGCAAGTTACTCATTTTGGGGTTTAGTGATTCAAAAATTAAATTACAGGAAGTAAATGACAATAAATAAAGACTACCAATGGATAGCTTAGCCTTGGCTTGGCCCTCTCCTTTGGGGTTTAAGGTGCAGGAATTTAAATTGCAGAAATTTAAAATGACCTCTAGTGAGCGGGCTCTGCCCTTCACATTCTGGGATTTAAATTCTTTAAAATAAAATGAATTGATTTGACAATTTGGGCAGAAATCCATCGACAGATCAATTGAAAATTTAATAGGCACTTAAGAGCTCGTCAGCGCCAATCTTACACATCCATAGGATTTACCGTTGAGTTGGAGTTATCCTTTGCCTGACATAAAAATATGGAGAAATGGAGTAATGGAGCAAATATGATTTAATTCACATTAAAAATTAGAATAATGAAAGAAGCACTTAGCTTCAATGGCATTATGAGATGTGCTTGATGGATATAATTGGTTCATGCATGAAATCAAATATGGGGAAATAGGAGAAGAGTAGAAAATTTAGGCTAGTTTATACTAAAAAATCAAAGAGAGTAGAGGAACACTTAGATTTAAATCTGGGATGAATTCTTGATTTATTTTGATCGATGAAGAAATTGATGATGATAACCCTTTAGCTTTAAACTTCCATCATCTTCAAAATTCCCTCTCTCTTTTTGGTATTTTGTTTTTTCAAATTTTTCTTCAATCTCCCAAAACCCTCTCAAACATCCAAAAATTTTCACTCTAAAAAATTCCCCTCTCAAACTCACTTCTTCCTCCTTTTATAACCTATTCATCCATCTCCCATTCTAATTTTTCCACTAACTCTATCTCCCATTCTAATTCCTCCACTAACTCTTCTTCATCTTCATTTTTCTTTCTCCATCTCTATCTCACATTCTAATCTCTCCACTAACTATTCTTCATCTCCATCTTCCCTTCTCTATTCTTATCTCCCATTCTAATTTCTCCACTAACTATTCTTCATCTCCATCTTCCATTCTCTATTCTTATCTTATTTTCTCCATCCATTCTTCTCCATTTTCTCTTCTCCATCTTCCCTTCTCTATTCTAATTTCTCCACTAACTCTTCTTTTTCTTATTTGCAAGATAATCCTTCAAGAGTTAAGTATTTACACTCTAGTCCCTGAATTTTAAGTATTTACAATTTAGTCCCTAAAAAAGATATTTCTTTATGTCCAAATCTCCTTACAAATTTCGACACACCTACCACATGTTGAATTTAAGCTCATTTAATTAAAGCCTTTTTGTAAAATTGAGTCATTCTGGGTATAATTGGGCCAAGATGGAAATTTGAAATATTAGAGAATAATGTCACAACTCCTAAAAGTGAAAAATGAAAATAAATTGACTCAAATTGAATTTTTTTAGGCCCGATTCGAGATTATGCTCGTGAAGGAATACACGACCCCGAATTGGATTTTTTTTTAAAATTTGTGAAGGCCAACATGAAAAGGGATTTAAAAGAAAAATATTGACTATTTTTATGTATTTTTGTGGCCTCAAATGCTATTATTTATTAAATATTTTCTTAATTTATAAAAAATATATTTAAAAAAATACAAAAAATATGAAAAATTATTTTTTACTCAAAAATAGTTGCCTAAGTTTGGCCAACGAAAAAGAGTTTCGTTTCTCCAATTTTCGCATGCCTGCAGTGCAGTCAGGATGGCGAGTAAAAGCATCTTGTGATTTCACATGCGCATGGAGAAGTATTGTAGATTTTAACTAACTAAAATTGTTGGATGAACTCTGCAATTTCATACTCATGTTGTTGGTATTGTCCCACATCGGTTGTGGAAGGGGCTAGTGCTTGGTTTATAAGTGTGAGGGAAAGCCTCAACCTTTGAGCTAGCTTTTGGGTTGAGAAAGGCCCAAATCCTCCTAACACTGGTATCAGAGCCTAGGTTACCGACAAGTCTGGACCCAATTGTCACACAGGAGATATACGGGTTGTCCCTGCCTCCGACCCATGGCCCGATGTGTGAGGGGGAGATTGTTGGTGTTGTCCCACATCGGTTGTGGAAGGGGCTAGTGCTTAGTTTATAAGTGTGAGGGAAAGCCTCAACTTTTGAACTAGCTTTTGGGTTAAGAGAGGCCCAAGTCCTCCTAAGACAAGTAGTTCAGTAGATGCTTCGAATTCCTTGAATTGCTGAAGTATAAATTTTTCTTTCCACCGATGATTTCTAATACCACTACGCTGAAGCTATACGCATCAGTCTTCACAAAGATATCTCTACGCTTTACATATTCAGGAGCCATATAGCCATTGCAACAAATAAAATGCATAAATCTAAGAATCACAAGAATATATGAATGTGGTGACTTACAGTCCGCTAGCTGGCTGAAATAAATGCCCGAAGCTGATATACACAACTGACTGTCAGAGATATAATGTAAAGAACTCTATCAAGTTGCTTGTCAATAAGTTCATTCCACAAAAGTGCCAATTTTGTCTTCAACTTGCTAATCTCGAAGCCAGGGCTCTTCTAAAATATTAATTACAAGACTACAACTACTACATCCATGACGACGTCTTCAGTTATAACTGTTACGGCCGCACGACATGAAATGGAGACTATTCGAGTTACGAGGTGCTAGCTGCTTGGAACATGCTCGCTAGGAGTTGCTTTCGGAATGTTTTGGAATTGGGGCCCAACCTCAAATTAAAGATTGCAAAATGAGATCCGAGGCCTACTTGTTTCTCTCAAACTAGTTGAAATATACGTTCGCTCATTTACAATATTTTTGTGATTTTTTGTAATATGTATAAGAGAATTGATTGTGCAATAATTTTTGGGTGACTCTAAGACTAATAGACTATTTTGGGCAACAAATTAGTAATTATTTAAAATTGATGTGGGGCGCACTCTTTTAAGAATTTGAGACTCGTAATATACCGTTATTCTCAAAATCACCTAAAGACTATTATACTAGCAAAACCCTTTGTATAGTATTTTAAAGGATTAATACCACAAAAAAACCTAAACCGGTATACATGTGATAAATTTATCCCAAATGAATTTTTAACCACCAAAAACCCCAACTAGTATACCTCTTTCTCTTTTTTTTTAAATTGGATTGATACCACCAAAATCCCAAACTAGTACACATATAACAAACGGATGGTAAAAATTCCAAACTCGTATACTCATTAACTGCCATATAACATCCAACTCAACTATTTAATAAAAACTAAGAGTAAATTTGTTGCAGATGTACCCGTTTGGGATTTTTGATGGCCAAAAAATTAATTTAAGGTAAATTTATCACATGTGTATTAGTTTGAAGTTTTTCGTGGTATTAATCCTATTTTAAATCCAACAGATAGTAAAAAAAAAGTACCTTTAATCTATAAATTCCATCGGAGGATGATCTCAGGATGGTTAATATGTTCTTATCAGTTTATAAATCTATTCCTTTAAAAAGAATACGTAGGATTGTTACATCATTATTGCTGGGAGAAAACAAAGAAAAAGAGTGGAAATTATTTGGGACTTTGACGAATTGACCAAGAGCAAAGAAGCCTGGTGAGTAATGCCAGTGGGTGGTAAAAGGACGATTGCAAAGTCTCTCGACCATATGAACATGGAAGACTTTGATATGGACAGGGCAAAACTTGCAAATTGAATGGATCAACCGTATTTTGAACTCCTATGTGTAACCTTGACCTCAAATTTTGATTTGGACATCATTTTAGATGATGAAGCAACATCTAAGATCCCAAAACCTTTTCTTAAAAAAACAATCGACTCTTCAGAGCAAACTGCATATATCAAAAGCATAAATCATCAGAATAGCAGCTCGCATCATCCTACCTCGGAATTCAGCTTCAATCAATCGATAATTGTTGCGGAAATCAAACGAAAAACAAAAGTGGAACACAGAGATTTACATGGTTCGATCAAAATTGATCTACGTCCACGGGCGAGGCACAATGAAAATTCCACTATATCCAAAAAAGGAGTACCAAAAATACAATGAAACCATAATCACAATATATATATTGTGTCTCAAAACATAAAAGGAAAAACCTAATTCCTCTAGGTTGGGCCTACGGTCCACTCAAATAATATGTCATAAATTCAAGACATATTTAACAATTCTCCACCTTGGCTTGAATTTAATAAGTCAAGAAGCCGAACATGTTCTTCCGGCATCCCTAAGCCTACGTGAGCTAACTCGGTATAGGGAACAAGGGATGTAACAAAGGAAAGAATATGTCCTCTTCAAATAAAGGTAGAATTTCATTCACCTCGCCACCAAGCCCCAGAAAGGGGCAAACCTCAAACAAGCATGCCAATCAAGTTCAAGCAATGCTTAAACTTGTTGGCGGGGATTGACTTGGTCAACATATCAGCAGGATTGTCAGCAGTGCCAATCTTCTTTACCATCATATTTCTCTTAGCAACTGCCTCTCGAATAAAGTGATATCTGACATCAATGTGCTTAGTCCTTTCATGATATGCTTGATTTTTAACTAAGTGTATAGCACTCTGATTATCACAAAAGACAACTGAATTGTCTTCCTGCTAGAGCCCAAATCCCTGAACAAGATTCCTTAACCAGATAGCTTCTTTCACTGCTTCTGCTGCCATATACTCTGTCTCTATAGAAGACAAAGCGCTTGTTGACTGTAAGGTTGACCTCCAACTAATAGTTGAGCCAGATAGCCTGAAAAGATAGCCAGCCAAAGATCTTCTTTTATCAAGATCACCTGCATAGTCAGAATCCACAAATCCCACAACTGAGGTACCACTTGAACTATTTCTATCAAACACCAAGCCCAAATCTGCAGAACCTCTAAGATACCTAAGTATCCATTTTACTGCCTGCCAATGCTCCTTTCCAGGGTGAGCCATATATCTACTTACCACACTAACTGCATGAGCAATGTCGGGACGAGTACATACTATAGCATATATCAAGCTACCAACCGCACTAAAGTATGGGACATGACACATTGCAGCCTCCTCATCTTCTGACTGAGGTGAATGTAGAGCTGAGAGTCTAAAATGAGCTGCTAATGGAGTAGTAACAGATTTTGTGTTCTGTATGCCAAACTTGTCAAGTACCTTCTCAATATAGCTCCTTTGCGAGAGATATAACTTTCCTGCTTTCCTATCCCTCCGAATTTCCATCCCTAAGATTTTCTTGGCAGGACCCAAATCTTTCATCTCGAACTCCTCACTGAGCCGTTTCTTCAAGATCAACACATTTGACATGTTCTTTGTAGCAATGAGCATATCATCAACGTATAAGAGGAGATAGACAAAAGATCCATTTGAACCCTTCCTGAGGTAGACACAACTATCATAGATGCTCCTACGATAATCACTTCCTATCATAAAGCTATCAAATCTCTTATACCACTGTCTTGGAGACTGCTTTAAACCGTACAAGGATTTCTTCAATCTGCAAACATAGTCTTCCTTGCCTTCTACATAATAGCCCTCAGGCTGGGCCATATAAATAGTCTCATCAAGGTCACCATGCAAAAAAGCAGTATTCACATCAAGTTGCTCAAGCTCAAAGTCAAATTTAGCAACTAAAGCTAATAACACATAGATAGAAGTGTGCTTAACCACATGAGAGAATACCTCAGTATAATCAATTCCCTCCTTTTGATTGTAGCCTTTGACTACAAGTCGTGCCTTGCATCTAGCATCTTCAACACTTGGAATTCCTTCCATTTTCTTGAAGACCCATTTACACCCAATGGCTCTTTTTTTCTTTAGGCAACGGCATTAAGTCCCAAGTTTGGTTCTTGTGAAGTGATTCAAGTTCCTCAACCATAGCAGTAGCCCAATTTTCTGATTCTACGCAAGTAACAGCTTCAGTATATAGGGCCGTTTGAAATTCTCGAGTGGATTGGAACTTTAGCATATTGCCTCATGTTGCCGCTAAGACTTTCACAAGTACACAATGTCTTCAATGTATCGATGCTAAGGAAGTATGAGCCTGACCCAGCTCATGTGTTGAGCTTCGAAGAAATCGAGTTAGATGAGCGAGCATCGTATGTAGAGCATCCTCTGAGGATCGTAGACAGGAAAGAGCAAATACTTCAGCACAAGACAATTTTGTTGGTCAAAGTAGTTTGGCAACATCACGGGACAAAAGAAGCAACTTGGGAAAGCGAAAAAGTTATGAAGGATCTGCATCCTTTTCTTTTTCATGAATTGTAACGGCGGTTTAATTTCGAGAACAAAATTTCTTCAAGTGGGGAGAGTTGTAACTTCTTAAAATTTCGGAATCCGAAATTATAATGAAATTCAGATTTTTGTGGGAAAAGGATCAATTTTTAGATGCTAATATTAATTTAGTTGGAGTGTTAGTCCGAAGTTTGAATCTCATTTGATCGCATCGAAAAATTTTCATGCACGTCGAACCTAATCGTGTTCGAATCCTCATCGCGCAAACCCCAAAAATATTCCCATTAGTTGTGTAAAAATTTTCACCCTATCCCAAATTTCCCAATTACATTTTTGCCTCTGAAATTATGTACTACAAGACAAGAAAATTCAAAATTTATGTGACCCCTATTTTCCTTTTATTTTTCCCTCTTCCCCATTGGCCAACTGCCCCACTTTCCCCTATTTTTGGTTGACCCACTATCTCTTTCTTTCTTTTTCTCTCCCCCTCCCACATTTCCTTTTGCTGTTGCTGAAAACTCATGCAAGGAAGCTTTGCCATCATCTTTTACCATGCAAGAAGGCTGATTTTTTAGCCACCAACTTTTTGAAACTTTTCTATTGCATACGTGGGAAAAATCAACTTGCTGCTCCTCCTTCTTTTTCTTCCTCTCATTCTTTTCTTTGGTTTCTCCTCATTCCTGTTGATGCACGTCTCTCGGCCGCTGTTGCTACTTCCCTCTGCTGGTTTGCTGCTATTGCTGCTATCCTTCGGCTGATGCTACTCATTTCTCAGCTACTGCTTCCCTCGGTTAGTCTGCAGCTGCTTCCCTCGGTTAGCCTGCTGCTGCTGCTCTCCTTCGACAGCTGCTACCACTCATCTTTCGACTGCTGTTGTTACTTCCTTCAGCTACTACTACTACTAGGTTATGTTGCTGCTGCTGCTACTGCTGGTAACATCCCTTGCTCCAGCTCACCTCGTAGCCCGTCATCCTCAACACTAGCTACCATGAGTCCAGCCATCATCCCGGCTCCAACTAAGCTGCTATCGTCATCTTTAGCATCTATTTGTTCTCCAGCAGAATCGCCAAGGCTCGACCTAACTCACCATCCCGAGCTCCCCCTCCATCGTCCAGCTCCCCTACCCCCAGCACTCCTTCATCCTTTCTTCCTCCCCTTCCCCTCGCAAGCTTGCCTCAGTTCGCCTCACGTCGTGCGAACCTCCAACTCGCCATCTCTTGCTCGTCCTAGCCGCCAGGCCGTCATCTGTAGCCCCTCCTCCATCACGAACCACCCCATTACCGAGAGCCTCGTGCCATTGCCTCCCTCTCACCGTTGCAGCTGCATCGTTGCATTGCCACCACCGCTCGCTAAAAACTGATGCTATTTGCTGGAGTTTGCCACCGCCGACCGGGTTAGTTGACGTTTGTGAGTCGGCCTTTAATCCTTGGTTAAGGCATTAATTTTTTTTGGAATCAAATTAGTAAATTAATTAGTTAAATTAGTCTAATTGTGGCTGGATTAGCTAAATATTAGGTTTAGGTTAAATGGCTGCAATTAAATAAATTGGATCGAGTAGCAAGGTGGTAGGTGTCTAGTCTAAAATTAGATTAACTGATTGACTGAATTTGTGATTGTGAGCAAATGATGGACTAGAGTTAAGCGACCGAGAAATTATTTGACTGATTGATTAGTAGTCCAGAAGCCATGGGTGGTTATTTAATTTTTACAACTATAATTTACTGTGCTATTGTTATTACTGATGAGTTGAGGTCGAGATGGATATTTAACTGCCAAGTAATTGGAGTGAATTCTGTTGATCAAATAATAAATTGATTATTCGTGTTCAGTTGGAAAAATTGGAAAATTGGCTAATTTAATAATTCATGAAGGTGGTCACATAAGGGTCTTAAAAATTCATGCCAGTTGTACGGTATTTTCATGGTAGTTTCGTGTCGTGTCGTGTCGTGTCGTGTTGTACGAATCCTAAAGACCATCAAAACACACTATCGGTCGTAGTGCTCTATCACACTAGTCGTGTGCTATTTTTCTTGATAGTACCATGTCATGCTAGTTGTATGAATCTTACAGACTATCAGATGACACTGCTAGTCGTAGTGTTGAGTCACATTAATCGTGTGTAATGAACCTTGTGACCACCAATAAATTGACTTCAAGAGAAGACTTGAGATTTGCTGGTATTTTGTAAAATATTGATTATTATGGCATACAATTAATTGAGATGCCTGACGGAATCATTATCTTATCTGGGCTTGGGTTCTGTTTCACTGAGATTGATTTCTCACTCCGTTGTGGTTATCATTTTCAGGTCAGGACTGATGTAGAGGCCTGTTCAGTTTGGAGTCCTGAGCAACCAGTCGTTCCATGTCATGAACCACCAGATTCCAGGCACAAACCTGGCCTGAGAGCAGCTGTCACAACGATTTGGGTCGATGAGGGTGTAGACTACTTAGTAGCTCACATCTTCAAGGCCTAATTCTTTCGTGAGGATGATGTTCTCTATAGCTCGCTCCATAGATTTGAAGGGCCACCCAACCCAACTTCTCATATCCCTGCCTAGGATCTGATGGATCTTGGCCCGCCCGACGAGGAGATCGTGGATCCTGATCTTGACACCGAGGCCAATCCTCTCGAAGGGTCCAAACCATCCATCAAGACCGACCCCTCTGAGGCCTTCGATGATGTTCCCATGTCTCCTTAGCTGTAGGAGTATGAGGGTCCCTTTTTAATTTTTGGTGATGATAGTTGAGTGTGGAATAGCCTCTCTTTTGGGAGTAGATGATTAGCAAACCTTTCCAGACCCACCTATCGTTTTACCGGTCTCAGGGAGCTACCCTGAAGAGTGGGTTTGTATTTATGTTGTATAACTCCGTAGGGTTAGCAATCCTCTGCTCGTTGATGTATTGAAAATATTTGGTTAAATTAATTGAATGTCTTGTTTTTTTATTCTTGCTTATTATTTGTCTGGGAATATTAAAAATGTTCACGCATACGTAAAATTTTTGATTGGGTCGTTAGCGTGCCTGAGACGCTATTCTTTCCAACCTGAGGCGTTTAGGTGGGGTTGGCACGTGCTCGAGGTTCGGGGCATAACAATATCGAAGTCAGATAGAAGATATTTCAAGTTTGATGAACGGTGTCGAGAAGCTCAATAACTCCAATTATAGTAATTGGAGTATCCACATGCAATTTTACATATAGGGATAAGACTTGTGGGATATCGTTGATGACGGCACCACCACACCACCCACAAACAATGGTGAGTTAAGGAGATGGAACATCAAAGCAAATAAAGCTCTTTACACTTGCTATAACTGTTGAAGATGAATTAATGCAACACATCAAGAGCGTACAACCTCCAAAGTAGGCATGGGATAACTTGGCAATGCTTTTTGCTAGGTTAAATTATTCCAAGTTGCAAAGGTTGGAGAATGAACTACTGTCGATGTCACAACAGAATATGATGATGAGTCAATATTTCTCCAAAGTTAAATCAATTTGTGATGAAATTTCAAAGTTGGATCTTGAGAATGCCATCTCTAATACAAGAATGAGATGAATTATCATTCATAGGTTAAGACCGGAGTATAATGGTATTATTACGGCCACCCGTGGATGGGAAAATGTGCCAACTCTAACTGAGTTAGAGAATTTTATTAGCCATCCAAGAGACTTTAGATAGACAAATGTCAAAGGTCTCAATCAAGGAAGACAAAAGTGCCCTCTTCAGTAATACAAGAGTCAGAGGAGAACTGATGCAGGTAACAAAGATGGTAAAAAAAGGAAAAGTCATGGAGAATGGCAAAAAAGACAAGAAAGGACGAGCCATTGGCCAGGCGAGCGTAGCGGAATCGGAATAAATATAGCAATGAGGATAAAAGCAATAGAAGACAAAATGATTTGTGGAAAAGTTAGTCATTTTGCCAAAGATTGTAGAGTCAAAAGAGTTTAAGGAAACGTTGCAACATCTAAAAAGAATGATAGCAAAGAGGAGTGGGATTTCAAAGCCTCTATTACTGTAGAGGAATAAGAAGAGCTTGCAGCTATTATTGCTATCAAATTAAAAGATGTGACGGCTTTCATCACGGTAAATCATAAATTGATCAATCATGACGTTAATTGGATAGTTGATTCATGGTGTTTAAATTACATGATTAGAGATGAAGGCGACCAACAAATATGACTAAGTACATCGGTAGACGAATAGTTGTCAACGTAGATAACTTAAGGTTGCCGATTACTCATGTCGGCCAATTAGTGATATCACCCCAATTTAGTTCATATCATATTGAATTGAAAAATGTGTATCATATGCTCAGGTTGAATAAAAATCTATTGTCTATGTCACAATTCACAAACTCGAGAAACTATGTGGAGTTTGGTCCAAAGCCATTAAGGTGTACCGTAGTGTGGAGCCCATTGATATACCGTAGTGTGGAGCCCACTAGTGTACCAATCATGGAGGGGCGTCAACTAGAGTAATGTCAATGTAGATGGCGTACGTGGACAAAACTCGAAAGAGTGATACACTTGACTAATGGCATGCACGCCTTGGCCATATAAGCTATTATAAGTTGAAGAAAATGATGAAGAAGGATATGCTAAAGGGTCTTACTCATATGGAAGTTCAAGAAGATGTAATTTCTGTCGAATTTCAGTTCGAAAAGGCACATTAGCTTTCATACAAGGAGTCCACATTCAGAGCTAATATGCCTCTTCAGCTCTTCCACTCAGATGCATTTGGTCTAGTGAAGCAATCATCTATTAGAGTATCAAAGTACATGATAATGTGCATTGATGATTTTTCCAAGTACATTTAGATTGACTTTATGAAAGAAAAATTAAAGGTATTTAACATATTTTAGGAGTCTAAATTACAAAATTTTAAAGCAAGGTAGGTAGGAAAATACGTTGTTTTCGTTCTGATAATTAGGGAGAATATACTTCATACGAATTCATGAAGTGTCTACAAGATTGCAAGATGCCACAATAAAATGGAGTTGCTTAAATAAAGAACCGGCATTTGGCAAAGACTTGCAAGGGCATGTTATGTGGAAAGAATGGTCCACTAAAATTTTGGGTTAAATGTATGAAGACAGCAGCGCACGTAATCAATAGACTACCTCAAGCAAGGCTTAGCTCTATATCATCATATGAGAAGCTAAGGAATCACAAGCCCACAATAAGTCATTTTAGAGTATTTGGACATGTTTGTTATGCATTTGTACTGGACCATCTACGCAGCACATTCGATAAGAAGGAAATTCATTGCATACTCATGGGTTACGATGATCATTGAAAAGGATGGAAGTGTCGTGATCCTATAAACTTGTAGAAATGTGGTGTTCGATGAACTATTATCAAGGTGGTCATCGCTGGCCATTGAATTACCAATTTCAAAGCAAATGGATGAAGAGGTTCATGAAAGAATGAAAGAGTTTGATGAGAACCAGCTAATTGAAGAAGAAAATAAATCAGTAGTTGAAAGAGAAAAAGTCAGAGCATTGTCACTAGAAAAAGTCAAAGAACCAATAGTGAACTATGTACATCCAAGAATGAAAGAAGAGCTTTGACCGTGTTGGATAGAAGAATCTAAAGAGCTGGAACCTCATCTTCGAAAATCAACAGGGCAAAGAAAACCAAATCCCAAATATGCAAGTGCTGCATTAACTGAAGATGTCGAAGTTATCGAGCCGTCTACTTATAGGGAAGCCTTACATAGCCCGGAATGGAGAAAACGCCATGGAAGAAGAATTTCAAGCATTAAGGAAGAACGAGATATGGGATTTGATGCGAAATCCTAAAGAGGTATGTCCTATACCTTGCAAGTGAATTTATAAAATAAAAACTCGACTAGATGGGTCGATAACATGATATAAGGCAAGATTGGTTTCACGAGGATTCTCTCCAAGTATTGTTTACATTATGATGAGACCTTAAGTACAGTAGCAAAGGTTACCACAGTTCAAGTCCTATTAGTACTCGCAAGCAAATCATGGAAATTATGGTAAATGAACTTGAAGAACACTTTCCTACATGGAGAAATAGATCGAGATATGTACATAGAGTAGTCAAATGGTTTCAAGAGTAAGGCCCATCCAAATCATGTCTGCAAGGTAAAGAAAGCTCTCTATGGCTTAAACCAAGCCCTGAGGGCATAGTATGAGAAGATTGGTGAATTCCTATTGCAAACTGGTTACTTGATAACACCAACAAGCTTAAGCCTATTTGTGAAGGTAGAAGATGGTACGCTTGCAATTGTATTGGTTTACGTTGATGATATAATCATCACTTGAAATGATGAAGAAGAGATGCGTAAAATCAAAGCCAATCTCTACGTGAGGTTTTAGACGAAAGAAGTTCAAGAATTGAAACATTTTCTATGACTCAAGGTTTAGAAAACCAAGGATGGACTATCCTATGTCAGCAAAAGTACACATGAGATACCCTAGAAAAGAACAAGATGCTTGATTGCGAACCTACATCTACTCTAGTGCATGGAAATGTAAAACTATGTGCAAATGAAGAGCAAAAACTAGAAGACTCAACTATGTACAGGTAATTGGTGGGTTGTCTTATTTACCTAATCATAACACGGCCCAACATTGCCTTCGCAGTGGGAATAGCAAGTCGATCCATGGAGAAACCACTGAAGTCTCACTTGGATGTAGTCAAGCATACTAAATACTAAGGTATGTACAAGGCACATTTGATATTTGCCTTTTGTACAAGAAAGAAACATCGTGTCAATTAGTAGGCCATTGCGATGCCGACTTTGCTGGAGATTGTGGCACACAATGATTAACTACTAGGCATGTGTTTAGCCTTAGATCTGTAGTGGTGTCCTGGTACAATAAAAGACAACTGATTGTCTTATTGTCTACTATAGAAGCTGAGTACGGAACAGCAGTAATGGCGGTTCAAGAGAGTATATAGCTAGTACAACTAATGGAAGATCTTCATCAACTAGTAGATTATTCGATACAGTTATACTATGATAATCTCTTAGCCATAAGCTTGGCAGAGAATCCAATTTTTCATGCGAGGACTAAGCATGTGGAAGTACCTATCATTTTCTGCAAGAAAAAATCTTACAAGGAGAGATAAAAATGTAGTACACTAAGACAAGTGATCAAGTTGCAAACATTTTCACCAAAGGTCTTAGAGTTGTAAAATTTGAAGAGTTTTGGACCCAACTTAGCATGGTTGCAAAATCTATCCTAAGAGAAAGTGGTCGATGAGGGGGACTCTTCAAGAAATCACTACCTATCTCTCTTGTTTCTAGATCCTTCTTGATTAGTCTTGACTATTCATATTTTCAATGTTTAGTTAATGTGACCATTCATATTTTAATATTTTGTCAATTCCCAAGGTTTTTTCCCCTTGAAATGCTAGGTCGCATTTTTGAATCAAACCAAGAGTCATGTATTATACATAAATAGACAAGTCTTGTAATAGTTGTGTCATGCTATGAGAAATGAGTCAAAATGAAATAGGACATTCATCTCTTTCCTTGAGTGTTCTCCTTATGTTGAGAGTCGTCGATCAAATTGGTGATCTAAGTTTAATGGTGCTGACAATCGGTATTATTACCAAAACTTACTGACGCTTATGAAACCTAGCCGATTCTTTCTAAGTTCAACATGGTTGGCGTTGATGCGGTCAAATTCTTTACTTTTTAAATAATATTTTGAACTTTCATTTGGTTTTTTCTATTATTCTATTTTCCTTCTTTTTATTATGGCCAGCAAGGGCTCAGCCTTAAGCCCTCATTTGCCACCGTTGAGGGCTATGAAGGCAAGGGTTGCGGGCTAGCTGCCTTGGCTAGATTCAACCAAGGCTGGCCCCCTCGCCTAGTGGCCATCGAGGGCCAAGTGAACCTCGTCGACCATAGTAAAGAAAAAAAAAGGAAAAGAGAAGAAATGAATGAAAGGAAAATAATAATAATAATAATAATAATAATAATAATAATAATAATAAAATTGAAAAAAATATTAAAATATCATTAAAAATTCTCTACATCAGCAACCGATGTGACTAAATCAGAAGATGAACTTATTTGGTGCATAAAAACTGGCTCAATGTTTCACTTGAGCAGTACACAAAAATTAGTAATTGCTACGAATATCTATACTATAATTTGAGCTGATTTATGACTTATTTTCGGTTGGAAAAACATGATATACTATCAGTTTTTTTGGTTATTGGTTCTATTGAACAAATATAACATTTAATCCTGCCGAACAATCATGCAAGAAACTTAATGTCTACATAATCTCGAAGTATATATTTGCAATACCAAACAAGAAAGAAAAAGGACCTCCCTACATCCATAATAATTGTTTTAATACCAAACATAATTTTAGCATATTGTCCATTTGACCATCAATACAAGAGGCTCCAGATAGAGAAAAGAAAAGTTTATCTTTTCTCATCAAGTAGATGTTCCTATGACAAGCTAATTAAAGAAAGAGTAGGATGTATACCTTTGACTGATCAAGACCACAATTGATGCATAGGATAAGGAAAGTAGTCCCTTTACATGGGACGGAAATTCGACGAATTTAATTCATGAAATTTACAGGTATAAGAAAAAGGGTAAATACTTTATTAAACCCGAATTAATTACTTCAGAATTTTATTAAATTTCGAGGATCTACATCAAATCCTCAAAGATGTGATGGTTATCGGATCAAGCGAGAGCAAACCTCAGTTGTTTGTTTTAATTCTTTTTTCCTTATGTTGCGACAATTCATACAGAAATTATGAGAAAAGACATGTCATTACCACCAGATAAAATCGAAGAATCGATAGAAATGGTTCAATAATGCTAAATTATCTTCTCAATTCTCACATCTAATAAATCGATGAATTTGTGGACTACCATCGGCACCAAACTGCGTACAATTCCAAAATTTGATAAAGGTTTAGCTGCAGTTGGCATGAATCCTCATGTCTTTTATCATACCTATTGAATTTTGTAATAGCAAGCGGTTCTAGCTATTCATGTCTTTACACAAGTAGAGTAAGGCATGACCTTATGAGAGTATTTTTCACTTCCTACAGTCTATGAGTCTGGGTTAAATCCCTAGCCAACGAAACCATATAACTCCGCGATAATCTAGAGGAAGAATTAAATCATAAGAATGTCATTCCGATGATCCAAAAACCATGATATAACACAAAAATTAGTGTGCAACGCATGCTAATCTCCCATTTTTTCAAGGCTACCGAGGATATGGCTCGGTCACAGAGATCTCGTTTTTCGAGACCCTAGATACCCTTGAACTGTAATCCTGCATAGATGATATATCAGATTCAGCGCCCTCGTGGTGGAAAAATGCGGGTCGCGATGGCACTTGGAGAGTGACCGAGTGGCTGTTAAGCATCAGAAGGACCGAGGCCATAGTTGGCCGGTTAGCCACGTTTTCTTGAACACATAGTAGACCAATGTGGATGCACCTTGCGATTTCAGTCCTTGATCCATAAGCTAAAGAGGAATCGATGATGTTTGATATTGTTCCATCCCTCCAACTCTTCCAGACCTGCAAACATTTGACAAACATTGAACTGATTGATCTCCGCAACTTTATGTGAAATGAGAATATATGTTCTTATACTCACAAAGCTTATAAGGACCTCCGTGTCATTGCCCATGCGGAAAAGATTGTTCCTTTGACCACTCACAATCTCCAAAGCCAGCACTCCAAAACTGAAGACATCGGACTTGACCGAGAAGTTTCCGTGCATGACATACTCCGGTGCCATGTATCCGCTGTGCATCACAATAAGTCCACCACATTAGCTTTACAGTTTGCCTTTGTTCTATTTGTAAGCACTCTAGGATGTTGTCGCACTTACTAGGTCCCCACGATCCGGTTTGTCTCGGCCTGACTTTGGTCCATCTCAAACAACCTTGCCATACCAAAATCTGATATCTTAGGATTCATATCTGAGTCTAACAAAATGTTGCTGGCCTTGAGGTCCCGATGGATGATACGAAGTCGAAAGTCTTCGTGTAGGTAAAGTAGCCCTCGAGCGATACCCATTATTATCTTGTGACGCCTATCCCAGTTGAGATTCTCACGCTTTAGGGAATCTACGCATTTTGTTAAAATCACATTCTATAAGAAGTCCCTTAATCATTTCATGAGGATCTAAAATCAGGCATGACAAGCAGAGAAACATACCAAATATGAATTGATCGAGGCTTGAATTGGGCACAAACTCATAAATTAGAAGCCGTTCGACTCCTTCCAGACAGAAACCTAGGAGCCTAACCAAGTTCCTATGTTGTAGCCTAGCTAGTAACATCACCTCATTCTTGAATTCTACTTCTCCTTGGTCGGAATTCCGTGACAGCCGTTTCACTGCAATTTCCTGTCCATTGGAGAGCCGGCCCTAGAATTTCATCAAAGTAGGTCCTCTTGAGTATCGATTGGCAAATTGAAGCATTTCGAAGAGGATCAAGTGTTGTCGTCTATGACTTGGGTTGCTTAAATTTCGTATACGAGAGAGTAGAGGATGTGCTTTGTTAATTATTACCTTGTAAACAGCACCAAAACCACCTTGTCCAAGCCTCTTGGTATTAGAGAAGTTATCCGTTGCCGCTCTGATAGTACCAAAATCAAATTGCAGTGACTCTGCCGTGCTAATTTCATCCTCAACTTCACCTAAAAAGAGAAAAACAGAGTCACTCAGGCAAATATCATCGTCCTAATATCAGTTTTCGTAATGGAAATGTTTACAAACTTTTAGTTATACAGGTTAATAATTGTCGAAAGCAATCCAGATCTTGCCATTTTGCTGGTCTGAAAGAATAGTAATTACTCAACTTCATTACATCCATGATCTTTTGAACCTCATAAACAGTTGATATTCTAATTCAAATTGATAAAGACTAACGTTCAACTCTTTGTCTGGGCTGCTGCTTCTTCCTTTTCACTATCAGGAGTGCGGCGACGCCTGCAAGGAGTATCACAGAAACACTTGTGGCGATTACAATGATCACAGTCCTCATTGAATTACTCTTTCCACCTGCAAGAGCGAAGGCACATCATGTTGATGATCATCACGCCATTCTTTGATAACTCGTAAATCTTAATAGTCTCGTCTCTGAACTTTGGATTGTACAATTCGACTCTTGAACTTTTAAGTTGTTCAATATGATCCCTGAACTTTAACTCAATGTGCAATCTAGTTCACAAAAGTTTCATTTGTTCAATGTGGTCCATGAATAATATGAAAATGTGCAATATTATCCTTATAGTAATTCAAGATCAAGAACAACATGAAGCAATTTCATATAGTTGAAGAACTAAATTGAACATGTACCAAAAATCCAAAGATCTCATTGAACAATTTTCTCCAGAGATCACATTGCATATTGAGTCAAAGTTCAGGAACCAAGTTGAACAAATTAAAAATTTAGAGATTACATTTCACAGTAGACAAAAGCTTACGATGTTGGGATGTGGTTTATACTTCTCATCAATAGGAAAACACAGCGAGTCCCATTCCCCAGTTTGGCAAGACAAACCTTTGTATCTCATTTTCTCTTTCTCGTATTTACTCTCTATTTTATTATTATTGTGTGCCTAATCCTAATACAGGGACTATTTATATCACTTTTCCCGCTCTCTGTTCGATGCTCCTGTGTGCTCGTGGGGGACCAATATATACATGAGGACCACCAGCAGGAAGGATAAAAAGAAACGTAATAGATTAATTACACCTTTTGTTCTTCTTCTTTTTTTTGGACGGGGGGGATCGAATCCATACCCCTGTTGACGCTTGTTAAGATATTACACTTTGGATACATTCCTCTGCTATTCGAATAGATTTGCTAGACACTTTGTCTTTTGATGAGGCACAAAGTTTCCTTACCTCTGATTCTTTTATGTCTCCTGTCATGCATCCATAAGTTGTTATTCAATGAAGTGACTACGACAGTTGATTATTAGCCATATAGACGCATCAAATATAGAGATACATTACCATCTTTTGCCGAAAGTATAGACCAATCGATACCTTCGTTCTTGCAATGAAATACTTATCCAACTCCGCCCGAGAACAAATTGCACAATCTATAGAGCATATATCAATAAAGAAGAATTGCATGATCTATAGAGCATGTAGATTAAGGTCATTTGAACGTTTTATTATGTGAATCTCGCGTGGAACATGCATAATTAATACTTTACATGATCTTAATCCACTTAAATTTTAGGGAAAAAAAATAAAAGCCATGTACCTAACCCCTGAACAAGAGCCAATTGTACCTGGTGATGGAGGGGGCGCATCTACCTCCCCTGGGGGCACAGCTCGTGGCGGCGGCGGAAGTGGCTCACCAACTGTGTCGAGGAACGGGGCATTGGTCTCGTACCGCATCTGGCAACTCGGAGCCATGAAATTAACTCCTTTCCTCCCGGCACAGCAATCCGCAAGCATCCCGAAAACTGCCGCCAGGCAGTCGCTGCAGTTCTTCTCTGTCAAGTCCGGCGTGCACTGCTCCATCGCATAGATTGTGTATAACCCCACTGACGTGTTCCCCATTGCGTACTTCCTCAGTGAGTGGCCGCCTGCCGCCTCAGCTTGCAGACCATCCATCAGGGTCCTTAGTGCCGCGTTGTACGTGTCCGGGCTCGTGGCGTTGGCGTCTTGGCGCACCCAGTAGTTTCGGTAGATGACGACTGAGCCGAGGATCGAGGCGTTAGAGTACCGGAAGGTGCATTTCTCGCTGTAGAGCACAGCCTCCTTCTGAAGGGGGCAGAGGCGGCGAACGTCGGAGGCCGAGGTGTTAAGGCAGGTTCGACAGCTCTCGCCAGTCAGGTCACCGCGGCAGTAGCCAATGACATAGAGGATTTGGGAGGAGCCAGAGATGGCGCCGGAGGTGTTGAAGAAGCCGTAGGTGAGGGACAAGGAGTTGGTGGTGGAGATGGAGGAGAGGAGGCTGGTGAGGGTGGTTTGATAGGTGTCGTCGGCGGTGAAGTTGCCGGTCGAACCACAGTAGGGCTTTGGGAATTTTTGGGCGTCGACGGTGGAAGCAAACATGAGAAGAAGCAAGAGAGGGAGATTTGGAGGATCCATTTGTTTTTTTTTTTTTCGTTTCTTTCGGGTTTTTCGGGTCTTTTTTAGATTAATGTCGATAGGCTAATAACTTGTGAATATATAGTTTGTGGAGCTCCTATACAAGTTGATTTGTTGAAGTCAATTTCGTCAAAGCTATGATAAATTCGCAATGATATATATATATTTTAATATCTCCCTCCGAATTTTTTTTTGTGGAAAAAAATAATTACATCATGGTCCTTGAATTGTGTATTCAATGTACAAAAGCTAGTTTTACTATTATTTATTTGATTGATTAGTACAGCTAGCATTATTCATTCTCAACGGTTGACTGAGTTTAGAGAACTTTCCAACTTATCAATTTACTACAATTGAAATACTTTTTTTTTACATATGTGCTCAATCTCGTACTCATTTTGAACAGTTACTTCATAATTTTTTTCTATGGGAATTCAAATATGGGGATAAAGATACCACAAGTACTATGACTTTCATGTGACGCTTCCTTGAGGTCATGAATTTCAATCGATTAAGCCGGTGTTACAGTTTTTACAAAACGTTCACTTAAATGTTATAACTTTTTAATTCATAATTTTTTGAAAACACATAATTTTTAAAGAACATTCACCACAAAATGCCATCGGATTTCTAACACTTGTGGGGAATAATTTCTAAAAGTTATGACACTTCAATAATCAATTAAAAAGTTACGACGCTTATAATGTTTTGTCCTTTGCACATGACCAATTTTGCCAAATACCAACTTTTTCGATAAGTGCTTTTCAGTTATGACCATTAGGAGGATGATCTTTAGGACGAGGAATATTTAGTTTAGCAGATTATAAATCTATTCTTTTGAAAAGAATATGCAGGAATTATTACATGATTGTTGCTAGGAAAAAGTAAAAAAGTTGGTATTATTTCTCATACATATAGATTGACTAGGAACAAAGAAGCCTAGGTCATGTGCAGCTTAATTGCCAGAGATGAGACTTATGTGACTGAGTCGTCCTATGTGAGGGTCAGGGTTGGCGTTTGGCAATGCTGGGAGAAAAAGAAGTGGTTGATAGAGATTGAAGCACATGAGGACAACAAAGGAAGAAGACCATTACAAGATCTTCACCTTTAGATAGAGATGGCCACGGTTCAAAACTGGACAATTCTGATTCGGAACCACCGGTTCCGATTTATGACCTATTATGAACCAAAACCGAAACTTTTAAGGGAGTTCAAGTTCCGGTTCATAAACTGGCAGTTCTGAGCCAGTTCAAGACCCGGCTCCGGTTTCGGTTTGAATTGGACAGAAGCGCCGGTTCCGATTTTGATTCCGATTCAGGTTTTGGTTCTGATTCCTGTTCAAAATCGAAACTAGAACTGCCAGAACCGGCAGTTACGTTCGGTTTGCAACCGATTTTTAAATGAAAATTTAAAAAATAAAAAATAAATTTTTAAATAATGAATTATGAAATAAAAATATAAAATTATGAAATAATAAATTTTTAAATACAAATTGTAATTAAATTTGAGGATCGGAGGAAAAAATGGGAAGGAGAAAAGGGTTGAACTTAATAAATTATCATTAAGTACCTACATATCTTCTTGGGAATAGAAAACTCATAACCCATGTAATTTTTTTTTATCTTTGATAATCTCATACTTACCTCATCATCAATCGTCGCTATCGATGACGGTGGTGCTTGTGGCCATGGTATCTCAATCATTGAAGAATTCATATTCATTGTTGCGATACATCTCTTATTGTCAATATGCAGCCTTTGTCTAATCATCGACACAAGCCTGAGCCTTAACCGAATCCGAAACTAGTCTTGGACGTCGGTTATCCAAAATATTACTTTCAGTACTAAATGTTTGTTCAACTGCAACTGTTGAGTAAGGGGTTGCTAAAATCTCTTTTGCAATGTGAGCTAGTACTGAAAATTGAGTTGAATGACTATTTCACCATTGTGGAATTTCGAAATACATGCCTTCGAATTGTGAAAACTCAAATACGGTGATTAAATAAATCTCTAGTTTTGGAAATATTTTTCATTATTCTCTTTTGTCTTTTTTTTGCATATTCATTAGATTTCTAGACCCTCTACCTATGTGTCCGCCTTGCATATCACTAACTTGGAAAGAAGTTCCACTATCATCAACTATATTATATCTACTGCAAAAATTATTATACAATTCTACTATTATATTTTAAATTTTGTTTCTATATCTCTAATATTCACAGTTTCAGTCAAATGTAAATAATCATAGTAGAAATTTAAACCATCAAGTAAGCCATCCATTTTGGTATGTGGATCCAAAACACAAGCAACCAAATAAATAATAGAAATTTTGGTGTAATATTGCATCCATTTCGTTCGCATTGCTATAATAGTCGGACCTAATTGATCATCATTTTCTTCAAAAATACTAGCAATATTTACACACTTTGTTAAAAATAAATGCGTAGTAGGATAATAAATATCGGATAAAGTATAAGTTGCATTATTAATTTAAAAAATCTAAACTTTTTTTGCAAATATCTTACTATTGTGGGTATAAATTTAGTTAAGAAACATCATTCGTAAAAAATATACATAATAAATCTTTATATGAAAAAGATTGATTAAGCAACTCGTATGTAGAATTTCAACGATTTGAAACATCTCTTGGAAATAGTTTTGGTTTGCTTTCATTTTGTTTACAAAATCTACCTCTATCTCTCATAATGTGAAATGTTTCCATAAATATTAAATTGCTGTTTTTATTAGATGGAGAAAAATTTCAAGAGTTCGTAAACCATTTTGTACGCATAAATTTAAAACATGGCAAACACATCTAATGTGAAAAAAATTTCCACCAAAAGTGGATTTACAAATTATTTCTAACTTACGAATGGAAGTGGTATTTGCCGAGACATTATCAAAACCAATTGAAAAAATTTTATTAACCAATAAATATTCTTTTAAAACTTGCTTAATTATTCTATAAATATTATATACCATATGCGTTTCATCAGAAACTCGAAATGCAATAATTCTTTTTTGAATGCTCCAATCACAGTCTATCCAATGACATGTAATATCTATATAATAATGAGTTTGCCAAGGATCACTCCAAATGTCGCTCCTTTATGCACATGTCCATTGAAAATTACAAAAAGATTTCTCAAATCTTATTTTCCTTTTTTATAAAGTTTAAAAATTTGGCGTTTAAGCGTATTTCTCGAAACAGGTTTTGCTTGTGCAATATATGCATTTTGTATAAAAGTATTAAAACCAAAATTTTCACCAAAATTAAACGATAAATATTCACCAACGGCAAATTTAGCTAATTCATGCTCATAATTATTTCTATCGTAACGAAATAAAGGAGAAGTGTTACAATCGATAAACTTGGGAATTTATTGTTGCCTGGTGTTGATCCTAAATTGCATTGGATGTTTTGACACCAGATGTTGTCCATATGTTCCATAGACGCTTCCACTTGTAAAGCTGTATATTTTTTGTAATGCTTATATATGCGATTGTATTCATTTCCTTTTATATGTTGCTTGGTGAAATGTTATTATATGATGAATGCGCCCCTCGACTTATCTCCTTTGTTATTGACGCTTCTTCAGCATTGGCAATAGGATGTAGACTTTTTTGCATCGAGACGTGCTCGACATTGGGAATGACATTGGGAATAACATTGATATCATCGTCTTCTCTCATGAGAATCATGAGAATAATTAGATTCATCGGAATCATCGAGCTTTTTCCTCTTCCACTTGCCATTTTTTGAGAGAATTAAGCGGAAGAAAACTGACAAAATTGAGCAAATTTGAGAGAATTTGATAAATGAGAGAATTTGAGAAAAATTTTGAAGAAAAAATGAAAGGTGAAGATTGGTATTTATAATAGTGAGGATTATTTAATAAATTTTTTAAAAAAGTGAAGTAGATTATTTAATAAAAAAATGGCTATATAGTCATTTGGCCGGTGGTTCCGAATCGCCCGGTGGCACCTAGTGGCACCTAATATTTTCTCGGGTGATGGATTCTCGTGATCCGTCCTATGCTGATAAAAACAACTTAGCTGGCTTCCACTAATTTTCAGTGCTTTGAACTTTTCACTTTCCTCTGATTTTAATAAAAAAGATATGCGGTGTTCAGGGAGCACTTTTCAGTCTCTGTAATTGCGCGTGCATTTCCCTATTGTCGTTGCATCTTTGCATTGATCTTTGTCTCTTCTTTCTCGAACAATTTCTCGGATTTAGAAAGCTGTCTGAAAAGGCATATAGCTTAAAATTTTTAAAGGGGTCGAAAAAGAAAAAAGAAAAACCAGTGTTCAATCAATTTGCACCGATTAGCATTTCTTCTAGAAGTCCCAAAAAATTTTCTTTACTTTTAAAATTTTGGGCTAGCAAGTCATCAAGAGAAATGAATAAGGCTACTTTCGTCAAATGCCAAAAAAAGTCAATAAATCCAGTCGGTTCATAACTAATAAGGGTGACTTTGACCAACTAATCATCTCTCGTCACGTGACATCACTTTGCCGACGCATATATACGTAGATAGATCCAAAGTATTCGGCTTGATGGGACACTTAATTATTTTGAAAACCATTACTTGACGCTCATTTCATAGCGCATTCAACGGTGTTATTCAACGGTGTTGCCACTATCTACAACGTTGAACATGCATTGAAAGGGTACGAATGTCATTTGGCGTGCCTTTTAACGGCCCATCATCCACAACCGCTATTTGTCCCATTCCATCCGGCGACCGGTCGACAGTCGCATATGGGGGCGAAAACATGTTCTCCCTTGAAGGATTCATCTCTCTCTCAACTCTAAGCTCAACTTCTCTCCCCAAAAATTTTATCATTTTAACGTGCTAATTTAAGCATCGGAGGGCCAATTCGAGTACAAAATGCCAAAGGCCTTGATCCGATTGTCGGGGTGCAGTTTGATTTCCTTGCAAAATTGTAGACCAAACTCGTGTTTGTTTCCAGTTCTAGCATCAACATGGGTGCCGTTTGTGGGAACTGAGCAAATCGCTGGATTGTTCTTCCAGTGAAGTTTCCTAAAACTACATGCAACCGACGTAGCTCATCCCATGACGCCCCCACTGACTCCCATTCTCCTGACTTACTTTACAAATGCCAAAGGCCTTATAGTGACGGTAGAATATTAGGCGTAAAATCATTTGTGATTGAGATTATATCGTTATATCGTTGAACTATTAGTTTATCAAATCCCTTTTGAGTTTGAAACCTTTGTCCTATTCTATTTACAAGCAATTTTACTGGGTGCATGATGTACTTGGGACGAATCTTGTCAACCCTTATCGCTTCTCCATTATGCAATCCTCCACCAAACAATAAACAATTCCCAATCTCAACGATTTTCCGAAAATAAAATAAAAAAGTCTGATGAATATTCATATCGCTTATTTAGATCTAAGTATCTATTAACCTACAGTCATTTTTTCCACTTTCTTAAAAGATTTCCTTTTCTGAAATTAATTCAAATCTTTAAATCAATTTTCCGTGCATGTATTTGTATTTTTCTTTTTGCCCCATCTTTTTACCCGCATTGGCCTAAACGCATATATGAGTGACTTGTTAATGAAATCGACAAACTAGAGAAGGCAATCGTTACTGAAAATGTTTTTCTTTTCGTACAATATCTCGTTGCACCGAGCTAAGATTCGGATGTACAAACAAGATTGTTGAGCATAAAGCTTGTTTATGAAGAGTAAGGGCAGCCATGAGTATAAAAGATTAAGGACCTTCCAATATTCGGGAGTTTGGACTCGATGGTATGTCATGTTAAAAGGGGTTAATAGACCACATAGATAAAAGTATTTCCAGCTTTGGTGTATATCTCCTAGATGGGTCCGAAAATTTGAATTTGATTAATAAATTATGTTTTGATGGTTGATCCATGGGATTGGGAAAAAAAAACCAGCAAGAATATAAAACAGGCCTAGGAAAAAATAACAATAATAATACAAAAAAAGAATATACCATTTATCTCAAGACTCGGTCAAGCATCTGTCTGTCTCTGAGAACTTGCAATGGAGCTTGCAACGTTGGTGTTTTGTGATTAGAATGGGTTTGGATCTTATAAACTCTTTTGTCATCCACGCATCTTCTTGTTTTTGAAATTGAGCATGCAATTATTTACTGTTGGAAATTTGAATCTTTCTCGAATAGATGGTAAAAGTAGATAAGCATACATGACATATGAAGAGTACATGAGTCATCTATAGTCTTTAAACGATGACTATCTAATGTAACAAGACGTTGCGATACGAATTATGATTAATCAGAAATATGCACAATCCCAATGTAAATATATATACAAGACTGCAATGTGAAATTGAATTTATGCGTATAAAATCTCATACCTTGATATTATGTCCTAGCGTGCATCCATTTAATTTAGAACAGATTAAATTACTAGGAAACTGACGAAAAGTCGTGTCATATCTTAACTTACAGATAGTGTCCTTTTGTATACGTGGCATTTCAAGAAATCTTGAGCACGTTGATTTTTCCTTTCTCAATTGCAAGTTCGTACACGAAACCTCGATGACACACACACAATCGATGGAAGATGATGACGATCATACTAATGATAATTGTAATCGTAATATAACATTTGCAATGAGGTATGTTTATCCTTAAGAAACAGACGAGGGGCAGCATGCGCACCCATTGTATTGTTTTCGCGAAATTACTTATATATATATATCTCATAATTAAGTCCAATTAGACAACCTTATCCGATGCTTTACTTGGTCTACCGAACAATTTACCAACCATTCATTAATTATTCTCTTGAATATGTCGATTATGCTTATCGACATTGATTTTGTTCCCACAAACAACTTATGTGCAAACGAAAAAATATTAGAAATATTGTTTAATTAGTCATAAAATTATTGTACGTAAGTCAATTGACATATATATATGTTAATTTTTTGATAATTTAGCCCTAAACTTTTATGCAAAATTTTAATGTGATTTTTCTGAGCTAATTTTTGTCGAAAATCACTGACATGACCAGCGATGATTGAAAAGTTGGTTCGAAAGGACCACGTTGAAGTTTTATGTAAAGATTTAGAATTAAATTGACAAAACTAAAAAAAATTATAATTGAGTTGACATATTTGTGCGATAAGCATAGAATTGACTGAATAATTTTCTCTAAAATACTAGCAGCCCACTCATTCGTTGCGATGATTGTCGAGACAAGAGGCCCTCGAGGCGAACCGGAGAAAGTTTTTGCTATTACAATTCGAACCCTTGTCCGTATTAGGCTTGACCGAACTTGTGGGTCAACTTGTGGGGGTCCCGTGCATCTTTCCATCACGTTGTCCGATGATGGATGTTTTCTATACTCTAAGCCATGGAATTTGACTTCCAAGTTGGCTCTATTACCATCTCGAAGCCATCGAATTTGACTTCCAAGTCGGTTCACCCGTCTAGTATCAACTAAGTCATCGAATTTGACTTCCAAGTTGCTTCTCTAAGCCATCGAATTTGTTTCGGAAACAGATGCGCAAATTTAAGCGCGAAATAGCGAACGATAAAAGTAAAATAAAATACACGAGACAAGATATACGTAAAAAAACTCAAAACGAAAAAAATCACGGGAAAAGAGAGGTTTCACTCTTTTCAATAACAAGTACAAGCGTACAATCAAAGATCAAAAGATCTAACAAGAAGAAGTGAAAAAACAAAGGGTTTCTTGGGCAAAAGAGAAAGCAATCGTTACAATATAATGTGCAATAGATTCTTTTTATAATCCCTTCTAAAAAACCCTAAAACAAAAGATAGCTGATTCCTTTTATAGCACATTCTTAAAATAACCTTATTATTAATTTGGAAGTCAAAATACAACAAATCTCCACCTTGACTTCAAATCTCCAAAGGAACGTTTTACCAAACGTCACAAAACCTTTCTCCCTCACAACCAAGAGTGACAACACAAGACTATTTGCCAAACAGCAAAACCGATGACGCACATCCCTAAGCCTACGTGAGCGTACTCAATATAGGAAACAAGGGATAAAACGCCGCCGACTCCGCATAAGTAACTTAAATAGCGAAAACACCAACCAAGTCCAAACAACACTTGAACTTAGTCAAAGGAACTGGTTTGGTTAACATATCTGCTAGATTATCCGCCGTAGGCACTTTCTTCATTGTAACTGTAAGAGAATATGCTACTAAATAACAAAACCGTACCTCTAGAGAGGCTTAATTTGCCTTTTAGCTCTCCCTGCAACCATAGTCTGAGGTTGTTCAACTTCTTTTACTTCGTCTTTAATCAAATCTGAATCTTGTTGCTTACTGTCACTTTCTAACTAACTAAGAACATTTTTAGAGGTTCTCCATGGATGTTTTGCACTAAACTCCACCTCTTTCGCTGCATTCTCTTTTTGAATATCTGTAGACTCAACAGGCTTTTTTTAATCAAGCATAGAATTTTCATCAAAAATAATATCCCCACTGATTATAAACTTTGGTGATTGAGGATCAGAACACCATAATTTATATCCCTTAATACCATCTGCATAATCAACGAAAATGCTTTTATTGGCTGTAGGTTCAAGCTTACTATGTTTTAAATGATAATAAACAGGAGATTCAAATACTTTTAAAATAGAATAATCAGAAAGTTTACCAGACCTCTTACATTCAATTGCGGTTGAAGGAGAATGATTTAGCAAATAACATGCCTTGTACACAACTGTTGACACCTAATTTTGATTTTTCTTTATATATATTATTGAAAAAAAATGATAATTTATTCTAAAAAAAACACATTTCCTCGTAATTTGCATATTTTGTTTCATGCATTGTATTTGCATCAATTTAGACTGGCAGAGGAATTGGGCTTCAATTGAAGAGCGACAGACCCGAATTTACTTGAAAATTTAGCTACCCCACGGTGACGTCTTTATTGGGTCGAAAATTCAAAGAGTCTTAACCCATTGGGACTCTTCAATATTTTGAAAATTAAGAGTTTTAAGTAATTAAAACTCTTACATTCAGAATTTCTAATCTAATGGCCCTAATCTAATCCTACCTTAGCTAAGTTTAATCCAATGGCCCATAATAACTCATACTCCTACTAGGACTAGGCTTGGCCTTAACTCTATATAAGCAACCTTAGCTCTAGGGTTAGGGGGAAGTTCAGATTTTTAGAGAGAACATTGAAGAAAAATCGTAGTGAGAGCAATTTCGGGTTTAAGAATTTTTCAGAGCAATTTGGAGGAGAGCACGACTATTCACAGAGAAGGTTTTGACGGAAAAAAAACTGAAGCAATTTTAGAGGCAAGTTCTGGAGACGAGTCCCCCTATCGGGGCAACCTTCATCAAGGAAAAGTGAAGTCTTCTAGTGAATCTCAATTTTGTCTTCAACCAAAAGCATACGGTGACTCATCAGAGGTGGGCCCAAAAAAAAGAAAAAGAGAGGTTCTCTTGTCCACATACGCAATAAGAGTCGAGAACTCTTCTTGGGACTGCATGTCTTTTCAGATTTATCTTTTCTTGTCTCCTTATGGTGCGGTTAATCTTCATTCGCATACTTGGTTTTCTGTCCACCGCTTGGAGCACCACGTTGTAGTCCAGTGACGACCTACCGAGCACCCTTGACGGGTCTTCCCCACAACCAGCAACCGTCGTTCGTCCACCTTGACGTCCAGCTTCCAAACGTCGTCTAGCAACTTTTTGTTAGATGTTTGTGTCGTCCGCTCATTTGTTCGTTCTCGAGGCATTGTCCAGCACTGTTTCGGCATTAAATAGGCGCAAGTTGCACCCAACGAGCTAAAATAACCTTCGTACACTTGTTAGGATTGATTTGTGGTCGCTTAGTATGACAAGCATGCTGTTTTAGTATTGTTTTGCTGCTGTGGTCAGACTTCTCTAATGCTGTTTTGTGCTGTTAAACGGGTTGCTCAGTCCAAAAAAATCAATTTTTTTGGGTGCTATACATGTCTCTAACTTGTGCAATTTTTGCGAGAGCGTAGAGGTAATTTCCTAAATTCTTGATTGTGAATCAATGCTTGTTTCATTGGAAACTTGCATATATGTTTTGGTGATTTGATGATGTATATGATTTGCAATTGAAAACGAAAAGAAATCAGAACTTTTGAACAAAAAAATCTGATTTTTTTGGTGCTTAACATTCGAGGCTGAACTTGGCACAATTTTTTCTGAATTAAAACCCTAAACCCAAACCCGATCATGTCCTATCCGTAACTATTCGGATACGATTTTTTTTGGGATCAATAAAAAGGAGAAGTTAGCTGATTCGATCTATAACCGTTTAGATCCAATTTGTTATCTTCTCAAATCAATTTTTGGGTTTAAGGAAGTGGATTTTTCTTTGAAAAAAAATCAAGATTATTATCCATGGATTGCTTTGTGATTACCAATTTTTTTTTGGATATCCGTTGGTTGGTTTTATCATGTTTGCTTTGGATTATTGCCTTATCTCGTTTGAAATTCCACAAAAAATTTGAAAATTTTAGTAAGATATGGTTTCTTAGAATCCCTATCTAATTGAAATTTTAGAAAAGATGAGCTTCTTAGAAAGCTTATCTCATTGGAATTTGGAATAAAAAACAAGAAAAGAAACTATCCAATGCATATCCTAAAAGAATTCTAAAAACAAATTCTAAAAAAATACTAAAAAAATTTGCTCATTGCATTATCCTTGCATGCTTGCATATCCCATGTCATCCTTGCATGTTCACATATCTCATGTTGCATTGCAGGTTCGCATGTCCATGTTTGCATATTCATGCTTACATAATCATATTTACATGTTTTACATGTATCCATGTGACACAATTTTCGAGTATCACCCATCATACCTCCCAATTTTTTTTTATACATATATGCATGCATTAATTTTTCACATAAATGGTTGTGCCTCTTTATTGCATATTTCATACTTTGTCATGACGCATGCTAATACCTTGCACGTCATTGTTCGTCATGCCATGATTTGATTGCCATTATGCTATGCCGCGCTATTACCGTGTCAATGAAACTTTGCACGTCGCATGTTTTGCGTATCCCATTTGCATGTTCATACATGAAGCATATCTCGTATTTTATCGTATCATATACTTGCATGTCCATTTTATTTGCCATGTCTTTTGCATGTTTCGTCTAATTAGGTGCATAATTATCTGCATGTTGCTTATTATCTTGCATTGCATCTTCATTGATTCACTTTCGTTGCATTCATATCATTCATACACCTTATCTAAAAAAAAGTAAAAATAAAAAAATCTCACTTGAACATTAAAGTAAACCAAGCCTGGGTTGCCGACTTAGGATATTCAATGAAATTCAAGGTACCGAAAGGGCATTAGTTTTAATTAACTAGTGTAATCAAGTCCCCGAATCCCTTAATCTCTGATTCGTAGAAGTAAGGTATTTCTCCTGATATCTTACTTAGGTTTCTAATCAACCTACCAAGAATGATTAATGGCGACTCCAAACTATCTAACCATCAATATAAAATCAAAGTTGCGAATTGGTAGGGCTTGGGAGAGTCCGTATTAGGTTAGTCATTTGATAAACCTAATAATCCATTAGCCTGAGGAAACTCTTTTTTTTAGGTCGCGACAGCTTGGCGACTCTACTGGGGACCAAACTTTGATTTTCCGAGAAAATAAGTAACTAATTGGAGTGCTTCAATTTTCCTGAAAATTAAAAGCCTTAGTGGATTTAGGCCGATGGGAATTTCATGGATGTCTTGCTTTAGGCAATCTTGTTTGAAACTCACTCAATAGGTGTTATATGGTTTTGCAGATATAGAGGGATAAGGGGTGGAGTTGATTGTTAACCCTTTGTTTCGCAGGTTGGAGTTTGGAATAAATGTCTTGGGTTATATTGAAGCGCTGATTGAGCATAAACTCTTGTGCATGCTTTTTACCGCTTTTGCATATACACTTAGCACACACTACCCGCCATTAAACCCGAATGGCTAGGCTTAGGATGGTACTTGATTGGAGTCACTTCGGCCATGACCATTTGCCCGAGTCGCCCTTCTCAAGTCCCGAACTTTTCAAATTGGTGCCAAGAGTTACCACCCCCATCATTGACTATTATGATGCGGGTCGTTACTTGGCTAAGCCGAATGTTTACGGGGATACTCAAGTCAATCACAAACTGACGTGGTTCGGTCCGGATATCCTTGGGGCTCCACCTTTGTCAAGTCATGTTAGATAGAAATCGATCCTCACGAAGCATCTCATGTGCATGTCTCTATGATTGCTACTTTCGATTGTCCAAAGGCGGTAGTTTCTCAATCCTTTCTCTCCTTTTGATTACTTACTATTTGAGTCGGTCCATGGCTATTAGATGCGTCATTGTGTTGGTCCATCACTTTATGGGGCACGATAACATGTCCAAGGCTGATCTGACTAATTCGGTAGTCGAAACAAATTGGAGATTATCATGGCGAGGAAGGTACTCAAGCAATTGAGGAACGGAGCAAGTACATGGAAGCGTCCTCGAAAGTGATAGACCCGGTTTTGTCTAGTCAAGCCATGTCATTTCATTTATGTCTTTTCAATTCTAGGTCATTTGTTTAGGATGTTTACCCTTCAAGTCCTTCAGTTGTAGCACTTCTTGACAATTCTAGTTTAACAAAGGGTTGTGATTCTGGTCGACCTTGCTGTGATGCACGAATTTTCAAATTTTTATTATGCAAATATGGAATGACTTTTCTTCATAATAAATGTCTAGAAGATCCTTTTCCATCTTGACAAAAAAATTTTGAGATCAATCCAGTACGTTTTCTATTTATGGTGGAATTACTGGTTGAGGCAAAAGCAGTCTGAAATTGCACAATTTTTCAACATCACTCTCATCGCGCCGTTTACTACCAGTAAACAAGCCCTTTTTAGTGAAGTCAAAACATGAAAGTTGGAGATTGGGATTTGAACCAGTGGCCTGAAAATTTTGGGACATTAATTCGTACTTTTAATGGGCCCTTCTTTCTTCAGAAAGAAACCGGACCAAACAGTTTTCTTGACATAATATTTCAAAAGATGTATTAAACTGTATTGATCCATGCACTTCTAGCCTTGACATAAAACACAAAAGTTGTTCATATTTGTTTTAGCTACATGCTCACAAATTTTGACAATAGTTCAATCATTCCATGATTTTTCGTGAATTGTTTACTAAAATATGACGAAACTGAAATTTTCCCGAGTCACGATCTGAGTAATGTCAGGTCACATGAGTTAATCAGGTCTAGAGCCATGGATTGATTCATCATCTCTCTTCATTATATTGATCATGTTGATACTTTTTGAAGGTAATTCATCACGGATCCCCCACACCCTCACAATACTTGATCAGTAGTTAGAAAATGGCCAATCAAGCTGAGATCGCGGCCATTGTGGAGGAGAAATTAAAGGAACATATGAGTACCATTAATGATTAGATGGCCGCTCTAATGACACAGGTGGAAAATTTAATGGTCAAGCAGCAGCAGATCAGTTCCAGCTCTTAGTTAGGAACTTTAGCCCCGACTCCCCAAGACCTCCATCCTGACAAAGCTCACATGATGAATGATGATCCCGCAACATCTTTGGAGGATGTCATTCTAACAGGCACCGACATGCCTCCTAAGACCTCGGCTCCTCAACCTATTCTCACTCCTTCTCCATCCCTGAATGATGAAAATGCTAAGCTTATAGCAAGGCTCGAACAAAGGATACGTGATGTTGAAGGGACCCAAAGCGTTCCCCCGATCGACTTGTCGGTGTACACCAGGGCGCAAGTGCTAGAGAAGTTTAAGATGCCGACCTTTGAGAAGTATGATGGCACATCCAACCCTCTTCAACACATTGAAATGTTTCAAGGCCTCATGAATAAATATGTTTCAAATGGACCCCTGATGGTCCAAACCTTCCAGGCAAGTTTGAAGGATGCTGCAATGAGGTGGTACACTAATCACTAGATCAACCGAAAAGATTCATGGGAGGAGGTGGCAAATATTTTTATTAAGCATTTCAAATTTAATCTCGACATCACCATCACTCAGGAGGATCTAGAACGGGCTGAATTGAAAAAGGGTGAGACCTTTAAAGAATATGCCACCCGTTGGAGGAGCATAGCGTCCCAGGTCATGCCTGAGCCTCCTGAGCATGATCTAATGAAGTTGTTTGCGTCCACACTTCTGCAGTCGATTCATTCGAGAATACTAGTGACGACTATTCAATCCTTTAGCCAGTTGGTTGCCATGGGCGAAGAAATTGAGTCTGGGCTCAAGAAAGGATGGTATGGAGATTCGAGCTTGTCTGGAAAAAGATTTTTCAGTAAGAAGGACAAGGAGCCAGCCCCTGAAGTAAACATGACTTATGTCCAGAAGCTTCCAGTTCAGACACCTAAAGTACAAGTCTCCAATCGACAGGCGGCCAACTTTAGTTCACAAGATCAGGGAAAATATCAGCGAAGGAATCGTCAATTTTCGCCTCTTCCTGGAACTCCATCCCAGGTATTGGCTGTGTTACGTAAGAAGGAGCTTCTGACTACTGAGCCATTGCGACCTGGTTATGCGACTTTTCCAAAATATGACCCATCGAAAAAATGTGATTATCATCGGGGGGAGCCTAGGCATGACACAGATAATTGTTCAGTACTCAAGAATCGTATTCAAGACTTGCTCGAATCTGGGGCATTTTCCTTCCAAACGAATAGCCAATCGAATGTGCAGAGTAACCCGCTTCCAAATCATTCAGGTAATGTTTGAAGAATCATTGGTGTGGATGGGCACAGGCCCATATGAGTAACATTCTTATGTTTTTGCTTTTCCCCTACGTGGGAACCCTTATTGCTTTCTAGGACTTTTCATTCTAATTAGGATTTCCCTTTCAATAAGATGTAATTTTTTTGATTAATAATTAATAAAATTACAGAATTTTTTTCATCATTTTTGGAATTTTTTTTGAAGTATCCTAAACCAACCCGATGATGATAACCAACGATCGTAAAATATGTCATCCATGGTAAGCACTGAGGGTTGGGCTTCTCAAGAATTCTTCTCCTAAGGTTTTCAAAAACAAAAGGCTTTTCAAGAAAAATCTTCGAAAATGGCTAGCATGCAGTTTATCCCTAGTTGTCCTACTGATCCATCTACTATATGTTTCATAATCAATTTAGGGGCAACGATGGACATTCTTATTCTAGCTATGCATCAACTCGATCGATCCTTGAACTAGTCTGCACAATCTTTGTATGAGTTTTGGACCCCGTAGCTCATAGTTAAGCTAAAAGACCTGGCTGATCCCATACCAACTTATACATCAGGGGCAAGTGTCGGATGGAATATTTGCTAAAACCTGAAATCAAATTCTTGCTATTTATCATACCCAGGAGGCAACCCTAGATCTCTACAAAGCTTTGGCCACCCGATGCGGTCTATTCAGATAGCAGATGGGGCAAAATGACAGTGAACACAAACTTGGGAAATTGAGTATGTCTTTTTTGTTTCATGCCATTTTCAAGATGATGCTTAGTTTTTCTTCTTGCAGGGGCATATGACCGACATGACAGTTGTCTCCAACAGATAGCTAAAGCATCTCGAATCCTTACCTGATTTATTTCACACACATTTCTCCTTTGCAGGGGCAGAAGTCAGGAATGAGTCTTTCCCAATCCAAGGATTAAGCTCTCAAATTTGCTAAACCATATGTAGGGGCAGTCTACAGTCCCCCATTCCTAGGAGTTTTCTTGCAAATTTGAACATGCTTGCATAGTTCATTTCTTAAGAATATGCATGAGTTTTTCATGAAACTACGCAAGTCATTGCTACATTTTACATGCTTAAAAGGTGCTCACATATTGCAAAATTTCATACATGATTTTGTCTGTATTGCTAATCTTCAATGGGGAAGAGTTCTATCAGGCAATCTGTTCCATTCTATGAAAATGATCATATTGAATGAGAAATGTCAGGACGATGAAAGGCACACCATTTCCATACATGTCCAGTATGTTATTTCGCAATGCGAATTGAGTGAAAATTCGATGCTGACAAGGTAAAGGGTTATCTCGCGAAAAGTATGACGACCAAAATGATGAGAGGCATTTATTTCCTCTATCATACACACTACAGGTTATCCTTTGTTTAACCCCTTTGAGCGAAGGTTCGTTTCTTACCCCTGTCAGAAATAACCCCACACCGGGGCAATTACCAGAAAGTTCAAATGGTTAGAATTTTCTTGCTTTCACTTGCATCAATCTTCGAGTATATTTATTGCATGCGAATTTTGCGTTAGCTCAAGTGCCTTAGACATGACGAGGAGCATTTTCTTTCTATATCCCTACACACTATACCCATTGCCTACCCAACTTGAGCGGTGGATTCATTTCAACCCAAATTGGTGATCATTCCCATGGTGAGTCAAAGGGATCATCTCAAACGATCAGTTTTGATAAAGATTGAAGTGACTTGGGGCAATTGGAAGTTCCAAGATGAGTCCAAAAAAAGAGGGGTGTTAAAAAAGAAGACTCCATCAAGCGAAGCTCTCTCTCAAGAAAAATTCTCTCTATCTAAAAAAAAAAGAGGAAGGGAGTCAAGCTAAATTTCTCAAAAAAAAAAAATCTCTCTCTCCAAAAAAAAGAAGAAAAAAGGAAAAAAAAGGGGAATCAAAAAATGAAAAAAGAGAGAGAGGCTTCGACAAAAACAGAGTCGATGTGTAAAAGTATTCCTCAAAGAAAAGAGACCATTTGAAGGTTCCAGAGCAAAAACATGAAGACCGGATGATCACCAATTTCCATGATTCATGATATACCCTTTTGTCATAAATAGGCCATTCATTTCAAGCCTACCCAAGCCTATGTTACAACCCTTACCGAAGTCTCTTCAGATTAGGGCACTTGAATTAATGTAAGGTTTTATATGCTTATAAATATTGCTTGAAGAAGTGCAAGCAAGATTTTTCTATCTCATCTTTGCAAGGTTTCTGACTTGTAGACCTAATGCCACTATGATAATGTTTTATTCAAAGCCAAATGACTCACACGAGTCTCCTTCATTAAACCTTTGATAAAGCCTTACATTACGATCCTTTTAAAGACCTCTCAGATCGGTCTGATCATACTGATTGCGAGAATACCCAGACCCTTGTCAAGCATGATGATGACAGTTCTGAGTGATTTTCATACCCGTATTAATGGCCAGGTTCAAAAAGATTTTTTCAAGAGAGTGAGTGAAAGTCCTTTCTGACTGAAGGTTTCTCATTCAATGTGATCAAAATTATTAAAAGGATCAGGCAGGTTTCCTTATTGATAGAATTCCCCAGTGAAGCTTTGTAATGCAAGCAAGCAAAAGAGTTTTTACTGGCATATGATGTTGCATTTACATTGATTTTATGCACATGATCATTTTAATTCTATTTCAAGTGAATAAGCAAGTGTGATACAGTCAATCTGTCTATTCCTTGATCGTTGTCCAGAAAAACCAAGTATGTTTTCCAATTATCTTCCAAGGACATTTCAGTGGCTCTATTGACTTAAGTTCACATTTCTTCCTGTGTATTGACATGACTCATATCAGGCGCACACTCTTATGTGCTTGTTTTGTCTCATCTCAGATGCACCCCTCTTTGGTGTTCACACTGATAAGATTCGTGTAGCCCACCCCTTTTTGTGTTCATACTGATAAGATTTGAATGATACATTTTTCGTGTTTACATTGATAAGATGCACCTTGATGCATTCATGCTGATTAGATTCGCATGATATATCCATTCACACTAATGAGATTTGTGTGATATATCCCTTTTTGTATTCAGGTTGATGAGATTCGCTTGACGTACTCCTTTTTGAAACATTCTCAGTTCATGAAGACCCGCTAAAACGATGGTGGTCTCTAGAGACATTCTCTAGCTCATGGCGACTCGCTAAAACGATGGTGGTTCCAAGAGAAATTTTACCGAGTCACGAAGACCCGCTAAAACGATGGTGGTCTCGAGAGACATTCTCCAGCTCATGGCGACCCATTAAAACGATGGTGGTCCCAAGTAAAGTTTTACCGACTTACGATCGACCTGCTCTCGTGATCTCGAAAAGCATTCTATCGACTTATGGTGACCTGCTGAAACGATGGTGGTCCCAAGAGACAAAAGGTGTAGCTTGAACCATAACTCAAGCACATTTCTCCATTACATATCTTGCGCTGTCTTGCATCAGAATGAGATTTCTGACAACAGATAGGCCCCAATATCTTGAGATCCTTGCATCCATAAGAAGAAGCTTGGAACTCAAGAGAATCACCAGCATTATGAGGTGTTTGGTAAGTCCAATATTTCATATGCAATCCATGTGTAGGTTTCTACTCCATTTCCTTGGAGTACAGAAGTCTTAACACATGTCATTTATAGTTCTGCATATCATGCATCATTTCCTTTGCATAGAAAATGGGATTAAAACCCCACCAAAAATTTCATTCATCATTTGCATTGTCAAAATTTAGGTTCAATTCGGTCTTTGAGTAAAACCTCTGCGAGCCTCCACTCAAAGAAGGGCAGCTGTTGACACCTAAATTTTGATTTTTCTTTTTATGTATATTATTGCAAAAAAATGAGAATTTATTCTCACAAAAAAAACACATTTCCTCGTAATTTGCATATTTTGTTTCATGCATTGTATTTGCATCAATTTAGACTGGCAGAGGAATTGGACTTCAATTGAAGAGCGACAGACCCGAATTTACTTGAAAATTTGGCTAGCCCACGGTGACGTCATTATTGGGTTGAAAATTCAAAGAGTCTTAACCCATTGGGACTCTTCAATATTTTGAAAATTAAGAGTTTTAAGTAATTAAAACTCTTAGTTCAGAATTTCTAATCTAATGGCCCTAATCTAATCCTACCTTAGCTAAGTTTAATCCAATGGCCCATAATAACTCATACTCCTACTAGGACTAGGCTTGGCCTTAACTCTATATAAGCAACCTTAGCTCTAGGGTTAGGGGGAAGTTCAGATTTTTAGAGAGAACATTGAAGAAAAATCGTAGTGAGAGCAATTTCGGGTTTAAGAATTTTTCAGAGCAATTTGGAGGAGGGCACGACAATTCACAGAGAAGGTTTTGACGGAAAAAAAAACTGAAGCAATTTTAGAGGCAAGTTCTGGAGACGAGACCCCCTATCGGCGCAACCTTCATCAAGGAAAAGTGAAGTCTTCTAGTGAATCTCAATTTTGTCTTCAACCAAAAGCATACGGTGACTCATCAGAGGTGGGCCCAAAAAAAAAAAGAGAGGTTCTCTTGTCCACATACGCAATAAGAGTCGAGAACTCTTCTTGGGACTGCATGTTTCTTCAGATTTATCTTTTCTTGTCTCCTTTTGGTGCGGTCAATCTTCATTTGCATACTTGGTTTTCTGTCCACCACTTGGAGCACCACGTTGTAGTCCAGTGACGACCTACCGAGCACCCTTGACGGGTCTTCCCCACAACCAGCAACCGTCGTTCGTCCACCTTGACGTCCAGCTTCCAAACGTCGTCTAGCAACTTTTTGTTAGCTGTTCGTGCCGTCTGCTCATTTGTTCGTTCTCGAGGCATTGTCCAGCACTGTTTTGGCATCAAATAGGCTCAAGATGCACCCAACGAACTAAGGTAACCTTCGTACACTTGTTAGGATTGATTAGTGGTCGCTTAGTATGACAAGCATGCTGTTTTAGTATTGTTTTGCTGCTGTGGTCAGACTTCTCTAATGCTGTTTTGTGCTGTTAAACGTGCTGCTCAGTCCAAAAAAATCAATTTTTTTGGGTGCTATACATGTCTCTAACTTGTGCAGATTTTTGCAAGAGCGTAGAGGTAATTTCCTAAATTTTTGATTGCGAATCAATGCTTGTTTGATTGGAAACTTGCATATATGTTTTGGTGATTCGATGATGTATATGATTTGCAATTGAAAACGAAAAGAAATCAGAACTTTTGAACAAAAAAATCTGATTTTTTTTGTGCTTAACATTCGAGGCTGAACTTGGCACAATTTTTTCTGAATTAAAACCCTAAACCCAAACCCGATCATGTCCTATCCGTAACTATTCAGATACGATTTTTTTGGGATCAATAAAAAGGAGAAGTTAGCTGATTCGATCTATAACCGTTTAGATCCGATTCGTTATCTTCTCAAATCAATTTTTGGGTTTAAGGAAGTGGATTTTTCTTTAAAAAAATCAAGATTATTATCCATGGATTGCTTTGTGATTATCAATTTTTTTTTGGATATCTGTTGGTTGGTTTTATCATGTTTGCTTTGGATTATTGCCTTATCTCGTTTGAAATTCCCCAAAAAATTTGAAAATTTTAGTAAGATATGGTTTCTTAGAAACCCTATCTAATTGAAATTTTAGAAAAGATGAGCTTCTTAGAAAGCTTATCTCATTGGAATTTGTAATAAGAAAAAAGAAAAGAAACTATCCAATGCATATCCTAAAAGAATTCTAAAAACAAATTCTAAAAAAATACTAAAAAAATCTGCTCATTGCATTATCCTTGCATGCTTGCATATCCCATGTCATCCTTGCATGTTCACATATCTCATGTTGCATTGCAGGTTCGCATGTCCATGTTTGCATATTCATGCTTACATAATCATATTTACATGTTTTACATGTATCCATGTGACACAATTTTCGAGTATCACCCATCATACCTCCCATTTTTTTATACATATATGCATGCATTAATTTTTCACATAAATGGTTGTGCCTCTTTATTGCATATTTCATACTTTGTCATGACGCATGCTAATACTTTGCACGTCATTGTTCGTCATGCCATGATTTGATTGCCATTATGCTATGCCGCGCTATTACCGAGTCAATGAAACTTTGCAAGTCGCATGTTTTGCGTATCCCATTTGCATGTTCATACATGAAGCATATCTCGTATTTTATCGTATCATATACTTGCATGTCCATTTTATTTGCCATGTCTTTTGCATGTTTAGTCTAATTAGGTGCATAATTATCTACATGTTGCTTATTATCTTGCATTGCATCTTCATTGATTCACTTTCGTTGCATTCATATCATTCATACACCTCATCTAAAAAAAAGTAAAAATAAAAAAGTCTCACTTGAACATTAAAGTAAACCAAGCTTGGGTTGCCGACTTAGGATATTCAATGAAATTCAAGGTACCGAAAGGGCATTAGTTTTAATTAACCAGTGTAATCAAGTCTCCGGATCTTTTAATCTCTTGTTCGTAGAAGTAAGATATTTCTCCCGATATCTTACTTAGGTTTCTAATCAATCTACCAAGAATGATTAGTGGCGACTCCAAACTATCTAACCATCAATATAAAAATCAAAGTTGCGAATTGGTAGGGCTTGGGAGAGTCCGTATTAGGTTAGTCATTTGATAAACCTAATAATCCATTAGCCTGAGGAAACTCTTTTTTTTAGGTCACGACAACAACTCAACCTAGAAATCTTTTTCAAGTCCAGCATTAGAAAGCATACATCTAGCTCTCTCTAAAAGTGTTCGGTTCATACGCTATACCACCCCATTCTATTGACCGTTCGATGTCGAACAATCCCTGAATCTTCACAGTACTTGTTAAAATTACTTCCGCAAAACTCAAGACCATTGTTAGTTCCGAGACACTTTATCTTCTTGCCAGTTTGATTTTCAATCAACATCTTCTACTTCTTGAACGTATCAAAAACATCACTTTTACTCTTCAAAAAATGCACCCTGACTTTTCTAGAAAAATCATCAGTAAATGTCAGAAGATAAACAGCACCACCTTTTGATGTAACTTGTGCAGGTCCCCACAAATCGGAGTGAAAATAGTTAACTGTGCCCTTCGTCCAATGCATCCTGGTATTGAAACTAACTCTGCGCTGCTTTCCAAAAACACAATGCTCGCAAAAGTCAAGTGGGACTGTATGCTCCCCACAAAGTAAACCAAGTTTATTTAATACAGTCATTCCTCTTTCGCTTATGTGACCCAACCGCATATGCCATAACCTCGATTTATCAAAAACTGATGGGGATGATATATTTAAGAACCCACAACGGTATTTTCCTGCATAACGTAAAGACCATTTTTCTTGTTACATCTCATCATAATCAAGGAGGCTTTAGAAATTTTCAGAACTCCACCTCCACCAGTGTACATACATCCATTGAAATCCAAATTGCTTAAAAAAAATAAGGTTCTTCTTTAAATATGGGATGTGTCTAACATCTGTCAAAGTTCTTTTTACTTTGTCATGACATTTAATTCACACCGTACCAATACCCACAATCCTGCAACCTGCATTATTGCTCATCAAAACTGAACCACCAGTGACTTTCTCATATGTGTGGAACCAATCTCTATTTGGGCACATATGATATGAACATATTGAATCCAAAATCCATTCATCGTCTACATGACAATCCGAAGACAAAACAGTAAGAACATTGTCTGCATTAGCAAATTCATTATCCTTCACTAGACTAGCCGAATCAAAACTCTCCATCGACCTTTTCTCCTTAGCCTTAAGTAAAGAACACTCGTTTTTATAGTGTCCAAACTTGTGACAATAGTAACACTCAACTTTTCTCTTATCCTGGCCTAACTTATACTTTGAACGCCCTTTACTATTACTGCGTCTATCTTGATGATTCGACCTTCCTCTAACAACTAAGCCATCAATTTTATCTACACTACTACTCGTATTCAACTTTGTACGCATCTCCGCGGAATTTAGTGAGCCTTTGCATCCTCAAGAGTTATGGATTCTCTTCCATACAACATAGAATTCATAAAATTCTCATACGAGCTTGGTAGTGACCATGACACAATTAGAGCTTGGTCTTCATTATCTAACTTCAAATCAAAATTTTTTCATATCCATAACGATTTTGTTAAATTCATCTAGATGTTCTTGAATAGGAGTACCTTCTTACATGTTTAGTGTATAAAGATGCTGCTTCAAGAATAATCTCATCGTAAGAGATTTCTTCAGTAGAGACTCTCTAACTTTTGCCACAATCTCGAAGTTGTTTCTTCATCAGCAACTTCACAAAGCACCTTGTTAGACAATGCTAATTGGATAGTACTGTGCGCTTTCTCTTCCATCTCCTTGATCTCTGCTGCAGTCATATCGTCGGGGTAATTCCTATCCAAGGCTCTTACTGAACCTTCCCGACGCAACAAAGCCTTTGTCTTAATCCTCCGTAGCCTAAAATTATTTTGATCATTGAAGGATGCCACTTCAAACTTGATAGATGCTATCTCGAACAAAAGATCGAAATTTTTTTGCTCTGATACCAGTTTGTTATAAAAACACTAAGAGATACGCAAATTCAAGCGCGAAACAGCAAACAATGAAAGTAAAATAAAACGCATGAGTCACGATATACGTGGAAAACCTAAAACGGGAAAAACCATAGGGAGAGAGAGGGGTTTCACCATTTTCAATAACAAGTATCAGCGTACAATCAAATATCAAAAGATCTAACAAGAAGAAGTGAAAAAATAAAGGGTTTCTTGGGTAAAAGAGAAAGCAATCGTTATAATATAATATGCAACAGATTCCTTTTATAGCCCCTTCTAAAAAACCCTAAAACAAAATATAATAACTTCCTTTGATAGCCCATTCTTAAAATAACCTTATTACTAACTTGGAAGTCAAAATATAACGGAGTTTAACTTCCAAGTAGGTTCACATGTCATACCTCAGGACCACCGTCGGTGTCATTTTTGTTTTGTCAAAAGAGAATTTCTTTATTATCACTCAAGATTCAAAAGAGCCAACTTCGGAGGGGACATCAACACAAAGTAAATCTCAAAGGACTTGGGGAGGGTTTGGTAACAAAAAAATAGGTAAAGATTCTAAACGAACTTCTTTGGCAAGCCAGTCGGACACATGATTCACCGATCTATCACAATGGGCAAGAGTAATGTTTTTAATTAACCCGAGCTGGGTCAGGGCTTCACGGACGAGTGGTTTAATCTTCCGCAGGATTAGACCTGTGCCAAGTATAGCGTCAATAAATGAACTACAGTATGATTTCAAGTACATCTTCTTCGTTGTTCTAGATCTGTGCGAAAGAGTTTTTAGAGCTTCCATTAACACCAACGCCTCTGTTTGGAGTGGAGATAAAGACTCGATTTTTCTCGTAAAACCCTCGATTATCACACCCAAGGAGCTTCAGACGACACCAGCGATGCCTTCGAAAGTATTCCCTGCAACGAAGGAGCCATTGATATTCATCTTCAGATCTCGGTTCTTCGATGGATCCCAAGTACGAAGTGGACTAGGTTTGTCTCTGTTCAACTCAGGGTTTCATTTGTTCCATCTTCTATAACTGTTAAGGATGGCTTCCGCTGCTTCGATCAAGGTCTCAGAGTTAGGGTTTTTTTTTTTTTCTGAAAGACACTATTGTTGTGAGCTTTCCATATTTCCTAGAGAGTCACTGCTATTTCCTCAAAACTAAAATGAGTATCTGTCTTTTCTAGTAGTTCCTCGATCCATTTATCCATTTAGAGCGGTCAATGTCTATTGTTTGAATACTGATTTTTGGGTGTTCCTAAACATTTTTGATCCAGGGGTAGAGTAGGAATATGTGCTCAGATGTTTCTGGTTGAGTTTTACACAACGAGCAAAGGGCATCCTCAGTAATCTTCCTTCTGAGTAGATTGTCCTTCGAGGGGATTGCGTTGTGACAGAGCTTCCAAGTAAAAAATCTGATTTTTGGGGGGTCTTGGAGTTGCCAAATCTTGTGCCAAAGTCTACAGGAAGGTATAAATGATGTAGATGACTAGTATTTGCATTTGGCTTGGTTTCTTCACAAAGTATGTTGTAGGCACTTTTAGCTGTAAAAACACCTGATTTGGTTGCTATCCACACTAGTTTATCAGTTGGGGACAGAGTGTTCAGAGGAGTAGCTAAGATCTCATTTACTAGTTGAGTGTCAAATAATCCTATGGTGGCTTATTAGGGCTAGCCACCAGAGCCCATAAAGCTTTGTCTTCTGTCACACCTCGAACCGACGAGCCATGCGACATCCTTGTTGTACCTGTATGGTCGAATGGTCGACAATAACGACCGCCCAGGAAGTCATCATGACCAAGCGACCTCGGAGTTCACGCCACAGCAGAAACGAACTCTTTCAAGCATCCACACAAAGAGAAGGGATAGAGGAGAGAGAGACGATTGATAACCTCGAACTTTTATTTCATATATTATGTCCATAAACAGAGGCCAGTTACAACTCAAAATTCTCTATTCTCTCCTCTCTTACAAGCCTTCAAGCCATAGTCAAGATGACGATTACCTACAATTCAAAATCTCCGCCCCTTCCTGACGTCCCATTGCTCGACCTTTGACAAAAAGGAACGAGGTCAGCAAAGTACTCCGATTACAGTCAGATGACGTTATTCACATGATTATCTACAATCACTCGACTCCTCTCCTAGTCACTCATCGCCATTTGTGCCTCCATTAGGGGTTCTACTCTACTCGGGTGATGAGGGTTCCTTGGGATCCATGGGAGCATTGGTTTGGGAACGTCCATCTGACTCCTCTTCCGCCTCATACGCCTCACTTATAGTCTGCTCCTCCCTAGCTGGGTCTCAAGGTACTACGTACTCTATTGGAACTTCGTATCCCTGAAGTGGTCCGTGAAACACCTTGCCACTCTCGTACATCCATGCAATATAGATATGGGGCTGCCACTGCAGTATTGCAACGTCTACCCAAACCGTGCTCTTTAGTCTCACAAACACACCACCTCTACCCTCAGGGTCAGGGTATCTTTGTTTCTCAACATCAAATATCGCGCAGGATACCACGCCTCACAAGTATGGCATTCATTTTGGAGCTTGGGATCTAAAAAATAATGGCAATCACCTATGAGAACAAATCTCAGCAAGCTAACCCCTAATCTCCTCCTCAGGACGCCAAACAAACCTAAACCAAACTCTTAGGTCCCAACTCAGACACTCAAAATCACTAGGCCAAATTCCATCACCAAAGATCTGTTCAATTTAGAAAATTCGCCATAAAGTGGCCAAGCATATAAAACATTTATAGCAGGTCAAATCCAGGACCACACAAAACCCAGCTAACACAATCAGTTAAGGGCTCAATAAAAGCAATTGAACTTTCAATTTGAAACCACGTCCAATCCAGGACAATTATAGCAATCACTCATGCATGCATCCTCAATCATGAGCCTCAGATTAGTAGTCAATTTGACCCGCGTCATATAGGTGCATCAGGTCTGACTCGCGTCGTGGACGCCTCAGGTCCATGCTTCAACCCGCGTGTGGGACGCCTTAGGTTGGTACCTTATCACTTCAGCTACCCCGCGTCAAACGCTTCAGGGCGCACTTTGCCTTGACTCATGTCATATAGGCACCTCAGGTCGACACACTTACCTCTCTAATTCCCTGTGTCATATAGGCACCTCAGGGCCATTCTCGACCCGTGTCATATAGGTACCTTAGGTCGGCACACTTATCCCTTCAATTCCCCGTGTCATATAGGCACCTCAGGGCCATCCTTCATGGCTATGTTTCATATGCGAAATCCATCACTCTAGCCCTTCAGGCTAATAGAATCTTTTAAATTCATTTGGATAAAAATCACCAGCCAAGTACGTTAGGTCATATTTCAAATACGAGTTTAAATATTCAATCCACATGGCTGACACAATGGCCAAACCAATCCATTCGTTTCACGTGTACAATTTTATTGAAAATGCATAATTTCCCACGTGGGACCCAAAATGACCCAAATAATTATTTTCAAGCATTCATGGAATGTTTTAAAAAATTATTTTGAATACGAACATGGGCCCCCAAATATTTTGGAATAGTAACATAAAATATTTCTCGGGCCCGGTTTTGCATAAAATGTTCCATAAACCCATTTTTCAGTACTCGAACCACACAGGACCTACAAAACTTATCTTTTTCAAACCAAAATCAAATTGGGCAGCACATGAACAGTGTTCGTGGGTCGTGAACAGTAATTTCAGAATACTATTTGGTCCGTTTTCGCTCTAAATATCCTGAAAATCCATTTTTCGGTACCTGAACCTCGCGGGATCCACACCAACCACCACCAACAGCATTATTCAAGCATGGACAGCAACATTTGATCAATCCACAGCCCATTTACAGTCCACAAAAATTGATGTTCATCAAAATAGACCGATTATGGTCAATTTTCCTAAACTGATTTACCACGAATTGATCCCTAGAGCTAATCCATGGTAAGTCTAACATCATGAACGAAGTCTAGAGGTTTAAATTATCTAAACGAAGTCAAAACAGGACTAAGGATGTGGCGATGACCTGCGGCAACAACGATGACGGCGGATTCTGACGGATTTAGTTTAAACCAGGGCTAATCAAGGGCTAAAACAAGACCAAATCAAGCTGGAAAACAAGATTATGACATGAATATGGGTTCTAGGGACAGCCGGGGTTGATATATATCAACGGGAACCAAAATCCAAAATCTGGAAATCTAAAACAGATTCATCGACCGAAATGTCAAAGCAGATTCGAAAGGCCAAATTACCTCAGATCGAAGTGATTTAAGTTGAAAAAGAAGCACAAGACAGTAAAATACAACATATCAAAAAATTACGATGATCCAACAGTCAAATTTCCGTCGGGGGCCAGTTGAAGTTGGCAGCAGAAAATTAGGATTCAGCAGGGAGAGAGAGAGAAATCCGAAAATTCTAGAGAGAGAGAGAGAGAGAGGAGAGAGAGTGTTCTGATGATAATAATGGAAGAGAGAGAGAGAGAGCAGATATTATCCTTAGGGTTTATTATTGAAAATTACTATTCATCGAAAACGACCTAAAGCTAACGAATTGACTGATTTTTGGACTATCAGTGAATTTTCGGACTAATAGAGCTTGAGCATTAATAATTTCAGTTAAAGCTGGTCAAATTGGTCAAAAAAATGACCGACGAGATATTTTTTGAAATTCATGAAATTTCAGGATCGAGTGGGACTCAATCAGTGCTGATTTGGCTCAATCGCGATCGGAATATGACTCCGGATTTTGTCCTAAAATTTTTTTAGCCTCTCTAAAAATATTCTTACCCTCATGCCATGGATTCTAGCTCAAACCAAGGGCAAGATAGAAATTTCTAATTTTGCCCTTTTTCACTAGGCATTCCGAGATCCACCTGCCCATTTTTCGCCTTTCTAGGTAAGGTTCAAATTCACAACTGTGACACTCATGAGAATCGATTTTCCTATTTCAAAACTCAATTCGTGGCCTCATTCATAAGATGACAGCTTTAAATAAATTCTCAGACTAACGGGTGGCTTTTAGGAGTCACGCGGATCGACTATTTGGTCTACGTGCTTATATTCCTAGTTAGCCTTTCCCCTTTGATTAGTCATCTCAGAGTGGTCAGCTCCAAGTGAGATTCATTTATAGCTCCTCTGTGAAATAAACCATTCTGTATTCAAATTCCGGAAAAGGGATCGGAACTCTGGATATCACATCTTCAGCTTCTTGAAATTGAGTCTAACAAATTGACTCGTCCAGGATAAGAGAGCATGTATGCTGTTTTTCGTAAGGATTGTATCTTCTAACTTTTTTTGCACCTTTTCCCTTAATACTGTTTTTGGATCCTTGCAGGGGCTATAATCATTTTGTATTGAGGGGAGCTCTAATAAGAGTGGAAGGGTTGGATTGGACATCATGGTTTCTACTCCCACCTTAGGAATTTCAGTAGAAGCAACAACATCTTGGTATGTTTTCCTCCTCCCTCTTTCCTTAGCACTAGAGTTGTCCTTCTCTTTAGCACTACAACTTACTAATTGTAGAGTGCTACCCTATTCCCTGTTTACTTGGGTTTCGAGGACACATTCCTTATCCATATTTTCTTCCAATAGTGGATCGTAGAATGACTTCTAGAATGAGCTATATACATTGAACTCAAATTTCAACCAAGACCCATATAATAGATTATCATCATTAGATAAGAATACCTTATCATATGGATATCAGGACATTTCTGGGAAAAATGCCCCAATTTTCCACAAGAGTAACAGTAGATAGGTAATCTCATAATGAAAATCTAACCAATGCTTTCTCCCTTTAAAGCTATAGATCATTCACGACTCCAAAGGGGAGGATAACGTCAATAAAACTTTGGCTTTCCCTACTGACAACATCGTGTATCCCTTGGATTCAACTTTCACTGATAGTACTTTGGCCACTTTTTCTACTATACTTTTTCTTCCTTTTTTCCCTCTACAAATAGACCGTGGATATGCATCTAGAAGGGGTATGTATAAAATTTAATGTATTGGGGCAGAATGCTGGGTTCCTAGGTCTAAGTAAGAACATGTGACGGGAGAAGGACTAGGGGCTTAGCTCAAGGATTCTGTTTTTTTCATCTACAGATGGGAATGTAAACTGAAACAGACTAGATAAAACTTGTTCACATTTCTCACTTTCACACTTCCAAGCTTTCTTCATTGTGGATTGGAAAGCTTGGAAGTTAATTTTTGGGCTGCAGTGTAGTTTTCTGAAGACAATACGCTCACCTTTAGGTGGACTATCTTCAGAGACGATGTTATCAACGATGGCAGTTTTGCTTATAGGCCGCAAGTGTTTTAGTCTTCTGCTCAATGCCTCCATGCGCTTCTCTTGTCATAATCTGCTTCCATTTTTGAAATGTTGATAGTACAAGGTAGGGAAAGAAATACTAATACAGCAGGGTAGGGAAATGTATGTGAAGCAAAAAGAGTATGGGTGTACAATTTGTTAACACGCGAGGAACATCACCTATTCTAGGGTCAAAAATTTGTGGGCATAATAGGATCAGAAAGATGCGGGGAAGAGAACCCAAAAACTAAGGTTTGCTATGCAACAGATGAGAAGGGGAAAAGGGATACATGATGAGATAATCAGGAGGATTGGGTTTCAGTGGGTAAGGGTTATGGGACTCCAAGAAACGCAATGTGAGGCTTAGGGTTTTGGGAAGGGGGCGATTACATAGGCGGTAGGGAGAGCTCAACAGAGCAAGAGAGCGGAAAAAGTCGATATTCAACCGATTAATCTTCTCGGTATGTCATTCACCATGTTGGTTTCGATGAAGGTGTGTTTCTAGTGGACCAAAATTAGGACCACCGAATTTCCTTTGTTTTCTTTCTCCTCATCAAAGTAGTGTCCCAATCCTTAATGTTTTTAACCCGTGCCAGTCACATTGATGCCTATGTTTTGCTACCAGCACCGGCTGGCATCCACCAATCAAACCAAGACATTTCGAAACGTGTAGGTTGTTCTTTCAATTTTGTGTGTTTTGGGTTGGAGAGTGAAATTCGTGGGAGAATCTAGAACAAGAACATTGAGAAGCATCTTCTTCTTGTAAGGTGGTGAAATAAGGCGGAAGTCAAAGGATATAAGCAATTATTTTTAGAAAAATATTTTATAAATTATTTAAATTTTGTGAAATAAACGGAATCTAAATTAAATGAATTTGCTTTGTTTCAATTATAAGCGAGCTGACAATTAGGCTCTATTTATTTATCAAAAAATGGTTAATTTATAAAATATTTTCCTAAAAATGATCATTTATAACGTTCGAAATAGTTAGTCAATAGAAAATATTTTGATATTGGACAACAATTTTTGTCTAAGCAGTTTCGTGAATAATGAAAATATTTTTCGTTTATTCATTTTTGTAAGCAATACAAGTGATTATTTTAAAAAATAATAATTTTGAAATAATTTATTTTTTGCAAAACCAATAGAGCCTTCATTTATTTTTTGCAACATAAATAGTTTTTTCACAAGGAAATTATAACACCCTCTTTGCACGTATAATGCCCATGATAATTTAGTGCTTCCAATCTTTACATAATAAGAGCTTCTCCTACATGGTGTTCCGTATCTTCATCTCATTCACAAAATTCAATTTTTTTTTTTCATGATTTGTAAACTCCGTTCCGCTAGTCTGATGCTCCAATTCCTTTGTCATCTGATTTTTTTTTTCCTCGTAATTTTTCTAGGAAAAGAAAATGAGATTATATGGAAGAAAACGGAAGAGGGAAATTTTCCTGTATTGATAATGTGATACACAACATAAGAAGTAAAAAGGTAAAGTAAATCACTAAAAGGATTCTTGAATTTTGTATGAGAAAAGAAAAAAAAAAAAGAAGAACGTGTGCGGCACTCAAAATAGAGATTATCTTCTCTTTTTGGATAACTATGCAATGTATCCCTCGCATGTTGGGCTCCCCACAATTAACCTGTTATAAACTTTAGAAACATGGCCAAACTTAGTACAACTTGGGCATTCAAGCGCTTCGTGATTGATTGGGAAGATTGTCACGCGGCTTGAAATTTCAAATTTCCCTCTCCGATTGGAAGATTGGAAGGTTAGCTATGCTAACGTGTACTGATAATGGAGCGCTAAAAGGAATATCCAAACACAATCGCGTGCTTTCAAGCTCCGAAATACATCAGCACACCAAGCAAACAAGTGCCCAAGCATAATATTTTCGGCAAAATTGTCAAAAAGGTTTTAAACATGTTGTACTTTTACCAATACAGTCATAAATCTTTTAATCTTGTTAATTTAGTCCTAAGTATTTTATGTTTGTATCAATTTAGTCTTAAAATTTTTGTATTTGTGCTAATTCAGTCTATCGACCTAACTTTGGCCAGCCGGCAATGACATAGACAATTTTAATATTTTAAATTACTTTTTTACATGTTTATTTTTCTCTTTCTTTTTTCGTTACCTTCCTTCTTTGCCACAGGAGGAAGAAGCAATAAAAAGAAAAATAAAAAATAATTTCAGAAAATTGAGAATGTTGGTGGACCTAACAAAGACAAGTCGATCACTAATTCATAGACTTTCTCTCTTGGCGACTAATCAAGAGAGGCTAAATCAAAGTTAATCTTGTGAGAAAAGGCAGGACTGGCTCGTGGGGGCACAAAGGACTTTTGCGATGGAGACCAGAAGAGATCGGCATCACATTGGCCAAAAGTGCTGCATTATTCCCACCTTTTTATGGAGAAATACTCAGATTATTTTTTAAAAATAAAGCAAAATAAGGACATAATGCTTTTATTTTCTTAAATAAGTACATGGAATGGATTTTATTTTAAATAAGAGCATAAATTGCACTCATTATTTCAAAGAAAGGCATGATCAAAATTATTTTCCTCATTTATATTTTTTGATTTTTTTTCTTTTTTTTCCTTTTTTTTTACAGCAATGACAAGTTTCAGAGTTTGGTCGATTACTGATGAGGACTGGGTGGCCTTGCTGACAACAATAAAGGCCTCCCTCGATGGCCACAAGTGCTCTCGCCTAGGCAAGGCGAGGGCAGCTCTCACCAACCATGGGCTAGGCTGCCTAGCTCTTGTCGGTGGCAGGTCATCGACCAAAAGGAAGAGAAAAAATATTTGGTTGCTTTTTTCAAAATAATAAAAATATATTAAGTTTTTATTTCAAATAAAACTCACATAATATTTTTATTTGAAAAAACTGAACGTACCCTAAATCTTTGTTTGTTTTTTTTTTTTTTGAGAAAAGATGGAGGATTTGACGGCTCAGAATGATTGATCCGGATCCCCTAACATTAAAAACCCTGACTGGCTTCTTACGATGGTAGGTGTTGACACATAAATTTTGATTTTTTTCTTTTTATTCATATTACATAAAAATGATAATTAATTCTCGCAAAAAATGTTTCCCCATGCATTGCATATTTATTTTTTCTGCATTGCATTTTGCATCGACAATGGGGAATTGAGCATTTGATGAGCAATGGACCAAAGCTCGCAAAGCAAAATTCGGCCAGCTGGGGGAGCAATTGCAAAAAATTCACTGAGGTCTTGAGCCTAATTTGAGCTTAAATAAGCCCATTTAAACAAAAGAAAGGGCCTTTTATGGAGCAGAATATTTTATCTCTAGATTATATTGCGATTATCCAAAGTTAAAGGACTATTTTGTAATTAAATGAAAAGTGCAAACCCTAATTGGTTATTATAAATATACATATAATGTTCACGTTGAAGGGGAGAGGCCACGTAATTTACCTACATGGCAGAATAGAGAGCACATTGAGAAGAAAAAATCATGGGAGAGATCTGAAATTCAAAACACACGTTGAGAGCTATAGGCAAGAGTGAGAGAAGGAGTTCAGGCCGAGTCCTATCCGTACGTCGACCATTGCCGGTGTTACTAGCCCTGTCGTTTCCTGAGGAAAGCAGCATATAAGGGTGCGTATGGTAACATTTCTGTTCCCGGAACAACTTTTGAAACAGAAACACTTTTTTATGTTTCTGTTTCCGGCAACGATTTCTGAGAACAGAAATGCGTTTAGTAACTGTATAAAATTTCTATTCTCGGAACAAAAAAGGAACAAAAACGCATTTGGTAATTGCATAAAGTTTTTGTACTTTGAAAAAAAAAAAGAACAAAAACACATTTATTAACAGCAAAAAAAACTTATATTCTTAATTTTTTTCATTGATTCTATTCCTAATTTTTTCAATATGGATGAGATCAACAATAAAAAAAAATAAAAGATAAGACAAATTAGAATTAAGCAATAAGAACACGAAATATGTCTTCCATAGATAGGAAAACTAACAATTATGAGTCATACATAAATGATTTCAAGTAGACAAACATATAATTACATAATTGAATACAAATACTATTTGATAAACTATAATTGAAAAGTATATTTGAATACAACTTTCATGTAAATGCCAATTAAGAAAAAAATATCCTTTGTAAATGATTCAATTCTCAATTAATTTTTATTATTTAGAATATTTTTTGATTTTTTTGATTTTTAATTATTAATTTTTTTTGGCAAAATTATTTTTTTTTTATTTTTTTGAAAATTTATTTTTTATTTTTATTATTTATTTTTATGAAAAAATTATTTTTTATTATTTATTTTTTGGAAAATTTATTTTTTTTATATTTTACTTTTAATTAATTATTTAATTTTTATTATTTTTATTTTTATTATTTCAAAAAATTATTTTTTTTTATTTTTAATCATTTTATTTTAAATTACTATTTTTGATTATTTATTTTTATTATTTCGATTTTTAATCTTTTTTATTTTTTATTTTTCCAAAAATTCTTTTTTATTCTTTAATTATTTCATTTTTTATTTTTATTTTTATTATATAGAAATTTTTTTTAGTTTTAATCATTTTCTTTTAAATTAATATTTTTTATTATTTCAATTTTTAATCTTTCTTATTTTTTTGAAGAAAATTATTTTTATTTTAATTATTTTATTCTTTAATTATTATTATTTTTAATTACTTTCAAGAAAGTGTTCCCAATGTGTTTCTAAAAAGTGCTCTGGGAACACAAAAACAAGTTTTTTTGTTTTTCATTTATGTACCAAAAGTGTTTGTGTTTCTCAAAAGTGTTCTCGGAACACTTTGGGATCACTTTTTTACCATACGCGTTTCTACTCCCAAAGTGTTTCGAAAACATTTTGGAAACAGAAACACTTTTTCTGGAGTGTTATCATACGCACCCTAAGCTACTGGACAAACCTCGAGAGGTCAAGGTTAAAGTGTTCCCTCTTGCCTCAACAGCTTTGGTTCATCGTCAACAGTATTGTTGTGGCTGTGGCTGGGTCCCCTCCAATAATCGTCTAGCAGAATCCTTCAACTGGCGTTGGTTTCAATTGGCTCAGAAACTTTTTCTGCAGATTTTTCGAAGTGCAACAAGAGAATTTAGCAAAGTCAATAGTTTGAGGTGTTTAATCTTTGTCTTCTTGCATGTCTTCTTTGTCGACTAACCATTGCCCCCTTGTGCCAAGAGTAGTGGAATTGTCAAGGAACCCCTCATTTGTGACCGCAAGTAAACAAAGAAGTCCGAGCATCACCATCTCAGTTCCATCTTGAAGTGTCCTCTTTGCGACTACCAAAGAAAACCGAACACCATCATAGCCTATGATTTGCGAGCCAGCCGATCAGTCCAAGCTTGATCCTCAAGTTTTGGTGCAAGTCCAAAAGAGGAAAGCACATTTTGCAATCTAGATTTCTTGCTCATAGTTTGGGATCAATTACTACATTATTTTGGACTTGAATTCCTTGTCTTTTGGTGCTAATTGAAGCTTGAATTTGCTACTCCGAATTCCTCTTGACCGATCTATGCGATCCCCTAGCCGTTTCATTCAAGTTTGCTTGGTCCTCAAGTTTAGATACGAGCTAGAATTAGGTAACTTTCTAATTCGTAATATTGTGAATATGCTTGGTTATTTTTTTTAATATCGATGTGTTATGATTGCCTAATGATTTTTTTTTGGATATCGTCATCACATGTGGAGATTGCTTGAATTGAAACTTGAATGAACCTTATGGGTTATTGAACGTATCTTATGAAATTTATGTTCATATGTTCAGATTTTCAAAATTTGAAGCATATCTACTTAGATGATCCAAAATTTTGAGCTGAATTCGTGATGCCATGCTCATCTTGTTGAATACCAGAATATTCTTGTGGTGATTTGACTCCCGATTATTATTTTGAAATCATGCTTATCTTTTATGGGATGTTTAGCATATCTTTTGAAGTAATCTTATCCTGAAGAGATTGAGCGTAAAATTTGAAATATTCAGATTTTCCCGAGTTCAAAATTTAGAATATTTTTCAAAAAAAAATCTAAATATATTTGGCAAGTGATTGTCTTGATTGGATATCCCGAAACATATCTTTAAAAAATGTGAAAATTATCTAATACACTTTGAATATCTAGTAAGATAATCTTCCTTTTTTTTTAAGATATGAATCCTTTGCGGATAGGGTCTTATACCTTTTAAAATTTCGGCACCAACCCTAGCTTGGCCGAAAATTTCATGCATTTTAAACTATGATCTAAAGTTAAATATTTTTATAATATTCCTTGAGTATAGTACATGCTCCCTTGTGCCTTTGTCCCTCGGATATGTACATTATGGATGACCATTTGACTTCACCCTCGAAGTACGACGTCATCCGCACAAATGAAATTGTTCGTCTCATCCCATAACTTTGGGACCGGATCAATGAATTTCATAATATTTAAATTCACCATCTCACCTCGCCCTCAATGTATGATGTGAATAAATTCCCTTGCGACCATAAACTTTGGGTACGAAGAGAATTCATCAAAAAATTTAGATCATAGGGTGTACGATACTCAAGGTTTATTATGCTTTTATTTGAATTTTTTTCTTAAAAAAACAACAAAATGGAATGAATATCAAGATACCTTTTAATATAAAATTAGATTTTGAGTGATCAATTTCTTAATTTATATTAATTGCTATCAAATTTCAGATCATCTTTTATTTTGGCCCTTTATTTAATCCGAAAATATCAAAAGAAATTATCATTCATGTGCATTTCATATTGGGTAGATCATGTATAATTTATACTATAGTTAATGCATATTTTCCATGTCATCCATGCATTTTCTCATGTCATCCATGCATTTTCATGTCATTTAGAATATAGTTTTAACATTGTTAGTTCAAATTGCATGTCATCTGGGTTAGAATGAATCTCAATTTTCGCATGTCATAGTTGTGCATCCTTGCCTATCATTTATACAATGCCATGTAGTTTAATTGAATCATGTCGTGAGACTTCACATTCCTCTTGCGTTAAAATTTGATTTTTTTTTCTCAAAGTCATCATGCATGCCATATAGTTTGTTTGAACATCATGTAGACATGTTTGCATTCATATAGTTAGGCTTTGCATTTACATGTTGCATTCATTTAAATAAAAAAAAACCCAAAAAAATCACTGCACATTGCTTTATAAACCAAATCTACTGGATTTGCCAATTCAAGAAAACTTCACAAGAATGGTACCGAGAGGCTGTTAATTGAAAAATTAACATAACCAAGTCCCCAAACTTAAATTTCTAGTTTGCAAAAAAAAAGTTTTCTCCCAATGCTTTATTTAGGTATCTAATCTACCTACCAAAAAAGATTAGTAGTGACTCCAAAATTTAAATCATTTGAACATGAATTGAAATTGCGAATTGATAGGTTTTGGGAGAGTTCGCACTATATTAGTTAATTTATTTAATTAATCTAGTAATCCATTAACTTGATAAATTCCTAATTTTAAATTGTGACAGTAGGTCACCGGTGAGAGCTGGGTAGCCTTGCCAGCCATAAGAAAGGCCTCCCTCGATGGCCACAAGTGAGGGCCAGCCTCGGTTGGGCAAGGCAAGGGCTGCTCTCGCCAACCATAGGCTAGGCTGTCCGACCTTGGCTGATGGTCGGCCACAAATGAAAAGAAAGAGAAAAAAATATAAATGATGAAAATGTTTTTAGTAATTTTTTTAAAAATAATGATGGTATATCACATCTTTATTTGAAATAAAATTTACTTCATATTTTTTTTTTTAAAAAATGAAGGCATTTCAAATATATATATATTTTTTTGGGTAAAGGTGGAGGATTTGACGGTCCGTTATTATTGCAGCTAACAATGCGTTCGAGGCAGCTTCAACCCAACCAAAAAAATAAAAAAAATAAAAAAATAAAATCCTCTCGTCTTGTGTTGTCTCTTCACGTGGTGCTTTCGGGCACGAATTCATCATGTGTGGAGTTAAGGGGCAACGTGACGTGCTCTAAGGTCTTTGTTTATTTATAATGTGTATTGGATAATAGCGAGAATATAGTTAGGTGAGAAAAAAATGTGCTCTGTGAAGGATGCTGGATTAATGATGTAAGAGATGTTGAACCGGTTTTTGCCTCTCATCCTGTCCCCCCAAGCAAACGTTAACTGAGTTAGTAATTATCTTGGGCGATCGGGTTCGAGGTTCATCCATTTTATAGTGTAGGATTTGATAATGTAACTCTTGATTCTAAAATATTGAAATTGTAAACTTAATCGGTCAATTCTGAGATCAGTTCCCAATTTTATCTGAAATGTAAAAGTTGTACAATTGCGCAATAAAAAAGATATATTAACTAAATGGTTATTTATTGTCTTCACCAAAAAAAAAGTGGATGTGTTAATGTTTCTTCAAATTGATACCCATGTTTTGGTCATAAATGTTTGCAATTTGCAAATGTATATTTTATTTCTAAAAAAGACTTCAATACCTATTTAGAGTCGATTCAACCTGAAACTGGATTAATTGTTTTTGGGTTGAACCGGTCTTGAAACCCGAAAGTGAACCGATTCTAGGGCTGTTTTAGGTTCACGAACTGGGTTTTCCTTAGAATTAGCCTTGAACCGATCGGTCCATGCCGATTGAGACCGATATTTAGGTTGAATTAGACCTGGTGCTCACTCATGAGTCATTGTATCAAGTATGGACTTGCGTAATTTATTGGCCCAAACTTTAAAGTTATAATTTTGGGCAGCTTACAAAATGTCAGCTCAGGCCCTCCCTTCTTCAAAGGGCCACTTTATTTTGGCATAAATAGCAACATCAAGATCTAATCCCGCAACAAAATATCAACTCTCCATGACTAATTGGATTGGAATTGGCTCATCAAAACATTGATTAGCATCCGTGATATTTTCTTACAATTAGCCAACAAATGGCACGAAAGATCAGGCTCAAGCAAGCCTAGCTAAAAACCCCAACGAAAGGCGCTGTGTTGTCGGCCGCGGGCTTGGCCTTCTGATAGTTCGACCTCATGTCCGTGTACCGGTCTTGCTTGTTTGGGCCCCCGATGAGCGCCCCGCCCTAAACGTTCAGGTTCAGGGCATTCTTATCGAACCACAACTTGAAGCTTTGGCTGCAAGATCGAGACGATGGAGGCTCCCCTGTGGTGCACTTGGGTTGGATATCTCAACCCGTTGCCAGCCATGTAGCTCATCTTATTCGGGTTCGCTTTGAGGACGTAGTCCGCCTTGAATCGGATCACCAACACAAGACAATGATAATCAAAATGATGCAATGCTGAAAAAGAAATCATCTAATTTGCTAAATTTATCATCCTAAAATGGTATTATCAAGTGTTTGACTCACTTTGAGCTCTCACTCGTATGATACTTAATTGTAAAATTCACCTGTGGATTCACCTCAGTCATACCAGAAAAACACTGAACCGAAAGGCGACTCGAGCTTAGAATATACGTGATCATATGTACCTGTGACTGGGCGAGCACAATTAGGTCAGAGGACCCCGCGATCCCGCCGGGGCACTGGACCGAGATGCACTTGGGGACGTGGTAGTTGGCGTAGGTGATGGTGATGAACGCGGCGGTCGAGGTGAACTGGAGGTTGTCCCAGGGCTGAAACGACAGCAGTCCACCAGAACCAGGGGTCTTGTGGAAATTGCCGCTGCCTTTCCGGAGGCAATTGCATACGAGCTGCTCTTCGCTCTTTGTATGGAGCCCATGGCCCTGAGTTCCTAACTTGGCCTTCCAACGCTAGCTGTGTATTCATTTAGTGCATAAAATCAAAACCTAGGTCAGAAATTTTCTTTAGAGCACATCTAATATTTAATTACTCGAAATATTGGCAATTCGTATATAAGTTCAAGACCTACGCATGTAGTACTTTGTTAATGAAACCAATCTGACATGAAATATGTGATACACACCTTGGCCACGAGGACTTGGGCGCCGACGTACTTGTTGTTCCACGAGAACTTGGTATGACCGCTGCCAGTGCCGCCCAAGTTGCTGAGGAAATCGAGGTACGCTTTGTCCCCAGTCACACGGTGAAGCCATGCCGCAGCCTACAGCAGTTCAACCTGTGCCATCATGTGATCATAGAAGTTTAGAAATTACATGCTTGGTAATTCGATTTGAATACACTATCTTTTTACCCAAATTCTACATGACTTTAAACAGTACCGATCTCCAAAAATATATGTACATATATTATATATTTTGAAATAGATGTATTGAATTGTATTTTTCTATATATACACATAGATGACATATATATTTCTACATATACACATACAAGTACCTGATATCCAGAGCTAGAATAGAACTTTCCTGCTACAGGTATGCTACTCTGGCACTGGCCGGGATGATTCCGGGCGAAATCAAAGAGCTGTGCATGCAATAAGTTAACACAAAGTTTAGTCGAAATAAATACATAAATTAATTAATAAAAAACGTCTTGCTAGGTAACAAAGTTACAACCAAATCATCGCACAAGAATAGAACAATTTAGGAAGGACACTTATATTGCTTAGATAAATGGATGAATGAAAATTTTCAATCGTTAACAAAAACATGTAGATATAATTTTTTGTCTGACCATGAATTTTTTTTCGTTGGCTAATTATTTCAAGTGATATGAACGATTATCTCATTTTTTTCATGAAACAAATGAAGCATTTATTGTATCCAATGTTGCTAATTGGAAAAGGTCAAAACATTCGACAAATTTAATGTTCGAATCCACAAATTGGTAACCATAAACTAATATGGAAACTAAAGAAGAAGACCTATTTTGCATAAGCTAGAAGCTGAGCCGCATATCTAGAATCCGTATGGGCAAAGGCAACGGAAGCTACCGCGAATGCCACCGCAGTCTCCCCGGGGAGGTCGGCCCCCAGGTGCAGGTCGTTGATCCTGTAGGTGGTGCAGGGGATGGCCTCTGCCAGCACGAGTGGTCAGAGTTGCCGTTGCCCACCTTGGCGTGAGGAGGTCGGGCTGAGGATGGGCTTTGATTAGGCAGCCCGTGCCCCACCTTATGGCGTCAAGCGCGTTCCAGAGCTCCTGGTTCGCTTGTAGCTTGGCTCCGAACTCCATGACACTCCACGAGAGCATCGAGATCGTAAAGGCCATTGGGAACCCAAACTTGACGTTGTCGCCGGGCATCGTAGTATCCTCCGGTTAGATCGATCTGTTCGTCGAAAAAGAGATATTGAAATGTATTGCGGAAATGAACCTTAAGAGGATATCAAATATTACCATCCAGCAAAATCAGATTAATTCGGAATATAGGTGGACGGGATTTTGCATGCAAAATTACAGTAGAACACGTTTTTGCAATTTTACTCAAATGTGAAATTGTAACTGTGACATCCTCCCAACGAAATTTTTGTGCGCAACAATTTCTCAACTTCCACAACATCTCAAAATTGGCCTAATTCCCTAAAAATCTCCCAACTTTAGGTCCACTGGCAATTTCGCCCTGAACTCTTTTTTCTGTTGGTCTAAAGAAACCCTCACACTTTAAGTCATGTCCAATTCTACTTTGAACTTTTCTTTATCTAAAAGAATCTCAAATTTTAAGTGAAATCCCGAGTTTACACCAAATTTTTTTTTTGTCTAAAAGAAAATTCACCAATTTTTATCCTAATCCCAAAATGTCCCCACCCATTAGCCCCATGACCAAAAATGATCGTTAGTCATATCTAATTTCAATATCCTAGAATGGTTTTGTCTTGGATATAACTTTTCATGTCGGTTTGCTGATATAGATTTATTATTGACGTGAAAATGCCACATCAAAGTTGGTACTCTATCACGAGGTAGATAGGCTTATACAACGCTAGCTCCTCCACCATGCCGTACATGCCTTATGAATATCCTTAGCAATTCCTTGCTCCTCCTCCAATGCGTGGTCATGTAAGCTCTGAATTCGCGCCCGCCAGCTCATACCCGCTTCTTTCACAAATCCACGAGTCTTGGGATCCTACTTTGAAATCATATGTAGGATTCATTAATAGAAACCATTTTTTCACCTTGGAAAATAGGTCAACATGCTCTTAGATGCATACCGGTGAGGTCCATAGGGTTAATTTGCTATTGGTGTTGCTCAGGGACAAGAGATAGTAGTTTAGTCGATGAGCTGAAGAAGTGGACTTGGAGCGGGGCATGAAGCTTCAGCTCCGCAATGCTAGTGGATGATACCGTTGAGGATCGACGGCTTATGTAAATGGAGTGTAAAAAGGGTAGATCCTCTGGATCTCGTTGAATTGTTTCGGTTGCCATGATGCTACATGCTGCACCAGATACAATCACACCGTGAGCCTTCCTGGCAATGCCGATGAAGGTGGGTCGACTACAGCTCAGTGGATTGAAGCCGCGATCTGTCAACTCATTTCATCAAGAATGCTACAGTTTCTGATATTTTTATTTCCAACACTTCTTCCTTAATGATCGCCTCCATCTGCTGGCAACACTATAGACTTTAGTTGTCTTAATTGTGCGAAGGATTTAATCATGGATGACAAAAACATAAACTCAAGGTTGTCAAGGTCACACATCATTAACTTCTTCAAACTCTATCATCGGGTCGGGTTTCGTTCAATGAGCTCAACACATGTGACGTCCTGAAGTTCATGTACTACCAGAAAAGAAGAATTCAGGTTGTTGGACCCACTTTTCTCATTTCTTTCGGCTGAATTTCTTTCCCTAGCTAATTCCAGTTGCCTCTACCAAGCCCCATGTCCACCCTTAATCTTTCCACTCCACTTTCGGCTAAAGAGCCACTAAACCTCCACGTGCTTTGGTCCCTTTCTTTTCTTCCTTTCTACTGGCCAAGAACCCACGTGCGCACTCAAAATCCCACTTGCATTTTAGGATAAGCTGGAGCTCTTTATTTGGTTGGATTTTCCGCTAAGCTGCTCCCCTGTCTTAGCTGAACCCATTTCCAATGTAGATAAAACAAAAATTTCATGATTAGTAAGCCCACTAACTTCTCTATTCACGTAAGAAAAGTTGGACTGGCTTTCTCCTTCCTTCTTCTTCTTCATTCCTTCGACCGAGGCTTGCTGCTCTTCTTCATCAACTCCTCTCGGCTGACTTGAGCTTGTTGCTCATCTGCTGCGTTCTGTCTTCTTTCTTGGGTGCTTACTGCAGCTACTAACCCCCCATCGTCAGCGTCGCTGTTGATTCTTCCAGCTCGCCACCCCACCATCGTCACTGCTCAGCTCATCCTCTCCTTCTTCGGACATGACCAGCCGCTGCTGCTGTAGCTGGTATTCCTCGGCTGCTTTATTTTCACTTGCTGCTGCCTATCCTCATGACTCAGCCACGTGCAAATTTGCTGCTGTCCAATATTCATTTGCGCTCGGACACCTCTCTCCATCTTGAATTTCCTCTCGGTTTCTCGCATCCAGCACGCGCACCCGGAGGAAATCGTCTCGTTCGGAGTCGTCTGGCGTCTGAATCGAGCTCCGTTTTCGCCTGTGTACTCATAAGACTTCAAAATTCGATATTTTAGGAAGTAGATCAGCGAAAAACCTCCTAGAAAATTATCAGTTTTAAATTAAAGTTGACCCTGTTTTACCCGTGTTTGTTTGTAGCTAGTTCCTCACCCTCTCGGCTGAAGTTGCCTTGCTTGAAGCTCGATCATCGTCGTTCATGGCCCAAGCTCAAACTCGAATTTTTAGGTGAGCACATTTCTAGACTTGACTTAGAGTGTCGGGTATGCTAGGGATTAATAGGGAAAATTTTATGATGAAAAATATTAAATTTCTTGGATGTCAAATGTCGATTATTTATTGTTGACCATATGAGTTAATTGGGAATTTTTGTGGACATTAGAAATTTCCTTATGTGCCAGATTGCTTGCCTTTGAGTCTAGATGACCTAGAATGGAAACCGGATCCTGGAATGTGAGTTTTTGTAACATGAAATGCCTGGTTATTATATTTGACTTATTTTGAGTTGAATTGTGTGCTCTAGTGAATACTTTTGGGAAATACATGTGGCATAGCTGACTTGCATGAATGTTTATGGAGTGGGCTAATTGAGAATTTTGTAATGTTCATTATTGATCTGCATACTAGCATGAGACATGTGCATTTGGCAGAGTGCGTATAACCGTGCAGGACGACTTGGCAATGTTTAGAGAGCCGTCGGGAATGTGGGGAAATAAGGAGGTGCTGATCGCAGTGCTAATTGAGGCACGGTCTTGCACTTGCGCCTGAACGTGCTCGGCACGGGATAGCTGGAGAGATAAGGGTGTCAACTTCGGTGTGATTAGACACGTGGTAAGGCACAGGCCTGAGATATCCATGACGTGGCGGGGACCAGAAGTGCTATTGAGCCACCAGTGGGGTTCTGTCCGGAAGAGCTAGTGAGCCGCTGGGGACCCCAAGAGAACTAATGAGCATCTGCATTTGCATCTGTTTGATCCGAAGTCATAATATGCATGTGATGATTTAAATTTCTGGCCTGAGGTATATGCTTCATTCTAAATTGAGTCTAGACATGTGCTTGCTCAGTTTCGACTCACATATTTTTGGCCGATCGCCATTTCAGACCCTCGACCATAGGTATGATTATTCGTATTCCCCTAGTCCGTCGCGGGATCCCTCAGGAGATTGAGACACAGGTATTTTCGTACCCTGCTGTGGATAGAGTTTTGTATGAGCAGCATAGTTACATCGTATGGATCGACGAGGGATATGACGTTTTGGTCCCTCATAAATACGAAGGATGATACAGTCGGAGGGGTCAGGAGTTGTAGTAGGGCTCTCTGCAGGGTTTGGATATACCAGTCTTTTTGATGGGGCCGACAGGCCTGATGAATGCGGCCACTTTTGAAGGCGAGGTTGTAGACCTTGAGCTGATGGATGTCATGGATGTAGATGGTGAAGTAGTTATGGAAATCGAGGGAGCAGACGATATGTTTGTCGAGCAGGCAGATGGCGAGCCTGGATCTTCGAGATCTGAGGAGACTGATCCAGAGGAGTTCCCTTTGTCTAAGGAGGAGGAGTAGTTCCCAGGGATGCATGGACGAGACTTAGTGACTTTTTGGTTTGGCCTATTCCCTTTTTGTTAGTGGCCAACTCAGGTTTTGTGGTTCAGATGATAATCTTCCTCCCAGGTTGTACAGAAATCTTACTGTTATATCTAATCAAGTCTTCTCTATCTCTCTATCTCACATGTATGTTTGTCAGGGGTTGTGGGTTTTTGCTGTCGCATTATTTAGCCATCGTTTGGCCGCGACGAGTCCTGGGCCGTTGCTAGTATGGGCGAGGCGATGATGAAATTGGCAAGTGAAGGGATGTTGCACGTCCGACGGGTCCGGGGCGTGACAACACAGGTATGCGAAATCAACACAACCTCATTGTTGATACCGTAATATTGTCGTTCGATTCGGTATCTTGAAACGACGTGTGAAAAGGTGCCATTAATAGATCCCGAACTCCGAAAAGAAGAAAACGTTATACCGAATGATAAGTTAATGTTTCACCATTCGGGATATGTGTGTTATTCGGGAAGTTTAAAAGAAAGAGTACCGAATGAAGGATATGGTGTACCTGAATTCGGTATACCTTGAATACGCGATGTGAAGATTATATCCCGAAATTCGGGAAGCACAGAGCAAAACTCGTGGGCGCGAACAGGTTTTCAAGGTTAAGAAATATTATTCGAAAATGGTCGATTAACCATGCGGTTACAAATCGTGGAAGACATGGGTCTCGATTTGCGTGGGTCAATTACAAAAATCATGAGTTAGAAAGAGATGAACAACAGTGCCAAAATTCAAAGATTTGAAATGAAAGGATAACCGCTTGAGCGGTTAGAAGTGCAGGAAGGATAAATACTCAAAAGAAAGGAAAGATAGGGACCCGTAATCATCCAGAAAAAAACACTCTATTTCTTTGAAGTTCTAGCTTTCATTGTCGTTTGTAGTATAGCTTTAACTTTCATGCACTTTTTGTTCCTTGTACTTTCAGATTCAGGCAATCTATTTCCCATTCCAAGTAATTAGGAGTAGCATAGCTGGTAGATCTTTCACCATTTCCATCACTTTCACTAATCACACACACCTGTTCGCTTGTTCACTCCAGTTTTCCATCAGAACAGAGCCACAGAGCCCTTCTTAATAAAAACCGAAGTATGAATTTCGGTGAAAGGTATTCCCAATCTAAATTGTAACGTCCTCGAATTTAGGGACGTGAAGCCAAGAAAATTCAACATTTGAGCCACCTTTCTTGACATTTCTTCCCCGTAATTTCCACTTTCCTTTCTCAAATTTCAGCTGAAGAAGCCCCATGAAACTCCACGTGCCCTGTACACTTTTTTCTCTCTTTTCTGCGGGCCAAAGCCACGAACTCTCTCTTGATTTCCCACTCCAAATTGCAGCTATGTTGGAACCTTTTGGTTGGCCAAATTTGCGGCTGACCTAACCATTTCCTCATTCCCATGCAAATGAGACAAAGTTTCATGATTAGAGAGCCACCTACTCTTAACTATTCACGCAAGGAACCTCTGCCGCAGCTGGTCCTTCTTATTCTTTCTTCTTCCTTTGTTGCACCTTCTTTCCCCCTTTTTTTTCTTTATGGTTTATCTTCGGCTGAGGCTCACTTGTAGCCGCTGGATCCTCCTCTCTACTGCGGCTCTTCTTCTCCAGCTCGTTGCCATGGTTTTTCCCCTCATCCGGCTGTTCTTGAGCCGTAGTTGCTGCTGAAACTTCTGCTCTTCTTGGCTGGAATTTTTTGCTGCAACTGCTATCTTCTTTCTGCTTGAGCTGCTTGCGTGCACCTCCTTTCCTCGTGTCCTCTGCTGGGCCGTGTTGCTTCTTTTTCATTCGTCGCTGGTCGACCTCTATCTTGGCTGTTGTCTTGTTGCTGCAGCTGCTGGATTTGCTGCTACTTCCTCTCGGATTCTCGCGTCTAGAACGCACGCCCGGAGGAAACCCGCTCGTTTGGGGCCGTCCGGTGTCCGAATCAAGCTCCGTTTTCGCCTGTGTACTCGTAAGACTTCAAAATTCGATATTCTGGAAGGGGATCAGCGAAACATCTCTTGGAAAATTCCCAATTTTGATTTAAAGTTGACCCTGATTTGCCTGTGTTTATTTGTAGCTAATTTCTCACCCTCTTGGCTGAAGTTACCTTGCTTGAAGCTCGATCATCGTCATCCGTAGCCCGAGCTCAAAGTCAAATTTTTAGGTGAGCACATTTCTAAACTTGACTTAGAATGTCAGGTATGCTAGGGACTAGTAGGGAAATTTTATGATGAAAAATATTAAATTTATTGGACGTTGACTATCGATTATTTATTGTTGACCATAGGGGTCAATTGGAAATTTTTGTAAACTCTAGAAATTGTCATGTGTGCCAGATTGCTTGCCTTTGAACTTAGGTGACTTAGAATAGAAACTGGGTCTTGAAATGCGAGTTTTTGTAACGTGAAGTGCCTGGTTATTTTATTTGATTTATTTTGAGTTGAATTGGATGTCCTGGTGAATAATCTTGAGAATTGCATGTGGCAAAACTGTCTTGCATGAGTGTTTATGAGGTGGGCCAATTGAGAAATTTGTGATACTCATATTTAACCTACATACTCGCATGAGACATGTGCGTTTGGCGGAGTGCGTAGAACCGTACGGGATAGCCCGGAGTGTTTACGGGGCCATCGGGAATGTGGGGAGATAAAGAGGTGCCGATCGCAGAGCTAATTGAGCCACGGTCGTTGCACTTGTGCCTAAACGTGCTCAGCATGGGGTAGATGGAGAGACAAGGGTGCCATCTTCGGTATGATTAGACACGGGTTGAGGCACAGGCCTGAGACGTTTACAACGTGGCCAGGACCGGAAGTGCTATTGAGCCACCGGTGGGGTTCTGTCCGGCAGTGCTATTGAGCCACCAGAGACCCCAAGTGAACCATTGAGCATCTGCATTGGCATCTGTATGATCTGAGGTCACAATATGCATGTGATGATTTAAATTCTACTATGAGGTGTATGTTTCATTCTATATTGAGTTTAGGCATGTGTTCATTGAGTTTCGACTCACCTATTTTTGGCTGACGCCATTTTAGACCCTCGACCGTAGGTATGACTTATCGTATTCCCCCAGTCCGCCACAGGATCCCTCAGGAGATTAAGACACAAGTATTTTGTACCCCATTATGGGTGGAGTTTTGTATGAGCGGCATAGTTGCATCGTATGGGTCGACGAGGGCTATGACGTTTTTGATCCCTCATAGATACGAGGGATGGTACCGTTGAGTGGGTCAGGAGTTGTGGCAAAGTCCTCTGCAGAGTTTAGATATACCAGTCTTTTTGATGGGGCTGACAGGCCTGATGAATGCGGCCACTTTTGAGGGCGAGGTTGTAGACCCTGCGCTGATGGATGTCCTGGATGTAGATGGGGATGTAGTTATGGAGATCGAGAGAGCAGATAACGTGTTCGTTGAGCAGGCGTATGGCGAGCCTGGATCTTCGATGGATGAGGAGTATGATCTAGATGAGTTTTATTCGTCTGAGGATGAGTAGTTCCTCGAGGATGCATGGACGAGGCGTAATGACCTTTGGTCTTGGCTAACTTTGATGTTTTTTTTTTTGGGTTCAGTTGATAGCCTCTGTCCAGGTTGTATATAAACCTCTACTGTTATATGGTATGTAAATTAAATTCCCTCTATCTTTCTACCCCACTTGAGTGTTTGTCAGGGATTGCGCGTTTTCGCTGTTGCATTTATTAGCCGTCGTTTGACCACGACGAGTCCTGGGCCGTCGCCAGTGTTGGCCAAGCGATGAGCGAATTGACAGGTGAAGGGATGTTGCGCATCCGATGGGTCTAGAGTATGACATTCCCATTCAGAGTGGTATCAGAGCAAGGTCAGCTCGATAAGAAAGTATTTGAGATTTGGAGTGATAAGGATGATGATTTGTGGGATAGTTAGATAGAAAGAGGCTCCTAAGTTGGACTTAGGTTAAGCATATATGTCTGTTTTTGGAATGGCGCATGTGATTGCTATAATTGATAGTACTTTTCTGTGGCTATTGCTAGTGCCTATATGTTCTAGCAAATTGTTATGTGCTGTTAGACCCTGATTGGTGGTTTGGGTCTCAATTCTTTGATGGAATTATAGCAGGTGTAGGTGAGCCAAACCAAGGAAAATGAGTAACAAAATTAGACCAAGGAAGTGTGCAAGCGTATCTGGCTTAGGTGCTCCAATTGCAGGAGCTCAAGCTGCAGGTTCTTCAGCTGTAGGAGCTCAAGTACTAGGATGTACTGGGGAAGAAAGAGTTTCATTGGCAGTCTATCAGCTCTAAGGCACAGCAGATGATTGGTCGAAGGCCACCAGAGGAAGAGTCTTTCCTGAAGGTACAGTGCCGGATTGGACAACGTTTCATGAAACGTTCAATGGAAAATATTTTTCGGAATCTGCGCAGGAAAGAAAGATGGAGGAATTCCTGCGACTCCGTCGGGGGCAGATGACAGTGGATCAATATGAGGCAGAATTTGCAAGGCTATCCAAGTTTGCTCCCAGGATGATAGAGAACGCTTGGGATAAGGCAAGGAGATTCCGTGAAGGGTTGAAGCCGGAACTCCGTAGTCAACTGATCACCTCAGGATTAAGGGATTATGGTGCTATGTATGAGAGGGCTCAAGAGTTCGAAAGAGATATAAATGAAAGAGTCGCTACATCTGGAACGCGATTCATGGCCAGACGAGATGACAGGAGTTTTGGAAAAATGCCAATGATGGACAATAGAAGGTTTGTCCCTCCACCCCCAAGGACTTTGGGAAAACCGACACCCCCTGGTAGTGCAAGGTGTTGCGATTATGGACAGAGGCATGCAATTGGTTGTGCCCAAGAAAGATAGGAGCATGCTTTGAGTGTGGACAGATGGGGCATATTGCAAGATATTGTCCGAGGAAGAACCGGGGGCCGCAGTTTTAACAGCAAAGACCGCCAGCTGGACCACAAGTGATAGCTGCTCCCCAAGAAAATTTGAATCGACCGTTAGCGCAAGGAAGAGTGTACGTGATGAAGCGAGGAGAAACTGAGAACGCACCTGGCGTGATCACAAGTACCATTTCTTTGTGTGATCATGCCGCGCATGCCTTATTTGATCCGGGAGCATCGCATTCATTTGTGTCTGAGCAATTTGTTGCACTGGATGGTATTGACGTGAGACCATTAAAGACACTGTTTCATGTGGTCACCCCACTGAAGGATAAAATGATCATCTCATTAGGATGTCAAGGGTGTAAGATATCCTTGGGTGATAGAGAGGAACTGATTGATCTGGCTGTCCTGCTCATGTTTGACTTTGATGTGATAGTAGGAATGGACTGGCTAGTTAAACATGGGGCAGTAATTGATTGTAATAGTAGGGTGATTCAATTTAACCCGACTGGTCACCCTAGATTCGAATTTCAGGGAAATCGAGGAGGAACCTCGATCCCTTGAATATCATCCCTGGAAGCGATGTTGACACCTGATTTTTAATCATCTTTTCTTTTTTAAAAATTTTTAGTATTTTTCGGCATTTTTATTTTTTTGAAAAATCCATAAAAATTCAAAAAATTGAAAATTTAACTTTGGGGACCTTGGCCAAGCCTAGAGAACTAATTTTGACCAAAAAATTATTTTTTCATATTTTCAGTATTTTTTAGTATTTTTATTTTCGAAAATTCATGAAAAATAAAGAAAAAATGAGAAAATTACAAAATCAACTTTGGAAGCCTTGGCCAAGCCTAGGCAACCATTTTTGAACAAAAAAATAAATTTTCATAATTTTTATATATATATTTTTAATTTTTTTAAAAAAAATACAAAAATACTTGAAAATTTTGGAAAAAATAACATTTGAGGCCAAACAAATACACAAAGATAGTTAATATTTTTATTTTAAATCTATTTTCATATTGGCCATCGCAAATTCAGAAAAATCCAATTCGAGTCACGTGTTCCTTCACGAGTATAATCTCGAATCGGGCCTAAAAAAATTTAATTTGAGTCAACTTATTTTTAATTTTCACTTTTTATGAGTTGTGACATTGTCTTCTAATATTTTAAATTTTCATCTTGGCTCAATTATACCCAGAATGACTCAATTTTGCAAAAGGGCTTTAATTAAATTCTGCATTATTTTCAGCGGCAAGAAATGAGCTTAAATTTGACATGTGGTAAATTTTGGTGTGTCAAAAATTGTAAGGAGATTTGGACTTAAAGAAATATATTTTTTTCATGGACTGAATTGTAAATACTTAAAATTCAAGGACTAGAGTGCAAATACCTAACTCTTGAAGGATTATTTTACAAATAACAAAAAGAATAGTTAGTGGATAAATTAGAATAGAGAAGGGAAGATGGAGAAGAGGAGATGAAGAAGAGAAGTTGGAGAAGAATAAGTGGAGAAAATAAGATAAGAATAGAGAAGGGAAGATGGAGATGAAGAAGAGTTAGTAGAGAAATTAGAATGGAAGATAAGAATAGAGAAGGGAAGATGGAGATGAAGAAGAGTTAGTGGAGAAATTAGAATGGGAGATAAATATGGAGAAGGGAAGATGAAGATGAAGAAGAGTTAGTGGAGAGATTAGAATGTGAGATAGAGATGGAGAATGGAAGATGAAAATGAAGAAGAGTTAGTGGAGAAATTAGAATGGGAGATAGAGTTAGTGGAAAAATTAGAATGGGAGATAGATTAGTAGATTATAAAAGGAGGAAGAAGTGAGCTTGAAAAAAAAATGTTTGGAGAGAAAATTTTGGATGTTTGAAAGAGTTTTGGGAGATTGAAGAAAAATTTGAGAGAAAGAAAATTCTAAAAGAGAGAGAATTTTGAAGATGATGGAAGTTTAAAGCTAGGGGTTATCATCACAAATTCCTTCATCGATCAATATAAATCAAGAGTTCATCCTCGTCAACGAGCAAGCAAATTCGAGCTAAGTGTTTTTATTTATTCATTTATTTATGGTTTTACTCGCAAATTAGCACAAATTATATACACTTTTTCCATCTCCCATTTTTTCCCATATTTTATGTAGGAAGAAGAATATCTCTATGTCAACAGCAAAAATCTCGTAGAGATGCAAAAATCGGCCCAAACAAGCTCCTAAGCTGTCCACCGATTTCTCAACTGATCTGTGACTAAAAGTCCCTCTTAATTCAAAAGAAACTCTCTATATTGGGAACATAGAGAGCGAAAATCAATTATAGAAATCCCTAAAAAAAAACGTGAGATAAGTACTCTTTGCACTCTTTTGGTTTTAGGTGCAGATTAGCACATATTTTGTATACTGACACTTCACTCTATTTTATGTCAGGAAGCCGCAGCTCTATATCAATGGTCAACCATATGGAAGCACAAAATCAGCTTGGAGGAGTCCTCAAGCGCGCACAAATTTCAAATTGTTGAATCAATTCGTTGTATTTCATTTTAAAGAATTCATACCCCAGAATGGAGAGGACAAAGTCCATCCGCAATCTAAATACCTGCACCATAAATCCCAAAGGGAAGAGCCAAGCCAATGCTTAGCCTCCCATTGGAGGTTTTTACTTGCAGTAGTTAAATACCTGCAACTTAAATACTTGTACCTTAAATCCCAAAGGGAAGAGCCAAGCCAATGCTTAGCCTCCCATTGGAGGTTTTTACTTACAGTAGTTAAATACCTGTACCTTAAATCCCAAAGGGAAGAGCCAAGCCAATGCTTAGCCTCCCATTAGAGGTTTTTACTTACAGTAGTTAAATACCTGCAACTTAAATACATGTACCATAAATGCCAAAGGGAAGAGCCAAGCTTATGCTTAGCCTCCCATTGGAGATTTTTACTTACAGTAGTTTAAATACTTGCAACTTAATTACCTATACCTTAAATCCCAAAGGGAAGAGCCAAGCCAATGTTACGCCTCCCATTGGAGGTGTTTATTCACTGTCATGTACTTCCTATAATTTAATTTTTGAATCATCAGACCCAAAAGATGAGTAGGTCGTGATACTGCACAGAAGTCGTTAACACACTCCCTCTTTCGGCTTCAGGGAATCTTTAACACTTAAAAAAATATAACAAATAAAAATATATTCCATCCATGCATCCTATTTAAAAAATGAAAACACAAAAGAGAATACCCTACTAGAGCCTTAGGAATAAACCAAGCTCGAGTTGCCGAATTAGGATATCCATGAAATTAAGGTACCGAAAAGGCATTAGTTTTAATTAACTAGTGTAACCAAGTCCCCGAGCTCATAATCTCTGGTTCGCAGGAATAAATTAGTTCTCCCGCTAATTTATTTAGGTTTCTAATCGACTTACCAAGAACGATTTGTGGCAACTCCAAATTTCAAAATCATTTAAACAAAAACCAAAGTTGCGATTCGATAGGGCTTGGGAGGATCCGCGTTAGGTTAGTCAAATCTAATTAACCTAATAATCCGTTAACCCCTTTAAAATTTTAAAAAAAATTTAGAGGGTCGCGACAAGCGACTAAGCTGATGGACGAAGGATGCCAAGTATACCTAGCCTCTGTAACTAATTCATCAGTTGAGGAAGTAAGGCTTGAAGACTTGCCTGTAGTACGTGATTTTCCAGATGTCTTCCCGCAAGAGTTGCCAGGATTGCCACCTAAAAGAGAAGTAGATTTTGTAATTGAATTAGCTCCTGGGATAGAGCCAATATCTAAGGCACCTTATAGGATAGCGTTGTCGAAGCTGAAGGAATTGAAGATCCAGTTGCAGGAATTGTTAGATAAAGGATTTATTCGCCCAAGTGCTTCGCCATGGGGTGCCCCAGTATTGTTTATGAGGAAGAAAGATGGGTCATTGCGTTTGTGCATTGACTATAGGCAGTTGAATCAAGTGACAGTTAAGAATAAGTACCCGTTGCCAAGAATAGACGACTTGTTCGATCAACTATAAGGAGCATCAGTGTTCTTTAAGATAGACTTGAGGACAGGTTATCACTAGTTGAGGATCAGAAAGGAGGACATACCGAAACAGCGTTCAGGACAAGATATGGGCATTATGAGTTTACGGTCATTCCATTTGGATTAACTAATGCTCCTGCCGCCTTTATGGATACGATGAATACGATATTTAAGGAATTCTTAGACTAGTTCGTCATAGTGTTCATTGACGACATACTGGTGTACTCGAGAAGCTGTGAGGACCACGAACAACACCTGAGTATTATTTTACGGACCTTAAGAGAGCACTCACTTTACGCCAAGTTCAGTAAGTGTGAATTTTGGCTTAATTGAGTATCGTTTCTTGGACATATAATTTTTGAAGAAGGAATTGCTGTAGATCCGTCAAAGATTGAAGCAGTCGAAAGGTGGCCTAGGCCGACAACCATGACGGAAGTGAGAAGTTTCTTAGGACTGGCGGGTTACTATAGACGCTTCGTGGAAAAGTTTTCTGTGAAAACTGGACCCTTAACGCGTCTATTGAAAAAGGAGACGAAGTTCGAATGGACGGATAAGTGTGAAGAAAGCTTTCAAGAGCTTAAACGTAGGTTGACGACTGCGCCGGTGTTGACTATTCCATCTGGATCTGGAGGATTCGAGATCTATAGTGATGCATCCTTAAGAGGTATGGGACGTGTCTTGATGCAACATGGAAGAGTTGTAGCATATGCATCTTGACAGCTAAGGCCGCACGAGATGAATTACTCGACACATGACCTGGAGTTGGCAGCGATAGTGTTCGCCCTGAAGATCTGGAGACATTATCTAGTTGGGGAAAAGTTTCAGATTTATACGGATCATAAGAGTCTGAAGTATCTCTTCTCTTAGAAGGAGCTAAATATGAGACAACGCCGCTGGATGGAACTTTTGAAGGCTTACGATTGCGACATTTTATATCACCCTAGAAAGGCGAACAGAGTAGCTGATGCGCTCAGTTGAAAGTCGAGTATAGCGCATATGATGGTTAAAGAGTGGAAACTATTAGAGGGGATAAGAGACTCAGAATTTAAGATAGAGGTAGGACACCTCTCAAGTCTGATGGCCACTTTGAGAGTTGAACCGAAAATTCACACGAGCATCAAGGAATTACAATCTACGGACCCTGATATTCAGAAGATCTTAACTATGGATGTGGCAGAAAGGAAACCAGAGCTTCAGGTGATAGAGGATGGAATTCTAAAGTTCAAAGGACGATTGTGCGCGCCAAATAATGAAGAGTTAAAGGAAGAGATTTTGATAGAAGTGCATCGTAGCAGTTATAGCATTCATCCAAGTGGCACAAAGATGTATTAGAACATGCGTCAGCATTACTGGTGGAACGGAATGAAGGTGGATGTGGCCAAACACGTGGCAAAGTGCCTGACCTGTCAGCAGGTGAAAGCATAACATTGCAAACCTGGAGGATTGCTACAACCATTAGAGATTCCAGAATGGAAATGGGAACATGTTATGATGGATTTCGTGACTGGTTTACCAAGGAGTCAAAGGGGCAACGATTCGATCTGGGTTGTGGTTGATAGGCTAACCAAATCTGCTCACTTTATAGCAGTCCGAAAGGACATTGCTCTGGAAAAGCTAGCTGAATTATATGTGCATCAAATCATTTGTCTGCATGGAGTACCAGTTACAGTCACGTCAAACCGTGGCCCTCGCTTTATTGCAACATTTTGGAAAAGTCTGCAGACTGCGTTAGGAACTGAATTGAGGTACAGTACGGCGTATCATCCGCAAACCGATGGACAAACAGAAAGTACAATTCAGACATTGGAGAATATGTTGAGAGCCTACGTAATAGACTTCAAAGGTGGATGGGAAGAACAATTGCACTTGGTTGAATTTGCATACAATAACAGTTATCAGTAGAGCATCAGAATGGCTCCATTTGAGGCTCTATATGGGAGAGCTTGTAGGACTCCAATCTGCTAGGACGAGATTGGTGAAAGGAGCATAACGGGCCCAGAGTTGGTTCAGTAGTCCGTTGAGGCAGTGAAGGTGATAAGAGATAGGTTGAAAATAGCTCAGAGTCGCTAGAAAAGCTATGCACATAGGCGACGTAGGCCGTTGGAATTTCAAGTAGGCGATCATGTATTTTTGAAGGTATCGCCAATGAAAGGTATATCTCGATTTGGGAAAAAGGGAAAGTTAAGCCCAAGATTTATAGGCCCATTCAAGATCTTGGAAAGAATTGGAATATTGGCGTATTGTCTTGCGTTGCCGCCAAATTTGTCTCAAGTGCATAATGTGTTCCATGTTTCGATGCTGAGGAAGTACAAGCCGAACCCGAGCCATATATTCCATCATGAAGTCATTGAAGTGGATGACCGAGTCTCATACATAGAAAGGCCCGTACGTATAGTGGACTGAAGAGAACACGTCCTACGAAACAAGACGATATCCCTGGTCAAAGTAATTTGGAAGCATCATGAGACAGAAGGCGCAACATGGGAAAATGAGGATGAGATGAAACGCAAGCATCCCCACCTGTTTGTGTAATTGGTATTGTTAGTAGAATGAAAATTTCGAGGACGAAATTCCTATAAGAAGGAGAGAGTTGTAACGTCCTCGAATTTAGGGACGTGAAGCCAAGAAAATTCAACATTTGAGCCACCTTTCTAGACTTTTCTTCCCCGTAACTTCCACTTTCCTTTCTCAAATTTCAGCTGAAGAAGCCCCATGAAACTCCACGTGCCCTGTACACTTTCTTCTCTCTTTTCTGCTGGCCAAAGCCACGAACTCTCTCTTGATTTCCCACTCCAAATTGCAGCTATGTTGGAACCTTTTGGTTGGCCAAATTTGCGGTTGACCTAACCATTTCGTCATTCCCTTGCAAATGAGACAATGTCTCATGATTAGAGAGCCACCTACTCTTAACTATTCATGCAAGGAACCTTTGCCGCAATTCGCCCTTCTTCTTCTTTCTTCTTCATTCTTCTTCCTTTGTTGCACCTTCTTTCCCCTTTTTTTTTTCTTTCTGGTTTATCTTCGGTTGAGGCTCACTTGCAGCCGCTGGATCCTCCTCTCTACTGCGGCTCTTCTTCTCCAGCTCATTGCCATGGTTTTTCCCCTCATCCGGCTGTTCTTGAGCCGTAGTTGCTGCTGAAACTTCTGCTCTTCTTGGCTGGAATTTTCTGCTGTAGCTGCTATCTTCTTTCTGCTTGAGCTGCTTGCCTGCACCTCCTTTCCTCGTGTCCTCTGCTGGGCCGTGTTGCTTCTTTTTCATTCGTTGTTGCTCGACCTCTATCTTGGCCGCTGTCTTGGTTGCTGCAGCTACTGGATTTGCTGCTACTTCCTCTCGGATTCTCGCGTCCAGCACGCGCGCCCGAAGGAAACCCGCTCGTTCGGGGCCGTCTAGTGTCCGAATCGAGCTCCGTTTTCGCCTATGTACTCATAAGACTTCAAACTTCAATATTCTGGAAGGGCATCACCGAAAAATCTCTTGGAAAATTCCCAATTTTGATTTAAAGTTGACCCTGATTTGCCCGTGTTTGTTTGTAGCTAATTTCTCACCCTGTTGGCTGAAGTTACCTTCCTCGAAGCTCGATCATCGTCGTCCGTAGCCTGAGCTCAAAGTTAGATTTCTGGGTGAGCACATTTCTAAACTTGACTTAGAATGTCGAGTATGCTAGGGACTAGTAGGGAAACTTTTATGGTGAAAAATATTAAATTTATTGGATGTCCACTATCGATTATTTATTGCTGACCATAGGGGTTAATTGGAAATTTTTTGTGGACTCTAGAAATTGTCATGTGTGCCAGATTGCTTGCCTTTGAACTTAGGTGACTTAGAATGGAAATCAGGTCTTGAAATGCGAGTTTTTGCAACGTGAAGTGTCTGGTTATTTTATTTGATTTATTTTGAGTTGAATTGGGTGTCCTGGTGAATAATCTTGAGAATTTCATGTGGCAAAGCTGTCTTGCATGAGTGTTTATGGGGTGGGCCAAATGAGAATTTTGTGATGCTCATATTTGACTTGTATACTGGCATGAGACATGTGCGTTTGGTGGAGTACGTAGAACCGTGTGGGACGGCTCGGCAGTGTCTAGGGGGCCACCGGGAATGCGGGGAGGTAAGGAGGTGCTGATCACAGAGTTAATTGAGCCACGGTCGTTGTACTTGCGCTTGAACGTGCTCGGCACGGAGTAGCTGGAGAGACAAGGGTGCCAACTTCGGTGTTATTAGACACGGGTTGAGGCACAGGCCTGAGACGTCTACGACGTGACCAGGACCGGAAGTGCTATTGAGCCACCGGTGGGGTTCGGTCCGGGAGTGCTATTGAACCACCGGGGACCCCAAGTGAACTATTGAGCATCTGCATTGGCATCTGTATGATCTGAGGTCACAATATGCATGTGATGATTTAAATTCTAGTCTGAGGTGTATGTTTCATTCTATATTGAGTTTAGGCATATGTTCACTGAGTTTCGACTCACCTATTTTTAGCTAATTGCCATTTCATACCCTCGACCGTAGGTATGACTTATCGTATTCCCCCAGTCCGCCACGAGATCCCTCAGGAGATTGAGACACAGGTATTTTTGTACCCTATTATGGACGAAGTTTCGTATGAGTGGCATAGCTGCATTGTATGGGTCGACGAGGGCTATCACGTTTTGATCCCTCATAGATACGAGGGATTGTACCGTCGGGTGGGTCAGGAGTTGTGGCAGGGTCCTCTGCAGAGTTTGGATATACTAGTCTTTTTGATGGGGCCAACAGGCCTGATGGATGCGGCCACTTTTAAGGGCGAGGTTGTAGACCCTGTGCTGATGGATGTCCTGGATGTAGATGGGGATGTAGTTATGGAGATCGAGGGAGCAGATGACGTGTTCGTCGAGCAAGCGGATGGCGAGCCTGGATCTTCGATAGATGAGGAGTATGATCTAGAGGAGTTTCCTTCGTCTGAGGATGAGTAGTTCCTCGAGGATGCATGGACGAGGCGTAGTGACTTTTGGTCTTGGCTAACTTAGATGTTTTTCTTTTTGGGTTGAGTTGATAGCCTCTGTCCATGTTGTATATAAACCTCTACTATTATATGGTATGTAAATTAAATTCCCTCTACCTTTCTACCCCACGTGAGTGTTTGTCAGGGATTGCGTGTTTGCGCTGTCGCATTTGTTAGCCGTCGTTTGGACGCGACGAGTCCTGGGCCGTCACCAGTGTTGGCCAGGTGATGAGCGAATTGACAGGTGATGGGATGTTGCGCATCTGATGGGTCCGGGGCATGACATAAATCGCTCGAACACTCATATTTAGTGGTCGTCTCTCAATGGCGGTGATCAACGTGCACAACCACCAAGATCAAGACCCCTGGACTCTTCCCACCCTTCTAATCTCTCTCTCTCTCTAATCCAATGCATAACGTCTCTGTAGCCTAATGTGACAGAAGAGCCAACAATTTGGCTGACTGGTTAGTAAAATCCCATCGCTCAAATGGTGTTCCAACAAATTGGATTTCCAAACCTCCTCTTAATCTTTGGAATTTATTTTGTGTTGACGCCCTTGCCGGGCTTTTCTTGTAAGGGCACTTGATTTTCCTTCTATGCAATCTATTTCCAACTGAAATAGAAAAAAAAGTTTCGTGAATGATTAACATGTGGTCGGGCAGCAGCAGTGTTAACGCACAATGCATGTAAAACTAAGGTGATCCGTGTAGTATGGAGCAACATAAAAAAAAAAATGTCTTTCGAGATTACATGGGATCGTGAGTACAAGGTTAGAGGAGAGAGAAGCCAATCGATTACGAGAATAGCTTGATTCGTACATCATGCTGGATGATAGAAGTAAACTGTGATCATAAAATAGTCTTCAATAAGTCGACTCTTCAGAGCAACCTGCATAGATCAAAGGTTTGAATTCAACCGTCTGGTGTGGCTTTCAATTGTTCCGGTTAGATTCCAACGAGCTTTCCTAGAGTTTAGACCTTTCAAAAGCATATACTTATCTGAACAGCAGCTCACATTGTCTTGCCACCAAATGCAGCTTTGATCCTTCGGTAGTAATATCATCTAGTGTGTGGATCAGTCATCGAAGCTTCGTTTATTGATGTCGGCACTGATCCATTACCAGATGAAGTAGAAATTTCTCTAGCACTAGCACCTGTCAAATATGCAGGCCATGTTGGTGATGGAATGGCTGCACTCTGCCTCGGCAAGCATTAAAACCTCCGAAGCCATGGTAGGCCGTCTCGCTTTGTTCTCTTGAACACATAATAAAGCAATTTGGCTACATCTTTACATTTCGTTACTCGAACTGCAATTTAACACGGGATCTGCAAGGGGAAAAGGAGTTTTGTTTCTCCAATATTTCTATGCCTGCAGTGCAGTCAAGATGGCGAGTAAACGCGTCTTGTGATTTCACATGCGCATGGAGAAGTATTGCAGATTTTAACTAACTGAAATTGTTTGATGAACTCTGCAATTTCATACTCACGTAGCTATGCTCCAAATTCCCTGAACTGCTGAAGTATGAATTCTTCTTGCCACTGATGATCTCTAAAACCACTACGCCAAAGCTATATACATCATGAATTCTTCTTGCCACTGATGATCTCTAATACGACTAGGCCAAAGCTATATACATCAGTCTTCACAGAGATCTCTCCATGCTTTACACGTTCAGGAGCCATATAGCCACTGCAAAAAATAAAATGAACAGATCCAAGAATCATCAATCAGGAAACCGAGATTGGTGTATGTCACTGCTGTGTACTTTCCTAGAAAGTCAAAACAGACAACAAAGCTTCAGAAAAAGTTTGCTCGAAACTTATAAAGTTCCTACGATTTGTGCAGTAATTTCTCTACTTTGGTCCAAAATGAATAGCCTGGCGGTGCCAAAATCGGATATCTTAGGATTCATGTTCTCATCCAGCAGAACATTGTCAGGCTTCAGATCACGGTGTATGATCCTAAGGCGCGAATGCTCGTGCAGATAAAGAAGTCCTCTAGCGATTCCTCTTATTATACTCAAATGCCTCTCCCAACTTAACATCGTTCGTCTTACTGAATCTGGCAAATAGAGATCTTCATGGTTCTTATTTGTTCTGCCTATAACACAGAGCACTGCAAAATAGTTTTGAGGCGCAAATCTCTCCAATGGAGAAATATTATTAGCAAACAACTTATCCGTTAAACAGAAGCGAGAAATTTGAGCGTCAAAGTTGGTACCGAAGACTAACCAGTCAAAGCTTGCATTGGGTGCGAATTCAAGTACTGAAAGTCTTTCCACTTCTTCCAAGCAATACCCAAGGGTGTTTGGATCCCCTAACATCATGTTTTGAGTGATATTATCCAATCTAGGCCATTCAATTCAAAATGGACAGCCCAGATTTATCCATATCATCTTTGTAAAAGAGGAAAAAATTTTCGGCGGGAATTTTAAAATTTTGAATTGATCAATCTGGGCCGTCTATTTTTGAATTGGACGGCCCAGATCTCTTATGTCATCCCTGACATAGTTGCACTCTGTCAGGGGATCCGAATAATCAGATTTTTGTGCTGAAGCCTGGCCATTAGAGAGACCTCATTCTTGAACTGTTCTTGACCTTGATTAGAACACCGTTCAAGCCTCTTCACCGCAACGTATTGTCCATTTTCAAGCTTGCCCATCAGTCAAATTTTCATACGCAAGAAACAATGTTTATCTCCATGGAGTGATGTAATTTCCAAATAAACATCAAGTCAATTTTCCAGCTACCTGATAAACTTTTCCGAACCCCCCTTCGCCAAGCTTATTGGCTCCTGAGAAGAAATTTGTGGCAGCCCTGATCTCGCTTATTCTAAACTGTATGCTTTCATCAGTTTCGACCTTCTCTTTTGCTAAAGAAAAATGCAGAGCAATCACTATGAGATCTCCAGAATCCAATCAGAAAAAAAAAAAATGCAGGATTAGTTTTAGATTCTGCACTGTCTCTCACAGAGGGAATATGAACCAAAATCGCGCCGTTGTCACTCTCAAACTATTTAATCCTTATGCCAAGCTTGATAAGAATTCATTCAACAAAAACTCAAATGCAGAGCACAGAACAACTGATAAATCCACTAACCGGATGAGACCTCCCTTGGATCACTTCTTCTCCTTCGAATAAAACAACACACGGAGACAACTGCCATCACGAACAGAACTGTTGAACTTACCGCAGCAATGACAACGCGTATTTGAGGGACTGTAGAGTGGAATCTATCACGAACCCACACACTCGCAAGTTGCTGTCATTGGACAAAGCCAAATATTTGACCCAAAAAAGAAAAAAACAAAGCCAAATAAAATTGAGATATTAACATCCGGATTGGAAATTATTTTTTACTTAGTCTTACTCTTGCCGGATACATGCTTGGATTTTTCTAACCCCAAAAATATGAAATTGTCATGCTATGCGAGGATGAGTAATTTTTTAAAGAGGAATTACAGGGATATAATTGGGGATCAGAAAATATTAAAAGTGTTTGAATGATTTGAGTGACTATAGAGTGGAATCTCGTGCTGTTTTCCTTATACAAATAGGTCACATTGATCGAATCACCTAAATTCAATGCCCGTTTTAATTTTCTTGTTATATATATTATTGTGTTTGATCCACTTATTTCCTCAATTTCTTCAAATGATTTTTTTTTGTGATTCTTGTAAATATGTCAATTAATTTATTAAATTTAGAAGCAAAAAGTAAAAGGTCAAAGTCAAACACTCAACAAATGAAGAAGAGATTAAGTGTACGTTCGGATACAGCAGAGTCACTCAAGTATCCCCGTTAAACTCTCCCCAAAACTGATTATACTATTGTAATATTTAAGAAAGATAAACGATCGAGGTAACTTTGAATGATGAATGCGATGGTTCTGATGTTACCGCCGGCTACAGTTACTAGGGGCGCGCATGAAACCATTCTGGAATAGAATTTCTATTCCAGAATGGTTTCTGGACGAGAAATTCGTTTGATAAATTCTTTTTATTTTTCTGTTTCTAGAACAAAAAGTTGTTCCAGAAACAGATTTGGACGAGAAATCAGAAACAAAAATTTTTTGTTTCTCAGAGAAACAGAAATTGATTTCTGATCCCCGTCGCCGCCGCCGGCCGCCGCCGTCGCCGATTTCATGATTCAGTTTATAGATTGTTTAAGCTTTAGAATGAAGTTGGATCTAACTAGATATATTGATGGGCTCGGATTTTGGGTCCCTCTTGGCAATCTTCTTGAGTAAAGGTATCAGGATTTTTGCTGTGCACTCCCAACTTCATTGCATAGCAGTTCCCAACCATTACAATCCTTTACTAATCGTGTAGTACTTCATAGACCAGGGTAGTGAATGAGAACAACGGTGTAATTTAGGAGAATCACCCGATAATAGGACGGTCCCATGCGCCTCAATTTCTTTTATGAGAGTGAAATTAGGCACCTATCTACAAGGATTAGTCCCCTCATCCATAACTCAAAAGTGTAGTGCAAGGATCAGTTCTGGTTATTCATGTAGATTACACTTCTCATCTCCAGATTGAATTGCCAAGCAGTTGTCCTCCGCTCGATTTTGTAAACGGTACAACAAGAGCATCAACTCTTCGGCTGCCACTTCAAGTGAATGAGTTTCAGCGTGAAGAATCTAACCTTGTAAGAACCGAGCATGGTAATCATCTATCAAGCAAGGGACAAGCGACGATTATTAAGTGAAAGCACGTCATCATAGACGTAACTTAGAAAGGGAGGGCGTAACAATTGATGTTGCAGCCCAGCTAAGGAATTTTAAAAGGGCTGGGGCATCCCAGTATACAGACCTCGTGTTGTCTAGTGAAACGGCAAAGTAAACACGGACAGAGAGAGAGAAACGAAGGTCCAGAAAAGCGAAAATGGCGTCTCTCGCAAGAATCGTGGCAACCATTATCGGTCTTCACTGTATCTTCCAGATGGTGAGGGGCATGCCGGACGAGACCGTGGTGCAGCAGATATGCAACGGGGACAAGTACAATGAGGGAGATGATTACTATTTCTGTTTATGCGGACTCCTGAGAGACTTACGCATCTACACTGCGGATTCTGGATATAACTACTGTGGACATAATGCAGTTTTCAGTTCTCAGTGCTACGGTCACGCGGCTTGCAACGGCACTATTGCTGATTATGATTGTACTAGGTGCTTGGAGCAAGCTCACGACATACTCTTATCGGAATGCTCGGGAATCGGGGCTCAGCTCCAACTCAAAGACTGCAGAATGAGATACGAGATGTACTCGTTTACCGAATAAATCATCTCTCTGTCTCTCTCTATGAAGAAATTGCTCTTCGGGCAAGGTCATTACTGTACTTCCTTAAATGAATGAAGGCGATATGTTCTTGCCAACACTAGAATTTTCTAACGCTCCTTAATTAGAATTTTTTCAGTACTAAGGTCGTGCATGACCAAATTCATGCGACTCGACCACTAGAACTACATCACAGTATCTTGGTTTGAAATCTGGTGTTCTCTGATATGTATGGGTAAACATACTGCTAAGAAAAATGAGGTCGACCATTTGAAAAGGTCGATATGGTTTTTCCATGTCGCGAGGTTTTGGTGATACTCGGATCTATGAATGACGATATACAGCCGTTGTCTAACATCCAACTTGGTTAGAACTTGAACAGTCTGCACTTTCAAGAATAGAGTGAAGGGAAATTCAGAAGCTCCTTTGACTTTTGCGAATTTTCCATGATGAGTTTATTGTTGTAATCTTTTAGAACTTTGAAACGAATTCATAGTTTGTCTTTTGCTTCTTGGGCTTCTTGAAGCTGGCAGTCCACATTTCAACTTGACGACTTTCTTATGAAATAACCAAGTGGGCATATCAGGTGAAAAAAAAAAGGACAAGTTTAAAGGACATTCGTTATTTGAAAAGGATTTTTGATCTGTCAATTCGAACAGCAGGGCATTGTTATACCATTCGTGCAGGTTGCTACTCATGCGACAAGGAATTTTGCTACCTTAGGACAGTTGGGAGTTGTGCTGTTTACCGGGGCTTCCATTCAAAACTTATAACACTTCTTCCTAGCTTCCAGTACTGGGCAGGTGTCGGCAGGCAGTGCTCTTTTTCCCTTCTGAGAGCTCCTATCTTGTCAGAAAACCACTGCCAACTCCAAGGTAGGTTCCGTCAACCGCTGATGCCGAGTTGGCTCCTATGCGCTAGCTATGCCCTGCTTTGTCCCTCGGTATGGTGAAGGCTTTGAAGTGAGCACTGGGCTAAGTGGCGGTTGAGCAACTCAAGGGAACTGCTGACTTAAGGATAAAAGGCAGAGGGTAGAGAAACAAAAAGTCATACATAGGATCTCCAGATTAATAGAAGCTGCTCATTGTTCACTAACGGCATCCACGGAAGGCCAAGCACTTTAAGGCCTGCGAAGCTTGTACATAAAATAATTGCTTGCATCATCGGGGGTATGCTTCCGTGATTGTCACTCGGCTAACAGATTGCTGCATTGATCTATTAATGGATTGGTCTGTACTTTGAGGGAAGAAGGCCGGACGTCGCGGCTGTGACATAGTGACAGGCTTGCTGCTGAGCATGCAAAGTACTGTCGCCATGGTGGATCTATCAACCGGATCTTTCTGTACACATAGTAAGCTAACGTGCATGCATCTCAGCACTTCATCTCTTGAACTCAAGTCTAGGACGGCCGGGTACAAAACTTCCAATGGCGTCTCGTCTCTCTAGTGTCTCCGTGCTTGTTTACCATCCATTAAAAAGAAAACACCATCGAGTAAGTCGCAATACTGAAGTAATACTAGTTTGGACGGGTAAAAGTGTACATGTACTTCTTGTACCGGAATTCGGCTAGACTCAGTTGAAATACCAGAGAGTGCAGTGTGACATTTGCACCCATAAACTGGTTAGTGGCAATTGTACAAGTAACTTACATAGCTAGCTAGATCTTCGCCTCTATCTGATCGATAGAAATAATCATTCTTCTTCCCCATAATGATCTCTAGAAGTAAGACTCCGAAACTATATACATCGGATTTAACGGAGAATTTTCCATTCCTTGCATACTCCGGAGGCATGTAACCCTTGCAGATCAAAAGACACATCGACTATAACACGCATGTGCCTAAACTAGTGTATGCAGTCATATTTAAGAAGAACACATCTCTTGATACAACCAAATGACCAGCCAATGTAATTAGAACTTAAAAGTTATTGAGTCCCCACAATTTTTTTAGTGCTTGCATGAGTTTGATCAACTCCAAAAATCCTAGCCATGCCAAAATCTGAAATCTTTGGATTCATGCCACTGTCTAACAACATATCGCTTGCTTTTAGGTCACGATGAATGGTCCAAAGTAGGGAATTTTCATGAAGGTAGAGCATTCCTCGACCTACTCCCCACGCTATCCTATAACGCTTTGACCAATCCAATTACAAACTTTTCTCAAGATCTGCACAATTTGAGATTTATCTTGCAAGTTAGTAATTGGCTAAGCTTGCTAAGATCAAAGGCTTATTTTTAAATGCAATTTCATCGTATTATGAGCAAGAGGACAACATAATAGAGAAGACGGTTACATACTCGACTTAACCTTGCCATACAAAAAGTAATCCAGACTTTTGTTAGGCACAAATTCATATACAAGTAGCTTTTCTTCTCCCTCCAAACAATATCCGAGGAGTCGCACAAGGTTTCGATGTTGAACTTTGCGACCAACAAAACTTCATTCTTAAATTGTCCAGCTCCTTGTCTTGAGCTCTGAGATAACCCCTTCACGATTATATCTTGCCCATTAGGAAGCCTCCCCTGAAATGATTGACTTTTTTGTTTAGTTTCTCGATAATCTTCATATTGAAAGCTTCCGTCATGTCTAATGGATCTTAAAGTGCAGTTATGAAAATGTTACTGAAATGAAGCACCGTGTCGGATAATTGTTATGATATAGAACAGTCAATATGTAGTTCACTCACTACACAATGACCAAAGCTTTTGAACGAAGTTGAGTTGAACAAGATATGTTATTGGATTGAAGATGGCTCCATAATGGACCTCTTAATTGTGGTACTGGACTACTGCTCCACATTCCACCAAAAGATCTTCCGTTTCAGTTGTTTCCTTTTCTTTTGACAATAGTCTTCCAACCAAATATAAGCGGTTCTTGACGTATCAAACTAATAATACCTGGAAAACTTCACCAAATCCGCCTTCACCCAACTTGTTTTGATGAGAGAAATTGTTTGTAGCTGCTTGTATTATCGCTAAAGCGTATTGCAACGATTCCATTTATGTAACTTCATTCATGCCTACGCGATAAAACAACACAAGACAGGTCATTTCAATCAAGACATATAATTTATCCAAGCTGCGGACACAAATTTTTTCGAAACGAACTTAGTCGATTACCAACTTCTTGGAGGAGCTCATGGGTTTCGGTCACTTCCCTCCGAACGAAACCACAAGCAAGAGAGAGAAACACCAAAAGTATGCCAAGAGGAACAACAATGGCAGTGATTATCATCACTGTGGATTTTTTGCTTCTGCCTGCATATGGAGGGTCATACTTTCAGTTTTGTTGATAGCTTTAGTAAGATTTGGAGGTACTTTCCAAGAAAGAAAAGAGTTTCTTTTGCTCTAAATAAAGAGACATTGATTTATGTCCTTCTTAGTCCTATATGAATTAGGAGTAATTAATTCTAGGATGGGCGGTTCCTCTTAAGATTTGATGCACAACCACAACGAAGTAAAAAACAAAAGCGATGAAAAGAAATTGAGACAATGCTTTTATCCTGATTCATTCTTAAATAAGAGCTATGTCCATGAAATGATTTTACTATAATTAGCATTTCGTATCTATCAACTACACCATTCAATTATAAGCTAAAAAGAGTATATATAGTAGTAATTATTCATAAGTCTAAGTCCAAATTACTAATAAACTATGGCCACAAATCAGGAAAGTCTTTTAGTGTCTAGGGAGTGCTACATCCTAGAAATCCTTGTCAATGCAGCTTCCTCGAACCCATGTGCTTTCCTATTGATGGGGAATATGAACCACACCCTCACAGTTTCCATCATAGAACTAAGAACGGTCCATCAAGGAATGATTCCACAAAATGGGAATGGGAACTACCCACTGGTTCTATGGACCCACTTGAGAACCTGACCACCGATCCAATTTGACTCCCCGATGAGTCTATGGAACCAGTCTTTTTTGTATGTGCGAGCATGCAAAGATTATATGTTCAACATTAGAACCTATGTTGTATCGACACGACACAGGACACGAGACCCGACACGACATGACACAACACACCAATACGTGATTTCTCAAAAAATAGAGAATTTTGACGCACTAAGACACATTATATATTAAATATATATGATAAATTATCATTTTTATGATTCCACAAATAAATAAATAATAATAAGAGCTCTAGAATGAATTTACATAATAATTCTCTTCGACTTTGTTTTGAGTTTCTCACGAATAATTTTTTCGCTTGGCTATGTTCAAGGTTTCTAGTGAATCATCCAGTGGATTCATATATATGATAAATCCAATCAAGTGCTCTTTTTAGATCAACTCAGACTCCAAAGTTTGTCTCAACCGTTTGTCTACTTTTTCTTTCTCCCTTTCCGTGTCGCACATCGGGAGAGAAATAGAGAAAGAGAGAGAAAGCTTCTTATAAAAAGGGGGCTCAATGCCTAGTGCAATATACTAAACTGGGCTAGGTTGATGGGCCATTAGAAAGGTTCATGACAATGGGGCAGATTTTGGTTTCAAAGTATAAGATTTGCCTAAATTAAGCTCGGGACATGAAAGTGGCAGCGTGCCAATTAATTGGTCGCATTGTTGATTGGGTACCTAGTGTCACGGGCCGATTGCGGCTCGTGCGGTGACCTGGGCGTCCTTGGATCGTTGGAGCACCCAAGCTAAGCTTGTTTTTAACCCAGATCGCATAGAGAGAGTTCTAAAAAGAGAGACTCTAGGAGAAGGCTTTTTGTATTTTCTGTCGATTAATTGAAATGAGAAGGAGGATGCCTCTTTATATAGTAGAGGGCCTCAGATTACAACCGTTAGATCTCTTTCAGATCTAATGGCTTAGATTTAGTCTACCGACTCTTTAACCACTTATATAAATGCAGAACATTCCAGAAACATCGGATATTTACAAGATTACCCTTCTCTGGAGTATTCTAGAAAAGCAGCGTAGAAAACCGTAGAAAAACTCTAGGGGACCCAAACACAACAAGTCTTGGGGTTGTTCTTGAACAGATGATCGACCAGCTAGGGCACGAAGACCTTGGCCTGTGTCATTCTCCCCCACCCATTCAAGTGTCGCCCTCAGTGCTCTCTGCTTAGGGTCAAACTTTTTAGCATCTGCTTTCTTTTGGCCGCCCACCTCCTTTCCTCAAGTTGACGGCTTCCTTTGATTTCTATTTTTCTATCCAAGACAGCACTTTTTCTTCAGCTTCGGGACCAGAGTCTTGGTCGATGTCTCGACCGTAGCGTGAGTCTTCAGTGACTCTTTCTTTGTTTCGGCCGCTCCAAGGTCTTCCATCTCCGGAAACAGAACCCGGGTTGGCATATGATTTTGAGTTTTTGTGGGCAGCTCCCACTCTTTCTTTGGCTTTTGCATGGGTCGGAACCTGTGCTTGCTCTCGGTCAGCATTGGTTTTCTTCACTTCGCATCCATGAGTTAGATCATGGAGATGCGTTTCGACTCTTTCACCTCAGTGCGCAGGCTCACCACGGTCAGGCATTTGTGATCGGTTATGATGATTGACTTGGTTCTCAAGTCGATTATAGCTTCTGCCCTGTCAAAGAAATCCATCCCTAGAATCATGTCATAATGGTCGAGCGGGATTACCTCGAAATCGAGCTTGTCTTTCTAGTCGCCGACTTGAATCTTGACTCCTCGAGCAACGCCGACAACTGGTATATCATCCGCGTCGACTGGTTTGAACCAACGATCGGATGGATCGATGCGAAGTCCCAGCCACTTTGCTGCCTCGCTTGAGAGGAAAACGTCTGTTGCCCCCCTGCCCACCAAGGCTTGGAGAGTCTTCCCATATACCTTGATGTCCATGAAGTATAGAGTCTGCACGCTCGAGGATGGTTTTAGCGGTGGCCAGGTCGCATGATGTTGATCTTCTAGATTGTACCAAGCCGCACCTCTTTTGGTTCCTCTTTCTTCTGTTCCTCTTCCTTACCTTCCTTGGTAACGACAGAGTACAACGTTTTGCCTTGGTTTTTCTTTGCACAGAGTTGTGTCCAATGGCCGCCTTTGCAAATTCCGCATGGCTGCGAGGGAGGATGCTTAAACCTATCCTCCTGGTTGATGTAATTTTGGGGTCGGCTACCCTGGTATTGGTAGGAAGGTTTAGATGACCCTTCCCCCCAGTTTCTTTCTTTTTCACCATGGTCTTTTCTAGCACGGTAGGAATCGACTTCGTCCTCCCTGCGCTCCGTGCCATGATCGGACTTCCACCCGCTACCCTTGTGCTTGGACATATCGGCCTTGCTGAAGTCGACTAGTGATTCAACCACGGAGATCGCCTTTGTGATGCTCTTAACATCCCGTCACTTGAGTTCGAGCTGCGCCCACGGCTTGAGTCCATCCATGAACGCTCCGAGAGCCTCCTCCTCACCAAGATTGGGGATTTGGAGTTTGAGCTCGGAAAACGCCTTCACGTACTCTTGGATCGATCCTTTCTGTTCCAACCGATGCAGCTTGCTTCGGGCTTCTTGAGGAGCATGCTCGGGATTGAAGTGATTCTTGAGCTCTTGGACAAACTCGTCCCAAGTTTCGATGTAGTCGGATGAGCCTTTCCTCGCCTCATCGATCATGAACCGCCACCATAACTTGCTGTTATCAGCGAGAAATAATGAAGCATTTCGTACTTTAGCAATATCGTCGCTGATACCCATAGCCAGGAAGTACTGCTCTATGCTCCAGAGGTAGTTGTCCACCTCCACTGCTGATCGCTCGCCTTTAAAATCCTTTGGCCTCGACACGTCAATCCTTGGCGCGTTTTGTGTAGTAGTTGCTCCGTTTGCGATGCTTGTTTTGCATAAGACTAACTCAGTCTTGAGCCCTTGAATCTCTACTTTCAGTGCATCGATCTCGGCTTGGTGGGACATTTCGTTTTCCTGTATATCGAGCTTCAAGGTTTCGATCGACGCCTCGAGAGCTTCGTCTTTCATTTGGAGCAGACCGATCGCTCCGTTCATCATGAGGGAGAAGTTATTGTGGATCGTCCTGTCAACTTCAGCGATCCTATCCTTGACGTCGTCAAGTCCATCGACCAGCTCCATCATCGTGGCTCTCATTTTGGAGAACTTTTCATTGAGCGCGGACAACGCTTCCGCTGACTCTTAACGTCGTCTTGACCTTCCACATCTTTCTCGTGGGGCTATTTTTTGGGGGTTTTCTCCGTCCATGACGTTGGTTTGAACTTCTTCTAGGTTGGCCATAATCTTGACTAAGTTGGTTGCTCTACGATCTCACAAACTGTCGTCTTCACGGGGCTGCTCTGATATAACTTGTCACGGGCCGGTTGCGGATGGTTGGCTTGTGCGGCGACCTGGGCATCCTTAGGTCATTGGACCGCCCAAGCTAAGCCTGTTTTTAACCCGGATCACATAGAGAGAGAGTTCTAGAAAGAGAAACTCTGGGATAAGGCTTTTTGTATTTTCTGTCGGTTGATTGAAATGAGAAGGAGGACGCATCTTTATATAATAAAGGGCATCAGATTACAACTGTTAGATCTCTTTCAGATCTGATGGCTCAAATTTAGTCTACCGACTCCCTAACCACCGACATAAATATATAACATTCCAGAAACTTCAGATATTTACAAGATTACCATTCTCTGGAGCATTCTAGAAAAGCAACGTAGAAAACCCTAGAAAAATCCTAGAGGACCCAGACACAGCAAGTCTTGGGGTTGTTCTCAGCCAGATGATCGACCGGCTGGGGGCATGATGACCTCGGCCCGTGTCATTAGCGTGTCGGACACCGAAATGTGAAAAATGCTTGCTTGCGGGGTTGTGTCCGTGGAACATAGATTAGAACGATACTACAACAATTCACAACATATTTTCATCCTCCTCTTTTCTTCTTCCGACTTTCATTGACATTTGAGGAATCGAAAGGATAAATTGAGAAAACTCTAAAATGAAAAGTTCGGACCTTGCCAACCCTCTTCAAAGAGCCTTGAGGGAAGAAACCCATAACAACCAAGACACTGACCTCAGTCGCTACTAAATATGTTTGGGGTCTCAGCCAGTGAGCTCCTTTCTCCTTCCATTTAACACCAATCCAGAACTCTCTCTTCAATTTTCTTTAAATATCAACCACCAATTTAAACCCACCAGAACTCTCCTTGACTCAATCTGAAGCAAGAACGGTCATTGCTTTACAAGGTCACATTAATGGTGGGTCGGTTGCGTAAGTAGAGAATGAAGACCATATAGTGAAAAGAAAAGCACATTTAAGATGAGGTGAGAGAATCGAGAGGGCTAGGGTAGAGAGCTTGCGTGAGGAGTTGGAGGATAGTTGTGTGCAAGAGCCATATGTATGAAGCCTGACTTGGAATTCTTTCTTTATACGTATTTACGCATATGTAGCTATTCGCTACGAGTGGGCGGTTCGACATCCGAAATTGGGAATCAAATTGGTACTCACCTGTTCCAATAAATTGAAATTGGGAACCGTAGATTCTAGGCAGTCCTAGCGGTTCCCGATTCTTTTGCACCCCCCAAATATGAATGCATCAAATGGATAAGTAATTAAAGAAGATTCAATTGCATGATGGCCAAAATCAGTTCACAATCTATAAATGATTTAACAATATAGTCACTTGATTTGTACACAGCTTGACTTGACATAAGAAATTGGGGAAATGACACAAATAATCCTTAAATTTTGACCTAATGTGTAATGCGAACCTCGAACTTTAGCACGATGTGTAATGTAGTCCCTAAACTTGATGCAATGACCACTTTGAACATTTTCATATAGTTCATGGATTATATTGTGTGTGTGTGTATATATACATATATATCAATCAAAAGTCCAAGGACCAGATTGAACAAATTAAATTTTCAAAAACCGAGCATAAAACTAAAATTTATTAATCATATTAAACAAGTTAAAAGTTTAAGAATCATATTGTACGTTGAGATAAAGTTCATGTACTATTTGTGTCATTATCCTTAAGTAATATAAGCAATGCCTATTTACAAATTGGGTTATCTAAATAAGGAGATCACATTTAAGTATCAAATATCAGTCCAACAGATTACTTTGTAAGTAAATTTATAAGTGGGTTTTGATTTCCAGTGCATTGTTTTATTTAAAATGAGCTCAAAACCAACCTTAAAAAGGGCTCTTGCAAGTCAAGGTCTACCTTGACCTTGAGTGGAATCCAGCGTGTGTACCGAGAAATGTATGCATCCCACTCGGTCATCACTTGACTTTAAGATTTACATGGTCAATTACTATGATTGTATTGATCTTGAAAGATTAAGTCTTTTCCTTTTGTCAAGTTTAATGAAACTAAATTAAACAACAATGTTATGATGGATTATACTTCGAAACTCAGCTGCGATTCATCAATTTCTAATATTGCAGGGAAAGAGTGGGAAGTAAATAAATTAAAAAAAGACCGAGGTACCTTTAGGTCCTCTCGCCGGAGTCGCTGCACTCGCCAACGCGATGGCGTTGTAAAAAGGGTACTCCTCAAACCTCATGTTGCAGCTCGGAGTCAACACCCTTCCCCCTGGAGTCCCCTGTTGGAGACCTGCAATAGCCAACCGGAGGCATGCGCTGCAGTCCGATGCTGTCAAGTCCGGCGTGCACTCCGCAAGCATGTAAAGCCATTGCGAGCCCACAAGCTCTGCCTCCGCGGCGGCCACCTTCTTCTCTAATCCGACACTCGGGGCCCTCCGCCCTACATCATCCATGGTCTCTCCCAAGAGTTGAATGAACTGAGACCAAGATCGATCGTGTGTGACGTTCCAGCCGTTCGCGTTTGTTAACACGGGGGCTTGTTTCATGACCAAGTAAATGGGCTGGTTCGAGTACCTTAGCATGCATATGTCGTACCAGATGATAGAGGTTCTTTTGCCGGGGCATTGCCGGCTGATATCTTCTGCCGTGGTGGCTACACAGCGACTGCAAGTTGTGGTGTCAATGTCGCCACGGCAGAGGAAGATCCCGTAGGTGCGGTGTGGCGTGGCGGGTATTTGCCAGTGGTGGCATTGGTGAACCCGCCACTGCTGCTTATGTTGTTGCTGGCGGAATCGGCAGCCGAGGAAAGTGATGAGAGGAGTTTGATGAGGTTCTTTTGGTAGGTGGAATTAGGAAGAAAGGGTTTGTTGTTGGCGCAATAGTTGCCAGTGAAAATAGGAGCTGCTTCCCTCATGTGAGAGTTGCTGATGAGCAAATTGATGGAGAAGAGAAGAGGGAGGGAGATGGTGAAGGAAGAGCTCATGTTGTGACGAATGGATACTTTTGCGTTTGGCTTTCAATGGTTCTTGAGATTTTCTAGTAGTCTATCTCTTCAGTCATTTTAAGCTAGACTAAGAGTCCCCTTTTGGTCCTTAAATTTGCATCTTTCTTTCCAATCTAGTCCAACTTTCGATTTGTGTAGTCAAATTCTCGATCATGCATTGTTTTTTCTATTCAAGCCCCTCCCCCCATCCCAATTCAGTCAACTTCAGAAACCACATGAGTCAAACTTGAAATTTGTTTTTGCTACTCTGTAAAGTAATTCATGTCGTTAAAAGAAACATGACAAATGGATCAACTGAACAGATACCTGTAATTGCAATTACATGCTTGGAGCATGCTCCCAGGCTGACATGCTCCTAACGGAATGCTCAGGAATCCAGGGTCATGTTCAACTCAAAGATTGTAGAATGAGATACAAGACCTACTCATTTACTTACTAAATAAATCATCCGTCTCAAAGAATTGCTCTTTAGGAGTGGTTTTTACTATATGAGAATCCTCCAATCTTACAACGTTACACTATTAGAAACTTTAGGAAGACAACTTTTCTTTTCTTTTCTTTTTTTTCGGTCAGACTTTGGGAAGACTTAAGCGACGTGTTAATGTAAGTGAAGTGGAAGGAACTTACATTGAAAAGCCTCGTACAAAAATGTTGGGAAACTAGAAGCATACTAAAATTCCTTAAATGAATAAAGGCCATATATTCTTGCAAATCCAAGAATATCTTAATGCTCCTTAATTAGAATTTGTTGATTACTGGGGAGCGTACATGACTAAATTCTTGCCACGTAAGACTAAGCATCACAATATTAGAAAATCATGCTATTCTTTCACCATACAACACCTTCAGTACATAAGCCGACTTACTTCATCGTTTTCCTTTCTGAGCATTCCAAAAACCATGCGATTCCTGGAGTTCACTAAATGAGCTAACAATACTAGAAAATCAATAGGTGAGGGGGAAAACGGTCCCCGAAAGTCAAAATCGATCCTAAAAGTCTCATTAGCAGCGACTTGCTTCATTTTTATGTGAAACCCGGCGCCAAAAAACCTTTAAGGATGGATTAACCGCATGTCTTTAAAGGTTAACAACTAAACGCTCGTCCTGTCCACTTCATGATGAGAAGATTGATAGAGGTAATCTGGTTAAGTGCCGTGACAGCTAACTAAAGAGTTACGTCAATCAATGTGAAAAATAAGGAGATAGATAGATTTGTAAAGTATTAGACTAATGGAAAACATACAGAGTTCTCCCAGAGAAATGAAGTAAGACCAATGTCTCTAAAGCCAACTTCCATAGTCATAGCGACCCAAATCTGAAGAAACTTCCATGGCAAGACATCTCTGAATATTGGAGAAAATGACACTTTTAGTGCCAAAATTTGTGTATGGCTCTCGCTTTAGTGTCAAAACTTTTAAAACTATCACTTTAGTGCAAAAAAAAAAAAAACTTTCAAAACGATCACTTAAGTGCTATTTTTTTTTAAATGATCACTTAAGTGCCAAATTTTTTCGAAAAATGATCACTTCCGTGCCACATTCGAAGACCTAGAATTGGCACTAAAGTGATCGTTTTAAAAAAAATTGGCACGTAAGTGATCTTTAAAAAAACTTAACACTTAAGTGATCATTTTGAAAGTTTTGGCACCAAAGTGATCATTTTTCCAAAATTTTGGCACTTAAGCAATCATTTTTAAAAAAAAATTGATACTTAGGTGATCGTTTGAAAGTTTTGGCACTAAATTGAGCATCTTGTATAATTTTCGACACTAAAATTGTCTTTTCCCCTTGAATGTTGAATGAGCACTATTGAAAGAAGTAGACGGTCTATGATCAACCATCAAAAGAATGTCCAACTTCTTTAACGTTGGAAAGAAAATTAGATGTCTACAAAAGGAGAATAGAAGTTGCTTGAAGCAGTGGAATGAAAACTACTTATGATGTTTGAAAGCCAAGGGTTGTAACATTTGGGTAAATACCAGGTTCTTACTTTTTAAAATTAATACTATTTTTGGAAATGAAAAGTGGCGAACCGCTTTTTCTCTTTCTCATAGTTATGTACTTTCGAGAACAGGAAAAAATGCGTATTTCTGAGCTAAGGAAAAAATAGAATTATGCTAAATTTGAGATAGTTCTTTTGTGCCAAAATATCAGGCACAACTGCAACAAATTCATTCCTGATTTCACAAGAGAAAGTGCATTGACAATGCAAAGTTAAGGAAGTTGGATTTATTAACAACACCGAAACCCTACTAGCTTCAATAGTGAAGAAATGTGTAGTCTACTGGGTCAGCTAACGAATACTTCAATTTGATTATTTAGTTTACACAAGAGTAGTAGTTGGATTGAGTAGTATGATAGCACAATAATGTACAAATGCTCTAAAATTATAGCGGATCGACGTATGATTTAGCCTCAAATAGTAACAAAGTCTTAGACAAATCATAATAGCATGTATAGACTCTTCTTTTAGCACCCCAACGCATTGAGCAATTAACAGCTAATTCTCTTATTTCATAGAATCTTGGTGGAAGGCCAAGCAATGTCACTCTGAGACCACATCAAGAAAGATTTCGCTCACACCGCCATTCACCGGGGGTAGATGTCACGCCCCGGACCCGTCGGACGCGCAACATCCTTTCACCTGCCAAACTCTTTCGCTCATCGCTTGGCCAACACTAGCGACGGCCCACGACTCGTCGCGGCCAAACGACGGCTAACAACTGCGACAGCGAAAACGCACAACCCCTGACAAACACGCATGTGGGATAGAGAGATAGAGAAAACTTAATTTACATAACTTAACACATAACAGTGAAGGTTCTATACAACCTAGGAGGGAGTCTATCATCTGAACCTCGAAACACAAGCCGATCATGGTTAAAAAGGAAACAAACCAAACCAAAAAGTCACTACGCCTCATCCTGGCATTCTCGAGGAACTACTCATCCTCCTCAGACAAAGGAAACTCCTCTAGATCAGTCTCCTCCGATCCCGGAGATCCAGGCTCGCCATCCGCCTGCTCGACGAACACGTCGTCTGCTCCCTCGATCTCCATTACTACGTCCCCATCTACATCTTGGACCTCCATTGGCGCAGGGTCTACAACCTCGCCTTCAAAAGTGGCCGCATTCATCAGGCCTGTCAGCCCCATCAAAAAGACTAAGTATATCCAAACCCTGCAGAGGACCCTGCCACAACTCCTGACCCACCCGACGGTACCATCCCTCGTATCTATGAGGGAGCAAAACGTCGTAGCCTTCGTCGACCCATACGGTACAGCTATGCCGCTCATACGAAACTTCGTCCATAATATGGTATGAAAATACCTGTGTCTCAATCTCCTGAGGGATCCCATGGCGGACTGGGGGAATACGATAAGTCATACCTACGGTCGAGGGTCTGAAATGGCGATCAGCCAAAAATAGGTAAGTCGAAACTCAGTGAACTCACGTCTAAATTCAATATAGAATGAAGTATACACCAAATCGGCCTCTAACATGGAAGTTCAAACACACAGGCAATAGATAAAACAGAGGCATGATAATTTACAATAGCCACACGCCACATGCTAAACATAGCATCATCACATGCATTTCATATTCTCAATCTCGCAGATGCAACATGCTCGTGATATAACTCTCGGGACCCCCGGTGGCTCTCTAGGCACTGCCGGTCCCTTCAGTATTTCACAAAGTGCATAATACTCAATTTATCATGCACATATCATAGACTCAAGTTAGACAGATGCAGCATGCTCAATGCTTGCCGGTGGCTCTCTGGGCACTGCCGGACTTCCTGTTTCGGGTTGCCGGTGGCTCTCTGGACACTGCCGGACTCAACCCAACCCGGTGGCTCTTATCGGTACTGCCGGTCCCCGGCCACGTCTTAGACGTCTCAGGCCTGTGCCTCAACCAGTGTCTATTCACACCAAAGTTGGCACCCTTGTCTCTCCAGCTACCCCGTGCCGAGCACGTTCAGGCGCAAGTGCAATGACCGTAGCTCAATTAGCTAAGCGATCGACACCTCCTTATCACCCCGCGTTCCCGGTGGCCCCCTAGACACTGCCGGGCCGTCCCGCACGGTTCTACGCACTCCGCCAAACGCACATGTCTCATGCCAATATGCAAATCAATGATGAGCATCACAAAATTCTCAATTGGCTCACCCCATAAACACTCATGCAAGCCAGTTTTGCCACATGCATTTCCCAAAATTATTCATATTGGCACACCATTCACCTCAAAATAAATCGAATAAAATAACCAAGCAATTCGTGTTGCAAAAACTCGCATTTCAGGACCCGATTTCCATTCTAAGTCACTTAGGTTCAAAGGCAAGCAATCTAGCACATATGGTAATTTCTAGAGTCCACAAAAATTATCAATTGACCCCTAAGGTCAGCAATAAATAATCGACATTTGACGTCCAAGAAATTTAATATTTTTCATCATAAAATTTTCCCTACTAATCCCTAGCATACCCAACATTCTAAGTCAAGTTTAGAAATGTGCTCACCCAAAAATCAAGTTCGAGCTTGGCTAGACTGGTGATGAGCTCGGGCCACGAACGGCAACGGCTAGTTACTGTTCCGGCGGCACTATTCCGGCGACAATATTCCGGCGACACTATTCACTGCGGCGACGACAGAATCGACGGCGATTTTCCGGCGACGAACAGAAACACAGCAACAAGCAAAACACAGCAGAGACAAAAAGGATTGCAGCTACAACAAGCAAAAGAAGAAAACCAACAAAACAGGGTCAACTTTGATTCAAAACTGGGAATTCTCTAGGAGGTTTTTCGCTGATTCGTTTTCAGAATATCGAAGCTTAACGTCTTACGAGTACACAGGCGAAAACGGGGCTCGATTCGGACACCAGACGACCCCGAACGAGCCGATTTCCTCCGGGCGCGCGTGCTGGAACGCGAGAACCCGAGAGCAGAACAAGAAAATTCCAGCAGCTCAAGATCACTAACAGTAGCAGTAGATTGGAGGGAGGAAGCACACGCAGCAGCAGCAAAGTTTTCCAGCAGAGGCCGAATGAGACTAGACAAGAAGAAGAAGAAAGAAGAAGAAGCCAGCTGTTGCAAAGTTTTCCACGTGAAGGTGGTCAGAAAATCATGAAAAACGGTCTTATTTGCGTGGGGAATGAGCTTAGCCAAATTGGTGGAGCAGAGCAGCCGCATTTCCAGCTAACAAAGACGTTCCAGCTCTTGTCTTTGGGGAGCAAAAGCAGTGAAAAATTATTAGTGCACACATGATGTTCTGGATAAGCTGCAGCCGAAATGGAGAAAGCAAAGTGGGTCAACATTCAACATTTTTTTTGTCTTCTTGTGCATGAAAGCAGGACGTCACAGTAGAACTCAGAAACCGACATACCATTGCTCGACGAAGGCATAGTCTCTTGGTGGATTGGTTCGACTCAAGCTCTTTCATTGGGATGCTCAGTCCCCCAATCCACTTCGGATGAAGAAGGCTGGATGTCGAGGCGCTGGCGGGCTAAAGGAACTGCTGCTAAGCATGAGAACTACAGCGGCCATGGTGGGTTTGACAGCTGGATCTTCCTGAATGCATAGTAAGCCAATGTGCAAGCATCGAAGTACTTCATCTCTTGAATATGAATCCACGATAGCCGGGTCCAACACTTTCAAGGGCATGCCGTCTCTCCATTGATTCCACACCTGCAACAATAATTCCAGAAAATCCTCACAAAATTGCGGCAGTAATTCAATAACTCATCATGCAAGACATCTGAATGTTGTAAAAAACCATCTTATGCTCAAGGAACATAATAATGATCATAAGTGTAAATATTTGCCAATGTAGCGTAGCGAAACTTACATAACTAGCAAGATATTCACCTCCATCCAATTGATGATAAAAGTTATTCTTCTTGCCGCAAATGATCTCTAGAAGCAGTATGCCGAAACTATAAACATCGGATTTTACTGAGAACTCTCCATGCATTGCATATTCTGGAGACATGTAACCATTGCAAAACTGAACATTAGCCAAAAACTATATTGCATATTTGATATAGATAAAAAACTAAGACTTACAAAGTCATCCATTCAAAAACCGAACATGAGCAAGCCTAGCATTCGATGACAAAGTCATCTATTCAAAAACTAAGAGTTACAAAGTCCCCATGATTTTATTTGTGCTAGCCTGAGTTTGATGACGCCAAAAATCCTTGCCATACCAAAATCCAAAATCTTCGGGTTCATTTCATTGTCTAACAAGATGTTACTACATTTTAGGCCACGATGGATGATCCGGAGACGAGAATCTTCGTGTAGATAAAGCATTCCTCGAGCAACCCCGGATATCACTTTATAACGAAGTGGCCAATTCAATTGACCACTTTTTTGGGGATCTGCGTTGTTGCACCAAAACTCATCATGTGCTAGCATGTGGCCCTTATTCAAAAAGTTAAGGCCAATATATTTACTCTCACCAATCAAAGTCAACTTAACAAAAAACTATAATCAGTTGAAAAAACAGAATACCTCTTCATTTCAAGGACTCCACAGCTAGTGAAAGCTCGAACATTTGATTTCAATTTGATGTACATAAGAAGTTTAAACTGCAGCATACCAAATAAGAAGTAATCAAGGCTTTTATTTGGCACAAACTCGTAGGCGAGTATCTTTTCGTTTTCGTCCAAGCAAAATCCAAGCAGTCGCACAAGGTTTCTGTGTTGAAGCTTGGCAACTAATAAAACTTCATTCGTGAATTCTTCATCACCATGTCTTGAGCTTTGAGATAGCCTCTTCACCGCCATTTGTTGTCCATCAGGAAGACTACCCTAAAGTGTTTCAAATTATCGTTTAATTCCTTATCACAACTTCTTAAAAACTAACATACAAAAGCTATACAGTTTTTTTTTCTGCACCATTATGTTCAATACATTTGTAACGCATTCTTGGTTGTTTCTAATAAATAATATGTAATTCGTACCTAGAAAACTTCCCCAAATCCACCTTCACCTAGCTTGTTTTCAGGAGAGAAATCATTGGTCGCGACTTATATTGTAGCCAAGGCAAATTGCAAGGACTCCACGGTGGTAAGTTCGTTTACACCTGCATTATAGCCAAGTCAAGATATTTGCGTTGCTGCTTTTGGTGACATTCTTACCTTTGCTTCAGCTTGGGAGATTGTCAGGAAAAGAGGCGCAAGAGTTGAATCACATCGCCTTATTTGGCTTATACCTTTAGCGATCTTAGGATATTTACTTGATTTTGCATATCTCAAGATTATGCATATATCAGCTTTGATCGTGCATTTCCATAATTTATAATATTTGGTATTATATTTATTCTATCACCATGAATAGTTTTCCAATAAAGCATATAAATAGGCTCATGTACTATTTATCAATATATATCGAAGCATACTGAAAATTCTCCGATTAAGTTTCCTCATAATTCTCAACTCACCTAATGAGCTGAGGTTCGGGTTCATATTTTGGTTGGCCATACAAGATAAGCCGTCTATATTTCCAAGATGGCCAAGCTCTATGAATGCATTGAGAATAGATGGCATTTGTTCTTGGAATGCAATTTCTCTAAGCAAATCTGGAAGAGTGTCCTTTAGCTTTGTCTTCCTAATAATGATATTGGTGATTGGGAGTTTGAATTGTCCTGATGCAGCAGGCTATGAAAGGGAGAGATTTTCATAGGTGTTTAATGAAATTTTCGAAGAATTGCTGCATTTTTCATCTAGAAGGCCAGGAGTGAGCTGTTACGTCCCCAAACTATTCCTTCTACTAATGGCATTATAATTGATTGTGCAGTCAGGTACAGTTTTGAAGGTTGGAAGAGCATGAAGAATCGGAAGCTTCCATTTATGGAATACAGTCACTTGGATCGGAAGAGCATGAAGAATCGACAGCAGTTATAGGAGCTCCTAAGATATTTATTTGCTGTGGGACATCTCATAGTAAAGTCAATACGGGGTTGTAGGGGAACCAATCCTCAACTCTTTTTGGTAGATGAACAAGCTTAACTTAACCATGAAAACGAGGATTTCTAGAGATCCTATTTCATGATAAACAAGCTTAACTCTTCTATCGCTTTATTGACCAAAAAACGTTCTATTGGTTAAGAATTCTTGGCATTGGTTTTCCACATCAAATCAAGTTCAACAAAGAAATTTGATAGTGAGAAGTTTGATGGGAGCGGCAGTTTCGTACGTTAGTTGTTTTTACGCAATAGGATTTGAAGAAAACTCTATTTAGTAAAGAGAAGAAATCAGAAAAGCATGTGGATGAAACCTAGGAAGAATTGGATGAAAAGTCTATGTCTACAATCTAGTTATGTCTCACAAATAAAGTTCTATAGGAGGTACTATATCAGAAAATAGCTGCAGGTTTACGGATGAAATAGGAGAGTATTTTTTTTTTTGACAAAATCTCTCACCAATCGATTGAGGCTCAAGCAATGACTCTTCACTCTTCCTATGGTGAGGATGCTTCCCTCAACTGTCTTATTTATGATTTTAGTGTTGCTATCTCTAAATTAAGAAGTGTTGATGCTAATATTGAAGATGAGGATTGAGCTCTTTTATTAGTAGATTCACTACTTGATTCTTACGATAATTTTAGAGAGACTATGATTGTTAGCAGAGTACTATCGATCTTGAAGATATCAAAACTAGTCTTCTTAATAAGTAGAAATTATATATAGAATTGACTTTTGAAGGCAGTGACGATCATGGGGCTCGTTTAGTTGCAAATGATAAAGGCATATTCATTAATAATTGGATTCTTGATGCTAGCTGTTTGTGTGTCCTAATTATGATTGGTTCTCCACATACAAGGAATATAATGGTAGAATTACTTTAATGGGAAACAATGCTAAATGCAAAAGGTTGGGATTGGGACTATTAGTAATAAGATGCACGATAGCATGATCAAAATCTCGAAAAATGTTAGACACGTTTTTTATTTAAAGAAGAATCTTATCTCTTTGGGTATAGTTGATGCTAATGGTTGTAGGTTTGCTGCTGAAGGTGCAGCTATGAGATTATGAGAGGTTCACTTCTGTTGATGAATTGGCTGAAAATTGGCACTTTGTATCAGTTGTAAGGCACTATAGTTACAGGTTGAACTATAGTCTCCTCTGCTATAACAACATCTAACAACACTAATTTATGGTTTATGCGATTAGGCCATATGATCATTAGAGGGATGGAGGAGCTGAGTAAGAGAGGCCAAATGTATTGTAAAAAAAAAAAAAGAAAACTAGATTGCTGATTGTATTTTTGGGAAACATAAAAGGGTTAGTTTCAAAATAGGAATTCATCTTCGAAAAAGTCTTTTCTTCAAAATAATAAAACAAAGGCCACTTTGGATTATAGGTATATACTCACTTTCATTGATGATTTTTCAATGAAGGTTTTAGTTTATTTTCTAAAGCATAAGAGTGATGTTTTTGTTACATTTAAGAAATCAAAAACATTGATTGAGAAACAGACTAGTAAGAAGATCAAGAGGAGAGAATAGAAAATGGACTAGAATTTTGTGGAGGCGAGTTTAATGAGTTATGCAATAAAGAAAGCATCTTGAGGTATCATCCTATAGTGAATACACCATACCAGAATGGTATTATAGAATGCATGAATAGAACCTTATTAGAAAGGATTAGGTGTATGTTGTCTAACGCTAGTTTGGGCAAGGAGTTTTGGGTTGAGGCAGTCAATACAGCTTGTTGGTTAATAAATCATTCTTCTTACAAATCTATTGAGTGCAACACACCTGAGGAGTTATGGTCAGGCAGACCTTTTAATTATTCTTATCTTTAGATATTTTGATGTCAAGATATACTTATGCTACTGAGGGAAAACTAGAGCCTAGTGCAAAGAAATGCATCTTTCTCGATTATGCTTCTTGTATAAAGGGTTACAGACATTGGTGTTTTGATTCATCTGAGATTATTATCAACGGAGATGTTACTTTTGATGAGTTTTCTTTGTTTCATCCTGATAAGGAACCGTCTATTCCTTAACATGAAAATCTAAAAAGTGATACAAAACATGTGAAGCTTGAAGTACAACCAGCTAAGTCTTATACTGATAATGTTGAGATTGAAAAATCTAAAGAGGAACGATATTCTATTACCAAATATAGACCAAGAAGGATAGTGAAGCCTCCATAGAAATATGGATACCTATATTTTGTTGCTTATGTTCTTTCAGATGCAAAATCAATGGAGTATAGCGAACCAAAAATCTACAACGAAGCTGTCTCTTTAAAAGATTCACAAAATGGTCAATTGCTATGAATGAAGAGATGAAATCTATTGCAAAGAATCAGACTTAGGAGCTTGTCAAGCCACCAAAAGGATATAAAATTGTGAGCTTGTCAGGTTTAAAGCTTGTCTAATTGCTAAGGGCTATAGTCAGATTGAGGGAGTTGATTTTAATAATGTGTATTCATCTGTCGTTAAACATAACTTTATTCAGGATTTTCTTGCGTTAGTTGCTACGCATGATTTAGAGTAGGAACAACTCAACATGAAAATAACTTTCTATCATGGTGAACCTTAGGGTTTTCATTTTGAAAGTAAGGAAGATCTTGTATGTCTATTAGTGTATATATACCTTGAAACAATCACCTAGATAGTGGTATAAAAGGTTTGATGCATTTCTCGAACAACTTGACTATTGTAGGAGCAAATTTGACTATTGTATATGTTTGTTCAAACTTCTAATTGGCTCTTTCATTTATTTGTTATTATATGTTGATAACATGATTAAAGAAAAAGATAAAATTGATATACAAAACTTAAATACATAGTTAAGCGCCGAATTTGAGATGAAGAATTTAGGTGCAGCTAAGAAAATCATAGGCATAGAAATTCAACGAGATCGAAAAAGGGAAACATTATATTTTTCCAAGAAAATATGCATTGAGAAAGTATTAGATTGTTTTGGTACGAAAGATGCCAAACCAATAAGTATTCTTCTTGCTGCTCACTTTAGATTGTTAGCTAGTTTATGTCCTCATATAGATTAAGAAATAAAATATATGTCACATGTTTCGTACTCTAGTGTAGTTGGTAGCCTTATGTGTACTATGGTTTGCACTCAACCCGACATTTCACATGATGTTAGCACGGTAAGTAGATATTTATCATACCCATACAAAGTATATTAGCAAACTGTGAAGTAGCTTTCGAAACATTTCAAGGGTACTTCTGATTTTTGTTTAGAGTTTGGAAAAATTTTACACACTTACAAGATTTATTGACTCTAATTATGCTGGTAATCTTGATAAGAGGAGGTCTTTGACTGGGAGCATCTTTACTATTAGAGATTGTATGCTAGTTGGAAAGCTACTTTACAGCATACAGTTACTTTGTTTCCTACAAAGACATACTATATAGCTAATACTGAGGAAGTTAAAGAGGCCATATGGTGAAGAGGCTTATTTGGAGAGCTCATTGTGGATCATGGCATGACTATAGTCCATTGTGATAGTTAGAGTACTATACATCTAACTAAAGATCAAATGTATCATGAGAGAATAAGCACATTAATGTGCGGTATTATTATATTCAAGACATTCTTGCTGATGGCTATATCAAGGTCTTGAAGATTGGTACAAAAAATAATGCAATTGATATGTTGACGATGTCTTTGCCTATTACCAAATTCAAGCATTGCCTGGATTTGATTAATATTTTCTGCAATTAGTTTTACTCTCGTGGGAGGAGAGATTGTTTATTGCTTATGTCTATTTGAGGAATTCAAGTCAATGTGGAGATTTGAAGTGAACATGAAACTGAGAACCAAGTAGCTCACCTAAAATGTTGATATGTCTTGAATTCTTTATGGGCTTTGGCGACTTAGGGTTTGAGAGCAGTATAAATATTATTTTTCCCAAGTTATTAGGTTAAAAGAAGTAGAGACAGAGAGCCTTTAGCTTTTTTGGTTGACCTTTGGAAATCATTGAATTTCATAGTGGATTTTTCTTCTCCTTTTCTTGCGGTTTCCCGCAAGTCCGCATTGGACATAACAAAACCTTGAAAATGAGGAATCCCGAGTTTAACCAACCTAATTTACGTATTTTATGTTGATACCTCTCTATCAGTGAAACGCTTGTTCTTCTACTAAACATACATGGGCGTGCATGATTTTGAATAAAACTTCTGTGGGGTGAACCACATTATAAACGTATTATACTAGGGTGAAGTATCGCACTTTTGCTACACTTACGGAAAAGTACTCGTTTTTGTGGGGGTGAATCATATTATAAACGTATTTTACTAGGGTGGAGTATTCCAATTTTGAATTTGTTTCATATCTTTTTTCGGGTCAATTTAATGATGGAACATGTCTGGAATCATTTATATGCTTAAAATATGATTGATTTTATAACGTATTTATAGAAATCAAATAGTATTCTTGAATATAGATAAAATTACTAGATTTGATATGTCTACAGTCCTACTATAATATAATTTTTTTATAAATATAATTGATTTAAAATCACGATAGCATTTACAATTCTATTTCATTGAGGCAAAACTTTTTTGACGTATATTTAAGGGAAGCAACATTATGTACATGTGCATCTTTTTAAATGATACAATTTCAAACTTGTATTTTAAAGGAAAAATAACACAAATAATCTCTAAATTTTAGTCTAATGTCATCCTTGAACTTTGATTTGTGCAACATATTCACTGAACTTTAGAAAAATGTTTAATATAGTCCATGTACTTCTAAATAGTTTAATACATTGACTATTGGACCAAAGTTCATTAATAATATTGAAAAGGTTAAAAGTCTATTGATGACACCGCACAAGACTAAAGGTTAGGGACTACATTGCACAAATAAAATTTCAGGGATTACATTTCATATTGAATCAAAGTTCAAAGATAATTTGTATTATTAACTCTATATTAAACGCAAGAATGGAGAAAAGGTAAAGGAAAATTTATTGATATTTAGGCATTGAGAAATAAAAATCCAATGTTCTTAAAGCTTCTAACAAGAATTAGCACCACTTTTGACTTCGCAAGGTTTGCCGGACTAGTTAGTAATGAAAACATATTTCAATGACTATTAATTTTAAGCAATACAATCGATTATTTTTAAAAAATATATATTTTAAATGGATGATTTTTGGCGAAACAAATGGAGCATTAATTATGAAAAATGGGTTTGCAAAATGTTCAGCGAACGTCACTGCTGTAGTAGCTTAAATCAACTTTATATGTATGACAAAAAAAAATAAAAATAAAATAAAAAATTAACTTTATACGGAGTCATCTCATCTAACTCTAAGGTATTACAGATGTAGAGTTTATAATACCAAATTCACAAGCTGCAGCACTTCACAGCCAATTTTAAGCACAACATAGCCACATTTTAGCTACAGCTATGTCAAAGGGACTGTAGGATTAGTGTATTTGATTCCTTATGACTAATAATGTAAGTTTCATGATATAAATCCTGTACGAAAAATAAAGGCAAATGGTAAATTTACCGTTCATTCCTTTGACGGGTTCATTCGTCTTCTTCCCTTTTCTTCGTAGGAAACAGCAAATGAGGAAGAGAAATACCAAAACACCTCCGACAGGAATGGTAATGGCAACGGTTATCACAGCTGATTTGTCGCCTTTTCCTGCACATGTCGCATTACGGATATGAGACGATTGTTAGAGCTTTCTAAATTAGTTTGGAAAATTTTCATCTCAAATTGGTATCTCATGATACATTTGTTCAAATCTAATCTTCGTCTCTCCTAAAATTTCAAAATTGTAGTTCTGATCCTAATTTACCCTTCATTAGCATTCCATTTGACAAATATCTATGTGTCAACATATGTGGCAGATGAATGCAAGATGAAATTTGATGTAAGGAATGACAGATATTATATGAAAAATCGACATGTATCAGCATTCCATTCAATATCCCTTCAAAATACATATATGTCGACACACGTGAATTTTCTACGTTGGATTTGTCATTCTCCACAACATGTTTGATACTTTGTGCGTGCGTGTTGGGGGGTGGGGGTGTGGTTTCAAATAACACTTGCATTTATTGAACTATTCAAGTCATTAGAACAAAGAAAGTAAGATTCAAAACATAATAAGTCCGACAGAGATGGGGGGTTTAGAGAGCCAATTGGTGATAAACCTCCTCTCCATTGGGCTTTCGCAAATCATCTACTGTTTGGTTAGCTTCTCGTGGGCAATGGACAATTAAGACACCTTTAATTCTTGCCATCAAGCCTTTGCACTCTAAAAATGGACAACGAAAAGCCCATGGGCTTTGGCATAGGTCTGATACGTATTGAAGAACTAATAAGCTATTAGTTCATAGTCTCGCTTGCAGATCACTTACTCTTTTCAATAGATCACTTGAAGTAGGGGTGTGCAAACTGGACCGGACCGGCCCAAGACCGGACCGGACCGGCCGGGTTGGTCCGGTTCTTGAAGGAGGCGGTCCGGTCCTTGGTCCCAATAAATAGGACCGGTGACCGGGCGGTCCGGTCCCTGATCCCATCCCTGGGGACAGAGGATCGGACCGCCCGGACCGGACCATTAGAATATATAATTAGAAGAAAGAATTAAAAATGTTAACACAACTTTATTTCTGAGGATATTGCTAAAGAAAGTGAACAATTGGTCTGTGCTTTCTTTGCCTCATACACTTATCATTCAGTCATAGTTATATTTTTTTCAGCACTTTTACTTTTTTTTCTTCATTTCATCCTCATTTTTTCCACCTAATGTGGCACTATGGACCTTAGTCATGTTGACATGAACACTTATATGCAAAAGTATTGCCCAATTCGACAAAAATTAATGATCGATTGAGGTTTTTTTGTTATCTATGTTCTATAAGAAGCTAGTATTAGTGGTCCCATTGGGACCGGACCGGACCGTCGGTCCTAGTCCGATCCGGTCCGGGTCCGGTCCTTGGTCCTGAAAATTTGGGGACCGGGGCTACGGTCCGGTCCCCGGTTCTATGCCAGGACCGGACCGGCCCGGACCATGCACACCCCTAACTTGAAGTCTTCCGTTCTTTCTTTCCTCTTCTTCAACCAAGCACAATAGAGGTTGTCTTAGGGCAAGGGTTTTGGTCTACAGTGTAGAGGAGGCCGTGACAGATTTCGTATAACCCAGCAGTATGGAATTCTAATAGAGTAAATTTGGGACATGAGTACTAGTTTGTGATTTTCTGTAAGATGAAAATTAATTTGAGGTAAATGTGTCATTAGTATTAATTTGGGATTTTTTTTTGTGAGGGTATAATTTGGGTAAATGCATTGTAGGCTACATTTTTAAGTTTTTCTTAATGATATTAAGTCTTAATCGAATCATATGCTTAATGTTTTCCATTCTTTTGGAATAAGAATTCCAAAGTCTAGTAAACGTGGCCTTAAATAGTGGAATAGAGGCAAAAGAAAAGTTCGATTTACCTCCAGGTGTTGTAAGGAAGAGGGCCTTCAGATGTCGTAACCGAAGGAGGAGGCGGGGCCAGCAGGGCGGAAATATTGTAAAAGGGGTACAACTCGAACCTCACGGTGCAGCTTGGAGTGAATATCCTCCCTCCTTGCTTCCCCTCGGGAAGACCCGGAATCACCGACCGGAGACACGTGTTACAGTCCCACGCCGTCAAGTCCGGCGTGCACTGCGCGAGCGTGTACACCGTCTGCAAGCTGAAATTGGCCTCCCCGACCGCGACTTTCTTCCTGGATTCACCAACCGAAGCCCTCCAGGCGACGTCTTTGATGGCCTCGCTGAGTACTTGCACGAACCTGGCCGGGTCAGAGATGTTCCCGGTGTTGTAGAACGTGAAAGGAGGCTCTTGTTCCATGACGGAGAAGATGGACCGGTTGGAGTACCGCAACATGCACTTGTCGTACCAGATGGTAGAGACTCGCTCTTTGGGGCATCTCTGGAGGATATCCTGCGTTCCGGCAGCCACACAGTCACTGCACGTGGCGGCACTGACGTCGCCGTGGCAGAGGAAGAGCCCGTAGGCCTCGTCGGGAGGGTTTTGACCAGCAGTGGCATTGGCGAAGCCGTCGGCATTGTTGGTAGCGGCGGCAGCAGAAGAGAGGGAAGAGAGGAGGGTGTTGAGCTTGGATTGGTAGGTGGAATTGGGAGCGAAGAGGGTGGTGTTTGGGCAGTAATGCCATAGATAATTCGGTGCTGATTCAGAACTTGGAGGATAAACGCTGAGAAGATTCAGGAGGAAGGAAAGAGAGATGGGGAAAGCGAAGCAAGACTTCATGTTTGGATTCACGATTACATTGGCCAAGCTTAGATCGGCACGGAGTTAAAAGGGAACAATAATGTTTGAATTGCCGTCCCATAAGTTTCCGTCCAATCTACGATTTCCACGCACTTGCACGCCACGACTCTCATAAAAAAGTCTTGGGTGGTAACTTCTATGATGAATGTGGACTTTGTAGACCGGTCGTATTAAGCAAAAATCTAAAACCACCGGCTCCCGATTAAACCGGAAATTAACAAGTTTATTTTTTTTAATTTTTTATTTTTTTGGCCGAAGAACTTACCAATTTTCTTAGCAGAAAATTTTGGTGATAGCCGAATTTTAATGATTCTCGATTTTGCGTGCTCTTTTCTAATTGGCACGTTTTTAATTCCCTTTTTGAGCATATAAAAATTAGACAGGAGAAAAAATTAAAAGATAAACGCAATTTTTGGGGAAAAAAGATAAATGATATTGATTAAAGAAGATTTTCTGGCTGAATATTGCAGAGGTTATGGTTTGTGTTTATGCTGTAGAATTCACTTGTAGCTGATAAGGGAGAGAGAGAGATGTAATATAAGTCGATAAGTCAAGACCTTAAACTAGCGAGTTCGATTAACTATCTTTATGAATTCAATAATAATAATAATATCATGATAAAGAACATAAGTATTTCGATCTCTCTCTGTTCTGCTTTTTTTTGTTCCACTCAAAACTCTATCTTTTTCCTCTTCTTATCTTGACACAGTCAATTGTTGCCTCCCCAAAAGGCTGCTCTTTTATTTTTTGATTATGCATGACTTATGAGGAGGAATGTCGTGGAGAGAATGAAATTTGTCGAAAATAGGAGGAACCAGGGTACTGGAGCTTTTTTCCAGTCATTTGTCCAGTTGTATTTAATTTGAGAGGGCAAATCTTCCCCATGGTGTAACTCATCTTTAACAACATGTTTTTTGGGTGAAACTTATTTTTTCCCTTCAGCGGCAACAAGTACGAAGGCGGCGAAGAAGGAGGAGGGGCAGCTTGAGGTGAGCAAGGGATAGAGAAATGGATTCGGAGAGTAGAGGGAGAGAGGATGAAAGCTCGATGATCCAAGTAATCAGATTAATGCCTCTTGATTTATTGCATTGACCATCCATGTAATCGAATCGAAGGGTCCCTAGTACATGGATGAGGCAAGTTCACGTCTGGTGGTCCAGCACTCATGGCCCAGACGGCCACTCCCGAGCTGCTCCCTCCTCAACGCCCTGACCATCCTCTTCCAGTTGTCGTGAGCCCTAGCCATGGCTCCCGGGATGCGACGAAGAGGTGGAATCCACGGGGGTGACGCTGAGAAACGATGGCAATTGAGTCTGAATTTGAGCTGTCCATCCGTCGATGGCAGAGAGTTTGGACCTAGAAGAGAGTTAGGAATCGCGTAAAAGTGAAGGATGAAATTTTAAAGATAAAGGGTTTAGCAGAGAGAGGAGAGAGAAGATCAAACGTCAGAGTGAGAAGAAAAAATCGTGGGAAGATTAAATGTCGGGGAAAATTCCATGAACCGAACCAAATTGAACCGAAGCAAAATAAATCAAACTGAAAGAAAAAAGCCGGTTATTTTTTCATTATCCGAATAAAAAAATCGATCCGAACCGGAAATACATGAAATCTCGGTTCTGTTCGTTATCGGTTTCAATTCAATTCAGTTTTCTGGTTTGGGTCTAACACCTTGACCATCAATCCTGATGCTGAGTCAGCTCCTATGCCACTAGCTATGCCCTGCTTTGTCCCCCGGCATTGTGGAGGCGCTGAAGCACATCGTGAGTGCCGGGCTAAGTGGCAGTTGAGCAACTCAAGGGAACTGCTGACTTAAGGATAAAAAAGCACAGAGTCGAGAAATAAAAGAAGTCATTCATAGGATCTCCAGATTAATAGAAGCTGCTCATTTTAAGGCCTGCGAAGCTATTGCATAAAAAAATTGCTTATATCAATGGGGGTATGCTTCCGTGATTTTCACTCCGTTCACAGATTGCTGCATTGATCTATTAATGGATTGGTCTGTACTTCGAGGGAAGAAGGCCGGACGTCGCGGCTGTGGCATAGTGGCGGGCTTGCCGCTGAGCATGCGAAGTACTGTCTCCATGGTGTGTCTATCAACCGAATCTTACTGGACACTTAGCAAGCTGACGTGCAGGCATCTCAGCACTTCATCTCTTGAACGCAAGTCTAGGACGGCTGGGTCCAAAACTTCCAATGGTTTCTGCCTCTCCAGTGCCTCCATGCCTATTTATGATCCACTCCAAAGAAATCGCCCACCGTAAGTCGCAATACTGAAGTCATGTTTGTTTGGACGGGGCAAAATGTTAACGTAATTCTTGAACCGGAATTCCAGCCTTACTCAGTCGAAATACCAGAGAGTGCCGTGTGACATTTGTGTCCGTAAACTAGTTAGTGACAACTGTACAGGCAACTTACATAGCTAGCTAGATCTTCGGCCTCATCTGATCAGCAGAAATAATCATTCTTCTTCCCGGCAATGATCTCTAGAAGTAGGACTCCGAAGCTGTTGACATCGGATTTGACGGAGAATTTCCCATTTCTTGCATATTTGGAGGCATGTAATACCTGCAAATGAGAAAAAAACACATCGATTACAACTCACATGTGCCTACAATAGAGGATACAACAATTCAATCTAGTGTGCTCGAATTGACGCAATGCACAGAGTTCCATTTAACAAGGACACATGTCTTGACATGACCAAGTGATCAGCCAATGTAATGTGAACTTACAACTCACGGAGTCCCCACGATTTTATTAGTTCTTGCATGACTCCAAAAATTCTAGCTGTGCCAAAATCTAAAATCTTTGGGTTCATGCCACTATCTAACAAGGCATATTGCTTGCTTTCAGGTCACGGTGAATGATCAGAAGTCAGGGAATCTTCATGTAGATAGAGTATTCCTTGAGCTATTCCCCACGCTATCTTATAAGTACTTTGACCAATCCAATTGCATACTTTTCTCAGGATATGCATTAGTAGAGATTTGTCTTGCAATTTAGTAATTGGTCTAGCTTGTTAAGATCAGATACCTATTTTCGAATGCACATTCATGATATTATGTGCAATAGGAGGACGTTTTAGAGAAGACAGTTGCATAACTCCACTTAAAATTACCATGCAAAAAGTAGTCTAGACTTTTATTAGGCACAAACTCATAAACAAGTAGCTTTTCTTGTCCCTCCAACAATACCCAAGTAGTCGCACGAGGTTTCGATCTTGAAGCTTTGCGACCAACATAACTTCGTTCTAAATTCTTCAGCACCTTGTCTTGAGCTCTGAGATTACCTCTTCACGGCTATATCTTGCCCATTAGGAAGCCGTCCCCTGAAATGATTGCATTTTTAGTTTAGTCACTCGATCATATTGTTGCTTCAAAAGGGATCAGAAGGACGTCAGAAGCAACTCTGTTTCTGCTTCTGAATTGTTGCTTCTGAAGGGATCAGATGGACATTAGAAGAAGTTCTGTGTCTACTTCTGAATATTGTTGTTGATTCTGAATTGTTCAGAAGGACATTCAGATTCACAAAACAGAGCAGAACGAAGAACAGAACGTATTCCAAGAGCGAGATTTTAATGTATGGAAAGGAAAAACTTCAACTCTTATTATTCCACACGATTGTAACACTTAAATACATACTCCAAAACAAATCTTTATTCTAAATCTACTAGGATTCTAATCAAAACAGAATATTTGAATAATAAAACAGGAAAGTTATCTAGTAAATTCAAATCTAAACAGAATCTAATCAAATCTTGGAAATAGAATTGCTAAAACAAAATATTCTGCAGCCTTGATACAAAACATTCTCCTCCTGAATCAAGTGCTGCACATTCCCAGCTTTGCTCTCAAAACTTTAAATCGACCAATGTTGAATGACTTCGTGAATATATCTACAAGTTGTTCTTCTGAACTGCAGTATACCAACTTTACTTCTCCAGCTTTCTGCACCTCTCTCAGAAAATAATATTTGATCTAGAAATGCTTTGTTTTTCCGTGAAATACAGGATTATGTGAAATTCCCAATGCAGCTTGATTATCTACAAACACTTCAATGCCTTCTTCTTGCTTCAGATGCAGATCATCCATCAGCTTCTTCAACCATAATGCTTGATTTACAGCTGCAGTAGCTGCAATAAACTCAACTTCTGCTGTTGATTGAGCTACTATTTCCTGTTTCTTTGAACTCCAAGAAAAACATCCTGAACCAAATGTGAAACAATAACCTAAAGTGCTTTTCATATCATCCATTGAACCTGCCTAGTCACTATCTGAATACCCCTGCAACTTAAACTCTTGAACTTTACAGAATTTAATCCCATATGAAAAAGTACCCTTTAAGTATCTCAACACCCTCTTTGCTGCTACCATATGTAACTTACTTGTACAATCAAGAAATCTAGACAAAACACTTACAAGAAACATGATGTCTGGTCTAGTTGCCGTGAGATACATAAGACATCCAATCAAACTTCTGTAAACTCTTTCATCTGCAGGTTCTGAACCATCATCCTCCTGAAGCTTTTCCTTCTGAATCATTGGAGTACTCACACTCTTGCACTCCTCCATGTTAAATCTCTTCAGAATCTCCTTCGAATACTTCTTCTGAAATATAAAAACTTCTTTCTGAGTCTGACTAATTTTCATCCCCAGAAAATATGACATCTCACCAAGATTTGTCATCTCAAACATCTTCATCATCTCCTGCTTAAATGCAACAATCTAAGTACTCTTACTTCCTGTTACTAGCAAATCATCCACATAAAGTGACACTACCACCAAGTCAGATGCTAATTTCTTAACATATAGAGTGGATTCACTTAGGCTTTTCTCAAAACCCAAGCTTAGCAAGTGCTCATCAATCTTACTGTACCAAGCTCTAGGAGCTTGTTTCAAGCCATAGAGAGCTTTTCTCAGCAAATAAACCTTCTCCTCCTGGTCTGGTGCGACAAAACCTTCTGGTTGCTCAACATAAATTTCCTCCTGCAATACTCCATTCAAGAAAGCAGATTTTACATCTAACTGATATACTTTCCATCCTTGTTGAGCTGCCAATGCAATAGTCATTCTGATTGTATCTATTCTTGCCACTGGTGCAAAGGTTTCTGAGAAATCAACTCCCCAAACATGTGCATATCCCTTCACAACCAATCTGGCTTTGTACTTGTTCACTGATCCATCAGAATTGAGTTTGGTTTTGAAGACCCATTTTACACCAATCACCTTCTGTCTTCAGGTCTCTCTACTAACTCTCATGTATGGTTCTTTTCAATTATAGCCAACTCTTCATTCATTGCAATCAACCACTTCTAATCACTTTTAGCTTCCTCATAACTCGAAGGTTCCAAAACAGCCACACTACACCTCTGATATATATCAGTCAGAGTTCTAGTCCCTCTAACTGGAACATCATCCTCCAGCTCGTCAGGTTCCAGAAATACATTCTTCTGCTTGTCTTGTGATTCTTCTGTCCAGTCCCATTGTTCATCTTCAAAGAACTGAACATCTCTGCTAGTGATCACCTTCCCTGTATGTGGTTGATAGATTCCGTAGGCTTTTGACGTTGAACAATAGCCAACAAAGATTCTAGATTCAGCTTTCTCTCCCAGCTTGTCTCTTTTGACCTGTGGAATATGAGAAAAACACAAACAGCCAAACACTTTCAGATTTCGTAATATTGGCTTGACACCAAACCATGTTTCAAAGGGTGTCTTTTTCTCCAATACCCTTGTAGATAGTCTGTTCAGCAGAAAGACTGCTGTGTTTGCTGCTTCTGCCCAAAACTCTTTTGGCAGATTCTTCTCATGTAACAGACATCTAGTCATCTCCATGATGGTTCTATTCTTCCTTTCACTAACTCCATTTTGTTATGGAGAGTAAGTAGCAGTAAGTTGATGCTCAATACCAGCTTCTTCATAGAAAGAGTTAAACCTCTGTGAAGTGTATTCTGTTCCATTATCAGATCTGATGACCTGAATCTTGCAGCCACTTTGGTTCTCAACCCATCTCTTAAACTTCAGAAACACCTCAGCAACTTCTGACTTTTGTTTCATGAAGTAAATCCAGCACATTCTAGTATAATCATCAATGAAGATAATGAAATACATGCTACCATTTAGTGAAGGAGTCACATGTGGACCATAGAGGTCTGTATGGATCAGCTGCAGCTTCTTTGTAGCTCTCCAAGTTGATTCTTTGAATGGAAGTCTCGTCTGCTTGCCCAACAAACAAGACTTGCACCTTGTGATCTCCTCCTCCATACTCGGTAACCCTGTTGCCATTTCATTCCTTTGCATAAACTGCAACCCTTTGTGATGAAAGTGACCCAACCTCTTGTGCCATAACTCTGAATCACTGGCTTGACACTTGAATGCCACTTGCTCCTTCTCGAGAGGATTTAGAGAGAAACTCTTCTTCTGCATTTTGATTCTGAACAGCTTCTGTCCATCTGAATCAAATATCAAAGACTCTCCTTCTTCAAATACCACCTTAAATCCCTTTTCTACTAACTGACCGACACTTAGCAAGTTCTGATCAATCTCAGGGACATACATTACATCAGAAACAAACTTTGTTCCAGCACAACTCTCCATTGCTACAGTCCCTTTACCTTCACTTCTAAATACTCACCATTCCCAATCCTCACTCTTGACTTCAATGACTTGTCAAGATCTGTGAATAACTTCTCATCACTTGTCATGTGGTTTGTACAACCACTATCAACAAGCCAACTATCACATGGAGTACTAGAAGAGAAACAAGAAGCAACAAAAAGTTGATCTACCTCTTGTTGAACTGCAGCGTGTGCTTCACCTTGATGCTGATCTCCTTTCTCTTTGCAGAACTTCTCAATGTGCCCAAGCTTCTGACACTTTATGCATCTTACATCTGGTCTCTTCCAACACCTAAAGTGTGGATTATTCTGTTTTCCACAATGCTTACACGAAGAATACCTTCCCCAATTGTTCCTCGAATTACCAGCATTGTTCTCTCTCGCAGTAGCTTCTGAACCACTACCACCATTCCACTTCTTCCCTTTCCACTTCTTGTCTTTCTCTCTAATATTCTGCTGTACCTTGGCCTGTAGAGCTCCTTCGGCACTACCTTCTAGCCTCATTAACCTCCTCTGCTCTTGCGCTTGCAAAGCACTTAGCAATTCGGTAAATCGAATCTGAGACAAATCCTTGGTATTCTCCAACGAGGCAATTGTTGCCTCAAACCTTTTGGGCAAAGAGACAAGAATTTTCTGCACTAACCTATTGTCAGAGAGATCAGTGCCTAGAACTCTTGCCTGATTTGCTATGTTTATCAATTTATCAGAATACTCCTTAATTGTCTCAGACTCTTTCATCTGAAGTCTCTCGAATTCTCTGATCAGATTCAGTCCCTTCATGCTTCTGAATCCCTTTCATCTCCTTGATACTCAGCTTTAAGGAAATCCCAGATAGCTTTTGCTGATTCGCAAACCATAATTCTGCTGAAGATGGCAGGTGAGACAGCAGCATATAAACAAGACTTCGCCTTTGCTTTCCTTGTAACCCTCTCCTTGTGATACCTGATTTGATTGATGGTTGCGTTGTCAAGAAGGGGAGCAACTTCATAATCTTCTTCTACTGCTTCCCAAAAATCACAACCCTCTAGATAAGCTTGCATCCTCACTGACCAGGCTTGATAATTTTCTCCATCAAACATTGGTGGAGCTATGGCTGAAAAACCACTCGATCCAGCCTCTATTTTGCCTTCGTCTTCTATGGATGCAAACACACTCTCAATCAATCTCACAGGTCACTCACAGCACAGCCCCTTAAGATCAAGAGAGCTCTGATACTAATTGTTGCTGCAAAAGGGATCAGAAGGACGTCAGAAGCAACTCTGTTTCTGCTTCTGAATTGTTACATCTGAATATTGTTGCTTTTGAAGGGATCAGATGGATGTCAGAAGAAGTTCTGTGTCTGCTTCTGAATTGTTCAGAAGGACATTCAGATGCACAAAACAGAGCAGAACGAAGAACAGAACGTATTCCAAGAGCGAGATTTTAATGTATGGAAGGGAAAAACTTCAACTCTTATTATTCCACACGATTGTAACACTTAAATACATACTCCAAAACAAATCGTTATTCTAAATCTACTAGGATTCTAATCAAAACAGAATATTTGAATAATAAAACAGGAAAGTTATCTAGTAAATTCAAATCTAAATATAATCTAATCAAATCTTGGAAATAGAATTACTAAAACAAAATATTCTATAGCCTTGATACACAACAGATCATCTTCATATCGAAGGCTTCCTAATATCCAATGGATTCTAAGGTGCAGTTGTGAAAATGTTCTTGAAACAAAGCACCACATCGAATAATTGGCATGATATATAATAGTCAATATCTAGCTGACTCGTTACGCAATGACTAAAGCTTTTTGAACGAAGTTGAGTTGAATAAGATAAATTATGGGCTTGATGGCAGCTCCATAATGGAGCTCTTCAATTGGGTTACTGGACCACTGCTGCACATTCCACCAAGAGATCTTTCGTTTTCAGCTGTTTCCTTTCCTTTCGACAATAGTCTTCCAACTAAACATAAGCGATTCTTGATGTATCAAACTAACAATACCTGGAAAACTTCACCGAATCCGCATTCGCCCAACTTGTTTTGATAAGAAAAATTGTTTGTAGCAGCTTGTATTATAGCTAAATCGTATTGCAAGGATTCCAAATTTGTACTTTCATTCAAGCCTACACGGCGAAATAACATCAGACTGGTTATTTCGACGAAGGTATAGAACTTATCCAAGCCACGGACACAGAAAAATTTTCAGCACAAACTTAGTCAATTACCGGCTTCTTCTTGGACGAGCTCATGGGTCTTGGTCGCTTTCCTCCGAACGAAACAACAAGAAGAGAGAGAAACACCGTAAATACGCCAAGAGGAACAGTAATGGCAGCGATTATCACTGAGAATTTGTGGCTTCTTGCTGCATATGGAGGGTCATACTGTTAGTATGTTTTGGAGATAATTTTCCAAGGGTGAGAAGTGTTTGTTTGGCTCTGAATAGAGAGACGCTGATTTATGTCCTCCTAAGTCCTATATGAATACACCAAATGGATGGGTAATCAAAGGAAAATTGATGGACCGATGGTCAATTTCAGTTCACAAATATATGTATATGGGAAAATTCAAAAAATAAAAACTCGAAATGGCCTCAAATTTTTTTTTTCAAATAAGGGCATAAAGTAAATCTTATTTCAAATAAGGGCATAAAGTGATGTCTATTTCATATAAAGGCTTAATCTCATTGGTTGCTATGTATTCTGCCGATCAAGGACATTTTCATCCAAAAAAAATTCTAACCTAATTTTTAGTTAAATTAAATTAAACAACAAAAAAATTATAAGTTGGAAAAAAAAAGGCGGGAGGGCTTTGGCTATCGCTCCATCACCAATGGGGCATCGATGATGGCAAACGGGGTCATTGCTCCTTGGCAAGAGTTGGCAATTCTCAAATAAAGTCCACTTTAAGGTCTTGATTTAGAAAATGGTGTTACTTTAACTTTTATTTGACACTGATTTAATCACTTCATTCTCTTATTTGAAATAATATCTATTTTAAATCTTAATTTTAAAAAATAAGAGCACTTCAGATCTTATTTGAAACTTTCCCAATATATTTAATGAATCATATGATACAAGTATCTAGTGAGTTTTAATTTCCCGTGCATTGTTCTATTTGTTGGGGAAAATCGGGCAGTGCTTCACCTCTGATTAAGTCAATCTAGGATAAAAAAAATATTCCCCTAATTTCACTAATTTAATCCAGCAATAACCAACAATTATATCCAGTCAAAATATTCTAATGCGGAATGATAAAAATAACACGCCAAGATTTACGTGGAAAACCCAAAACGGGAAAAACCACGGACGATCCAATATCCTCTACTAATTACCAAGTATAGCAAGTATACAATATGGTGTATCTCTAGTCACACACTAAAGGCTCTACATCAACATTGTAATAATATTTCATCACCACAAAAGTGGAATAATACACAAGAGGTGAGAAAACCCTAACCGCGATTGGAGAATTTGGAAGAGAATCTCAACAAACGAGAACTATCAACATGTAGATCTCGGCCTCACGAACAACATATCCAAATTTGAGCCAATTCAATCAACATTTGGCCCTCAAATTTGGATTACAAAGATTTTTCTCCCATTCTCTTCTTCTCCCTCACACTCTCGGTAAGCCTTCTGTAAGAACTCTCTCTCTCTCTCTCTCTCTCTCTCTCTCTCTCTCACATTCTCTTCTGAAGACAACCCCCATGATTCACGCACACACTCTCTCTTTTCTTTTTCTCTTTTTCTCTTTTTATTATTTTTAATTATTCTTGCCTCTACTTTCCCTAAAAAAGAAAGTAAAAGAATGTTGTCCCCAACCCCCCCACATGAGGAAGACCCGGCCAACACTATTTAAAGTGAGTCCAAAAGCCACCTTAATCTTAAATAGGCTATTGAGAGGTTTAATTCTTTTATTATTAAAAACTCAAGTTAGATCAAGTTTTGCTAGGCAAGTTTGTAACATTTGGGCTTCGTCCCTTTCATTAAAAAAAAAGAAAAAAGAAAAAAAAAGGCTGTCGTAAGGCTACTACTTTGACTTGGAGTGAAATCCTCCAATGGCAAATTGCTGATGTCCCTCGGGTCCACTCATGCCCGTGTTTACCGGGAAATGCATGCATCTCTGCATCCATCCACTTGCTCATGATTTGACTTAAGATGACATTATGTGGACTCAAATGCATGGGGACCGTCACCTTCATAGTCATTCAAGGATATATATATATATATATATATATATATATATATTAGTTACCTTTAGGTCCTATTGCCGGAGCAGGAGACGGAAGATGGGCCGATGATGGCGGCCCCACGTTCGCCATGGTCACCGACATAGCCGCGATGTAAAAGGAGTACTCCTCAAGCCTCACGTTGCAACTCGGAGTCAACACCCTTCCTCCTGGGGTTTTTTCCCAATTTAGGTTAATTGTTTTTACCATTTAGGGTTGCAAAACTTTTTTTTTACGGTTTTGGGTCGGGCGCGGTAGTCTTACTGCCGCACGGGCCCGAGCGGCACTTTGAGTGCCGCGCGGGCCTGTTTCCTCTTTTTTTTCATTTTTTTATTTTAAACCTTCATTTTATATAAATTTTGTAATTTTTGACGAGTTTCTAATAATTTCAAATTTATATAAATTTGAATATATAATTTTTTTTCTTTTTGAAGCTTATTTTTTTAACATAATTATCAATAGTTAATTAAAAAATTTATTAATATGTATGTAATTAATTTATTGACTATGTAAATTTTCCTTTTCAAATTAATATGTATATAATTAATTTATTAATCTTTCTTTTCAATATTATTTTTTTACATTGAGGCTTATTTTTATAACTTAATTCTCAATGATTAATTAAAAACTTCTTAAGAAATATGTAATTAGTTTATTTAGTATGTAAATACCAAAATCATAAAATAAAATTAATAAGATATGTAAAGACCACATATTCAGATTATAAGAACATGGATAACACGCTTAATAAATTAGTACCGTTGCATTTTTTTTCCTCTGCAGTTGCATTTTTTTTATAATTTCTTAATTTAATGTATGTTTTTATGATAATTTTATATTTATATAACTTTGTAAATATAAATATTTTTCTTTTGAATCTTATTTTTATAACATAATTATTAATAATTCAATAAAAAATTTAATTATACAAATAATTAATAGTAAAATATTTAGGAGGCCAGTGCAGCAGTTTTGTTTTAAATTATGTTTTTATTTACGTAATTTTAACAATTTTTAATTTTTATAACTTTGTAAATATAAACTTTTTCTTTTGGAAGCTTATTTTTATAACATTATTATGAGTAATTAATTGGAAATTTTATTAATATGTATGTAATTAATTTATTACTATGTAAATAATTAATAAATAATATTGAGGAGGCCGGTGCTGTAGTTTTTTTTTGTAATTTTGTATTTTTATCACTTGTTTTTATAAGTTAATATTTATATAAGTTTTTAAATATTAATTTTTTCCTTTTGATGCTTATTTTTATAACATAATTATCAACAATTTAATTGAAAATTATATTAAGATATATGTAGTTAAGTTATTGACTATGTAAATAATTAATTAAAAGAATCCATGAGGCCGGTGCTGGCTGTTTTTTTAAATTATGTAAATTTTAACTTGTTTTGATAAAATTATACATATATAACTTTGAATATACAATGTTTTTTTCCTCTTTAAGCTTATTTTTACAACATAATTATCAATATTTAATTGAAAATCTAATTAAGATATACGTACTTAATTTATTTGATATGTAAATAATTAATAAATAATATCCACGGGCCAGTGCGATAACTTTTTTAAAAATTTCATAATCTTTACCTATTTTTTATAAGTTAATATTTCTATAAATTTTTAAATATAATTTTTTCCCTTTTGAAGATTAAACATTATTATCAATAATTAATAAAACAAATGTTAAGATATAAGTAATATAATTATTTACATAGTAAATAATTAATAAAAAATATTCACGGGCTGGCGTGACAACTTTTTTTAATTTCATATGAATGATACTAGTTTTATAATTTTATATTTATATGAATTTTGTAAATATAATGTTTTTTCCTTTTGAAGCTTATTTTTATAAAATAATTATCAATAATTAATTATATTATTTTTAAAATATATGTAAATAATTTATTCACTATGTATACAATTAATAAAAAAATATTAACGGGGCCGGTGCAGCAGCAATTTTTAATTCAATTGTTTTACTATTTATATTGTTATTTTATATCTATAACATTTATATTTATATAAGTTTGTAAATATATGTTTTTTGCTTTTGAAGCTTATTTTTATAACATAATTGTCAAGAATTGATTTAAAAATTAATTAAGATATATGTAATTAATTTATTTACTAGTTAGAAATTTAATAAAAGATATTCATAAAATAAAATTCATAAGATATCAATCATAAAAGAACATGGATAACAAGCTTAATAATGAGGAGAATAATCTTAAAAAAATGATGAGCTTAAAACATTTATTTAATCATTATCTATTTAATAGAACGTGGATAACAAATGATGATTTTAAAACATCCAGCAATTGAATGTTGTAATAATAGATAAAGATTCTCAGCTCTAAGTATATTCATTGATAATATCGTCTCCCTACGTGGCCTCCTGTTCCGAAACGAGGTTTTCTCCGTCGTTTAGCAGGTCTAGTATTGTACGGAGAACGATGATACGGTTCTGATTGAATAGAATGTGTAGATGATGATGGCATATCTTGTGATGAGAGGTGGGGTTGTGATGTAGATGCATCATGAAATTGAGAAAATATCCCACGGTCAGATGGTACAAATCCTATTGTAGGAGAAGATGGGTAAAGAGGGGAGAAATCATATCCATAATAACTAGGAGAATTAGCTAGAGTCTGTGATTGTTGATTATCATGGAAAGCAAAATCCGATCCCTCATTAGATGGGCCGGCAAATTAGCTGAACCCTAGAGTGCAATCGGTCTGGTTGAACTTTGGAGTAAACTCTCGAGTAAAATCTGTCGTATGATAGGACAAGGGATAAGGGATGGCATCAACAATTGTATGAGATCAAATGGTCCGCCGGGTCGATTGAACAGTCTCAGGTGGGTCATCCTCATGCGGCCCACTTGGTGCTGATATAGGTAGTGGTTCGGGTGGTAGAATCATTGTTATCCGCCTCTTCTCATTGAAGGTATATAGTGTTGCCCTAGCTATCCTCATTATAGTCCGAACGTTCTCGCGAGCTGGATTAGAACATAATTGAAAAATTTGTTGCAGGCCATCAGCCTGTTAATAAAATTAAAGTCGATAGAAGTTATGAAATGCCAATAACTTATGTTAGTAAAAGAAAATTAATGAATTAAAGTATAAGAATTTACACATATCACAGCACCCATTCCACCTCCTCTACAAGAAATTTACCTTCGTGTGTATCTACGATACCACTCCATATATTGCGAATGATACGGAAGTGGCTCCGTTACATGAACACCATGCATTATATGGTCAACATGACTGTTCCATATATCAATCCATTATCTATGCAAATCGACCCAATTCCTTGTAACTAGCCTTAATTCAATATCATGAAAGGCCGTATGATTATAAGAAGGAGTAGGTATTGACTGTTGCGTACCAAATTGACAAAGTACTCGATCTGCATAATGACACTCAACAATGTTGTTGCGACCTAAAAAAATCGAGTTTCTTCAATTCTATGTTAATGGATTATCAGATTAATTATTAATTAACCTAACTCGGACTCTCCCAAGTCCATACCAAATCGTAACTTATGATTCAACATTAAACAAGCAAAGATTTTCATCAGGAGTCGCCACTAATCATCTACGGTAGATTGATTAGAAACCTAAATAAAATAGCGAAAGAACTATTTTATTTCTACGAACCAGAGATTCAGTGTTTGGGGACTTGGTTACACTAATTTTTCAATTAATGCCATTTCGGTACCAATTTCATGAAAAATATTCAATTTGGCAAATGCAATGAATTCGCACTTGAAGTTCAAATGTGCAATTTTTTTGGATTTTCTTTTTTATGACAAGGTAGGGAACTGAATTATTTGCAATGCATGCGGTTTAATCTAAATATTTACAAAATAAGTTACGCGTGCAATTATCTACATGATGTGAAAATGTGCAACAAAAGCAAACCCTTTTTTTTGAATTTTTTTAGAAAATATCACAACATGCAATAAAAATCTCAAAATTGGACATGCAATTTATTCCAAAGCAATGCAATATGTCCAACAAGGTATAGTCGAAATAAAAATCAATCCATTTAGGCAACAAAATCTCGAATATTCTAAATGATTATAATTGTTACCTAACTTGGCAGATTTGATTATCGAACTTGGATCTCGGATTATCTCGTGGATCAAGATTGCGGATCACGGCTCGAACGACAGGGATGGACTCGCGGATTGTATTGGTCGATGAAGATGGTAACTCCGAGCTTTGAACTCTCGTTCCCCTCAATTCTCTCTTCTAAAAGAATTCTCTCTTTTTTTTTCTTTTTCTCTCTAAATTTTCTTCTCTCCCAAAATCTCTCCTCAAGTTTTCTCTAATCTCCAAAGTCTTCCTAATTTGTCTCTAATATCTCCAAAAACCCCCCTTCAAGGCTCTCATTCTTCCTCCTTTTATAGCCTACTCCCCCATCTTCCTTTCTCTATCTTTATCTCCCATTCTAATTTTTCCACTAACTTCATCTTCCTTTCTAATTTCATCATCTTCATTTCTTTATCTCCATCTTCTCTTCTAATTCCACCATCCTCCATTCTTTTTCTCCATCTTCCCTTCTAATTCACCATCTTCCATTCTAATCTTTCAATCTCCCATTCTAATTCTTCATCTTCCCTTCTAAATCCACCATCTTCCATTCTCCATATCCCCTTCTAATTTCTCTATCTTCCCTTCTATATCTCCCCTTCTCCATCCTCCTTTCTAATTTCTCCACTAACTCTTCTTTGCAAAATAATCCCTAAAATTTTGTGTATTTACAATTCAGTCCCTGAAGTTTTATGTATTTGCAATTCAGTTCCTATGGAAAAATTTCAGTTAAGTCCAAATCTTCATAAGGCTTTCGGCATACCTCCCTCAAGCTCAGTCCAATCTTCTGTCAATTTAAGCTCAAATCCTCCGTTGTTAGCCATAATAAAATGCATGACCGATAAAAAATTAAATATGCAATGCATAAAAAAATTAATTTTTGGTGAGAACTAATGCCAATTCTCAATTTTTGTGAAATATATAAAGTAAAATAAAGTAAAATAAAATAAAATAAAAATAAAATAAAAAACTTAAAATTTAGGTGTCAACAACTGCCCCTCTTTGAGTGGAGGCTCGCAGAAGTTTCGTTCAAAGACAATTGAAACCTAAATTTTGACAATGCAAATGATGAATGCTAATATTTTTGTGGGAGTTTTAATCTCATTTTCTATGCATGATATACAAGACTGAAAATAACACGTGTCAAGGTTTCCTTTCTCCACGAAATGGATTGAGGAAATTTGCACGTGGGTTGCAAGAGTATGTCGATTGTAATACGGAAGATATCAGAATCATAAGAGCATGTCGATTATGATTCTGACAAGGGATGTGTCCACCAAATTTTCGGGTGAAATCACATCAGGGAGATAGGTACCGCCAACCCCACAGGGCAGTGACCATTACAAGAAGGACATGTCGCCGAAGCGAAGTCATATCAAGGAAGGATATGCTGTTAATCTCACAGGAAAGAATCATATCAAGAAATGAAAGAGGTACCGCCAACCCCACAGGGCGGTGACCACCTCAGATTGTACAAGGGAGGTATTGCCAACCCTACAGGGCGATGACCAGATTGAATTGTTTAAGGAGGTACCGCCAACCCCACAGGGCGGTGTCCAGATTGAAATTGTGCTGCACGAATTGCATCAGTGCAATCACAGGATGTTGGAATTGTAATTTTGAGAAGAGGTCTAGGAAACTTACATGGGTTTTCTGGGTAGTTGAGAGGTAGATTTCTTTCAAGATCATTAGAGCTGGTCTTTGATGATCTGAAAGGGATCGAGATCACAAGAGCTGGTCTTTGATGATCCGGAAGAGTTTCGAGATCGATAGATTTGGTCTTGGACAATCCGAAAGGGAGATGTGTTGCCAATCTTACAGGGCAGTAACCACATTGAGAGGGTGTGCTACACGAGCCATGTCAGTGTAAACACAAGATACCCAAAAAGGGTGATTTTGAAATGGGTTCAAAAAGCTTAACACAAGATACTCAAAAAGGATGATTTTGAAATGGGTTCAAAAAACTTACCTGAATATTCTAAACGAATGGTCAAGGAGTAGACAGGCTGACTGCATACCTACTTATTCACTTGAAGCAAAGCTATGCGCATAGACAAAATCAATGCTAATGCGTCATGTATTTCATAAAAATCACGCTTCACTGAAGATGGTGAATGCTTGAATGATTGTATATGTCGCAATAGATTTGAGTGCTCTAACAATCATCAGAATTCGCTCTTTTGAAAGGCTCAAGTTGAAAACATACTTACTTGAGAGCTTGGAAAATTATCAGTGGGTACTTGCTAGCATGACTTGTTCATTCAATATTCCTAGGGTGAATTTTCAAGACCTCTTTAGGTAGCTTGAATATCAGGAAATCATGTGCTCAAACAATGTTTAGATGTAACATGTACAGGCATGCATGCTGGAATTTAGTGAAATTATGCAAAACTATTCTGTTAAGTTTGCATTACCAATTTTGTTCAATGAGGTAATTACATTGTGAATGCCTCGAATGTACTCTGAATGGGGGACTTCAGTCCGAAAGGGCTTTCTCCTACTCTCGAGAAAAGCTGTTTCTCCTGACTTGCAGGATTCAAGAGAAATCACTCAATCTTACCATCATCGCTTTCAACAAGGGTCTGAGTAATCTCGTAATTGGTACGACCAAGCCGATCTAGAGGTCTTGATAGGGACCGTAAGATAGGCTAGGTCAATGGTTTACCAAATGGGACTCCTGTGGAGTCAAGGCTTTTTTGAAAGAGATCTTCATTATCTGCTCCAGGTTTACAAGTCAAGAACCCTGCAAAAATGAGAGAGAAATGATCTTGCTCGAACTTCTTCGAGCGATGCTTAAAAACATTCAACTCTACATTAATTCATGTACCCTAATTAGAAGAGACTTTGAGGGGTTGTAACGTAGGTTAGGATTTTGGGATTGAGAAACGAAAAGGTTCGCTTTGGCTCAAAAAATATATGAGAATGGTTTGATGCTAGTGATCATTGCTGTCTTGTTACCGATCTTGGCCTTCTGAAATTGATTTCAAAATGTGCCATCACTGCTTGAGGATGAAGCTTCCGCTGATGATTGCAACTTCCCATTTGACTCTCTTGGAGACTTTTTCTTTACAAGTCAACCCGTCGCGATTTTCAGGGAGGATAAAATGCACACCCAAATTTCAACGTATTTTACAAATGAACAAGGATTGAATGGGCATTGGTCTTGCTCTTGGTAGGCACTTTGCTTTTTGACTGCTCGAGATTTTCTGCGGGATTAGCCTTTGCTTTGCTTAATCCCGATTCCCATTTTCTTTCTTGAGAGAGAGCTATTTTTCTGACACCACTCTTTCTTTTCCTTTCTTTGTAAAGAATGATGCTAGACACTACATGAGAAATCTAACATACGATATGAGTTCACTTGGGGATTCTTTATTGCCCCGGTCTCTTCAGTTCTGTTCCTTGGTGATGACGTCATCTTCAAATTGGAACGAGCAATGATCACCAACGGGATTTGAGAAATGAATATACAGGCTTAATTGGGCTGTACAATGGATGTAGTGTATAGGCTAGAGAAATGAATGTTCTTCATCATCCTAAGGCACTTGAATTAAAGTTCGAGTAAAATGCAAAGCAAGACCCAAGGATTGATACTAGTCTGAGCAAGAAAATTTCTAACCATTTACCTCATGCCGCTGTTGGAATTACCTCGTCTTGCCCCAATGTGGGGTAGTTCTTGACAAGGGTAAGAAAATGAAATCGCTGCTCAAGGGGTTTGCAATGGTTACCTGTAGTATTTAGATAGAGAAATGGATGCCTCTGTCACTTCGGCTATCGTACCCTTTGCGAGAAAACCCATCTCCTCGAGAAATGCGGATCCTGACTACCGCTCATCTCACTAGGGATTAGACTGCGTGATGTGTATGGGTATGGTTTGCCTTTCATCATCTTGTCATACCCCATTCTATCCATCCGATGCATCATATGTAATTTACGTTCCTTATTTAAAGTTGGTAAACTAATCATGAAGAACAATCATGCATGAACCACACAATGTGCAAGCATTTTTTCAACTAGGCAGATGTAGCAATTAATCAGAATTACCATGCTTCTCAAAAACAGATGAAAGGGAATCTACGTTGCCCCAAGACATGCGAGCGGATCAAACGAGTTTGAGTCGAGGACGAGCTCATTCTCATGTTTGCCCCAGAATATGTTCGCTCTATTTGTGATATGGCGAAGACCAACATGGTTGGTCGAATGCCCTTGTTTGCCTTATTTCCATCAGGATGGATCGCATCAGGCGATCATGGCTTTTGCCAAAATTGGGAATTGCCCCAGACATAGTCACTGCTGGGGATTTGAATTTGAACTCTGGTTGATTACTCGTTCCCACAATTGACCCTGCATAAAAAGAATGTGCATGAATAGGGTCTTAAAATGATGGAGTGAACAAATATTGGGAAGCTCTGGTTTTGACTCGCTTCAGCAGTAGCAATCAAAGGCATGTCCTCTAGCTTAACACCTGCAAGAAGAAAATTGGGTGTCACTTTGAAAGACATATGATAAAGAGATAGGACACTTCCCCTTTTTTTTCAAGTTGGAGCTCGCTATCAGTTTACCCTGTTCTCAATCAGGCCAGGCTTTGGCAGAATACAAAATTGCCCCCGTACATGCCCCAGCTGGGAGTTTGACAAGGACTTTTCAATTTGCCCGGTGTTTCTTTAGCTGACGTCGCATGGTCAAAGGGTCGGTGAAGCAAAGATTTGCTTTGATCGATTGATATCAAATAATTCATGAGATTTTTTGTGAAAATCTTGATGAACAAGTCATGCAAGCATGCAAGAAGACTCTGAGGATCATGAGTTGTCTTTGTCCATGTGAATGAGTAATAGAAACTTTGGCACCTGCTTTGAGAATTCCAAAATTTTTCTTTGGATTTTATTGAGTTTTAAGGGAAAGGGATACTTACCTATCCAGCACAGTGATGACCCCTGCAAAAGTGAAAGGGAATGCGTCAGTATATGTTCTTCATATTATTGGAACAATATTGTTTTACCCTTGAGTGTACTTCTATTGAATTTGAATTGAGGAAGTTCCTTCATTTGGGCTGGATTGTATTGTATGTCCCGAGCTGCCCTTCAACTTGAGCTTGCCACATAAGTGCTTTGCTTAGTTGGGCCTTGTTTTCTTTCGGGTTGCCTTGGACCATCATCATTTTCCATGCCATCGGGCCCGTGGACCGGAGGGCTCCTTTAATTTAAAGGTTACCTTCAAGGAAAATGAGTTTTATCGCGTTCCATTGGGTCATTTCATTTTGCGACACTCTTGAGGTAATTTGCAGTCCCCGGGGTGAGAATGGAACAAATCCGATTTAGCATTTTGCAACGATTGAGGCTAAATTGGAACGACACACAGTTACCCGTCTTCGAGCTTGCCTGGGCTTTTCACTTGAAATTTCCCTACGTGAGGCCATTCAACATTTCTCATTATGGCAGTCAGCGATGTTGCCACAAATTGATCCGCCCTGAGTCTAGCATAAAAAGGGATTCATGCATTCGATGGGATAAAAAACAAATTACCCCCTTGCCCCTGAATTAAATATAGACACTTAGAAAGCTGGAAATATCACACGCATGGGAATTAAGCATGAAATGAAAGGTGCATTTATTCAAGGTCAGTTCTGCCTCTCCTGTGGCTCTTCGATAATCAGCTAGTCTTGTGCTGGTTGAGGTATGGATGACCGATGTTTGAGAGTCCCTACTCACTGGCTCCTTTGGGCTATTTTCTTTGACGTATTAGATGTTAGTTTAACATTTCCTGTAAAAAGGAAGGAGACATGTTAGCCAGTATCAAAAATGATGAACTGGACACGATACTGACTTACCCTTGAGTGCTTCGCGCAACTCCTTTACCAGTTTTACCACTCGATATTTTCTCCGTTGGTATATCGAGTTAAACATTTCCTGTCAAACAATGAAGGAGAAGACGTGTTAGTCAGTATTAGAAATGATGAATTGGATACGATACTGGTTTACCCTTCATCTTGAATGTTTTGCGTGACCCATTTATCAAGTTTGTTGGATTGAGTTTCCCTTGGCTTTGGCTGGACACTTCAACATTAGGCTAAGCTCATGACTAAATGCTGACCTTGGTATTGCTCGTCGAGTATTCCCGTTTCTTTCTTCAAAAAGAAATGCGCAAAAAGTTGTTTTATTTATTTACAATACTTACAACATTCCACACCCTTGGGATCGAACTCGGTATATTTTGGACCACTGTCATTCCCCATGCCATCAGGCCCAATGGACCGTAGGCGTCCATGGTGGCTTTCTTTTAAGAGTTAACCGTTGAGATGGCGTGGTCTTCCTACTTCGCATTGGGCAATTCCACATCACGGTTCTTTTCAAGGCAATCTACAGTCCCTGTTAAGACAGAATAAATCAATTCAAAACTCAAGATGTTTATGGGTAAATTGGAACGATACAGAATTACCCATTTTTGAAATTGCTCGCGTCTTGTGCTCGTATTTTTTTGTTTGATGCCGTCCCTTCAGTGATAATATTCTCGAATTGATTTGCTCCCAGTTTCATTCGACAAGAGGATTTCGCATTCGAGTACGGCGGTGTTTTCGGGTCAGTTCGCAAATTCCTGAGAATAAAAAGGGGTCTAATTTAAAATTGAAGCAATTGATGGTAAATTGGAACGATACGGAACTACCCTTCGAGTTTACTCGGATTTTTACTCGCCATTAATTCTTCTCCGAGTTTGGTGCAGTAACGGGTCAGAGCATTTAATAGGAGGCAGGCGGATTATTGCTCATTGCTTTTACATGACTTACAAAAGCAGAAAAACACATAACGCAAGGAAATAAAACAAATGCACTCATTGGTTCTGCTTCTCTGCAGGCCCTCTAGTGGTCAGCAAGCTTCATCTTGGATCAGGTATGCATCGGCCATATTGAAGGTCTGGTAGTCACTGGCTGAGCATGTGCATTACAGCCCCGATGCTTTACCGATATCAAATTGGTTGATTATGGCGAAAAGATCATCGTCAATGTCCGCTAGGTGGTGATCTATCCCCTCTTTCTCGGGAGGTATTGATGCTGATCCAGTTGCATTGGTCTTTTTGTACCCTGCTCCAACAGAACTCGATCCTGTTATAAACTGGTCTAGCTCACTTCTTAAACGTTCATTTTCGATCTTCAGATCATACATTTCATCGAGGGTGAGGAGGAGGCTATTGCAGTTGGGGCAGGTGGCGGAGTCAAAAGCCTCTTTATATATCTTGTTTTCCACTCGGAGGTTTTCATTTTCAGCTTTTAGAAACTCGGCTTCATTCTGCTCGTGACGAGTTTTCATTCAGATTCGCCTATTCTGAAATCAGAACTTGATTTGTGAAGGTTCCAGTCCTAGCTCTTAACTCAGCTCCATTTTTTGTTTGCCGTCTGCCATTTTTTGTACTTGCTTCTCAGTATGGCAACGGTAACGCTTCTTTTGACCCTTACCGTTGTTGTCCTTATTTTTACTGAGATGTTGGACGTCGTCGGCGGAAGGGCCAGGCTCCATGGGTTTGATCCCAAACATGGCTTCAAACTCTTCCTCTCCCATATTCAGTAGGTAACGATAGCTCTCAAGGGTGTTAGGTTGCGACATACTCAGTTGGTTAACGATTTCACAAGATCTGCTATCTTCTCTTGTATTCTCACCCACTCTGAATTCTTCTGAGCGACTGTGTATGCTCTTGAAACTTTTTCTAAGCGCGGATGAAGGTTTTCAGGAGAATGCCTCTTTTTTTTAAAAAACTTAGGCGTGGGTTCATAAATCGTATCACTCCCTCCAAGATTCCTGTCTTTCTCAACTTTTTGCCATGTCTTCTGCACGGTTTGTTTCCTTTCATCTTTTTCATAGTGGTAGGGCTCCTGTCGTTATTACTTCTACCTGTCTCAAGTGTCGGGATTACAGGTGAGGTCTTTTCCCCGTTCACAAATGAAGACAAGCCTTCTCTTCTTTTTCGCTAAAGTTTGCCGTGTCTTCCACTCAGCTCGTCTTTCCATCTTCTTTTTCAAAGTGGTGGTGTCTCATCAAACTTTCTGCGGAGATTTCGGATTTGTTTGGCTCGAGGTCGCCGTCTGATAGGGATTCGAGCCAGCGGGGGTGTTGCCGACAGAGAATGGTAGATAGGAAAACCTGACCAATAAGGACTGCCCTTGTGAAGTTAGTATTTAAATTGAAGCAGATTATCGCCTTCGCATTTCGATCATCTGCCTCACCTCTCTCCTCCTTTCTTTCGTATTCTGCTTTCAAAAATGGCCAATTCTCCTAACCATAACTTCTCCGCCGAAGTCCTAACTGGGTGGGAGAGACTTTACAATCTTCTTGGTAGGGGTTACGCTCATATAGCCCAAAATTCTACCGTTGAGGCTGAAATACTCGGTCTATTCAGGACCGTGGACGCTGCTTCTGTTAAGGGTACCCAACTGGGGAGGGAGTATCGGAACTTCCCGACCCTCTTCATCAATTTTCTGGCCACCTATAACTGCGCTTATGAGACGGTCCTTGTGACTGCCGTCGTGAAAGCTCGTTACCAAGATCGGCACGAGCGTTTGGAAACAGTCACATTTGTGGGTGATAATCACAAGAAGGCCCTTAAGTTGGTGGACCGTCTGGCTTTGGTCCGAACTTACGCCGAACAGGAGTCGGGCAATATTATGATGAGGTGCAAATGCGGTTGGCTGCAAGAGAGACTTGATGACATTACGGCAGACATTGCTTTCGAGAGGGCGGCGATTCCGAACCTGGAGTTTGCTGTCGAGCATTACGAGGCCAGTATGGCCCAGGCTAAGGAGAAGTGCGATCGCCTCTTCTTTAGACTGGCAGAGCTTGATCCCGAGAACGCCCGGTGCACCAAGAGCATTAACTGTTTGGAGAGTCTGTTGAGCTCTTTCATAATGGTTATCAGGGCTCAGTTTGGCTTTACTTTTCCTCCCCAGTGAGCTGTTGTAATACTCTTTCATGAATGGAATGAAAGAAGAGCTTCACGTGTTTTTTTTTTTAATTTTCCTGCTATTGTTTCTTCCGCATAGCATAACAGAACGATTTGAGGTATCGAAGACGTCGAGGCTTAATGTTCTTCTTGGTGTTCTTATTAATTGCTCCAGACGATGATATCGAGAACATTAATGAAGGGTTCGGCGGTGGCCTCCACTATCCATCTTGAGATCACGAACAATAACGCTGTGACAACTCGATCAGTGCGCTGGTAATAAATCCGGCCACCTGTTGTGTGCCCACTTTATCCATATCTTGTTTCTTTCGGCGTCCACTTGCTCGTGTCGGTCGCCTATAGTATCGGGAGAAATTCCTGTGGGCCATACTCAGTAATAAAACACCGGTTCTCCAAAATCCTCCATGTGATTCGAATCTGAGGAAGTTTAAGGCAGACCTTTGATTTAATCAGAAAGGCTGCAAAATCGGGTTACTACACTTGCTTTATGGGTCCCTGATTACATCGCCTATACTTTTTCAACAAAAATACAGGAACCTCTCAATACATTAAACATGCCCCCAGGCCTGACAGATACATTCACCGCCTCATCAGAATACATTACATGCTCATCGTTTGTAGCATCAGAAAACGCTTGACTAGGCCCATCTCCAATTTGCAGAACTCTGGCACAACGCGTTTGGTCGGAAAAATGATCCTTCCGTCAATTATGTTACATCAACATGACTTAACAAGGGTTGAGCAAAAAGAATCCACTTCAATTTCACAGATCCTTTTACAAATACACGAGTTACAAACTTTTCTTCCTTGTGTGTGCGTTTTTTTTAAAATATACCCCCTTCCAATGATAAAATACAAAGTCCCATTGGAATGTCCAATGTTTACAACGACAGCATTATCTTCATTCCTGATTCGACTTAGCTGCAACCGTAAATGGAAGAGTAAGAGGGCCTTCGATCCAGGTTGAGTGAATCGACCGAGACAAATATCAGAGTATATCGCGCCTCATTAGATCGTGTACGCATCATGATTACCTGTAAAAGAAATAGGAATGAAATGAGAATAAATCTATTGAAGGCCGGTCCAGGACAGGTGCCTAGACTCTTTCCGATCTGAGTGTAACTTGTGGACAAAGGTGATGGTGTACATACGGTGACAGAATTCCATTTCAGAAAATTTCAGTTCATCCACTTTTGACAAACAATTCGTGAAATTTCAACAATTGCTCAAAATGACGCCAAATTTTACAGATACATGGCCAAGATAATTATGCACAACTTTCATGTCTTGACCTTATCCAAAAAATGTAGAGATTAATACAGTTTAATGCATATTTCTAAAAATTCCGATCAGAAAAACTAATTCGTCCGGTTTTCAATTGGGAGCCAAACGGGCCATCAAAAACACGAATTAAACTCCCAAAATTTGTAGGCCATTAGTTCAAAGTCTATTTAACTACTTTCATGTTTTGACTTCTTCCAAATTAATCACTTTTCTAGTGGAAAATGACGGAACAAACCGGTGTCTATGGTTTTTCTAAAAATCCAGATTATTTTTCCTTCATTATCAATTCGATAAAAAAATGGAAAACATGATGGATTAATCTGAAATTGTTTCACGTGATAGTTCAAAATCTTCCAAACATTTTTCGTTTAATAGCCAAGACCCAAAGATGGCTTAAAGGACGTCGACAAATTTGTACAAGGCAGCTAGGTACATCTGAAATATAGCAACGTAGAATACCACTAGCTCAATATACCCGACTCGTCTATCAACATCATGGACCGACTCCAAAAAATACATAAATGACTGAGAAGGGTTTGGAGACTACCTGTCAAAACCGAATATGCCAATCACAAAGACACGCACATGAATCATGAGTTTAATTCTAACTCTCCTAGTAAAGTGAAGTGATAGACGGACCGACAGGTCGCAGCCTCGTGCATGTTCACCATGACTAGTTGCTGCCTCGCGTCCATAGGCATGGCTAATCGGGTCTGTCACTCCGGCTTGATTCGGTCGACAAGGGCAATACTCATGCATCACAGCCTCGCGTGTAAGAGGACGACCCTTGAGCCATTTTTTGAAAAAGTTTCGAGATCTAAATGGGATAACCTTTAGCGAAGCCTTACCGCCAAGGTTAAAGAACCATTTGGATACCATCCTAAAACTACTGGTGTGACTCGGGTTCAGTCACATAGTGTAGTGCAATTATACTAAGGCACACACAACATTTAAATACAAACAACACTTCAATAGTTCTAAAAATTAAATCATATATCCCCATACACCAAACCTGCAAAACAAAGGGGTTAGCTAATCACTTCTCCCCTTATAACTCCCGTTCTGCAAATCCATTTAACACCTAAGGATTAAAATTCAATCAATTGCCAAACCAAGTGAATTTTCATGAAATTTTTCTGGCCTAAGTCCTCCTTAAATTTCAAAAATATCAAGTTGATCCCCAGCGGAGTCGCTAAGCTGTCGCGACCTAAAAAAATCGAGTTTCTCCAATTCCAGGTTAATGGATTATTAGATTAATTATTAATTAACCTAACTCGGACTCTCCCAAGTCCATACCAAATCGCAACTTATGATTCAACATTAAACAAGCAAAGATTTTCATCAGGAGTTGCCACCAATCATTTACGGTAGGTTGATTAGAAACCTAAATAAAATAGCGGGAGAACTATTTTATTTCTACGAACCAGAGATTCAGCGTTCGGGGACTTGGTTACACTAATTTTTCAATTAATGCCCTTTCGGTACCAATTTCATGAAAAATATTCAATTTGGCAAATACAATGAATTCTCACTTGAAGTTCAAATGTGCAATTTTTTTGGATTTTCTTTTTTATGACAAGGTAGGGAACTAAATTATATGCAATGCATGCGGTTTAATCAAATATTTACAAAATAAGTTACGCGTGCAATTATCTACATGATGTGAAAATGTGCAACAAAAGCAAACCTTTTTTTTTGAATTTGTTTTTAGAAAATACCATAACGTGCAATAAAAATCTCAAAATTGGATATGCAATTTATTCCAAAGCAATGCAATATGTCCAACAAGGTATAGTCGAAATAAAAAAAAATCCATTTAGGCAACAAAATCTCGAATATTCTAAATGATTAGAATCGTTACCTAATTTGGCAGATTTGATTATCGAACTTAGATCTCGGACTATCTCGTGGATCAAGATTGCGGATCGCGGTTCGAACGACGGGGATGGACTCGCGGATTGTATTGGTCGATGAAGATGGTACCTCCGAGTTTCGAACTCTCGTTCCCCTCAATTCTCTCTTCTAAAAGAATTCTCTCTTTTTTTTTTCTCTCTAAATTTTCTTCTCTCCCAAAATCTCTCCTCAAGTTTTCTCCAATCTCCTAAGTCTTCCCAATTTGTCTCTAATCTCTCCAAAAATCCCCCTTCAAGGCTCTCATTCTTCCTCCTTTTATAGCCTACTCCCCCATCTTCCTTTCTCTATCTTTATCTCCCATTCGAATTTTTCCACTAATTTCATCTTTCTTTCTAATTTCACCATCTTCCTTTCTTTATCTCCATCTTCTCTTCTAATTCCACCATCCTCCATTCTATTTCTCCATCTTCCATCCTAATCTTTCCATCTCCCATTCTAAGTCTTCATCTTCCCTTCTAAATCCACCATCTTCCATTCTCCATCTCCCCTTCTAATTTCTCCATCTTCCCTTCTATATCTCCCCTTCTCCATCTTCCTTTCTAATTTCTCCACTAACTCTTCTTTGCAAAATAATCCCTAAAATTTTATGTATTTACAATTCAGTTCCTGAAGTTTTATGTATTTGCAATTCAGTCCCTGTGGAAAAATTTCATTTAAGTCCAAATCTTCATAAGGCTTTCGGTATACCTCCCTCAAGCTCAGTCCAATCTTCTGTCAATTTAAGCTCAAATCCTCCGTCGTTAGCCATAATAAAATGCATGACCGACAAAAAATTAAATATGCAATGCATGAAAAAATTAATTTTTGGTGAGAACTAATGCCAATTCTCAATTTTTATGAAATATATAAAGTAAAATAAAATAAAATAAAATAAAAATAAAATTTAAAATTTAAAATTTAGATGTCAACAGATGTGGAAACAAATGAGTGGACACGAGCCCTCTAAACGTTTTGTCCCTGCAGATAGTAATCTGGTAGAATATGGACAATCTCATTGTAGGGCTCCCAAGTAATCTGTTATCATATTAAAACATATCAAATTAAATGGAGAATTAATTTAGAAGCTAAAATTACATTGAACTCAGTGGTTTGTATCATTATTACATCTCCAGCTGCCATTCTATCAAATTGGTAATGTATATGTGGCAAAGTATGTGTGGGGATCCTTGTGATCTGTCAGGCTTGACTCCAACTACATAAAGAAAAAATAAGAAAAGTTACATAAATATATATTATAGCACTAGAAAGAATTTATGACTCATGAACTAAAAAAAGGAATATATCACATACCGACTACCAAGAGGTGCATGTGGTAAAGGGTCACGGTTTGTGATGGATGGGAAGACACAATTGAAGCTATCCCACGCCCAAATCTGTAAAGCATGTATAGCACCACCGATTTGGTGTGTTGATGGATTGGTCGCATTGCATAACTCCCGGAACAACCATGCAAGTGCTGTTGAACCCCAACTGTATGATGTAGGATCGTCGAGGTACTCTAGTAGTGTAAGGAAAATCAAACTAACCCTCGCACCTGATTTGTCGGAAAAGATACATCCTCCAAGTAATCGAAGAGTGAATGCCCTAACATGCTGCAATATGGTAACGTCGTTAGCATCGTTAGGAATTACAGCAAAGCATTCTCTTAGCCAGCTTAATTTTACCATCGAACCATGAAAGTCGGGTGGGCAGTCACCAAGTAGAACCTTACAAAGACTGCCCCAATTCCTTTTAGTGGAGCCAGTAACTGCAATTCCTTCAATGGGAAGCCTTGTTAGAATCCCGATATCTTGTAGCGTGATCGTACATTCACCTTCTGGTAGACGGAAGGTGTGCGTCTTGGGCTTCCACCGCTTGACCAAAGCTGTAATTAAATGTCAATCAACTTGCCAAAATCCCATTAAATAAATCTCGTAAAATCCCAAATTTCACAGGTAATGTACAATGCGATCATCAAGTTCATCCATGTGTAGCGTTGATGCACTTCGCTGACATCGAAGAACTTGATTCTCATCTATCTGTAAAATGTAACATTAACCGTTACTAGCAATTTCATTACGATATAGCTATTACAAATGACATATCAACTGTGGGCTAGGTTAAATTACCTCAGCGTCCCATATGGCTTGTGATCTATGTCGAGCTTGTTGTGTAAGTAGAGAATCATTCTGAGATCATGGCTGTATATAATTCCTCTGTGCCATGTCTATAAATGAAGCATAGGAACTTAATAAATATCGCACAATTGTGATATTATAACAGAGAAAAGTCATATATCTAATTTACATAATTCACATAACTAAATTCAATATGCAAATTAGATATATTACGTTCAATATTCACACACTATCTATGTCTAACAAACTGATCGAAATTAATAATACGAAAAATTACTTTAAATTGTCAAGTGAAAACACGCATTAAGTAACGATAAATTGCCGAGGGAGAGCACGCACCAACTGATGGAATGGAATGATAGAAGGACACCTCCGAGACAGAAATCGAAAAATGTAATTTCAAATGAAACACGTAAGAGAGAGAGTTCGGCAAATTGAATGAAGCGGTCGCGTGCATATTATAAAGCAAGTGCATAGTAGATTTCGCTTTTTGCAGACTTGTCTGCAAAAAGTAGTTCCACAGTAACTTTCTATTTGCACATGCATTATGCAGACGAGTCCTGTAAAAAGCGAAAGCCACTATACAGGGACGACAGCTATCGACGTTCGCAATACAGGCATCTTAGCTTTTGGCATTTACAATGGTCAAATTGTATAATTGGCGATTGCTTTATGCAGTCGCACAATAAATTTTAACGTGACAGCTTTCGACACGCAATTACACAAAAAAATCAAAAATATTTTATTTTATATCTGTTGAGGAGTCTAAAATTTTAGACTCCTTAGACGTTCAATTTGGTATTTTGATGGATGCCTGTTGAGGCGTCCACAATGATGAACGCCTCTTTGAGGCATCCACACAGTGGACGCCTTCTCATGCAGGCGTCCATTATTGGACGCTTGCATGAGCAGGCCAAATTTTAGGCCTCCGTGATGCTCGGCGAGCATCATGGAAGCCTAAAAATAATCTTTCATCGGTGGATGCCCGTATGAGCATGCATCATAAAAGCCTACGGTCATTAAAAAAGTCTAAAAATCGGTCATCGTCAGATACCTGACATGCATCACGAGTGTCTAAAATTAGACCCCCATTGAAAGCCTGTAGGCATTCCATGGATGCATACATAAAGCAAACATCCATGAAACGTTTTATGCTCATAAAATGGCGATTTGCTTTCATAGTTGTTCAACCGAACGTTCAATCGTAAAGTTCGAGTTTCATTCAAATTCGACAAATAAAGTTGCTAGTTGGTTCAAGGTTAGTTTCTTTATCACTAAAGTCAATTTGCTTAATTGTTTGTGTTGTACGTTTCGTTGAACGTCTGGAAGCGTCATGGGATAATTGTCAAAAATTCAATCACGGGTGTTTGACAACTATAACTTAGATGTTTGCATAAAAAAACGTTGATGTTCCTTCATGTTTGTGTAACTTTTCAAAAGCCAAATATTCCTTCATTGGGATTTATTTCATGCGGACAAGGGATTTTCGAAGATATAGCGAGGACTAGAAATGATATAATCTTTTGTTAGCCAAATCTTTATTCGTAATGTATTGCTCATTGTTACTCAGATATAGATTTCCTCGATGCATATTAATCTGACCCACCTCAAAAGGACCTAGTTCTAATCGAAAAGGTGAGTGACTTTATCTTTCTATTTCATGAATTCTTAATTTTTGGTTGTTTTCTTGATATCCTCTGTTTCTGTTGATTGGTCCTGGGAAGACTTTATTTTTTTTCACTACCAATATAGCTCTGTAACGCCATTCATTGTTGTGGTCCATCGTCACCCAACCCATCCCAAAAGCTCCGGTTTATAATTTTTATTTCATATAGATATGAAGAGGAAAAAGAAAGGTTTTTGCACCGGTTTCTGAATAAATGATAATTCTTGTCGTCTTAAAACACATTTGCATGGGGTTATGATCGAAGCTGGGATCGTCAAAATTTACACTCCTTGGTTGCAAAAAACAAAAAGATAATGATTTCCCAAATGAATCTTTGTTCGTACTTTTTGTTGGAACCAGTCCAACAACTACATGAACTACTACTAACAATAATAAACAAAAGTGAAAACATAAAAAAAATTAAAATTGTAATTTTTTCATAGAGAGATGTAAAAAAAATAAATAAAAAAATAAAAAAAGTAAAAAAAAAATAATTGAAAAGCACCATGATTCCCTCTGTAATCAAATAAAAAAGAAAAATAAATTAAAATTGTAATTTTCTCACCGGAAAAGAAAATCTCAGATGAGATTTTTCATAAAATATATATAGGTAATTATATAGCAAGATATGGTTTCTCAAAAACTATATCTCATATGTCATCGACTTTAAGAAGATAAGATTTTTTAGAAATCCTATTTGATTAAATCGCAAAAAAATTTCTAAAAGTTATCACAAAATGAAAAAAAATGGTCAAGTTTAACTGGTCAAATTTCCTATTTTGTGATTTTGCAACCCAAATTTTTGGAAATGACAATTTTTGGCCCTCAAATCACAAATCATTTAAAAAATTCTAAAATTTTGTAGAATATCTTCATGATTAATGTTTTCATGCTATTTAAAATATTATGATATTTGTATGTTACATGTGGGTTGCTTTTGGCCTTTTAAAATTGCATTAAAAATACGAGAATTGGGCGAAGATCAATGGTATTTTTTTTTTTTTGGTCTTAGACCAACTTCGCCCTTAAAGCCCAAGTTGTACACCTGCCCAAAAATGACGTTGGTATGGATGATCAATACATGGAAAACGATGATAATGATGACAATGATGATGATGATAGTGATGAAAAAGATGATTTTTGGATCAATAGTGATGACAATGATGAACAAGATGACGAAAGTGACGACATGGAGGCATACTACAACACCCATTGTAGTAATCCCATTTTACCGTTGATACATCCATCGCTCTATTTGAAGATTGACGTTGATATGATGCAAGTAGATACAACAGCTAAGCCGAGCCATATGTTATTTGATTCTTTAAAAGAATTTGATGTTGGGATGTTATATCATTCACGCGATGCAGTGCAGTTAGCTGCGAAAGAGTATTCTTTGCGAAGAAATCTTCATTTTCGTAGTAATGAGAGAAAAAGGGCATTATATGCAATAAAATGTGGTAATCCAAATGGACCGTTGTCATGACCTAAAATTCATTTTTTAAGTTAATGGATTACCAGATTAATTGATTAAATTAACTAACCTAGTTTGAGCTCTCCCAAGCTCTACCAAATCGCGACTTTGGTTTTTTGTTCAAATGATTTTAAATTTTGGAATCGCCACTAATCATTTTTGGTAGGTTGATTAGAAACTTAAGTAAATTAGCGGGAGAACTAAATTACTTCTACGAACCAGAGATTATGAGTTCGGGGACTTGGTTACACTAGTTAATTAAAACTAATGCCCTTTCGGTACCTTAATTTCATGGGTATCCTAATTTGACAACTCAGGCTTGGTTTATTCCTAAGGCTCTAGTGAAGTGTTCTCTTTTTGTATTTTCACTTTTTTAAATTGAATATACGTGAGTGACATTTTTTTTTTTGCATTTTCAAAATATTAAGTATTTCCCTGAAGCCGAAAAAGGGAGTGAATTAACGACTTCTGTACAGTGCTGCAAGCTATTCGTTTTGGGGTTTAGTGATTCAAAAATTAAATTACAGGAAGTAAATGACAATAAATAAAGACCACCAATGGATAGCTCAGCCTTGGCTTTGCCCTCTCCTTTGGGGTTTAAGGTGCAGGAATTTAAATTGCAGAAATTTAAAATGACCTCCAGTGAGCGGGTTCTGCCTTTCACATTCTGGGATTTAAATTCTTTAAAATAAAACGAATTGATTTGACAATTCGAGCCGAAATCCAACAACGGATCAATTGAAAATTTAATGGGCACTCAAGAGCTCGTCATCGCCAATCTTACACCTCCATGGAATTTACCGTTGACTTGGAGTTATCCTTTGCCTGACATAAAAATATGGAGAAATGGAGTAATGGAGCAAATATGATTTAATTCACATTAAAAATTAGAACAATGAAAGAAGCACTTAGCTTCAATGGCATTATGAGAAGTGCTTGTTGGATATAATTGGTTCATGCCTGAAATCAAATATGGGGAAATGGGAGAAGAGTAGAAAATTTGGGCTAGTTTATACTAAAAAATCAAAGAGAGTAGAGGGACACTTAGCTTCAAATCTGGGATGAATTCTTGATTTATGTTGATCGATGAAGAAATTGATGATAATAACCCGCTAGCTTTACAATCCCATCATCTTCAAAATTCTCTCTCTTTTTGGTATTTTTTTCTCTCAAATTTTTCTTCAATCTCCCAAAACCCTCTCAAACATCCAAAATTTTCTCTCCAAAAAAATTCCCCTCTCAAGCTCACTTCTTCCTCTTTTTATAACCCACTCATCTATATCTCATTCTAATTTTTCCACTAACTCTATCTCCCATTCTAATTTCTCCACTAACTCTTCTTCATTTTCATCTTCCCTTCTCGATCTCTATCTCACATTCTAATCTCTCCACTAACTCTTCTTCATCTTCATCTTCCATTCTCCATATTTATCTCCAATTCTAATTTTTCCACTAACACTTCTTCATCTCCATCTTCCCTTCTCTATTCTTATCTTATTTTCTCCATCCATTTTTCTCCATCTTCTCTTCTCCATCTCCTCTTCTCCATCTTCTAATTTCTCCACTAACTCTTCTTTTTGTTATTTGCAAAATAATCCTTCAAGAGTTAGGTATTTACACTCTAGTCCCTCAATTTTAATTATTTACAATTTAGTCCCTGAAAAAAATATTTCTTTAAGTCCAAATCTCCTCACAATATTTGACACAATTCACCGCATGTCAAATTTAAGCTCATTTCTTGTTACTGAAAATAATGTAAAATTTAATTAAAGCCTTTTTTTGTAAAATTGGGTCATTCTAGGTATAATTGTGCAAAGATAAAAATTTAGAATATTAGAGAATAATGTCACAACCCCTAAAAGTGAAAAATGAAAATAAATTGACTCAAATTGAATTTTTTAGGCCCAATTCGAGATTATGCTCGTGAAGGAATACACGACCCCGAATTGGATTTTTTAAATTTATGATGGCCAACATGAAAATGGATTTAAAAGAAAAATATTGACTATTTTTTATGTATTTTTGTGGCCTCAAATGCTATTATTTATGAAATATTTTCCTAATTTCTAAAACATATATTTAAAAAATACAAAAAAATACAAAAAGTATTTTTTTTTCTCAAAAATGGTTGCCTAAGCTTGGCCAAAGCTTCCAAAGTTGATTTTGCAATTTTCTCATTTTTTCTTGATTTTTTATGAATTTTCGAAAATAAAAATATCGAAAAATACTGAAAATACGAAAAATCATTTTTTGGTCAAAATTGGTTCCCTAGGTTTGGCCAAGGTCCTCAAAGTTGATTTTTTAATTTTATGAATTTTTATGGATTTTCTATTAATTTTTGAAAATAAAAAAAATAATTAAAAATCAAGTGTCAACAGCTGCCCCTCTTTGAAAGGAAACTCAGTAGAGGTTCATTTCAAAGATGAGGTGACACCTGAATCCTAATCGACTCAACACAAGCAAATAAAAAGTGTCGTGACCTTTGATCTCCAATACCCTCGGTGTAAGCTCTGATCCAGACCCAGTTTGAGGAGGCTCCAATGAATTGAATGAGAGATTTGGATAGGAGAGTTTACCTGGCACTTACCTGCCTGTCATCTGGCGGTTGCCTGACACGCATGCTCTACTGAAAATGGAATGAAAACCTAAGGATTTGTAAAGTAAACCTTAGAGTGGTTGAACTTGGACCCGTATGGTAGGTAACCCCATGGTAGATTCCTAATGAAATGATTCTATTGATTAAAATTTGATTGAAATTTAACCCGTATGGTAGGTCACCCCATGGCAGAGTTCCTAATGAAAGGATTCTAGTGATAAAGATTTGACCCGTATGGTGGGTCGCCCCATGAAAATGCCTGTAAGAAGGACTTTGTGCCTGTAGAAAGGACTTTTGTGTGCCTGTAAGAAGGACTTTTGGGTGTATGTAGGAAGGACTTCGGGTGCCTGTAGGAAGGACTTTGGTGCCTATGGGAAGGACTTCGGTGCCTCTAGGAAGGGCTTTTGGTGCCTGTAAGAAGGACTTTTGTATACCCATTTCTTTTGAGTTCTTCTGCTTCGAAGTGTTGCCATCTTCATTTGAGCAATGATCACCAATGGGGTTTTAAGAAATGAATATGCAGGCTCAATTGGGCGACACAAAGGATAAAAGTGTATAGGATAGAGAAACGAATACTTTTCGTCGTCCTAAGGCACTTGAATTATCGTAGAAGGTTGAAAGGTAAGAAACACTAAAAAATTGATGTTAGTCTGAGCAAGAAAATTTCTAACCATTTACTTCATGCTATTGCTTGGACTACCTCCTTTTGGCCCCGATGTGGGGTGGTTCTTGACAGGAGTCATGAAATGAAACCGCCGCTCAAATGTGTTATCAATGGTCACCTGTAGTGTTTTGGATAGAGAAATGAACGCCTCCTTCCTTTTGGCTGTCGTACCTTTTACGAGAAAACCCATTACCTTGAGGAATGTGGAACCTGTTTAGCACACGACTCACCGTGGCTTAAAATGTAGGACGTGTATTGAAATGGCTTGCCTTTCATCTTCCTGTCATGCCCCCCTCTACAAATTCGAGGCATCATGTGTAGTTTATACTCCAAGTCAGAATCGGCAAATTAAACATGCAGACAAGTCATGCATGAATCATGGCATGTACAAACACAATACGAATGTGCCAATTTTGGCCTCATGCATGTTTGTGAAATAAGAAGGTATGGAAGAAAATTCTTAACAATGAGAGGATTTGAATTGCCCTTGGATGTGTGAACAGATCGAACAAATCGCGAAATTTACCCCTTAAATTGAGGATTAGCTTATCTCAGACTTTACCCCCTTTTCAATTCAGGGTCTACCATCAATTTGCCCCATTTTGATCGGAATGGATCTTTTCAGATGATCATAATTTTTACCACTTGGGGTTATCTCCTTCAACATGTTAAATGTTAGTATAAATATTTCCTGTCAAAAGAAAAAGAGACATGTTAGCCGGTATTGGAACGGATAAATTGGAAACGATACTGATTTACCCTTCATCTTGAATGTTTTGCACGACCCCTTTATTAGCTTCGCTGGATTGAGTTTCCCTTAGCTTTCGCTGGACCCTTCAACATTACGTTAAGATCATAACAAAATACTGATCTTGGTATTGCTCGTTGAGTATTCCCGTTTTTTCTGCAAAAAGAAATGCGCAAAAAGTTGTTTTATTTATTTACAATACTTACAACATTTCCAACTTCGAGGATCAAACTCGGGACGTCTCGAACCACTATCATTCCCCATGCCATCCGGTTCATTGGACCGTAGACGTCCATGGAAGCTCTCTTTTAAGAGTTAACCGTTGAGATGACGTGGTCTTGCTACTTTACATTGGACAATTCTACGTCCCGGTTCTTTTCAAGGCCATTTAAAATCCCTGTTAAAAATGAAAGTAATTCAGGATCGAGACGATTATGGAAAAATTAGAACGGTACAAAATTACCCTTTTCTGAGATTGCCTAGGTCTTTCGTTCGCGTTTTTCTTCGTTTGAAGCTGTCAATTCAGTAATAATATCCGCAAATTGATTTGCCCCCAGTTTCATTCAACAAGAGAACTTCGCATTAGAGTATGACTGTGTTCTCGGGTCAATTTGCAAATTCCTGAAAATATAGGGATCTAATTTAACAGTGGAACAATTGAGGGTAAATTGGAATGATACAGAACTACCCTTCGAGTTTACGCGGATTTTTACTCGCTATTAATTTCTCCCCGGGTTTGGTGAAGCGGCGGATCCGTGCATTTAATAAGAGGGAGAAAGTTTACTACTTCTTATTTTTACATAGATTCAAGACATTGATGAAAGTAGATAACGTCCCCCGTCAGGGAATATAAAACTTATGTATTCATTCAAGATCTGCTCGGCTTCCTTTGCGGGTCTTCCAGTGATCAGCCAACTTCGCTCCAGATCGGATATACATCGACCATGTTGAAGGCCTCGTGATCACCAGCTTCGAAATACAGACTCCGTGTACCTTACAGCCCTGATACTTTACCGATATCGAACTGGTTGATTATGGCGAAAAGATCATCGTTAATGTTCGCTTGGTGGTAATTTGTCCCCTCTTTCTCGAAAGGTATTGATGCTGATCCAGTAACATTGGTCTTTTTGTACCCTACTCCAACAGAACTCGATCCTGTTATGTATTTCATCAAAAGTGAGGAGGCTATTGCAGTTGGGGCAGGTGGCAGAGTCAAAAGCCTCTTTATACGTCTTGTTTTCCGCTCGAAGGTTTTTATTTTCAGCTCTTAGAAACTCGGCTTCGTTGTGCTCATGGCGAATCTTCATTCGGGTTCGCCTATTTTGAAACCAGAACTTGATTTGCAAAGGTTCAAGTCCTTGCTCTTGACTCAGTTTCATTTTCTATTTGTCGTCTGGCATAGGGCATGTTCTGAAGAAATCCTCAAGCCTTTGTACTTGCTCCTTAGTGTGGCGACGGTAACGCTTCTTTTGATCCTTACCGTTGTTGTCCTTATCTTTACTAAGATCTTGGACGTTGTCGGCGAAAGGGCCAGGCTCCATGGGCTCAATCCCAAACATGACTTCGAACTCTTCCTCTCCCATATTCAGCAAGTAACGATAGCTCTTAAGAGAATTGGATTAAGACATCTTCGATAATTCCTCAAGACTTATTAACTCTTCTGGTGTTTTCACTCTCTCTAACGTTTTCTGAGCGACTGTGTATGATTCAAAACTCTCTTTAGAGTTTTAGATGAAGATTATCAGAAGGACACCTCCTTTTAAAATTTAGACATGTATGGTTTCTCCTGAGCGTTCCGTCTTTCTCAACCTTTCTTGCGTCTCTTGCTCGGCTTGTCTTTTCTCGTCTTTTCCTAATGGTAGGGCTCTCGTCGTTATCTCCGCTGGTAAGTTCTCCCATAAAGACGAATCGCATTTTTCTTGTCTCCCACTCAAGTTACCTTTCTTTCTTTTTTTTCAAAGTGGCGGGGTCTCGTCAAATTTTCTGCTGAGATTTCGGATTTGTTTAGCTCGAGATCGCCGTCTGACGGGGATTCGAGCCAACGGGGATGGTGCCAGTAGAGAACGGTAGATAGGGAAATCTTGACTAGTTGATACTGTCACTACGAGATCAATTTTTACTTCAAAACAGATCACCATCGTCGCATTCCGTTAGTCTGTTCCACCTATCTTCTCCTTTCTTTCATATTCCGCTCATCTGTCTTGATTTCCTCCTTGATAATGGCCAATCTCCTTACCTACATCTTCCCGACTGACGTTATGTTCAAATGGGAGAGGCTCTATCATCTTCTTGGACGAGGTTATATCTATATAGCGCATCATCCGAGTGTCGAAGCTGAAATCCTCGGCCTATTCAGGGAACTAAATTCTTCTTCGATTAAAGGTACCAACTTGGAGAGAAAATACAGAGCGTTCCCACACGTCTTCATCGATTTTCTAGCTTGTCGAAATACCCAGGAGACAGTCACCTTAGCCCGTGTCGTGAAAGCCAGCTACCAGGATCGATCTGAATGCCTGGAGTTTGCAGAACGTTCAGTTGCTCGGTACAAGGAGGTTGTCAAGTCTGCTAATGAGCGGGTCTCACTGTTGGTTCACGAGAGAGAGAAGCTAGTGGAGCGCCTAGCTCTGAATCAAACTTATTTTGAGCATGACCCGAGGGATGTTGTGATGAAGTTCAGATGTGAATGGCTGGAGGGGAGGCTTGACGATCTAACAGTGGATATAGCTTTCGAGAGGGACCTGATCGACAACTTAAAACTCATCGTTGAACACCACGAGATGAATGCAGCCAGGTACAAGGAGAAATGTACTCGTTTGTTTTTCAAGCTTGCAGATCTCGACTCCTAGGTCGCTCAGTGTAGGTATAGGATTAATTTCATGGAAAGCCAGTTAAGCTCCTTTGTAACGCTTCTCAGAGCTCAATTCGGCTTTACTTTTCCTTCCCACTGACTCTTATAGAGCTTGCTGACGAATGGAATGAAGAGAAAGCTTCTCATGTTTGTGTTTTACTCTTCTTGTCATTTCTTCTCTCGTATAACATAATTGAATGATTTAAGGCACTCCGCGCACCCACTTCAGTTAGTACCAGAGCACCTCTTAAGAGTACCGTCTTTAAGATATATGGGTCACCATAATCTAGAGCAAACTTAGTTTCTGAAATAGGGACTGTTGGCAGCAACCTTTGTGGGACGAGATCATCCCTCTTTATTAGATTCAATCTACTTCTATCAATTGTACCTCCGAAGGAATACGTAGGAAGTGTATCTCTACCTCAGCTGGTAGGATTGCCTCAATCTTGTCTTATTTTGACAAATGGTGGCTGTAAAAATGATAATACACAACCTAACGGACAAAGGCAAGACGCCATCACTCTTCTCTGATGATGATATGGAAAAAGGATTCGGCGGCGGCCCCCACCGATCACAGTAAAAGCCACAACTGGTCATTGTTACCGTTCTGACCACTCGGTTAGTGTGCCAATAAATAAACCTAGCCATCCGTTGCGTGTCCCACTTCTTTTCACGCTTTATCTCTTTCGGTGTCCACTTATTGATGTGTCAGTTGCCTGTAGCGTCGGGAGAAATTCATGTGGGTCACACTTCAATAATAAAGAACCGGGCCTCCAAAATCCACAACATGATTCGTATCCGAGAAAGATAAGAGGCAAGCCTTTGCTTAATTTAATTAGAAAGGCATTGCGAGGTCGGGTTAAGATCATTGCTTCATGGATTCTGATAATCTGCAACTTTTCAAGAAAAATACAAGAATCTCTCTAATACATTAAAAATGCCCCCATGTTTATCCCGAATACATTTACTACCACATCAAAATACATAGCCTGTACGTGCTCAATAATGGACATATTTTTGACTTCGGGAGAATTGGCCTCTTTATATGCCCCCAGGGTTAAAAGGTCAGCAATTTCCCGTCCTCTTGTATTTCTGAAGGTTATTTCTAATTTTTACTCCCGCCTGGGGTACTTAGGATTTCCTGCAAAAGCAAAGAACATAATTAGTATGTGATCCAAAAGAGATCGGTCCATGACCCCTAGATTAGTCTAATTTTATTTTTTCATTTTATGAGAAATTAGAGAAAATTTTCTTCAAAAAGGATTTTCAAAAAGGATTTTCTTGCAGATGTTACAAATTAGAAAAGATGTGATAAAATCCTTTGCATTTAGCAAATTTCCCCGAAAGAATCTTTTTTTTCTTTTATCAAAATGAAATTTCAAGGATAAATTCGTTAAGAAAATCTTTTGTTTATTGAAGCCATAAGGAAAACTGTGACAAAATCTTTCATTAGTAAACAAAATTTTCTTAAGAATTTTTCATGTTCATTTTTTCAAATGGGATGCCAATTTAGTTTTTATTTTCTTTTGAAAAATGACCATGATATTAAATTCAAAATTTGATTGAATCCTAACATAGGACCAACCCAAAAATAAATACAAGGTAAGGTTAGAAAACTTACTTCACCTTGAAAGAAATACCATGCAAATCATATAGACATGCACATGAATCATGAGTTTAAATCTTAGCCTATCTACTCTAAAGGCTGACAAATTGAAGCGAAAGACTTACGGCAAGGCGACAATCTCGCGCACATAATCAAGATTAGTCGTGATCCCACGATGTAACCAGGATTAGCTGGGCCTCCCCACTTTGGCTGCTCGAGCTAAAAATTAAAACCACTGCTTTGGTAATCTTACCAAGGCTTAGGCCTAACTTTTAAACTCATTTTTGAAAAGAGGTTCGAGATTGAATCTGGGCTAACTTTCGACGTGATCTTACGCCGAACGCTAAAACCAAATCACAATACCATCCTAAAACTAGTGGCCCAGGTCCGGCAACGGGACGTGTGTGATGTGGTGCTAAAACAATTAATCATGCACAACAATTAATATACAAACACCGTTTCAAAAATTTACGAAATTAAACAAACAATTCCAATACCAACCTATAAAACAAATGGTTAGTCAAACACTCCACCCCTTATAACTTCTATCTGCAAAATCATTTAACACTTAAAGATTAGGATTCACCCAATTCAGATCAAATAAATTGCCATGAAATATTCTGGCCTAAGTCCTCTAAGTTCTTAAATTTTCAAAAATTAAGAACACGTCCCCAGCGGAGTCGCCAAGCTGTCGCGACCTAAAATTCATTTTTTAAGTTAATAGATTACCAGATTAATTGATTAAATTAACTAACCTAGTTCGAGCTCTCCCAAGCTCTACCAAATCGCGACTTTGGTTTTTTGTTCAAATGGTTTAAATTTTGGAGTCGCCACTAATCATTTTTGGTAGGTTGATTAGAAACCTAAGTAAATTAGCAGGAGAACTAAATTACTTCTACGAACCAGAGATTATGAGTTCGGGAACTTGGTTACACTAGTTAATTAAAACTAATGCCCTTTCGGTACCTTAATTTCATGGGTATCCTAATTTGGCAACTCAAGCTTGGTTTATTCCTAAGGCTCTAGTAGAGTGTTCTCTTTTTGTATTTTCACTTTTTTAAATTGAATATATGTGAGTGACATTTTTTTTGGCATTTTCAAAATATTAAGTATTTCCCTGAAGCCGAAAGAAGGAGTGAGTTAACGACTTCTTTACAGTGCTGCGAGCTACTCGTTTTGGGGTTTAGTGATTCAAAAATTAAATTACATGAAGTAAATGACAATAAATAAAGACCACCAATGGATAGCTCAGCCTTGGCTTTGCCCTCTCCTTTGGGGTTTAAGGTGCAGGAATTTAAATTGCAGAAATTTAAAATGACCTCCAGTGAGCGGGTTCTGCCCTTCACATTCTGGGGTTTAAATTCTTTAAAATAAAAGGAATTGATTTGTTAATTCGGGCCGAAATCCATCGACGTATCAATTGAAAATTTAATGGGCACTCAAGAGTTCATCATCGCCAATCTTACACCTCTATGGAATTTACCGTTGACTTGGAGTTGTCCTTTGCCTGACATAAAAATATGGAGAAATGGAGTAATTGAACAAATATGATTTAATTCACATTAAAAATTAGAATAATGAAAGAAGCACTTAGCTTCAATGGCATTATGAGAAGTGCTTGATGAATATAATTGGTTCCTGCCTGAAATCAAATATGGGGAAATGGGAGAAGAGTAGAAAATTTGGGCTAGTTTATACTAAAAAACCAAAGAGAGTAGAGGGACACTTAGCTTCAAATCTGGGATGAATTCTTGATTTATGTTGATCAATGAAGAAATTGATGATGATAACCCGCTAGCTTTAAACTCCCATCATCTTCAAAATTCTCTCTCTCTTTTTGGTATTTTTTTCTCTCAAATTTTTCTTCAATCTCCCAAAACCCTCTCAAACATTCAAAATTTTCTAATTTTTCCACTAACTCTATCTCCCATTCTAATTTCTCCACTAACTCTTCTTCATTTTCATTTTCCCTTCTCCATCTCTATCTCACATTCTAATCTCTCCACTAACTCTTCTTCATCTTCATCTTCCATTCTCCATATTTATCTCCCATTCTAATTTCTCCACTAACTCTTCTTCATCTCCATCTTCCCTTCTCTATTCTTATCTTATTTTCTCCATCCATTTTTCTCCATCTTCTCTTCTCCATCTCCTCTTCTCCATCTTCCCTTCTTTATTCTAATTTCTCCACTAACTCTTCTTTTTGTTATTTGCAAAATAATCCTTCAAGAGTTATGTATTTGCACTCTAGTCCCTCAATTTGAATTATTTACAATTTAGTCCCTGAAAAAATATTTCTTTAAGTCCAAATCTCCTCACAATATTTGACACAATTCACCGCATGTCAAATTTAAGCTCATTTCTTGTTACTGAAAATAATGTAAAATTTAATTAAAAAATATATTTAAAAAATACAAACAAATACGAAAAATTATTTTTTTTTGCTCAAAAATGGTTGCCTAAGCTTGGCCAAAGCTTCCAAAGTTGATTTTGCATTTTTCTCATTTTTTCTTGATTTTGTTTGAATTTTTGAAAATAAAAATATCGGAAAATACTGAAAATACGAAAAAACATTTTTTTGGTCAAAAGTGGTTCCCTAGGTTTGGCCAAGGTCCCTCAAAGTTGATTTTTTAATTTTATGAATTTTTATGGATTTTCTATTAATTTTTGAAAATAAAAAAAATAATTAAAAAAATAATTAAGAATCAGGTGTCAACAACCGTGCCGTTAGAGGCTTCATGCGATTAAAAATGCAGCTACTGTGTTATGGAAAATAACTAAGTACAGTGGGCCACATACATGCAGTAATTCCCAAATATCAAGAGATCATTGGCAACTTGATCAGAAATACCTCTGCAGCCAAATAGAAGTAATGGTTGCTACCCAGCCAGATATGAAAATCAATCCCCTAATGGCCGAGATTTAAGATAAGGTGGGTTTCGGACCTATTTATCGTAAAACCTGGGTAACTAAATAAATGGCGATTGCCAAAACTTTTGAAGGATGGGCTGAATCGTACGGTCAGTTGAGAAAGTATATGAATGTAATGCAGTTAGTGAATCTAGGTTTTCAATTTATGATTGATGATGACATGAACGTAGATCACAGTTGCAAAGTCTTCAACCGGATGTTTTGGACTTATAAACAAACAATTGAAGGCTTCAAAAGCTGTCGTCCTATGATTTTTGTCGATAGAACTTTTTTATATGGCAAATACCAAGGAACGCTCCTTTGTGCGGCCTCATTTGATGGAAATAATCATATATTTCCGTTGACATTTGCTGTGGTCAATCGGGAGAATGTTGATAATTGGATTTGGTTTATGGATTTGTTGCGGAGATATGTCACTACTAGAGAAAATATTTGTGTAATATCAAATAGGCATATTGAGATTCAGAAAGCAATGGAGATAGAAGGGTGATGTCCTTCGTATGGCCACCATAGATATTGCATTCGACATATTGTCAGTAATTACAACAAACACTTCAAAAATGCTGAAGGAAAAAGACTTGTTGAAATGGCAGGTAAATTTTTAAATGTACTTGTGATATTTCAAAAAAGCACATGTTCATAAATTTATTTGATAAGTACTTATTATTATTGTTATGTACAGCTTATGAGAATCAACAGAGGAAGTTCTTACACATTATGCGCCGCATTAGGGAGTGGGATCCACAAACAGCTGATTGGTGTGATCACATTCCAAGGGAAAAATGGACAAAAGCTTTTGATGATGAAAGAAGGACATATGGAGCCATGACAACAAATTTAGTTGAATCAGTTAATGGGATGCTAAAGACTGTTCGTGCTTTGCCTATAACAGCTATGGTGAATAAGATATTGTATCGGCTGGTCCAATATTTTGACACAAGAAGAACGCTATACAGGGGGCAGAAGTGCGATGGATACATATATACTCAATTTGCGGGTAACACGCTCGGACAAAATAGCCAAGCTGCAAATAGGCATAAAGTGACACGATTCGGCTCTGATAGAGGAGTCTTTGAAGTGAAAACAGGATTTAATAGATCCAGAGGAACAGGGGGGCACAAACATATAGTACGCCTACACAAGTGAGCGTGCACATGTGAGAAATTTCAAGAGCTAAAAATCCCATGTTCCCACGTAATTGCAGCATGTCAAATAATTGGAATCGATTACAATGTGTATGTTAATGGATTATATACATTGGATAGAACACTTCAGTGCTATTTGTACATGTTCCATCTATTGTGGAATCCTGATTACTAGCCTGAACCTAACGATCTACCATTAGTGTCAAACCCGAACCGAATTAGGAATAAAGGAAGGTCCTGCACTTCACGGATACGAAATGAGATGGACTGGAAAACGCCGAGCAGTAGCAGTACGCGAAATCATTGCTCGAGAATAAAATTTAGATAGTGTGTGAACTATGAATGTAATACATCTATATTGCATATTTAATTTACTTGTGTGAATTATGTAAATTAGATATATGAATTTTTTTCTTTTATAATATCACAATTGTGTGACATTTATTAATGTCCTATGTTCCATTTGTAGACATGGCACAAATTAAGTTCCTACCTATTTTATTTTATGAATACTATTTAATAATTATTTACATAGTAAATAATTTAATTACATACATCTTAATAAAATAATCAATTAAGTATTGATAATAATGTTATAAAAATAAGCTTCAAAAGGACAAAAAATTATATTTACAAAGTTATATAAATATAAAGTTATAAGAATAAGTGAAAAAATATGAAATTACAAAAACAAATGACCACGCCGTTGAATATTATTTATTAATTCTTTACATAGTAAAAAAATAAATTACATATATTAATTCATTCATCAATTAATTATTGATAATTATGTTAAAAAGTAAGCCTCAAAAGGAAAAACAATTAATATTTACAAATTTATTAAATTATAAATTTATAAAATTATGTAAATAACTATGAAATTAAATTTAAAAAACTAATGCCCCTGCCTCATGAATATTATTTATTAATTATTTACATAGTAAATAATTTAATTACAAACATCTTAATTAAATTTACAATTAATTATTGATTATTATGTTATCAAAATTCGCAATAAATTACATATACTAATATATTCATCAATTAATTATTGATAATTATGTAAAAATATATTTACAACATTATGTAAAATTAAAATTATACAAACATGTAAAAAAGTATGAAATTTTAAAAAAATCAATTAATTGTTGACAATTATGTTATAAAAATAAGCTTCAAAAGGAAAAAAATATATATTTACCAATTTTTATAAAGATAAAATATTAAAAATTAGTAAAAAATTACAAAATTAAAGAAAGCTGCAGGATTAGTCTTCTGAATATTTTTAATTTATCATTTACATACTCAACAAATTAATTACACGCAATATTAATAAATTTTTTAATTAAATATTGATAATTATGATATAAAAATAAGCTTGGAAATGAATAATAATTATATATACAAATTTATAGAAATTTGAAATTAGTACAAACATGTCAAAAATTATGAAATTAAAAAAAGAGAAAAGGCCGCAGGGGTCCCATGCAGCGGCACTAATTTATTAAGCTTGTTATTGATGTTCTTTTAATTTGAATATGAGATCTTTACATATCCCACCAAATTTATTTTATGAATATTTTATGAATACTTTATTTACCTACTAATTAAACTAATTACATATATCTTACTAATTTTTTTTAATTAATTATTGATAATTATGTTGTAAAAATAAGCCTCAAACTAAAAAAATTACATTTCCAAATTTATATAAATTTAATGTTTAAAATATAATTTCACCGTATTTAAACAACCCTAAAAAAAAAAGAGTCCAGGCCGCCCAGCCCGCACAGCACTTTGAGTGCTGCCACCCCAAAACCGTAAAAAGATTTTTTTCCAACCTAAAATGGTAAAAAAAAATATTAACCTAAATTGGAAAAAAAAGTAATCTTCAAAAGGGAAAAAATATTTAAAAATTTATAAAAAATATTAAATTATAAAAAATAGGTTAATATTATGAAATTTTTTAAAAAGTTATCACACCGGCCCGTGGATATTGTTTATTAATTATTTACATATCAAATAAATTAAGTAAGTATATCTTAATCAGATTTTCAATTAAATATTGATAATTATGTTGTAAAAATAAGCTTCAAGAGGAAAAAAAACATTATATACTCAAAGTTACATATGTATAATTTTATAAAAACAAGTTAAAATTTACAAAATTAAAAAAAAAAAAACAGCCGCATCGGCTTCATGGATTCTTTTAATTAATTATTTACATAGTCAATAACTTAACTACAAATATCTTAATATGATTTTCATTTAAATTGTTGATAATTATGTTATAAAAATAAGCTTCAAAAGGAAAAAATTAATATTTAAAAACTTATATAATATTAATTTATAAAAACAAGTGAAAAAAATGTGAAATTACAGAGAAAAACTACCGCATCGTCCTCCTCAATATTATTTATTAATTATTTACATAGTAATAAATTAATTACATACATATTAATAAAATTTTCAATTAATTATTGATAATAATGTTATAAAAATAAGCTTCCAAAAGAAAAAGTTTATATTTACAAAGTTATAAAAATTAAAAATTATTCAAATTACGTAAATAAAAACATAATTTAAAACAAAACTGCTGCACTGGCCTCCTAAATATTTTATTATTAGTTATTTGCATAATTAATTTTTTTATTGAATTATTAATAATTATGTTATAAAAATAAGCTTCAAAAGAAAAATATTTATATTTACAAATTTATATAACTTTAAAATTATCATAAAAACATACATTAAATTAGGAAATTATAAAAAAAATGCAACGGTACTAATTTGTTAAGCGTGTTATCCATGTTCTTGTAATCTTAATATGTTGTATTTATATACTAAATAAACTAATTACATATTTCTTAATAAGTTTTTAATAATTATTGAGAATTAAGTTATAAAAATAAGCCTCAAAGTAAAAAAAAATATTTGAAAAGAAAGATTAATAAATTAATTATATACATATTAATTTGAAAAGGAAAATTTACATTGTCAATAAATTAATTACATACATATTAATAAATTTTTTAATTAACTATTGATAATTATGTTAAAAAGAAGCTTCAAAAGGAAAAACAATTATATATACAAATTTATATAAATTTGAAATTATTAGAAACTCGTCAAAAATTACAAAATTTATATAAAATGAAGGTTTAAAATAAAAAATTGAAAAAAAGGAAACGGGCCCGCACGGCACACCGGACCCAAAACCATAAAAAAATTTTACAACCCTAAATGGTAAAAAAATTTTTTTACCTAAATTGGAAAAAAAACCCTCCTCTTGGAGTCCCCTGTGGGAGACCCACAATCGCTGACCAGAGGCATGCCCCACAGTCGGATGCTGTCAAGTCGAGCATGCACTCCGTGAGCGTGTAAAGTAGTTTTGGACCCGCGAGGTCTGCCTCCGTCGCCGCCACTTTCTTCCCCAATCCGCTACTTGAGGCTCTCTGCAATACATCATCCATGGTCTTTCGTGACATTCAAGCCGCGAGGAGTTGAGTGAACCGAGAGCGATCGTTTGTGACGTTCAAGCCGTTCACCTTCTTCAACATAGGGGCTTGTTGCATGACCTAGTGAATGGGCTAATTCGAGTACCTCAACATGCATATGTCGTACCAGATGATGGAGGTTCTTTTGCTGGAGCATTACCGGCCAATCTCTTCGGCCGCGGTGGCCACGCAGTTGCTGCAAGTCGTGGCGCGATGTACGCTGTGGCAAAGGAAGATCCCGTAGGTCTTGTATGGCCGAACTTTGCCAACGGTGGCATTGGCGAACTTGAGACTGCTACTGATGTTGTTGCCGGCGGAATCAACGGCGTAGGAAAGTGATGAGAGGAGCTCGTGGAGGTTTTTTCGGTAGGTGGAATTAGGAAGGAAGCATTTGGTGTCGGGGCAACAGTTGCCGGTTAAAATAGGTGCGGTTGCTTGGCTCATGCTAGAGATGCCGATCAACAAATTGATGGAGAAGAGAAGAGGGAGGGAGATGGTGAAGGAACAGCTCATTGTTGTGATGGATACTTTTGCATTTGGCTTTCAGTGGTTCTTGAGATTTTCTTTTCAATCAAGTCCAGGAACTTTTGATTTGTCTAATCAAATTCTTGATCTTACGTTATTTTTCTATTCAAGCCCCTACCCCAATCTTCACGGTGTTGCTTTTAGTAATTTTGGCAAGACTCAAGCGACCTGGTAAATATGGGATTAAGGAACTTCGACCTAATAAAATGTTCAGAAACAAGAAGAATGCTTTTTTAAAAAATTAAATGAATAGAGGCGATATATTCTTGCAAATCCAAGAATTTCTTAATACTTCTTAATGAGATTTTATCGACTATTGCAGGCATATGTGACTAAATTTTCCTGACTTAAGACTTCGACAACTGCATCACGATACATTGGTTTGAAATCTGGGAATCTGTGAATATGTATGGGCAAAAATATTACCGAGAAGATGAGGTTGACCATTAGAAAAGGTCGAGGGAGTCAACTTGGACCACCTTCTTGGCCCTATTTCTCCAAAAGTTCCCGAGGCCGAATAAGTGGGGTGATTTCCACGCCTGAAACCCCAATGCCTGTGCCCTGATCCATTGAGGTCGAGGCTTGGGACACAGCTATGAGGCTAGGCTCGAGATTTGATGAACTCAAGCCTAGGCCTTGATGGACCTAGGCACAGGCATTAGTGTCTTGGCCTCGGCGAACTCGAGCTCAGGTGTGGGCATCGGGGGTTTTAGGCACGACAATCAAGTTCTCAGGCTTTAGCCTTGATCGACCTGAGATCAAGTGCCAAGGATCCGAGCCCGGCCTCTATGGAAGTGGGTCCAGGTGTTGGGGACCTAGACTCAATCTCTACGGTCTCGAGCATGGGTGCCAAGGTCTCGAGACAAATCTTGATGGACCAAGGCACAAGCACTAGCCCGACCTTGATGGACTCAGACTTAGGCAATATTGACTTTCATATTAGATCAATAGATAAATGATTACAAATCAATCATCAATGGTTCATTCCACTAGTTAATCTATATCGAATGAAATGAAATATTCCATTCCATTGACCAATTTAATGCTCAATTTAATAGCAGTGACAAAGGTGGCAAAGGTGACAAAGGCGAGCATGACAACCATTCTATTAAAAAATATTCTAAAATAGAAATAGATTTTTTATTTTTGCCAAAAATAAAAATTTTTTGTTTTTGATTTTTGTTCAAAATCTATTTCTGAAGTAGATTTTTGTTTCAGAAATAAAAAAAATAAATTTGCGTTGCCAAACAAGTTTATGTTCTAAACTTATTTCTAGAATAGGTTTGGAACAAAAACAGAGAAATAGAAATGTTGTCATGTGCACCCTAAGTTCCCCACACTTAGCTAGGTTTCTACATATATCAGTCAGTGGCTCGATCTAGAAGGACATCCTAATAACAAATAATAATTTGCATACTTATCCCTTATTGGATCATAATCATAGCAACATATGCATAATCCGCTAACAACATTCCCCGATAACTCACAATCCTTTTCAAAACTTCGTTTCACTAACCAAATCACATTTCCTTTCACCCTTCAAGTCATTAAAAAAGAAAAAAAAAACAACTTTTCATGTAATACTAGCTAAGGAGCCTACAAGACAAAAAAAAAAAGAAAGAGAAAGAGAGGATAAAATAAAAAGGAAGGCTGTGGGGCATATAGATGGTACTGCTAGCCTATATTAGCACCTATAGCCTGCAGGTATAATTTTGAACTACATCTAAACCCAACTAGCTTCAATAGTAAAGAAAGGTGTATCGTACACGGTACTTGGCTAGCTAAGTAATACTTCAATTTGATTATTTTGTATTTCTCCAAATATGTGGATTTTAGCTTATGGTTCATGAAAAATAACGGTGGAAGGCCAAGCAATCTCACTGCGAGACCATCCATGAAGAAGTATTTCGGTCACAACCGCCATTCACCGAGGGTATAGTTCGGTAACCGACATGCCATTGGTCGACGAAGGCATAGTCCTCTTGGTGGCTTGGTCTAATTCAAGCTCTTCCATTGGGATGCTCAGTCTCCGGGATCTACTTTGGACGAAAAAAGGCTGGATGTTGAGGTGATGGCGGGTTAATGGAGTTGCTGCTGAGCATGAGAACTACGATGGCCATGGTGGGTCTAATAGCCGGATCTTCCTGAATGCATAGTAAGCAAATGTGCAAGCATCGAAGCACTTCATCTCTTGAAAATGAATCCACAATAGCTGTGTCCAACACTTCCAAGGGCATGCCTTCTCTCCATTGATTCCATACCTGCAAGAATAATTCAATAGCTCATCATCCAAAGACATTTGAATCTTGCCAAAAAAAAAAAAGGAAATTAGTCACAAGTATATCTGTATGCTAAAGTACCAAGTTTTACAGCACTTTCAATTTCACTTGGTGAAGATTACCAAAAAACATGGTGCAAATATTTGTCCCAATAGCATGGTGAAACTTACATAACTAGCGAGATATTCACCACCCTTCAATTGGTGGTAGAAGTTGTTCCTCTTGCCACAAATGATCTCTAGTAGTAGTATGCCGAAGCTATAAACATCGGATTTCATTGAGAACTCTCCATGCATTGCATATTCTGGAGACATGTAACCACTGCAAAACTAAACATTATCCAGAGCATACCTTGAATAGATAGAATGAGCAAGGTCAGCATCCAATCACAAAGTCATCTATTTAAAAAAAAAACCAAGACTTACAAAGTTCCCACAATTGTTTTTGTGTTAGCTTGAGTTTGATCGACTTCAAAAATCCTTGCCATGCCAAAATCCGAAATCTTCGGGTTCATTTCACTGTCTAACAAGATATTGCTACATTTTAGATCACGATGGATGATCCGGAGACGAGAATCTTCATGTAAATAGAGCATTCCTCGAGCGATCCCAATTACTATTTTATAACGTAATGGCCAACCCAATTGTCCTCTTTTTTGGGGGTCTGCATCGTTGCACCAAAGCTCATTAATGTGCTAGGATGGGCCACCTATTTACAAACTGAAGGCAAAGCTCATCCCACGATACCTAAATATATTTACTCATTCATCGAAGGTAGCTCAAGAAAAACCTATAAACAGTTGCAAGAACAATAACGAAAAATATCAAGGTTTCCACATCTAGTGAAAGCTTAAACATTTGATTTCAAGCAAATTGTTCATGCTGCTCATAAGAAGGTTAAACAGTAACGTACCAAATAAGAAGTAATCAAGGCTTTTATTGGGCACAAACTCGTAGGCGAGTAGCTTTTCGTCTCCCTCCAAGCAAAAACCGAGCAATCGTACAAGGTTTCTATGTTGAAGCTTGGCAACTAATAGAACTTCGTTCTTGAACTCTTGATCACCCTGTCTTGAGCTTTGAGATAGCCTCTTCACAGCGATTTGCTGTCCATTAGGAAGTCTACCCTAAAGGGTTTTGTATCTTCGTTAAATTCCTCACCACGACTTCTTAGAAGCTAACGTAAAAAAGCTTTACATGCTTCTTTTTCTTCGACAGCATTAAGCTCTCACTTCAATTCATATGTAAAGTAATCTGGATTATTTCAAGCTCATATGTAGTACATACCTGAAAAACTTCACCAAATCCACCTTCACCTAACTTTTTTTCATGAGAGAAATCATTTGTCGCAGCTTGTATAGTGGCCAAGTCAAATTGCAAGGACTCCACAGTGGTAAGTTCATTTGCACCTGCATTACCGAACAACTCAATTTGATTATCAAATTACATCGACAGTGGCTCCTAGTGGCATTTGCAGGGTCCGCCTGTGCAATCTTTTGGTCATAAAGGGAAAAGAATCCAAATCATCAATAGTATGGGAAACAAAGTTATGAGATGACCCTGTCTCATGATCTCTTCTCCATGTTGAGGGTAGTGTAAGGTCTGTTATTTGCGGTGCAGATGCTATCTATGCTTGGAGTGAACTATCAAAGGTTTTCTTTTCTTTTCTTTTTTTTTTTCTTGAGAGTCGCACGTATGGTAACACGTTGGGTTGTGTTGTTTTTTGGGTGGGGTTTTTTGGTTGGAGGGGGGTGGGGGGGAGAGGGAGACGGAGATGGGGGATTTGTAAAAACTGAATCAATGTCACTCCGCCATGACTGATGGCATCCTAATTGGATGCACACCCAAGGATAGCAGCTTATGATTATGCTCTTCGTCAAACAACAATTTGTGCTCTGAACGGTAATGGCCCAATGGAGGTCTGAGGCTCGGTATCAATCCAAGCATCTGTTTGTGGGGTAATTTTTCCCAAGTCTTCATTGGCAGACCGACATTCTGGCAATGCTACTTCAAATGGCATTCTTACCTCTACTTCAGCTTGGAAATTGTCGGGAATAGAGGCACAAGAGTTGAATTGTATGAGGCTGATTTGGTTTTCACCTAATGTGCTGAA